>OY754941.1:11269885-12480516 GCA_963576515.1 Cryptocephalus primarius
CATAGGATAAGCCTCTTGGAAGCCCATTTTGTGAAGTTGAACCCTCTAAACCCAGCAATCCCATTTTCCCATACGACAATTGATTATTTTACATCTCATACCGTCTATTACCTTTAAAGTACTCTTTTTGATACAACAATTGCCTCCTATTCAAATTAAGCCAGACTAGAATACACTACTTGATTAGTCCTGTTGACAATTATTCTATATATATGTAAAATGTAATAAACGTAAATTATTTCCTAAAAGTTCTGATAGATTTTTTGGAAATTTTCTACATTGCTGGAAATGGCAAAACTCTTCAGAAAAGAGATTTTCACATCTCTTCAAAATCTTAAGAACTGTCTAGTTTTTCCTACAATTTTCTATACATTTTACAGGACCTCTTTGTAACTCAAAACTTTTTACAATTGCTCGATGTATCACACTTTTATTCAATTCTTCTAAAGATACTCCTAGTTTTCTATGCATTCCTAGCAACTTCCTCAATTTTTTACAGGTTTCCAGAGAATTTTAAGCCCTTGAAAACTATTATAAACGTACATTGTTTCCTATAACTTTTGATAGATTTTGTAGAAATTTCCTATATTGCTGGAGA
This sequence comes from Cryptocephalus primarius, assembly GCA_963576515.1. NCBI lineage: Eukaryota > Metazoa > Arthropoda > Insecta > Coleoptera > Chrysomelidae > Cryptocephalus > Cryptocephalus primarius. The sequence goes on from OY754941.1 coordinate 11,270,484, forward strand.
TACCAAAACTTTTTAAGAGTAAATAGAGATGTTCCATATACTTTGTTCAACCTTTATAAACATCTTAGGACATTTATAGAGTTTGATATTTAAGAAAACTGCTCTAAATGGTGAATATTACTTTCCTAGATACTTCTACAGATTTTCCAGCACTTGTTTGTATTTCTCAGTTTTCAAAAATTTGCCAAATAGAATGGCGTGCTGAACACGAATAGCCTATTTCACATTTACGTTTAAGTCTTGACCGCGAAATAATAACAAGCCAAAAATCTCGGCATTTATTTAAAGAGACTAAAATTTCCAATTTGGGAACTTCAGTAACTTTTAATCAAGGAGTTATAACACTCAATACCTACACTTAATAGCAAGGTTTCTGCTTCCCTTTGGTTGAATTCTACAAAAGTTTATGACTGTTTCATTTAACTTTTATAATTACATTATTTTCAATTTTACATTGAAAATGAAACAATGCTGGAAGGTATAAAATATGATCCTATATATTATTATCCTTCGGTAAACGAATGCAATTAATTAGAATGTGAAATTTCCTATCACGCAAGTGGAATTGTAAAACGCTCCTTAATAGCAATATTTCGTCTTACCAGTTCTCTAAATTGCTTATTAGTATAACAATATTATTATATGTAATTATTATGTTACGTCGAGATATTCGTGACAGCTAATATTTATGTTAGTGTTTTGTTTCATTGATAGTTTGTGTGCATATCTCTAAATATTCCGAAGATGTCAATTTCCGCAATGTATCTTATTCATCAAAAGTTCGTCTTTATTTGCAGCACTTAATAAGATTTTTAATACTTTTTTACACACCGTGCTTCATGTTTCAATTCTATGGATGATTTAATATTATATTGGTATCCTAGATATTGTTGAATATTCTGTTGTGTATGAACAATATTAGTAATCGAAATAGGCTCACCAAAACACAAATCTTTTCTCAATTTTCCTCAATTTTTCTGGCTTAATTGTTGAGGCTCTTTAACTTTGAAATATAACCTTCTAGAAAAGCTTGGGATTTAAATTTTTTGACACTTTCCACACTAAATACTCTAGGAGAAGATTCTAAAAGAGTTTAGGATTATCATTTTACACTCTTCCATGTTCTATCTTCATCCTTTCTATCTTCCATTTAGAAGCAGTTTTTATTGTTCAAGTATTCACATACACTTTCAGTATGGTTATTCTATGTAAGCATTTCACCATTTAATATTCACATGAAAAACATTCCAAACACTTTCCACTTCAAAGCTATTCTGTACTTTACAAAATTCTAAAGAACTAAAAATGATTTATACCCCTTATATCATTAACTCTACAGCTTCGATGTGCCTTACCTTCAAAAATTAATATTAATATAGATTTTCAGTCATTCTACATAAAACCAGTATTCTACATATACTTTTCTTATAGAGGAATTCTTCTAAGATGATTAATGTAATTCCAGATGTAATAAATAAAATTATACCTCATACTGCTCCTCTAGAAATTTATATGTTGCCCCTGAAGTGTTCTTCTCCAGGCAATATCTCTCTTATTAAATATTTAATTGTGTACTAAGATTAAAGCTCCAAAAAGTGGTCATTTACTTTATGATAGAACGTTTATTGAATCGATCACACTTAATTTTTCATTATTGTTGAATAAATGAACTAATCCTCTAATATTTTGCAAATTCATCTATATATCCAAACTAATTCACTTAATATTTAATCTTACAGTTTCATCACCTTCAAGGACTACAGGGCCCCTCGGGAAAAGCTTCCTGTACGGCGTTAATGGGTCGGGATAATCCAGAAGAGCTGGAACCAATTCAATCAGCGGGCAGGTACGAGGCGACCAGGAAGAACTCTCTCCAGTCCATTGCTGGAAAGAGGAAAAGTAATAACATTTAATCATAACAAGAGTAATAGTATTTTTAACATGGGGTTCGTTTCTAGCCTCTTTATACAGGGTGTTATTGATATCAGCACGACATGGTAACAGAAATTCACACCATAGCCTCGACGGCAGAGCATCTCTTCCCGTGGGAAATGCAAGAGTGCTGCGAAGCCTGTGATGGTCGTGGATTCCTAAAGTATGTCCTTATATTCCTAGTTAATTGTACTCTTTCTAATCAAGTTCTATTTATGTTTTAGGGCTGGCTGCTTCGGGCGAGCTAAGGGAACAGGAATGGACCCTTGTGTTACGCACGAGGAGGCCAACAATGTTTTGGGACAGCAGGCAGGCGAGTACCAAGTTGAAGGGAGCTACCATGGAGATGGGATTGTGCTGAACCAGGAAAATTGTAAGTCGAAATCTTAATCTTTTATCAAGGTGTTGCTTTTCACTTCTTAATTGTTTCTAAGTTATGGCGATTCCTTTAAGACAATCCTATGAGGATTATCGTAATGATGTGATCGTTGACTTTCCTTTAAAATTATTATTATAACGTCATGGAATTTATTTCATCTTTTAATAGAGTTAAACAGTAACACTCCTGTAGATAGAGAGTATGATTGTACCTCTCCATGATTCTTTTAAGGCGCTAATTTATTATCAGGATTAGATTTCAGACATTCAAAACTTTAATTAATTACGGTCGTGTCTTACAAAATTTAAAGATTTTACCTCAGAAAATTGCTTCCTAGTACTTCTAGTAATTATTATCTAATCATCCTTGTTCTGTTACGATCACAACCAAATTTTACAAAGGAATCTAATAAGGCAATTATAAATTAACCATTAAAACGTTACTGTATCTATTCTGGGAGTTAATAGGAGTTTAACATTCAGTACAAAATCTAATTCAACTATTATCTATGTTCGACAATATCTCGTATAACAATAGATCTCATTTAATTTAAAATTATTGTAACCTCGCCGAGACCCACAATTTTATGCAACGGCACAAATTGATCTCTTAATAGTTGTCGATTTGTTCTGGAATCTTGTATGTGTAAGTCACATCAATTTGGAGAAAAATTAACAAGTACTGTATACAACAAAACTGCTATGAGGTAACAAATAATGACTTAGTTTCGAAGGTCCATTCATAGTTCAAATCCCGTTTTTTGAAAATTCTTCAAAATTTAGCAATTGTTAAGACTTAGCAATCAAACGATTTTATTCTCTTGAAAGAAGCTAAACACAAGTAAATAGCTACATATGATCTCTCACATTATGGAGTCTGCACAACTAACTATATGTGTGCTAAATAAAATTTTATAACTGCATTAGTGATGCTTGTACCAGTTCAAGAAGAATTATTTCCAACATTTCTAGGGTTTATTTATATTGATTGAAGCACAAAAAGTTTTCACATAACATAGGAATATTCTATATTCATTTATTCTACCTTTATAGATGCTACGAAGTTTCTTTAAATGTTTAGCGACTTCCACATTCTTTAAATATCTCGGAGCTCAGTGAACTCAAAACCTTCTAATTTTTTTCTACTCCTTTCTATATATTTTCCAGGACTTTATAATTCTGGAAACTCTATAAACTTTTTAAAACTCATTCAAAAATTCAATCTTTATAAAGATTTCTCGAAGTCTCACTACCTTCCTCAATCATTTACAAGTTTCTAGAGGATTTCAAACTCTGGAAAAGTATTATTCCTATAAATTCTAATAGATTTCGTGGAACTTCTCTGCATTGATGGAGCAGGATGGATGTATGAACAATATTAGTAATCGAAATAGGCACACCAAAACACAATTAAAATAATTAAATCCACATAGAATTATTCTCCCGCCTCGCGCTCACGTTTATTCAAATTGTTTTAGCTTTCAAAGTCCTAAAGGAACCTCTAGAAAACCTTTACGTAAATGATATAAACAATATACTATTGATATAGACACATATATAATAACAGATATTGTAATAATGTTTCATCTACAGTGTTGTCAATCAAAACAAGCCCACTACTGCACGATCACATTAATAAAATCCACACAAAATTAAATCTAACTGTGACGTAGGAGGGCAAACACTGCTTAATACGAGTTATAGTAAGAAAATTGTCGCGTGTGGCCATGGCTGAGTAGGGTTGCCAGGGGGCTTTCATTCAGAAGGCTCTCGGTTCGAATCCTGCGGCCCACGCTATTTTTAATCGCCGTTTTTGGGCGATTAAAAATAGTACGGGCCCGCCGGTATCGGTAGGCAACAAGCCCCACAAGGCACTGGGCATACGTTTCGACGTACTCATGATTTTTTGTGGTCATACGTCATACGAGCGCTCGAACGCTCCGACACTAACGAGCGTCGACAAAAAAATTGTTTACTCCGTTTCTCTTATCGGAGAATGCGGATTAAGTAAAATACGTGTTAGGAGAAATATTAGTTTTAAAGGAATTCACATTTAATTTTAAAATATACATGCAAGTGTTGAATATGTATAGAATTAGTTCACCAACGGCTTTCAATGACAGCTGCTTGGAAAATATTATTTGCATGAATTTGTGCCACGGAAAACGTCTGGAAATTATTTATAAAAACGTATGCCCACCCCGATGGAACGTATTCCCTTTAAATACTGTTGTTTACAACTATTGTTTACAAAATATGCATCAAGAAAATGAACCAAAATTACGAAAATCTAAACTTTCGGAGCCCACGAATACATTGAAATTTCATGAAGCCCTCTGCATTCAGTGTTGAGACATTCTTGATAGTTTAAAGTGCCTGGAGAACAGGGAATTCTCACTTACTTATTTTTACAAAATAGCGCAATTCCAGGTTGAGAAACTAATTGTCCCAAATAAGTTAAAGGTAACTTTTCTATAGGTCATAAGGTCTATAAGGTCACTTTCTATAGGAACCTTCAATCACAATAAATGCTTCAAAAGACAATTTGTTAGGCCGATTGGCATCTCAAATATTTTCATTTTTAACGTTAAACCAGAATCTAGAAGATATTTTTGGTTCGTTGAAAATAGTCGAGTGTCAAAAGAATTTTAACATGTATTTTTAAAGGCTCAAAAAATTTTAAGTATTGTATCTTAGTGGACCAAGAAGTGTATGTAAATTTTCTTACTAAATGGTGTCTAGTACAATCTAGAAACGTTTTCTAAATCTCTGTGAGAAATTACAACATCTGAATCATGCCAAAGAACAAGTTAGAGGTTCCTATAGACTTTTGGAAATGTAGAATGTGGCCAAAAAGAAATATTTCCTAGTTTCTTTCCCCATATGATGGCAGTGTCCCCTTTCATGTGATTTCACCCATTTTGGCAAAAATCGCAAGGGTGGCCGAAATATCTCGATTTTCCCAAAAAGGAAAATTTGCCTATTTCTCATCTTTATATCTCAGAAAATAGATCAAGCTTCAGCTTACACTTTATGTTACTAAAACGGTATCACACAGCACAGAGTGGTTATCACAGCATTCATTAATATGTAATCAGCCTGCTAAGCAGGAAAAATTAGTGAAAGATGGTGAAATCTTTCGTAACATAACATTTAAATAACAATAAATAAATAAATTGTATAACATTATATGCATATCAATTAATATAACAATGAAATTATTTCTTGTCTGTTGCGCTTTTCAGGCATCCTGGATGCGTAAAATTTGATCAATAATTTATCAATTTCTATTTTTTGCAAACAGTGTAGTCAATTTTGTGGCATGATTCCTTTAGATAAAAATTAGGATTTTTCAATTCCTACCTAGTTCTATAAGTAGTCTGTGAGTCGAGCGAATATTTTGCCAGGGTGACCAGAAAATAGTACCAGAGAATAAAAACGACCATTCCCACCAATTCACAAAGTTGGCTACTCATGCAGTTTATCTAAGTGGAACATACTTATCGTATAATTCGATGAGAAAGACGTGGGCTCAACATCCCATCAGGTGAATTCATCGGAAGCGTAAACGGCATCATTACCCATCATGTCCATGGCTCCACTTCCTACCATATAATGATTAATGCCCTGAAAGATAAAAAGTTTCGAAGTTGCCTCGTAAAGTTTATCAATTCATTAGACATCGCACGAAGTTCAAGCCGAAGATCCTTTTATCGCTCTTTAATTAAGAATAAATATTAAAACTTTAAGGAGTTACCCTCTTAGTATCACGCTCGTGCAACGAACGAGGTACTAAGTTGCAGCTGAACTCACTAAATCAACTGTTGATGTTCTGCCACTGTGCTTTTGCAGTTCTGCCAAGTAAACGGCGATTTTTAAAATAGAAGGATGATTTATCCCAACTCGCCTATAGCTTCTATTTTTAAACTGCTCTTGACTTTTATTACGTATCAAGTACGTATTGGCCATACATCAGGGCAGACGAAACGTTAAATTGATCGAATGGTGTCATTTATTTCAATTAATTTATCCCCGATCGAGATGTGCAATAAAATGCAATCATTTTTCTTGATAGCTGATAGACCGTTATACGTTGTTTGGACTAAAATGCGCCTGTGAGCGCGTAAATGTTGCATAAATGATAAATTGTTATTATAAATACATCGTGGAAAGTAAATCAGGGATAATTTAATCATTTCTGAGGAAACTCCATGGCATTGTCTCTCAACTTTAAGACATCTGATTTAAATTTTTTACTCTAAAAGCTATCAAGGTAAAATTGGGCCGGTTTTCCATGCTGTTGAAATATATTTTTTGTGTGGAAAGATTAATTTCCAAAGACAAAACAGGCGAAATGTAACAAGTGACAATAAGTTGGCCAGTAAGTTTAATTTCGTTATTTAATGTTTGGTTAATTTAGCTAAAATAAGCACTTTTCACTCTATGGAATTTCTTCGTAAAATACATCGCTTTTGAGTTATTACCTATTAAATTCGAAAAATGGGCAAAAGCGGTCGGTCATTTTTAAAAATTCATATCTCCGCTTCTACCAAGTTTTCCAGTCGTACTGAAGTGTAAAATAAACGTAACAGTCGTATTTTTACGTACTATTTATTTCGTATATACTCCCTTTCATTTTCCTTTACAATTGAATTTTCATCTAATTTCGCAATTTTTCATAAGGATATCATATATAGGGGTATCATACATAGGGGTATCATATAATTAATTTGTAAACCCTCTCAATGAACTTCTAACGAATTATATTTATATGAGACATTTTTTTAATGGATACAATCAATATTACATTGACATTATATGTCATCACTAATCCAAATAGAACATTATATGGCATATGTTACTAATTTGTGTGTCAGTTCAACAATGAATGATATTATTGTATATATATTATTGGATTTTTTAAAATATTATTATTAGAATTAAATAATTAATTACCTAATTAAATGTAAATGTACAATATATAATTAATCCTACGGCTGTCTAATATATGTGAAGCCTAAAATATAATGCTATTCATTCTTGAAGGGGCACACAAATTAATAATACATATAATAATTTATATATAATAACATATGGATAACATATAATGGTAATTTAATATTTACTCTATTCGATTAAAAATTTTAATAGAAATATATTTCGATAACATTTAATTGAAGAGGTGTAAAAGAAATTGTGAATTTTCTCCAGATTTATGATAGAAATATATGTCGATCATATCAAATCAGGTATTACACGAAAAATCCCTAAAGGACTATTACGAAGGCTTTCAGTACTTTTTGCCGATTTAATTAGTTATTTTCAATATTGCATCATTTAATAATTACAACCGTTTTAAAGAAAATCGAGGTCAATCAAAGTTTCTCAACAGTTAACTGCCCCTTAGGGCCCATGATCAAATGAATCGATTGTCAAGTTGCTTTCAATGCATATTTTCAGTGTTTGGTCGCTCGCCTGAATTATTTCTATATTACGTTGTATATAGCAAAACTAAAAAACTATTGATGCTATTGGTTGAAATGGCATAGCTTGCTCACGTTTAAGCCCTTTCAGTCCTTTTAAATCATTGATGACAAAATGGATGATATCTATATTCTTCCCTTTCGTACCTGCTATGACAGATTTTCCATGTACTGAATAATATATTGAAATGAAAAGGCGTTTTTATCGAAAGAAGAAATATGTTTCATACGAATGTATAGCTGATAAAATATTAATAGAAAATATCATTCTTCTAAACGCAATAACTAGTGTAGTTTTGTCTTACAAATTCTTTTTACTAAATAAAGAAACAGAAATTGTAATTAATTGTTTTTGTATTTTTTTCCCATGAAGTGCGAATGAACTGAGTTGAAATACCCCGAAAAAACTCCTAAAAAATACTGCAGAAATGTCGTTCGTCCTTGCAACATTTCTGCATTCATCAGAAATCATTTTTCTGTACAATTTTGCAGAGACAACGAATTTTCTATCTTCCTTTTCGGCCTTTGTTAATTTCCCACCGGGTTTCGAACATCTTTGAACGATTTTTCCACCTTAAACTGGTAGCTAGATTTACCGTAACAAAACATATGCTTGAATTCCGTATAAAAACCAACTATAATACCTATTTCTTTGGTCCCGAAATCCTTACTTTCGTATAAGTTCTGCTTTCCCCGCGGTTATTGCGTACCTGATACAGCAAATAACAATCCAATAGGTATATACTGAGGGTAGAAAAAATATTTCTCGATATGAGAAATGTAAACCGGGGACCGCTCCCCGCTCGTCTCCCCGGGGAAAAGTTTTTCTTGGGGATTTTCGCGTGCGGCGAATTCCCGAGGCCTGGAAGGATATTAAACCCGGGGCCTTCTTTGTTGTGTGGAAGGAAAGCCGAGGCGAACCGAGGGCCGAGTGATATGTTTATAGTTTATAGGGATAGATTTGTTGAAAGTTTGATTAGAGAGAATATTATATCAATTATTATATTCCGTGAAGGCCTAAGCAGAAAACCCTCATCAAAAGCTTACACACTGACGGGTTTCGTGATATATCATTTCGGGAATTTCTCGGCCGGTTAAAGGGGGAAGGATCACGCTTCAGATCCGGCCGGGATATCTTCGTCGAGTTTCTCGTGTGTTTTGATGTGAGGTGCTTTTTTATCCCGTTCTCCTCCGGGAAACTTCCGAGGAGAGGGATACTTTCGGGATTTCTCTAATTATGCCATCGAACCGAAGGGGAAAAATACGCCGAAGGGAACTTATTCAAAACCACTCGAACTGGACATTACGAGGATTTATAGAGAGAAAGGACATAATATTGAATTTACTACAGATACAAATTCTGCAAAGAATTGTCTGAAAGTTTTATTTAGAATGTGGGGGATGCGCCACAGTAGGTATTTGGTAGGTAGGTAATTACCTTTGGAATTAGAGATTTGCGAAAATGGTTTTCTAAACGACTAATCAGATTGATTTTTAACCCGTTATGGTCATTAGGGGTCAGAATGACCCTAGGGTAACTTTAGGGCTGTATATTTTTTAAATAAGTTACTCAAAATCGATATTGTGGCGCCATCTGTCTTTCTTTTCAGTTACTTCGATAAAACAAAGACCTTTCGTCTTTCGAAAAAAAAATTACCAATTTCAATTCATGTATTTTGTGTGCTAAATTGCGGTTAAAAACGTAAGTATTAGTGCACATACTCAAACAATTTTTTGTTGTTAGTAATTGTTAGTTATAATGGGTATAATGTGTTATATTGTGTGTGCAGATGGCTTATAATCCTCGATCTCGTAATATTATCAGTGCTCTCATGGATGAAGCATTAAATATATGGTTTTTTCTGGTGAACACAGCCTTCTTTGACTTTATTTTGCATCTTCAACCTTACTTTTGATTATACGATTTTTTTAAAAATTGGTAACTTCAGATTTTTTGCAAAGTTCACTCAAACTATTTTTTTCTTTTATTTCATGTTATTTCGAGAGCACAATGTCAGTTTTTTGCCATAATGTAACAATTACATTTTTTTTGCATTTCTTTATAAAACAAGTCAAATTTTTCGAATTTCTTTTTAATTTTTCACATTTTTACTATTTTCAAATTGAAAAATATGTACAAAATCTATAGGAATACAAAGAACAGACATTGAACTAAAGTCTCTCAGAAGACGTAGATTAATACATGGGATAGAACGCTAATGGCAAATATTTTTCTGCATGGGATCCGCCGTTTGACCCCATATGACCAATACGTTATTATTAGGAGGTATGACAATTTCGGGTTAAACAGGACTATCTTTTTTAAACAAAAATACTTCAGTAGTCGAATAGTGTAACCGAACGAAGGTGCATTTAAGGTTAATTTCATACGTACGTCACTGTATTACTTTCCTATTTTTAACATAAAAAATGTGACGTCCTTAAAGGAATCCATTAATAGTAAAATGGTCTCGGAAAGAATTAGCTGTGTATTGGGCAAATTCATAAAAATTTAAACCTCATCTAATCATTAAATATTATTGAAATAGCGTGGAAAACTGAATCGGTCTTGAATGTTCTCTTCCCTGCATTTCCTCCCGTTGTTGAACAAATCCCCACCTCACGACCGATATCCTCTCCAGAGCGATCCGCGAAAATCGGAATTTTTATCAGACTTTTCGTTGGTACTGCGGAGAGGAAATTGCGAATTTCGAGAGATGTGTGTACTCTGTAACCTTAATAAAGTCTATGGGCCCGACAGCGGGAATAAATTACCCGGTGAGAAGGAAAAAGGACAAGTTGTTGAAAAATTTACATGCAAAACACTACCCGATTCGAAATAGAGGCTCGCCTCATATGCTGCCTATTAACCGGAAGGGGAAAAGTTCTGACGACGGAGGAGGAAGTTTACGAGGTTTATGAATTTAATAAAGTGGCAATAAAGAGAGCGGCGACCGAGGAGATTAAAATTTAAATTCAAATTTGTCTCTAGTTACACAAATTTCTCTATAAGCCTCGTACGCACGACAATTTTTATACGGGAAAATAACACGAATTCTCTTACCGTAAGAACGCTATGAAAATAACTGTAGAAAGGTTGAGAAGTCCTCTGTACATTTTTATTAAAAAACAAAAATTATCCTTATACAACAATAAATTTCAGCACCTCAGAAAGGGAAACACGTTTTTTTCTGGGATTATTATGGATAATTTTCAATCAAGGAAATTCTCTAGGTATTTAGAAAAGTTACATTAAGAAATCTATTTTTTCTAACTTTTCTTTAAGTTTTTATTCTATACATATATATAATATATCTATATATAATTTTCTGTACTATTTTTACTTTTCTGTACTATTTTATTCTATATTTTAAGTATTTATTATTAAGTATTCCAACGTAATTGATGTGCCATTGGCCCTTTAAGCAAATTCGCGTTACTCCCGATTCATCCTGTATGTATAAAACCCCATTCCGAGCACATAATACCTCCTTATTCCCCTCCTCGCCCCATAAAGGGTCCGGGAAGGGCGTAAGGAAGCCAATTTAAAAGGTTCCGATACATCGCCCGATCAAATTATGGGACATCTGTTCCCTCGAGTTTAAAAAGTTTTTAAAGGCCCGCCCCCCCCATTACGGGGGAGAGATTTACGTTTTGCCGTACCCGAGGAGAAAAAAATCTCAGGGAAACACAGACAATAATAATAAATGCCCGGGACTCGAATCGACGTTTCGGATGATAATTGGGCGCGTCTGCTTAATTTTCATTGAAATCTACGGGAATTTCCTCCTGGATGAGTTTCGACGAGTTTAAAATTTGGTTAGGGAAGGGAGGATGAAAGTAAAGGAGTTTCGTCAAATGTTTGGTGATGTTGCTATATGCTGGTGATCGCTTTTCGAAATATTGCCTTAGGGAAATGTTCCGAATGTTAAGGGTGTTCGATACTTGGCGTAGTCAACTGAAGACCGCAAAATGTCGCTAGTGACAGAATTATTATAAAACAAGATCATTCCCCCCACCCATTGTATGATTTTCTGTCATAATTTTGTGTTTTATTTTAGCTAGATAGGTAGGGGCAAGGTAATTTCATGGCACACTAAGAAATACTCCTGAATCAGATGAGATACGAGAAACAAATTTCTGTGCGTGATTATTACTATTAATATAACAAATTTTATTTCTTATATGTTTTCCCCGCGTAAACCAGAAAATCCGTGGAATTGCGTGGAAAGCAAAAATATCGCGCCCCTTTACCAATTAACCAGATGGGTCGATTAAATTATGCCTTCACATTATTTCTAAAAGACAATTATTCAATTGGACAGCCAGTCAGTTATGTTATGTTCCTCAAAAATCCTTTTTTCCATGGAAATGATTTCCTAGTGCACGCGCCTGTTCCGAAGTTTTAGGGTCACGTCCCGAATCTCGCCCGATCCGCCATATTTCACTTTTATGCCCCCTATAAACTCTTTCGAATGCCGTGAAACAAAAATGGGTAGAGGGCGCGGAATTAATTGCAACATTTTTTTTTTATCGCGGACCCCGAATAATTCCGAGTACTCAGCCTAATTTCCTCCTCTTAACGTTATTAAATCCTCGTGTTTAATTCTTGTTTCTTTGTAAAGGGATATTCGGCGTATAAATTTCCCCGCGAATAATCCGGGAGGAGCGAGGGGGACCTTTCGAGGCTCGTCCGAGTGACGAACATATTTTTTCGCGGGATTTAAAGAAACTAGTGGAGAAATTGGCGGTTAATTCAGCAACCCGACGTTAAACCCCGCATGGAAATTATTTCACAATCGACGGAGAATTTTGAAATTACGCCCTCTTCTTAATCTGGCTTCCCGGAATTCCCGTTTTCTGGATAAAATGTTGGAATGTGATGTATGAATTACGGAATCGCGAGGAGCTAAATAAGGGGATTTTAGGGTTTCACATATGTAATGCTATCTTTACCATGTACTACAGTGCTTCAATTTAAATCTATTCAGGCTTAATTTACAAGTCGTACGTATGAATTCTGCACCAGTAGCAGTTACATCTCAACCTGTAGGATTTAATTTTACACTGTTTGCCCAGTTTATAGAGGAATCGAAAAGCTGTTTTGGTAGATGAAATTTAACAGCACGTGGACCAAAAAACTTTGTTTAAAATGGACCAAAGATAATAAAAATCCATAAATCTGAGCTTTTGCGATTTATAACAATAGAAATAAAAAAAAATAGGTCGGTTTTCCGTTTCTTCTCCATAGCGTGAAAATTATTGATGGAAACGCAAGACGTTGTACAGACGGTTTGTAAAGAATAAAAGGACCTTCAAAATGAGCGTTTCTAAAGGAAGATCGGAGCATTTTTCACCGAGAAAACTTGGAAAAACCTTTCAAAAATTCACAGCTTTGCTCAGTTCAAAACTAAAGCGCTAATTTTGCGGGAAATGTTAGGTTATTGTGTCTATTTTGAGCATGCAAAAGTTGGATGCTGTCGGATAAATAGTTTCTGCACAATTACGTTATTAACAATATTACACCGAAATCTTACAAAATTCGGCGTATTAACTGAGATTTTAATCTTTCAAACGGTTTTTGAAAAAGGGTATCGAAACCTACAACTTGGCCGTCCTCGATTTTCTTATACGTTTCAAAAAAGGCCTAGAACATTAACTGTTTTTCCAAGTTTTCTCGGCCAAACATGCCCTGATCACCTTTTAGAAATCCTCATTTTGAAGGTCTTTTAATTTTCTATAAATCTTCTGCAAAACATATTGAATTTCCGTCAATACTTTTCACGCTATGGTGGAAAAAACCGAAAAACGACCCATTTTTATTAATTTTCATTGTTTAAAAAAGACGTAAAAGCTCAGATTTGTGTAGATTTTGGGTTTTATCATTTTTGATCCATTTTAAACACAGCTTTTTGGTTCGTCTGCTATTAAATTGTATCTACCTAAAGAAGTATAAATTGACCTATTTTAACACAATTACAATCATATTTCACATAGTGAAACGTTACTGCTTAAATGTAATGGGTTACCGCCGCCAATTACTTTTTGCAAAATGTAACGCAATACCGTTACTAATTATATTTTCACAAAAAGTAACGCGTTTCAGTTACTTCACCCCGAAAAGTAATTAGCTACAAATAATGCACTACTGCTACTGTCGCAGCAATTAAAATATAAAATTTGTGATTTTTATTAAGTAGAACCTTTACTCCTATTAGACTAACGATTAAGGAAAAATCTGGCGGTTACTATAAGTATTTTTCATTTATATTTCATCCAACAATTGGACTTCATATTTTTTTGTTAGTGAGAGCGTAACGTTTTCTTTCCGTTCATACATTACAATTACTGATTACTTCCCCCCAAACCTAACGCGATAAGTTGCTCAATATTCAGTTAATTCACGTAATTACAGCAACGCGTTATTTCCACCCACTGAAATTTTAACTTTTCAATTCATTATGCCGAGTAAATTTCAAATCTGAACCACTTAAAACGCGCTATTACATTCGGAACCTTCAGCCTTCCTTCGTATTCGAAAGAATCAAATCTAAAAGTGTCGGAATCGCTCGAAACCATTCGTCATAACTTCACCCCCGACATCCTCGACAAACGTCCAACGAGAAACAAATCGCACCACCGCCGCCTTCTACTTTCCCCCCGAAGGAGAGAGCGAAAGGGAGAGCGGAGGCGAGGGAGAAAATAAAAACAAAACCCGCCCGACAAATTCACTTTTCTGCCATTAGGCTCGCAACTTCTCCCCCCTCGTTTCCCCCCCGCGGCTCCGGACTTAATCAAAACGGGCCCCGGCTTCCCCGATCGACCGGAACTTCCGGCCGGAGAGGAGAAAAATTGATATGAGTAGCTGAAATAATTGAATCGATAAGACTTGTCGAGTCGATTTAATATCCCACCGATTCCGATAAAAATGTTGCCCTATATATATATATATATATATATATATATATATATATATATATATATATATATATATATATTATATATATATAAATGCACCTATATATCGTATATACGTTAGTGCAGTATCGGATATCTGATGAAGAAATAGAGGAACGAAATATGGGAAAGATTTCTGACGTGGGGGGGGGGGTCGAATACGAAATACGATAGTACAGGCATTTTCAGGTTGACTTTGCCTTATTACATAGATACGAAAAATATACTGGGAATACGTAAGTAGGGCAGTAAGGATAATGAACACCTAACCACATGTCATGATTATAACACTGCAAAAAATCTAGTACGACATTTAGTAAAAAAAAATGAAATTTCCTCATTTGATTGGCCAAATCTGATATATCGATTTAAATCAGAGAAGCTTAAGTAAAATTCTTAAGTGTCATCAAGTGAAAATGCCCCATGTCATGCATACTTCTGTAGTGACACTGTCGAAATAGATATGAAATTTACAAATTACATTGCGTTAACGAATTTTAACGAAAATACAATATCCGACTTTTGTACACCTTCGACGAGTTAACTATAAGTAAAAATATCTCGCACATATCGGTTACATTTTATTTTAACGACCCAGGGTAAACCCGCGACATAATCTGACGGAATATCCCTCGGTCCGGCGTTCTCGCCATAATCCTTAAACTAGCAAACCCCGGAGCGGGATTATCCCTCCCCTGCCCGCTCGACATATTTATTTATTTACGTAACCTGTCTATTTAGAGGCCGGCAGACCCTTCAGGTCTCAACTTCGCGGTTCCTGCGAACAAACATACACGTTCGGGCGTACCTTTGAGGGAGGCGCCCCTGTAAACAGTCTGAAATTACGGCTGAAGGGTCACGGTGCCATGGGGGAAACGACGACGGGAATCGAGTGGACATTGTACGGCCTGTGTGTATTTCCTCTGGATTGCACTTACAAACTATCACATAAATTGGGTTTTTTACAAGTGTAAAGTTGATTATGGCGAAATTAATCGAATGGAAACGTGGTGATTTTGATGTAGGAATATTATAATACGCTAGTATCCATGTATACAAACTAATATTTTAAGTGCTGTTATTAATTCAAATTACTATCAGGTGTAATTGCCAAACCGTGTATTGAATTTTTAATTTCTTCGTTATTACTAATATTATTTCCTACGTGAAGGCGCTAAAATATGTAATTGTTTTGTATACAGGAGTTATGCCTTTTTACTTCTATTTAAACAGAGTACGTATGAAGTTTTAAAAAAACATACCAATATTTTCTTCATATTTTATTCTTCGAGTACTTTTACTATTTAAAAAAAATTGGCGATGTGTCCGTCATACACCTTTCTTATATGAGGCAAATACTTGGTATTAGGAAATTCTCAATAGTACGATTTCCATTGGAGCGAATTTCCAGAAAAAATGTTTCAAGTTATGGGCATTAAGTAGACGGGCCAAATCGGTAAAGCCGTTTAGGAGAAAATTAAGACAAATTAAAAAATCTTAAGGGTGAAGTGCCCTTTGCAGAGAAAAAATGCTGCAAACAAATATTATAGGCATTAAAACTATGAAACGTAAAATAAATTACTAAATAAAGTCATTTTTGTATGTACCTAAAGTACCTTCTATTTGGATATGATGTGGGATGGAATTTATATTATTTATTTAGAAGTAATTTACAACTGACCTCACCTTACAGTCCATCACCGCCCTTTCGGTATATGCTGTTTTTTTAAGGGACTCCAATAAAATATCCCTTTGTGATACAATTTTTGGGAGACTTATTTAAAAACGTATAACTCAGATTTGATAATCCCTTCGAAAATATATTGCGATTAAAAACGTCTACTAAACACTATGCCCAATTTTATGAATTTAGAGAAATTGCCTAAAATTAAAATTACAATCATTAGGTGTTTTCCATTTTGTATCAGCTGGATATTTCAGTGCAGTGTTTTTTTAATTAATAAAGGGGTAATGAATTCTTAAAAAAATTAGCTCCGCCCATACAGGGATTGAAATTACTTCCGCTTCTGATTGAACGTAACCAATATTCAGTAGTCAATAGTTAGGGTGGTATTAGTCATTCATTGCGTTTAATACATTTTGTTTTGTTTGTCTAATCAATGAAAATGTCAAGAAAAATTCATAAGGAAACAGTTATTTCTTAAACAAATTGTTTCTATATGGTAGTTAGTATTAATTAATTGTAAATAATTCTTGTCTTCACCAAAGCCATAAGTATGTCTATATGGTACTTAGATATGAGAAATATTGTAAACGGGCCTCTAGGTCCAAGAATATATTATTGAAAAAATATTGCAACGGTCCTCTAAGCCTTTTTGATAGACAACTGGTATAAAGAAACAAGTGTACTTTTCTCAGTTTTCCAACTTGTACTCCAAGGGTTGCTTAAAACTTTAATTTGTACTACGGAAATTCCGTCGATATGGCTGTTGATACGTGAAATTCGCATCTCGATAGGGAAATAAGCGTTTTGTCTTTGCGTGTACGTCCCCGCGTTTATTGCTCGCCCCTGCCTTTTACGACGAAATTGTGTCAAGAACACGCTTTCTTGGGGCCGCCGCGCCTCCGGCTGAGTAAAGCCGTGTTCGTATTGTATTTTTAGAACTTTCCCTTCCCCTAAAATACGTAGTTTGTGTGTAATTTTACGCGACGAATGGCTGTAAACAGACGGGACATTGTTTTTTACCCGGGAAATAAGGTTCGCGTGTTTTCGGTTCGAACTCATGCATTTAAATTA
This sequence comes from Cryptocephalus primarius, assembly GCA_963576515.1. NCBI lineage: Eukaryota > Metazoa > Arthropoda > Insecta > Coleoptera > Chrysomelidae > Cryptocephalus > Cryptocephalus primarius. The sequence goes on from OY754941.1 coordinate 11,287,992, forward strand.
GCGGATAAAACTCCGGCTGCTCCGAGAAAGGATCAAAAAGTACTTCACTGCTTGCGATTCGAGCTATGCACTAGGAGAGGAACTTTAAAAATTTCAAATAGGTTTGTTCCCTAAGGGATCGGAGGAGACGTTCTACGGTTCCACGCCGGCATTTCGTATTTCCATTTTAACGTGTGCTTCAACATATTCTGCGGTAAAATGAAATGTTAGTCCCGTCGCGCCTTTTCGCAACACGTAGTTAAAAGCTTGCAAAGTTTCAATGCAGTGCTGCGGTAGCGGGGAAAACGCGTATTGGGATTTTGAGGAAAAAGTTTAATGTTCAAGTAAGTACGTTCACACGCACCTTCACTTTCTCACAATTAAACAAAATATAAAGCACGGAGCGACATTGCTAAAATTTTGTGCAGCCCATATCTTCCTTCAGAAATAACCGAAGTAGCAGCTTTCCAGTTATAATGCCTTTAAAATGTCAAAATGCTGACAAGTGGTTTTGTAGTGCAACTTGTAGGTTTATCCATTAATCGTTAATTAAATTTGAGCGAGTGAAGCCGCGACAGGTAACGGATAGTTTCATACGCATGTAATGTGAACTGGCAGCATAAAGATGGTACAGATGGTTAGAGAGTATACGCAACGACCGTCCCCCTTAAATTTCAATAAACGCCCGAGAAAGATAAAACTGGTGGAAAATCTCATCTCCACCACCACTCAAACTCCGACCCCGAATTTACATTCCCCGTTTTTATTTTTCGCAGCAAAACTCAAAACGTGATTTCAAACCGTTATAAGAGTTTTCCATTAGCGAAAAACTTCAAAATCCTTTCTCGAACCCCTTATTTATCACATCACTTGTTCGAGACAAGAAAGAAAATCGGGCATTTTTCGAACCTCAACTTCTACTCGCGGTACACAGAAAAAAAACTTTTAATTTGCTTACCACGATGTCTTACAACGACTCCCTCGAACTTCCCTAAAAGTTTCGCCCTTCGAATTTTCCCCCTGTCGAAAAATCGAAGATCAGGACGATTCACCCGATCTGGGGTGCTTAAAACGATGTTCCTGCTACAATTATGATTACTATGTATTTCAATGTCGATCTGGGCGATTGTTAACCTTCTTTTTAGATTTCTGTTATCGCAGAGATCGTGAAACATCTATAAGGAACTTTCGCCGTAAAATATTTTTTACGATTTTCTCCTCGGTGCTTTGTCCTCGGATTAAAACGTCGATTCGTACATTTGACGGTAATTCGAGATATTCAGTAAACTCGCCGAATAACGTGCATATGTGCCGACGTCGCGTCGACGCGTTAATCTAGAAAAATTGGCAAAGTTGGCAGTCGACATAGCTGATTACACCAGGCACGAAATCTGGATGCATGAGGTGTCCACTAGTTAGTTTTAGTTATTAAGCTGTACGTGTTCGGAGGAAATATTGCTGGAACGCGTAACTGAAGGTTTTTCAGTTTTTAATCGAAATAAATTACATGGGTGTAATCGGGGCATTTAACTTTTTGACGAGTGAGTGTGATCACAGCTGCAAAGGTGATGCTAATTTTTCAGAAAATATGACGCAACATGATTGCTCCTACTAAGCTTCAAGAGGAATCATTCAGAATTCTTCAAATAATTTCATGTTTATCAAATTTCAGCTTTGAAAAAAAATGGAGTATGTACATACTAAAGTTATACATTCAATCCTACCGAAAGAAAAAGAAAACGAAGAAAATTACCTCTCTGAAACTGGTAATGAGAAGGAAACTTCTCCAAAATATTTAAATGAGAATGAGTCACTTGCAGCTATGCCTTCTATTGCCTTCTAAATGAAAAAAAAGAACCTGATGCCAATGAAATGCTGGGAAAGGTAAAAATTGCTCAAACCAAAATCCAGGAAATGACATTTCTAATCTTTTTCGAAATGAAAGAAAGGATGACAAGAAGACTTCCTTCTGCTTTCTAGAATGGTACCTCATTTTTTGATGAACGTGAAGATTATTGCATCTAACATCGCTTATACAACTAAGCCAAAAGGCGATATTTTTGTTGTCTTCACGAAATATATACTAGCAACAGAAATTTGTAACAAGTGTGCCAATAACGATAGTCATAATTAAACAACCATTTTTAATGGAGAATTTTTTCCTTTTGGATTCCATTTGTACGTTTCCCAGAAAATTCTTGTCGCCTCATTCAGACTGAACAATAAATTTTGGAAATAAACATACTAATTGTAGATGTTTCTTCAAAATGTAGGGTATAATTCATATATTTCTCCTATAACAAAAGCAGTGAAAACCTGACAAGATTATATTATTTATTAGGATTGCCATGACGACTTAGGGAAGAAAATTAGAGAATCAGATGCCTTACAAATAGATTTTCCACAAATTAATGCGCCTTTATGTGTTATGACAACGAGTAATTGGATACAGTTCACGTAATTTTTCGACTTGTACAGTTCAATAAGTGAGGCATGGGAAAATTATTACCATTTGTGTGTGAAAAGCGAGGTGTTTTAGTTTGGATAATTTTTGTCGATTCCGTTATTGTTCTTTGAATTCCTCATATTCATTTCATTAAGCAGTTTCTATTAAGAACATAAGTATCAGTTTCTTATTATGTTAGTGTTGTATTCTCTTCCCAGAATTCCTAGGGAATTTCTGAATTCGACTTTAAAACAATTTTGTTTATTTAAAATTCTAACAGAACATATGGAAGATACGGTTCCACAAGAATCTATGGAATTGCCCGTATTAAAATAAAGGATATCCATAAATTTTCTAGATTTTATTTGACAGTCATTGTACCTTTCCAAAATTCTAATGGAACTTTCTCTACCAATCTAAGGACCCCACCTAATATTTCTTCTTCAGCACGATTCACACTTTCTGAGGTTTAACATTACAATAAGAAATAGCAAAGAACCAGTTTAAGAATATTTAGGAAAATCTAGTTTTCTGGTAGAAAGGGCAAAGAAATAAATTGTCATTTACCTAAAACCTTTCAGTTTCAATTTTAAAGCGCTTTAATTCAAAATTAAAGCGAATCATCTTGAATCTTTACGTTGGATTCAGTATAACCTACAAAATGGAATAATATGGGATATTATCCTTATCCATCCTTAATATGGAATTGTGTGGAATTTCCGTAATCCGTTTAGATTTCCTTTGGAGGTAGTTGTAGATGTTTAAGGTTTCAAGAAAATTAATGGAATATTCCTTCTGGATTGTTGAAGTTATCTAACATTTAAAATTAAATTCATTGTTCAATTTTGAACAATTTCAGATTTTTTCTTATACCCTTATAACGAGGAAACATTTCTAGAAATCTTCTTCTAAAACCGTTCAGGAGCATCTAGATTTTTCCTTGGTCCTCGGAGAATTACAAAATGTTAAAATTTTCACAAAACCTATAAATTCAATTATAGAGCAATTTGTGCCATTAGGTGTTTATGAAAAACCCATGAAAATTGTTTTCTAGACTCTTTCTAACAGCAAAAATTAAAATGAAGTTGTTCAAATTTTCTCAAGAGTAAAGTGCTCTTTCTAGCTGTTTCTGAAGAAAATAGTCCAATGAAAATTGTAGGAATTCAATCTGCTATTTCAGATGTAATATATGGTTGGAATAGACGAACCAATTTTGGAGAAAATTAAGATAAACCTAGGATTCCCTAAAGTAAAGTACCCTTTAGAAAGGTTAAAGTTGACAATGATTCAAATGAAAATTGTAGGTATTTAAGGTGTTAGTTCAGATATCAAGTGTGGGTGAAATAAGTACAGCCATTTAAAACGAACCTTTCAACGTATCTTTCCTGGATTTTAGTTAAAATTATGATTTTTTGCTAAGTAACTCCCCCTTTTTAGGGCTTTTTTCAATACAACGTGGTCATATTTGATAAAACCTACACTATTCTCGAGCAATAGTAAAAACATTTGGGGTATGTGTCAGTGGCGTGATATCCAGCGTTATGGCAAAAATGTTATGATCCTATGTCATTTGCAGAAAATCTCCGCTTTTATTCCTACGAAAACCTCCTTAGTGTTGTTCCCAACGCGACTGAAAGTAATTACGTACGTCAAATGGGCCTCATCCTTAACCTTCTCTCCTTCGAAGTTTCCCACGTCTTCCTCCGCAGAAAAAACCTTCCGCTATAACATTAATGATCTCGTTCATACAAAGTCACGCTAGGAGATCCGACGACAAAAAAGGAATTGTCCCCCCTGCCTCTAATCCCACATAGCCGGCTTGACCCTGCTCCCCAATCATCCCAAGGACTTTGAAATAATTAAGCGACGCCACGCGACGGTCTTCTCGTGTGAGAGACACAGAGGGTATAGAAAAAAAAAACTCTATTGGATCTATCTGAGGGCGGACGGGATTAGTCCTCCCGAGGGAAATGCGCTCCCGTGATACGTTTGTAATTGAGGCGAAGGAGAGGTCATGATTTACGTAATTTTTTCTTTTTGGAGGCGGGATAAATGTTTAAGGACACGTCCGCATAAATACTTCCGATCTAATAACGTTTTGTCCCCGCGCAAGGAGGGTCGAATTGGATTTCCTCCGAAGAGACGAGGGACGTTAACTTTCGAATTGGAGTTTTCAGGAGTAGTTTCCGGTAAACGGACACCTTTTTCCTACCCGGGGAAATTGGCATGGCCGAATCGATAATGGGACGAAACTCCCGAGTCCTCAGAAGGAAACAAAATGGCAATTGAGGATTTCTGAATAGAATGTTCTGAAATTCTCGTGACGAGAATTTGAGAGTCGATACAGGGACTTCGCCGAATTGTCCAGCTACCGAAGATATGAGATATTGAGACAGTTCCGTTCCATGTATACATACATAGCTTACATTATTCTACTGTCAATTTCATATTTCAATCTGACATGAAATAGCTCTCCCTGTTTTGTATTTAACGGGACATGCAATTTAGTGAAAGATACACTATATATTTCCTCAGAGGGAAAGTCGATGGGAAATGTAATTGCAACCCTTGTTCGGCATGCAAAGTTCCTCTGCTCTTCGCAATACATTAATAGCGTTTCTGATTGCATCTTCATCGAGCGATTGGATTTGGCAGATTTCGCCATCATCTGCGGAAATTTGCATGTGTCTGCCGCAGGAGTCGTCGCGCGACAAAAGCAAACCCCTAACGATACTGATCGTCGCTCTACGTATATGCCGACATGTATGGGCCATTTATATTTCTCTCGATTTTCGGTGTGTTTATACGAGGGGTTAATCTCCCGAGTTCGCACCAGATGTTACGTTGTCGAAGTAACCTGGAGGTCGAAAATGGATAAAGTCCGGTGAAAGTAAGGGGAGCGGGGGCAATTATCGTATGTTACGTCGAAATACTACGAAAAATGGGATCCATTAGGATAAAAATCTAACAGAAAAATACTATTTCCAATAAATCTGCCAGTCGGTTCTATACGCAAAAATTTAGGCAAATCGGCATTACTTTAGTAAAAGGAGAGCTCAATCTATAATCGTACGAAGTTAACAAGTCGTACTAAGTACTACATCAACTTCGCTCTTTTTGCCACCTCCTCGATAACCGAAAAACGACGTTTTTAAAATTCCTCTGGGGAAACCATTATCGTTCATACCTACTTTAAATTTTTTAAATAAAATAACTGTTACCCTTATTTATCACCACCCCAGAAAGGTAATTTTTCCGCACCATCCCGGAACCTTAGCGTTAAACGTGACGAATTCAAAATTCCTCGGTATTAGGGAACCCTTAATTAAGTTTTATCCCCTTTTTATTCCGGGGTTATGGAAATTTGGGGTTTGTCGCTTTTTGTTGCAGTGTTAAATAAATTTCACCCTTACAGAATGGGAAATTGCCATACATATTAATACACGTTTTTAGTGATAAGTGTTCTTAAGATTATTATTAATTTCCAACCGTGACCAATCGCGGCTTCACTCGCTCGCTTATTTGAAGAAATTGCGTTACACTTCCTTCACAATATTTCACGCAAAATGTTGCTCCTGCGGATGATTCAAATTTTGTTGAACTATAATAACTGCGTAAGTTACAAATTGTAACGAATAATTTTAAAATACATTATATCGTTAATTAATTTCCTATATTTTTTTGGAATTTTTGTACTTAAAAAACGCCTTATAAAAGTGTTTTATACTTTTCAATGCGGGGGGTTGTGGACTTATTTTTGAAAACGAATCCCTACTAGTTACAAAATTAATTCTTGATGTTAACCAAGTTGCAAATGGAAAATATTGCAATCTTCACGTTGATTTGAATTTTATTTGACGATCGTGGATTGTGCGTCAGGCATAATCTACTAGTGCAGAAGCCAGGTAAAGATACATGCGATTTCTTGAAAGAAGTTAAACAGCATGTTGACGCTGTCTTCATGTAAAAGGAACTTAATTGAGTATAACTATGTTAAAAGAGAGCCAATTTTGAGTCTTCGACAAATAAACAATGTTCATATGTGGATAATTTAGTTTTTCACTGGCAAAAGGTAAATGAGGATATTAAAAGCAACAATTAAAGTTATCGTCCATCAAAATTGTTCTTTGCACGATGCTTAATTCTGTCAATGATTTCAGTAGCAATAAAACACATTTTCTATAAGCTATAGAAAATTTCATAGAACATACATTTCCTTGGCATATGCTGTACATTCCGTCTTTATGTAAAAAAAGAACAAATCATATTTTGCACAAAAAGTCATATTTTCCCATGCACTAGAGGTGTTGGAAAAGCCATGAAAAATGTTAGATAAACAAATCTATACTAATAAGAATCAGTTACCCCTTGTATGATCGTCACTTGATCGTCTCCTCCGTTTTTGTTAATTTTTCTATTGTATTCGTAATCATCAGGGCAGTATGAAAAAGCGTTTTTGGAAAATCTACCGGAAAAATTTGAAATTTTGATGGTATAATGAAAATCTCAAAAAAAGGACGTTTTTTTTAACAGCTCTACTAGCACATGCTTTCATAATAACAAATTCTGCATTAAATTTTGGTCTTTTTCGAAAAAATAATTGATTTGAAAGCAGTATTTCAGTGTGTTTCGGTTATTTTAATTTCAAATCTATGAAAGACTGAAAATATGCTAAACTTTCAAATAATTTCACTTTTACAAACATTAAAAGAATCTACAGTACAGATTCCACATAGTTTTCTAGAAATTTTAATTACCTAACGGACCTTAAAAACTAATCTAGAATATTTATGCAAGTTTCAGTGTTTCACTCTCCAAAGACCGAAGGAAAATATCTAAATTTTCCTATATGTAAAATAATTCCTTAAAAACTTTTCCGGTATAGTTTGAAACAATAGAAAATCTGAATCATACTGAAGAAAAATTTTGTTTCGAAATGCCAGAGTGGGTTTAAATTAATTCTAAAATGTTTATGGAAACTTCAAACGTCTCAGTTTTGACTATAAACGTTGGAAAACTTCGAAAATCTCAAAGGAAGATTTGTTAACTTCTACTAAAGCTTTTAACCTTCAACCCTAAGGAATTCTATATGGATTACAGAAGTAATTTTAAACGTTCGATTCGATTTTTACCTTAGCTTTAATTTTAGAATGAATCTACAATACCACAAGGTTTTCTAGAACTGAAAGTGCCTTAAAATCGAATCTGGAATAGGTTTTAGAAACTTTCTCACAATAATTTCGTGGTATTAAAGGTCCTTTTAAAGTACTAAAAGAGCTTGTCCGAGTTTTCCGTGACAAAAATCACCAGTTATGCCGTTATTTAACGTTGAAGTGTTTAAATTCCCTTTGAAAACATGCATTTTTCTAATAAAAAATCAAAAATTTTGATCGCGTATAACCTGGAAATTATTAGCTGATCAAATAACTCCTCTATCGTTTTCTGTGGTTAATTTTGAGTTTAAGTTCACGTGACTAATGGTTGGGCATATTTTTATTCTTGTATTATTGAAAATTATGTAAAGTTAATTATTCTTTATTAATGTAAGTTTTCGTGATTGATATTGATACGATTGGTCTGCAAAAAGTATCTTAAAACATACAAAATTTACCCCGTTACGTTATTTTCCTCGTACCACGTTTTTAAGGGATTTCCTTCGATTTAACACATTTTTTCAAACACGTAGCGTTACGAATAAATTTAAAAAGAAATTTTCATCAGCGCGACAACTTTTTTTCTAAATTTATCGAATGCCTCCCGACCGTCCTCGCCGTCACATCCCGGACGGGAACGATTAAAAGTCGGGCGCGTCGGATTTTCTTCCCGTACTTCCCGCTCCCCATAAATAACCACGAACTCGTCGGCGTTTAATAAAAATCGGGCCCGGAGTTCGCGCACTTCACTCAAAAACGGCTCCTAATAAATTTTTCATCGGAACTAAACTGTGCGTAAATTTATTCAACGGGAAGATTTACGTTACTTCCTCCCACTTTTCTCTCCCCCTTCCTGACCCGTCCGACTAATACTTAATATCCTCAGGTGGGAATTCGACTCCGTTTTCTTTCGGGAAAGTTTCGGGAGAACGGGGGCGGCACTAATTCAGGGTTCTTCACGGTGTTAATTTCGAATTGTAGGGAGGTGGTGGGGGTGTAAAACGTTTAATTTTAATTTCGCGCCTATTACTTTGGCGCAGTTGGAAGATAGAATCAACACATATCTCTGCTTGCAAGATATATATGCATAATTTATGGGGGAAGGAACAGAATTTTCGCATTACGGCGGATGGACTTATCGCGGGATTTTATGTATTCCATCTTTTTCTCTTATTTTCCGCCCGATTCGGGACTAAAAATGAAAGAATGGCGTCGTAAATAAGTAAGAACCATTAAGGCGAAGCGAAAATGTATGCACATGTAAATGCACTATGGTACATGAATTAGTCACCGTAATACACGTTTTTAAATGTCATTTACGGATTTTCACCAATTTTACTGTTTCTTCGATGAATGTATTATTTAAAATTGCTGACCAAATTATGCACAACTATGCTAGACTTGGATATTATAAATCCCCAAGCAAAATCATTGTTCGATGATTGTTGCTCAAATGATAAGTTTTAAAGATATCCATTAATGATATGCTGCATTTCTGGGAAGTTAAACAGACAGTCTGTGCACATTTTGAAAGAAAATAGTTTTTTACATAAGATACAGTTTTTCCTTTTTTTATAAAAATATTTTTTCCCAACAGCCATGGGAAACCGTCGTTTTCCTGAAGCATTACACATTTCCTGGACTTTAATCCTTACTATTAGCAGCTAACTAACTTATGGATTTTAATTAATTAAGGATTTTTTCTTGCAATGTATACCAAAAGTTAGTAAAGGTCATCCAGGAGATTTTTAAATTTAATATCATTCATAACAGCATTTATTGTTAAGTTCTGATTTCAAGCATTGCATTATTAAATGCGGTGATATTCAACTAGAGTTTATTTGCATGCAAAAGTATTTCATTTTATATTTAACTACAAATTTAGGAATTTGACTAGTCCTTAGAAACTAGGGGTCTTAACTGCATTTCCTTTGCTAACTACACTAAACTACACTAAAATCTTTCTAATTTCTTTTTTTTTTGTTTTAGGAGAAGAAAAGAGGAGAGAACATACCCTAATAAGCATAAGCACATGTGGCAAAGTACCTGCATTAAGTTTACCAAATTAGAGAATCTTCACCTTAATCATTAAGTCGTTATTTCTTGTGGACGCGAGGACATGAAATATTTCTTATATTTTTGTAATATAAAAGAATTGTTACATTCACAGGTCCATTAATATTTCTATCTTAATCTTATCTATCTATCCTAATTCTTATCCTAACACTTCAATTACCTTTATACAGCATATGTGTCAGCATATGTTTAAGTTCTATAACAGCTTTTCTATGAATGGAAATGTAATTTAATAATTTATAATTGTAGCACGCCTTTGTTTTCCATACCTGTTAAGCAACTTAAACATTAATCATATATTTTGTCATATAAGAAAATTGTTACAATTACATTCCCTTCTCAGTCATGTATTAGTATTGTAATGTATGTACTGAATTCATTTGTTAATGCAAATAATGGAAAATTATCACAGTATCGCTTTCTGCATTTCTCTTCTTATACAAGGAGACAGAGAACCAAAAAGGCCTACAAAAGTGTCGTAGCAAGGATTTGCAAAAGATGCGAATAACAGTGCTATAGTGCACTGTTGTGCTATAGTGTGAATTCACTTGTATTGGCTTTACTTCGTATTCTATAACTGCGGAAGAACCACTTTTTACATTTCCCTTCTTATATCTGGAGATATGGGGCCAAAAGGCCTACAAAACTGTCATAGCAAGGATTCCAAAAAAAAAAATCAGTAAGTGTTATAGTGCAAGCATCGATGGGATTCACACGTAGAGGAGTTACCTGATCTACTGTAATTTAGGGAGTATATAGAGTATGATTGGTGAAATTTGCTAAAAGTGCGTCGGATTGCTATACAATCAACCATAAGTATAAAACTCTGAGAATTAAAGGGCTGAAAGTTTTTATACTACTAAACTGCATTTTAGTTAAATATTATAGGGAGACTTATCGACATAGAAATCGTAATAACTTTTTAAATAATTTTCGAAATCTGTGACTGTTGGAAATTGTGCCACATAATCGATCACAACTTAGCAACTCTTTTAATTACACAGCTGAAACTCATTAAAACTCCTGAAGTACCTTCAAGAAATCTATTGTGTGGAGCTTCAGTTAAAATAGAGTTGAAATACTGTTTTTTATTAATTGTTGAAAGAGTAAATATGTGGAAATTGTTTAAAGGGCGTTCAGCAACAATTCTTAATTTCCATGAAGCTTTTTGGCTGCATGGTAATGTTTTACACTGTGCTTACAGGGCAATTCAAATGAGAAAGTAACTTACGGATTCTCTAGAGAGCTGAACAAACCGGCCAAATGTATGGATTTCAATGATCAAATCGAACAATACATTACGTGATTAATTGGAATTTGTATTTACCGATATAACGTTAATATCCGAAAAATCAATAGAATGTGTCACAGATTGGGGCCATTGTTACGAACAAAGGGTAAAATAGGGATAACGAAATACATTCAATCCCTCGAATATTGTGGTGAAAACGATTTTTGTAACGTAACTGTTTTTTATAAAAGACCCCCAGTTGCTCAGATTGTTACAATTTCTGAATCGATTTTCTACTAAAACACTTCAACTCACCTCGTCGACTTGTTTCTGGAGTCATTCGAATCTGCCTTCCGCGTACGACCTGGAAAGAAAAATTCGTTTCAGTGCTCTTTTAGCGAAAATAAAGGTGTTATAAATAAAAAGACAACACGTATACGTGCGCGAACATACATAAAAAGACGGCTAGAAACCCTGGAGTAAAGCAACAGAGAGGAAGAAGGCAAAATGGAAGGGGTGATGAACGTACACTCGCGTCTAACGACGCATTCATGGGAGCGTCTAGAGGAGAAACGAAGGAGTCAAAAGGAGCGAAGAATTTTTTTAGGGACAAATGCACAAACATTTTAATCAGATGAAAGAACGCAGATTTCTTTTGGGACGTTCTCCCTAACTTCGAAGGAGCACTCTCTCTATTGCTAACTCCTCTTTGTTCGAGGTTTTAAAAAAGGAGCGACAAACTAGTCGGGAAGGCCGGCTCTCCCTCGCACTGCTTTTGCCCTTTTCTCCTTCCGCTCGGGAAAAAAATCCGTGAACGGGAAAATGATGTAATTTGTGTTGTTCGGGGTGCGCTCCTTTGAGGGGGCGGTTTAGGATCCGGGGGAATTGTTTTGTAATCGACGAAGACTAATAAAATACTACGAAGGGGGCGAATCACCTTCGACGTGTTTAAAAAGAGATTTGTTCATCAATTCGTATCACGATGATAATTTTACCCAGTAAATAAATCGATTACGAGCAAAAAAACCTTTGTCACCAACTTACCATGTAAATCACCTGATTATCAACTAAACTATTTATGCAACGTTGCATCTCGTGAGCAATCATCAATTTCGATATTCGTCTGGGAAATATTAACGTATTGTAACGTTTTACGGGCCCATTAATATACAACAGTCGTTACTTTAACCAAGTGATTCATCATATTACTGCTAGCACTACTTAACACCCGTTTTATTACTCACAGATTATATCGAATTCGTGTATACAGATTATCTCCCATGAGAACAGTTCGGTACCATACAGGGTGACCCAAAATATGACGATTTAGTGCAACTTACATCATGAAAAATGACTGAGAGTAAATCCATTGAAATGTCGCGCAGAGGGTTGATTGGGGGTATCTTTGCCACATCCGAATAGTAAAAATGAAGTTTCAGTTACGTATTCTTTAAAAATTCCTCGATTTTCCCTTTGTGCCGTCCACTTTGTCGCCCCTCAGTATTCTGCAAAGCGTCCATTTTCATTCATCCCTTTCAACTGTCTCAACAATAATAATAACAATTGAATTAAACTGTTTCTCTCACTACCCACTATTTCCCCTTGTTGTCCGCAGATAACCGTTACCGTTCCTTCTTCCAATTTTTCTCGCTGCTTCTCATTCTCGCTGACAAGCAAATCCATTTTTGTCTTTTTCGGCGATTGTCTCGATATTTGCCTTATTAAAATAATATATTTTTGGGAAAAGACCATTTTTAAGTACTTTTATTGCAATTTTTTTTGAAGTGTTAGTTTTATGCTCCATGGTACGTACTCCACTAAGTAGCAATCTAAACATATATAAACTTCAAATATTCACTTCACATTAAATTTAAATTATTTTAATATGACGTAATTGAATGAAGCAAACGAAACAATCCGAGGTTAATGATTTTTTAAATGTCCAAGTATTTATCTTTTAAATCTTCTAAAACTTCATAGAATACGCCAATATTTCGAGGAAAAAGAAATTCCCTCTACATTTAAATGTGGGTCGAACTGGATAGGAGCCACCTTGAGATTCTTGGAAATTGCATTTTACGACTTGTTTATATTTTAAAAGATTCTAAGAAGGTTCTCGTCCTTGGTGCCGGTGTTTTCTTGCATTTTTAATGATTTGTTCCAGGAAGGTTCTACAATTCTGGGAATGAATATGTGTCAAATTTGCCGCCCAGGCATTTCATTCAGCTTACGCTTCTAGGAAAATAGAAGATTATTCCGCTTAGTTTCTGTGGAATTCATATACGAAATCTCATGACCAATAAAATGCATTCATATTTAATGATTTAAAGTGAGATAAACGCAAGACTACTTCATGTGTTAGTAGCCATCTATTGAATTAGTAATTTAGTACTGTGATTGTCGTTTTTCGCGTTTCACTCGAGGAGAATGAAATTAATGATCGGATATTATTCGCTTGCGGAGGAAAAACGAGGATAATTCCGTCAATCGCAGCGACGGTCAGTATGCAAAACGGACGTTTGATGTGATACAGGACGGGTCCGAAAATTAGTTTACGTACTTTTTCTACTTTTTCAGGTTCGAAGCTAGGCGAGTCGGTTTCGTTTTGGAAAGTTAACGAGTTCAAACAAATACAGACGGAATAAATCGAAATTATCAAACTGGAAATGCCTGGACTTTGAAATTAATTCCATCTGTCGCGATGTGATGGTTTGTTTCACGATGTTGCAAAGATTGCAGTGTTGCAGATCCAGGAATCTCAGGATTCCACGAGTATTTTCCAGGTGGCGCAAAACTACAATCAACGCTTGACTGATTGTTTCCAGTTCTCATCGGTCACATCTCCTCAATACGTTCTTGTCAATTGTAAACACTGGCGCAACCTTAAAAATCGACCCCTTATTCGAGGGCTTCCTAAGGAACCTCTTTCAAATATAATAAAGATGTAAATATTATAAAGAAAAGATCAAATTAATTCAATTTCGTGACATCACCGACAAATCCGCGCATTTTCCGATCCCCAAGGATTACCTTCACTATTTTTCAGACCGCCCCTTGCGGGTTTGATCATACGGTGTCGCTTTATTTAGTCGTTTATAAAATAGCCCATTTCCTTACCACCGTGAATTAGAATAACAAACAATTTAGTTTCTTTAATAATATCGTCAGATAAATCGTTAATAAAATCGCGAATTTTCCGACAGTCACAGATTGAAACCTTCGTGTTTCTTTTAGAAGGAATTTTATCCACTACTAGCTAATCAAATTGCGCAGAATATAATTGCAGTTTTTCTAACCGATCACCGTTGATAAAACTGTCAGGATTTAATTCAGAGAGTCGCTAGTAATTCACGCATTTTCCGACCATGGCGGATTAATTTAGGCGATTTTCCGACCATAAATGGTTAATTAGGCCGCAATGCTTCATGCTAATGAATACGTGTATTTTTCCCTTACCCCCCTTAAATTCTCAAATTTCCCGACAATGTCAGATTCATTAATCCTTTTTTATTTTCGGCAGGTAATGACGTAATACATTCTTGGAATTAAAGCTAAGTTGATGAAATATATAGGAAAGATAAGAATAACGACCAAAAAATTAATAATCACTCCATACTCACAACTTGAAAGTAGTTGCATTTCTGGTGAAAAATTGAAACTAGTACATAGCAACAACAAAAAGTGTCTATATGCTATATACTACATTTGTTATCTAATGTACTTCTGTCTGCTGAACACATATGTAAAGTAAAATTACCAGCCACCCTCCAGGTTATGTTCCACTTTTCTACTTATTTTCAAATTTATTTCGAAAAATGTATGCATTTGAACAATTGTCCGTTAGAAGGATTGTCCCTAAATGATTTTTTACAAGCGAATTATTATACTGACAAGCGGTTATTGGCCATTTTGATATAGATTTGAGCTTAGAAGTAATTAATTTAAAATTTACTATTAGTGATCATTCAATATAACTATTACAGTGCGATATTTCATTTTATGACAACATATTTTTCTTTGTGACCGTAGTCAAATATTCTATCCTTGGCCGTTACCGTCATAATTTGAACATACCTTAACTCCTAGACGCAAAACAGGCATTTTTCAACGAAAAGCCACTCGATTTGTACGCCTCCAAGGCGCTAACGAGGACATCCAGTGGCAATTATTATTACAAACGGCGCATAGTTGCCCCTTCAGGTTACAGCGCCCACATTTTTCGAGCAATACGACCTTTTTTTTAAGAAAAGGCGCTTTAATGAGACAGCTCGTTATAAACGTGCATCAAATGAAATCTTTGGCGCCATCGACGGTTCGAAAATCCCGACGTTGAAATTGTTAATTACTAAAACGAAATTGATTCCCCTCACTTCGTGGGGCGTCGATTGGTCAAAAACTCCCTCCACTGAGGCGTTGAATTTCATCGCCGTCTTGAGTAATGTTTAATCAAGCCCTTCACCTGTTTTGCGGGTCTCTATTAACAATGTATTATATCTCCCGACAACTACAATAATTACACATTAATTCAGACGGAGGAGATACGACAAACATAAAGGCAGCAGTCGAGATTTAGAGCCCCCAGAAAAGGGCTGAGCATTTCAAAGAAAACAGGGACGAAGACTAGGGAGGGACGGAATCTCAGAATGTTTTGTTAATTTCTGGGGAACAAATCGTCTGGATTACCGCTTACAATGGATCTGATGTTCTGCGGATGATAAGCTTCTGCGATAGTCTGTATTAATTACCGCGGGAGAGTCATTAAAGCTCGTAAAGTTTGAACGGAGAGGAATCGGCCATAAAAAGTTAAGGCGATGGGGTCGTGAAAGAGGAAGTTCGGGTGTAATAAGTTCGATTTTTCCGGTAATTATTTCGGGGCCCTTTAATTAAGTCCACGTTATCGAAAGCACTAATGGGGTGTACGGTGCGAAAAATATTGGAAAATATTATGACGGGAAATTTAAATATTTTTCACCACGAATATATCTTTTGATCATTTTCGTAACCGTGCTGCTTTTCGCCTATCTTTCTTACGAGTTAATATTATTTTGAACCATTTAGGAATCTTATTGACTTAAAAAAACACGTTATACAACGTGTTTGAAAATAGGGAGTCCATCTGGGAACAATTATGGAGCAGGTGCGCATCATTATTACTATTTTGCATCATTATGCTGCGCAATTATTCATTGAGTGTGAAGTGTGGTGTCAAATTAAATTTTCGAATTTAGCACAGTATATCAAAGAATATTTCAATAAACGCACATTCAATTAGCCTTTGTATGCCATTGCAACTATTTTAGAATTAATTATAAACTTTCAGATGATGCAAATTAATTACTATATTAATATTATCAATGTTATGTGTCATGTTTTTAGTACCAAACAAAAAATCAATTATTACTTTAGATATTTTAGAATTACTTGAGATAGCTAACCTTTATGGTCGTTATAGCTCAGAGAAATGAGCAAAAGAACAGCCTGTTGGGGGCTGTAGCTGTAACAGTGCCGACTTTTTTTTAGGTATATAGTAACAAAATTGATATCACATCCACAAACTTTTGCATTTTTAAATTATAGGCAATTAAGGGTCTACAAACTGAAAGAATCGTCTTGCAAGAAATATCCTGAAAGAAGGTTTTAAAAGTTGTTTAAAGGAAAAAACCTTTAAAATGGGCTATTGTAAAAGTTATTTGGTCCATTTCTTGAATGCAGAATATTTGCAAAAAACTTGTGGTTCATCTAGAACTTTCGTAAAATTTAAATTTGTTTATTCCAGGCCCCTTAATTTTGCGATGACCTTAGAGTCTCGTAATAATAAATCCAAATTAAAGAGAATAAAGGAAAAGATTTGTTCCATCAACTTAAATTGTCGAATGTCCTAAAATTACATTTCGGCATATATATACATACATACACATATGTTTTGTTTCTATACGAAAGCAAATAGTGTTATCGCATTGTAATTCAGGTAATTATGAAATTTGTATCATATGGATTTAATTCAGTTCGTATATTAAACCAGCATTAATCATTATTCATACACCTCCTACGTATATCATCAGTTACGTCACTCAGATGAAATGGTATAAAATTATTGGTGGCAAGGGTGTTGCTTTTTGTGTTGTAATGCCTATAACAGGGATGTATTAAAATGTATATAATAATTACATTTAATACATTTATTATATAAATTAAAAGATGATCCAACTCGGGAATCAAATTTTTTCCGACTGTCAGATAGATCGAAGCAATTTCGCCGAATTACCTTTCAATGAAAGTTGTAAAAACTTAACAATCGAGCTTCCAGTTTAAATAATATCGAGCCTAATTTGAATCTATTGTGGAACAATCGCCCCCGGCCCTTCCACCCCTTTAGGGTTCGGCGAGAACCGAACGGGTATCGCGGTCTAAACTTATTTCGCGGGACTCCGGCAACGAAACACTTTGTTATCCCTCATTTCAACCCTCTCATTACCTTTCTAATTAACCCTCAATTATGAAACACACTTACAAGGTATTTAGAGCTAATTTCATTCCGAGATAAACCGAGGAGAGGGCGAGGGTGGAATAGAGTGAACGCGAGAGGAAAGGAGAATAGGCATGCCTATTTCTAGGAACACAAAACCGCGGAGGGGTTCTATTAACGATGGGCAGGGAGGGCGGATAACAGGGGAAGGGGGTTGATTAATTGGGTTTTTCTTAATGGGCTTCGATGCAGGACGTTTTAATTTGGCGGGGTTGCAGGAGTGGAGGTGATACGACAATCAATTAACTGAGAATAAAGATTAAACATTCAAGAAAACTCCCTCTTCTGCAGAGAAAAATGTACACAACATTTGAAATTAACGGAAAATCATCAGGTTTTACACTATGAAAAGGGATTTCAAGTAAGTTGCAGGCAAAGACGGTTTTCCAATATCACAGCAATTTTTGACATCAAATACGGTAGATTTTTCTCGAGTATAAAAACCCTGTTTAAGGAGCGCTTATCTGGTTTGAAAAATATTTTTAAAATGAAAATTTCGAAAAGTGCATGGATTCCAGATCCATTTGTCACTAGTGTTCCGCCTGAATTTACTTCCACAGAAGAAAAATAAAAGATTAACATCCCCTTCTAAACAATTAACCGAGAATAACGACTAAACATTCAAAAAAAAATTAGATGTTTGGCATAACCGTAAATAATAACTATGGCGTGTTCTTTCCTCAGATTTGCAGAGAAAAACGGGCACAACATTTAAAATCAATGGGAAAAACATCAGCATTTACACTATGAAAAGGGAATTCAATGAGGTTGCAGGCAAAGACGGTTTTCCAATATCACAGCAATTTTTGACATCAAATGAACTTGATTTTTCTCGAGCTATCACAAATATATTTGGGGACGCTTATCTGGTTTAAAAAATATTTTCAAAGTGAAAATTTCGATAAGTTTGCATGGATTCAAGATCCATTTAACACTAGCGTTCCGTCTGAATCTACTTCCGCAGAAGAGAAGAAAGATTAGCATCCCCTTCTAACGATCTCGTCTTGGTATTTGTGTGAACCTGTCTTTTTGGCGGTCGTTGCAATAAAAAGCAAGAAAAGGGAATAAGACTGGCCGTGTCCATTTGATTCCATGATTTAAGAAAATTTGAGATGAGAAAAGGCACCGTGACTAAGAAGATTTTAGGAAAACTTGCATTATATTTTTAGGAACACTATACTATAGACGATTTCTGATCTTAAATGGAAGTGTTTAAAGTTTTCCCGGGGCGGCCACTATCTCAATTAAATCCAAATGTGCTAAAAGATTTTATTGTCCAAGTCCCGACTTTCCCGCGACCTTTCCCTATTTCTCCAAGAAGAAATATCCTAAATTAATCCTGCGTCGTCTGCTCGACGATACAGCTCTTCCTTCTCCTTCTCATCATGTTTCTTGCTCATATCTCTCATTCAATCCAATCTCCTGCACCCCTTCACAAAACACACGGTGGCGGCATCAACATACACACACTCGCACATTACAGCATAACGGTAGAGAGAGATAGACACGTATATCCTACTCTAAATGAATGTTCATTTAAACACATAATTACGAGTTTGGAGTCCTTTATGTACCACGTAACGCACTTTAGCGTAAAAGGCGGCGTATACTACAACAAACAGGGAGGGAAATGGAAAGAGCCGGGCGCGTCTGTTGATGGAAAACCGGCGACAGCGACGGCAACACCAGCAGGAACGTCCTAATGAATTTAGCTCGTACTTTGTCAGCCAGAGAGAGCGTCACCAGTTTTATTCCAGCTCACTTGTAAGACCGGGAAATGGAAACTACCTACTTATAAACACGGTAGGTAGTACCTACGATTAAAGTATAATCGCTACACATCGCAGCAACTTGCTAAATGGACCAGGTGGGAGCGGTATTTTTTGAGCGTTACACGACACTTACAACGCTATTGTTTGGGATTTTAATATTGACATAAGTTCTATGTGTTTCGATGTTTGTTTTCCAGAAAGCCAAGTGGTATTTTTCTTTAAGGAAACTGTAAAAATCCTGAAATAAAATGTTTTTGACGACCGCGTTTTCCCTTCCCAGTGTATTAAACAAATCCTAGATCAGATATTTATGAAACTCCTTAATTTCAAAAAATCACCAATACGGCCCAATAACCCTAAAATTCATATTAAACCCGGTGAATCCCTCTGGCGCAATGGCTATTATCCCTATCTCCATCCGGGAACGAGGTAGAAAAAAATCCCCATTAGGCGCCTCCGAAACGGATCTGAACGCGCGTTATGGCGATACACCCTGTATAATTTATCCATCTCACTCTCGTCCCGAAAAATTAATTTACCGTTTTACATCATCAACGATTCGACTGAATCGTTACGGGGCGGTCGCCGTACTCGTACAACTTTTTACGATTCGTTCGTTCTAATGGAGTGCTCATAAATATTTCCCTCAAAATCGGTACATTTTCTGGAACATAAAGTTTTGCTCTCTTTCCCCCTTTCCTGTTCTCCGCCCCCTCTTTCTCTCCCGCTTTCTCATCTTTTTTTTTCTGGTAGTTATCCGATCCTTATCCGTTTTACCCGAAACATTTTAAATACTTTTAATAACTCGGAGAGTTACTTCTGTTTCATTTTTTATTCACAAGCTTAGGAGCGGGTAGGATTTCAGTTTGGCTTTAATATGGGTTCCCGTTGGAATGAAATGGTTCATTTTACTAAGGAGATTACGGGGAATAGCAAAAATCCACCGGAGGGGATGGGACCATCTCGATTGTCGATGTGCTTCTATTTACCGAAACGTGATATTTTTCAAGGGGCGGAAAGGGAGTTTCTTTCGATAAAGGAGGGAGAAGGCGCTTTTCTTTTCCATGGTCCGTGGTAAAAAAAATTGAGTACATTTCTGGACCGAGCGTAAATCGAGTTTAAAGCAATTAGAATTTTTATAGAAGAAAACATTGCACAATACCCGCTAGAATATTTCTCTTTACCCCTGGTGATATGTAACCCATGAAACTCATAATTCTGATCATTACAAAAATATCTCCTGGGAAAGCGCAGAGTTTTCCTATCTTCGCGGGTTAAAAACGGGCGTTTTCCGACCTACATACTCGCAGGAGTGTAATTAATTGATTTCGAACACTACAGGAAAATATGCGAATTTTCCGACCTTCGCGGTTTCGAATCGCCCATTTTCCGACTTTATTGTACTCGCGGGACCCCACCGACCGATCCTAAGTATGTGGAGTAATCGTGAATTTCTCGACTTTCGCAGTTTTCTGGATTCAGAAATCTGGAAGTTTCCCGATCTGCGCAGCTTCATATCGCGCCCTTTCCGACCTCAGGGGCTTTGATTGACCTTAACGGTCTTCTTCTAACACACTATTTCGCATTTTAGACGGTACAGTAATGAGTTCAACTTTTTAAAATCAAGAATTACATATTTTTCATAAATATTTAGAGGAACTAAAGGCATTCATTCGGCTGTTGATCACAATGAAAATCTTGTTAATATAGAATTAACCAAAAACAATACCTTTGGTATATGATACGTTTCAATTTTTAAGGAAACGTTATGAAACATTCTTAATAATTTCTTTCAATAATGATAATATTGTATGTTTACTATTCTTTCTCGGTTATTCCATACTTAAAATGGCTTCAAAAAATAACTTATTTTTGTGATGCAGACTCAGAAATGCTTTTTCTTTATTTAAAACTATGTACATTAAAAATGCACTATTTCAACCAAAAACAATAAAAATCAAATAGCACTTCCAAAAAATATTCTTCTAAAAAACCCAAAAATTCAACCTAATCTCATGCTTCCTCAAAATTATATTGAGTTGTGATGACTTCCCATGTACTATCTCTAAATTTTGTGTGGTTAAGAAACTATAGTCTTGCGAAAAATGAAGTTATGGATTTTTGAAAATAAGCTACTTTTTAGTGGATTTTCCGGCTATTTTCGGTAAAAATTCAACCTACAGGAATCTGCGCAAGCTTATCATAATATTACTTACATTCTGTACTACTTTTCTATTGGGTGTAAAACGATTCTCTCATTCTTTTTTAAACTACAGACCAAAAACAAAAAAAAGGCATTTTTGCAATATTTCATCATTCGTGCGTTCAGATTCAAATTCGTAAGCACTTTTTATTATTTAAGCAACTTTTTTCAATAATATCAGATACACGAGTTGTAGTTTCTGATCTCAACTTTCAAAATCCGCTTGGACAATTAAAATCAAAGAATTATTTTAACTACTATGGATTTTCTGATGTAGACCACTAAAATATTTATATTGCAAGTGTGCTAAAACTACTTATGGGGCAGGTTCCAGCTTGGGCTTGACTTATCTATGTATTATGAGCTGTCATTCCAAGGAAAACTGATTTTCCATAATGAAAATGAACAACGTTATGAATTTTTGAAGAAAAGCCTCTTTTAACGATTTTTCCTACTTGAATAATACACCTACAGGGTTCTGTAAGAGCGCATTTTAAAGCCTATTTACTTCTCTATAGCCCTTTTCTTGAGAATTTAATGATTGCTCTTCACTTTCTCAACTACAGGCAGGAAAAAGCAAAAAATGCATTTTTCGACATTATTATAGTTTACAAAATTTGGAAAAACTCCTCTAATGTGATGAATCTCATTCTACATTTTACGAATTAGGTAGACTATAGATTCATACATGTGACAAGCGCTTCAAATTTTCATATTGGGATGAATGTGTTTTTACCACTTTTAGTGTCCCTCGTGCTTTCGAAATACATACTTACATTATAAAGAAACGTTTTTCTGACGAATTTGAAGAGATACATGTCTATTCACACAAGCAGTAAAACAAGTTAACAGTAAAACCACATCGGAATTGGTATAGCCATTGTAAAAATTCGCGCGCTAACACAAAAGAAAAAACTCTCTTTACGATTTTATTACATGTATAGCAGATAAATTTTTAAAAAAGATGGTTTAATAAAACCGATCCCGTAGTACGTAGTAAAATTTATCGAGGTGATTTTTCCCTGTTACTTTTTTCGCCGCCGATGTTTCCGATCGCTAGTTATAAATTCGAGTCGAGTACTCGGCGCAGTAAAATATCGAAATAACTCTGTTGCGTTTCCGCTACTTTTTACGGATCATATATCAGATCGTAAACCGACTACGGCTGAAAATTCACACGGGAACCGATACGGTGTGGAACGATCGTTTATTTTTTCCCTTGTCCATCGTTCCGGGATATCCACGTCGAATGCGACGTTTTTCGTTTTTCTACCTTTAGACCGGGGATTATTTCCCTGTACGCGCTCCCCCCCCCTCAAGAAGAGTTTAATTCTCCTCGCCCCCTCCGGGGGATAATCCCATTGAAGCGCCCCGAAAAAGAGACGCGGCCGTCCCCTCACTAATTACGGCCGGACGTGACGTCTCAACAAAAATCCCCTTACTTTTCCTCATTTAAATCCGAAAGAGCGCGGGACTCTTTTGTCCCCGAAAAGTTTGGCCCCGCGTTTTCACGGACTAACGTCCGGATCCTGAGTGGATCTAATGCAATTTGGCGAGGGAGAAACGGGATCTTACCCTAACTGAATTAACCATAAAAGTAACTGCTCCCGATCGTCCCTCTCTCTTTCTCTCGTTGTTGCTTTTATTTTCCGGCATCTTGGAGCCCTCATGATGCGGAAATACAAGGCAATCGAGGAATGATCAACAGGATTATTCCGCAGCCAGGAAGCCCCACAGGGGAGGTCTTCGGAGGTAAATGCCTCAGAACGTATTCGTGTCTGCTTTTCGAGGTTGGACGATTAAAAAACCCTTTAAATCAGCCTAGCACTAAAACTAGTAACGTTTTTCCCCCGACAAACGGGAAAAGTCATGGGAAGAACGGAAAAGGTGAAAGTAGGGAATTACCTCCAATTTTTTCTGTAGCAGCAGCGATTTTAATTAAATTTGGTGAGTACGTTCATTGTACCCCCTTGTATACGGTCTGATGACTCTTTTTTATTTTAAGGGGTGAAAACTACCCCTTTCTTAATGGCATGAAACATGAATTTCAGCGATACATCGATAGAATTCATGTTTAAATATGTGAAATGATTATGGTTTATGTTATAATTTATAAGACGTGACCTATTGCAACGTAGCATCCCTTCGGAAGCATCCCTTATAACGAAATTCTTACAAAAGTATAGCTTTGTAGCTCTAGATTCCCTTAGAAAACACCGAGTTTGATTAAACATGGTAACCAAACTTTTCTTACCCTTCTCTTTAAGCATTATATGTTCGTGAAGCGTCTTCTTGGTTTGAAAGGGGTAAAACCGACCCCTCATGACGAAATTTGAAAAATTCAGAAAATAGCGTCATATAGATTGAATTCATGTTAAAATATGTAAAAGAAATATCTTTTCACGTTTTGGCTATAAGTTATATTCCACCACCACCTCTCATTTAAATTGTTTTAGGGGCAATTAGAATAAATTAAAATTCCCTCACTTTTAACAATATTATTCAGCGCATAGCTGCACAAGTTTCACAGGCCTTATACAACATGGGGATTGAAATTTTTGCTTTGAACTTCACTGCAAGTACCAAGAAATTGGGTACCAAGATCCATATTCTTAGTGAAATTTTAGTAGACATTAGTATAAAACAGAAGACACAATCACAGCTACAATTATTAAAGGCGATAAAAGACGTACTGTATGAAAGAAATTATCCACTTAAAGGACCTAATAATAAGAAAATAATACCCGACAACCTTCTGAGAAGTGATAAAAATAATAGTAATACTTTTTCCGTTATGAACTTCAAATATACCAACTCCGCCTAAATTTCGACGCGTATCAATTTACCGCCACGCCACCCCCCTTTCGAATATTTATTAATTCCGATTTAGCGATTCCGTCATAGCGTTAACCGATAACTCATCAAAAACCCTTCCCGGCGCGTTAAGATTGATTTAACCTTTCCCGTAAATCCGTTATAGTTATTGGCTTACACGCGAAACCGACCACGGTAATTGGTTCCCTTTTGTATGCGCGTCCTTTCACTTGGCTTATCGGCAGCCAGAAGTCCTGCAGAGTGTCGAGGGAGACGGCAAAAAATGCGAGAGTGACGAAGGGGATAAACCCTTCCATTTGAATTTATGAAAACAAATCACCCGGAAAAGAGCTACGGAGAAAGGGAAGGAGAGGCAAACAGAAACTTATCTAGTCGACTGTTAGGACCGGATCGGATTGAACTTTTCATGGAAATCAACCTTCCCTAGCCCGGGGAAGAATTATAGACGAAACCCTCGGAACACATATGTTCCGAGGATTTATATTTGGGAGTTTATTCTGTCGGGACGTCTACGCCTGTTCAGCCGCTATGCTAATAAAATATTCACTTCGGAAGTGAAAACAATGCTTCACTTGTGTTTCGATCCATTTATTATCCCTACCAGCGCCTCGCGCCTCCTCTCGACGGACGACAGGAAATTCTCATTTGTTCAAAGTATCTGAGGTCCGTTTGTAATGTTTCTTTTACGGACGTGTGTGGTAATTCTATTATTACCGCCCTCGAACCGGTAATGAAACTGTGAAATTCGATTGGGCAAACAATCGGGAAAAAACGCCGCAGAGTTTTTATTGGCGGAAAGATCGAAACACCTCGCTAATCACCCGCTCGAGTGCGCAAGTGGCCCCCGGAGTGTTTATTTAGTTCCCTCGACGGGACGGCGGGGAGAGCGGAGGGAGAGCTGGGGTCTTTTTTTTCGCCGATGCCGTCGAAAATTGAATGCCACTCAAAAGTGCTCATCCAATTATCGTCTAATTAATTTCGGGCCCCGGGAACCCTTTCAAAACCCCTTTAATTCATAATTAGACGTCTCCAGGATAATCTTAAACGGCGCAACGGCGACCGTCTCTCACTTCGACGTGGAAAACTGCGAAAATATCCTTTTGTTGTCTTTCACCATCGCGATTAATCACCTAAAAGTGTCGGGCAAACATCACACGAAAAATAATTAAGAGGGGAAATGATAGAAAAATCGTATTTTCAGGGTGACACGTTGAAACTGGCTCACAGGGCAATTACTTCAATTAAAATGTGTTAATAACCTATACGAATTTTCGGGTCGATTCAGAACCCCCCCATTCGATATAAGTAGAAACAAAAATTCGATTTTTTTTTCGAAATTAACATGGGACCTTATGAGAGGCAGCACTTCAAAGCATTTACTGTTAATACTGAGACCTAAGGGAAAATTAGTGTGTTAACATTGTGAAATATAACCGACATAGTCACTATTTACATTAAATTTTACACGAAGTTTCATTATAGATTTTGTATCAATTTATTGAAACATACCTCTTTTCAACCTACCTTCATGAACACTTCTTAAAAAGATAATTAAAACCAGACATTTCACTGTTGAGAAAATAATTTTTAGGGCGCTTTCTCACAATCTAGTGCTATTATTACCGGTTTCTAGTTCGATAATTTTTCTTTCATAGAAGAAAAAGGTGAGTTATTCATTCCGCTGGATTTACTTGGAAGTAATGTAAATTATCAACTCCAACCCCATCTAGGGTTATAGTTCGATACAACAGATGTATACTAATACAACGTTAACACTTGGAGCACGTGACGCCGGGCTCTATTAACCCGATACTCTAATCCCGGTTGGGTAATTAGTAGTAATGGCGCGTCCGTTTTTACCGGCACGTAAATCTAGCAACATAATATTAATTATATGACGCCATTACCTGCCACAGGCTAATTTTATTGCGAATGTGCCGCGTCAGGCCCCAAACGGCCGTATTTCGAGCACTTCATTAGCTAACTTTTTTAATTAACGTCAATTAATTTCGCTCCTGAATTGTGAAATATCTTAACGACATTTCTATTTTCGGTACCATGTTTATTACTTTTTGGTAACCCATTTTCCTACAACATTGCATGAAGGAACTGATGGCAATGTTTAAATGAGAAAATATGACAAAATATACAGTTTTTCTCATTAGTTATTGAACATCGACAAGCTCTTTCTTTTAAAATAACTTTTTAAAATTTAAATACAGGCTTAATAAATGTGACAAATACATAACTTTGGTTAAGTAAGCCAGAAAAGTGTTAATATATCGGTTCTGTATTTATGTATCAATTTTTCTTTAATTTTATAAAACTTTTATAAAATAGAGAACTAACTTCAGGGTACAAAATTTTAACAAATATAACGTTATATATTATTTTTGGCCTAAAACTTTGTGCTATTTAAACAAAAAGGACTTGAAATTTCCCAACTTTAGAATAATGAAGATTTCAAAATTTATTATTTTTTGGTACACAAATTTCCAAACTATATTAATTTGTATATTGAAAATTATTGTAAGTTGTTAATAACATTCACGTTCTAGGGACCCATTAGCAGAATTAATAAAGATGTAAAAAATAAAATTCTAAAAATTAATCCTATGTCGTCCTAATTGGTACCATTAATAATCTAATAACTTCGTTAAAAAATCCCAGAAAATTGTAAAATAATTAATTTCTAGAAGAAGCATCAGACGAGAGCTCTCAAAGTAATTAATGGTTCCACGAAAATTAATGGATTTGAAAATACAGCTATTATGTGTTAGTAACGTATTTTCCTACAAAATTGCATGAAGGAACTGATGACAGTGTTTAAATGAGAAAATATGACAAATTATACAATTATTCTCATTAGTTCTTGGACATCGAACAGCTCTTCATTTTAAAATAACTTTAAAATTTAATCACAGGTATAATAAATGTGACAAATATATTACTTTGATATATCGGTTTTGTATTTATATAAGTATCAATTTTTCT
This sequence comes from Cryptocephalus primarius, assembly GCA_963576515.1. Lineage (NCBI taxonomy): Eukaryota > Metazoa > Arthropoda > Insecta > Coleoptera > Chrysomelidae > Cryptocephalus > Cryptocephalus primarius. The sequence continues at coordinate 11,315,207 of OY754941.1, forward strand.
TTACTTTTATTAAATTTTAATATAATAGAGAAGTAACTTCAGAGTACAAAATTTCTAACAAATATAATGTTTTATATTATTTTTGGCCTAAAACTTTGTACTATTTAAACAAAAAGGACTTGAAATTTCCCAACTTTAGAATAATGAGGATTTCAAATTTTTTTCATTTTTTTGTACACAAATTACAAACTATATTAATTTGTATATTGAAAATTAAGTCGTATAATGACGCGCTCATTCTAGGAATCCATTTTATTATTATTTTGCTCCAAATAAACCATTTAAAACAGCCCAGTAAAATTCATAAAGATGTAAACAATAAAATCTTAAAAATTGACCCTAAGTCGCCCTAATTAATACGATTAATAATCTAACAACTTCGTTCAATAATCCCAAAAAATCGTAAAATAGTTACTCTTTAGAAGCATTAAACGAAGGCTTTCCAAGTAATTAAGGATTCCAGGAAAATTAATGAATTTTAAAAATACAGCCAATCAGTCGATTTAAATCCCATCGCTTCGCTTGTAGATTAAATGTAATGAAGAGACCATCGACCAAAAACGTTTTCCAAATTTTTGACGTGGAACTTAAATTTTGAAATCGGAATTTTCAAAAATGATTAAAATAAAGTAGAAAACAGACATTACAAAACGTTTTTTTCTAATTCTGTCAATCTTAAAAGGGATAGGACGTGGCATTCGATTATTCTGAAAATGTTTCATCATCTTGTCCCCAAAAAATGTACAAGCAAACATTTTGAGATGTCTTCGAAAGGACGAATAATAAACAGAAAATTTCCCCCCATGTTTTCAATCCAATTTCTATCTAAAAGGTAGACCTAAATACCTACCTACCTACCTAAATAGGTAGATGTAAGAAAATCTGGAAAATGTCTTGAAACCTAATAAAGGAAATTTCCCTAAAACCTTTCTTCCTCTTATTTATAATCAATTTCACCCCAACCGACGCGATTAGATATCATTAGGTGCCGAAGGAGAGTGGTGTATTAGCGATCAGGTCGTTTTATACATAAGAAAGTAAAGATTTACATAAATAATTGATCGGAATAAAATTATCCGTTCCCGTTGAGCGTGCGGCGCGAACAACGCAAAAAATAACCCCCGTTCCGAACACAAACTCATTCAATCAATCCAAATTACCCTTTGGTCCTGTCAGACATCCGCCATCGGGTAACGAACGCGCCGTATTTTAATAAGCCACGAGTAAGTTGTTAAGCGTAAAAAGCTACCCCATTTCAAACAACAGAATCTGATTTAACGTCAAAAAGCCACGCAACACGTGTGACGCCCCCTCATTACCGCCACCCCGGGGTCACCTTATCAGCTAATTCGGTATGGCACGTGAGCGGAATGCGGGAGTAATCCCCGCCGACTCTTTCGTTCCCCTGGAATATACCAAAAATTGGCCCTCGAGGTACCTATATAGAGAGGATTGCGGATAAGTGGGGATTATCAGACCGTTCGGATACACAGAAGGGTTTATTCCTGGCATAATTCTTCATTGTGCACGATAATTAGAGATAAAGGAATAGATTAGTTTTGTAAGCTCGATTAACGCGGTAAACCGAGTGATTTATACGTGCCTATTTCTCTTGACCATCGAAAGTTTTATATACCCCATACGTAAACACATACATATTTCAGTATTTTTCATACAGTTGTATGTATTTTAATTTAAAAGCAAACGCTCCCAAAGAGATTTATTGTTTTATATCAGTGTACACAACATAACACATTCAGATATACAATTTCATTCGAAGCAATTTATGTTTTGTTTCAGATGTAAATATTAAATTATGTTGTGATGCCAACAAATTTAAAATACAACGTAATATCCACTACCTCAAAAATTAACTGCGAGAGAATAAATTTGATTTACATTAGCGATACGTGGCCGATGATCGAGTTTAAACCTTTTGGACTGGGAATATCTATTATTTTTGATGCAATTTTAGATTATATTATTCGGGGCCGAACTGAAAATTCGATATTCGTAATTCTTTGGTTTCTCATTAGTAAAATCGAAACCACTTGAGTTTCAGCAGGGTTCCTAATCCTGCAGTAGAATCTGCTAATCTAAAATCCATGAATTTCTTGATATTTGCGCAATTTCCGACCGCGCTGTGTTCATAGAAATTTAACTAAAAGATACCAACTATCACTGGAGAATCCGCGAATTTCTCGACCGTAGCGCACCCTATTTGACCGATTTCAATCGCCTCTGATAAAAATGAGAATTTTCCGACTTTCGGAGATTAGAATTGCGCATTTTCCGACATCACCGTAATCGTTAGATCATAAAAATGTGTTTCTAACCCGCTACTTATAATTTTCTTTACAATTCTTGACTGACACTTAAGACTTGTATATATTTCTTTTGTAAATATTATTAGAATTAGCGTCCCTATTGAATTACACGCCAGACCATTAAGGCTAAATATTTATTTTTCGATTTATAAATACAGGAATTGGGGGTATGAGTATGGAGTTTCAGCAGGGTTTCTAATCCTGCAGTAAAATCTGCTGTACGCATTAACGCTTTTTCCGCACATCCTAAGTTCCAGACACCACCGAAAAATCCATGAATTTCTTCATATTTGCGCATTTTCCGACCGCGCTGTATTCATAGAAGTTTAACTAACCGATCCCAGGGGTCACTGGAAAATCCACGAATTTCCCGATCGTCGCGGTTTCAGGTCGCTCATTTTCCGACTGTACTGCAGCCTATTTTATCGATTTTAATCACCTCTGATAACAATGAGAATTTTCCGACTTTCGGGGATTAGAATTGCGCATTTTCCGACACCACCGTAATCGTTAGATCATAAAAATATGTTTCTAGCTCGCTACTTATAATTTTGTACAGTTCTTAACTAACATTTAAGACTTGTATATATTTCTTTTGTAAATATTATTAGAATTAGCGTCCCTATTGAATTACACGCCAGACCATTAGTGCTAAATATTTATCTTCCGATTTATAAATACAGTAGGTACTGTTTAGGTTTCCCATTTTCCTGAAAACTGGAAACGTAAGTAATTTACAATAGAAATTAATTATACAAACACACGTTTGCACATATTTTACCATGTTTTAAATGAAAACTTCTGTAACAAATTCGCCAAGAAGACTGCTTCACTACATTCATTAATATGCTGGCACTCACTATTGTACATTTCAACTTATTTTGAGAAAAAATTACCAGAATTTATTTTGAAAAATTTAAATAGTGTTAAATTGTGAAATTTAAAGTGAAAAGTGTGAAATTGTGTTTATATTTGAATCTTAAACAATTTTAATTTGATTTCTTTTTCGCCATAGCAATATTGCAAAATAATACCAATTTACCACTGTAAATTTTGTAATTGTTTTTCGAAATTTCCAATCTTTATAACAATATTTTCCTTTGCAATAGTGATTAATATGATTTTAAATGCCATCTTTGGGATTATAATTTAATCTTGATCGATTTTCAACTGAGTTATTTAGGTGTCTACATAGAAGGGGCAACACGCCATGATAGTAATAATATGTAATTAGTACGATTAGTACTATTGGTATTGAAGAGGGATAATATTATGGTAGGTGCACTGACGATAATCATTCTGCATTAATAATGTTATTACAATATTTGCAGTCGGAATAAATTCCATTCTCCATTTTCTACCATGTACATTGTTTAAGTAGTGTCTGGCCACAGACAAGACAAAGCAAATACACCCTGGCGAATATGAACGTATTACCCTACATAAAATATAGAAAACATTTTAATAAACCGAAACGATTTCCATGAATACTTTAAATGCCCGTACAACGTCGGCCGGGAGTCAATATTAACCGAACCTATGTTTGCCCGAAAACCTCACGTTTAACATTTTTTCCCTCGTCCCGAAAAATATCCTATCCATAATATAAAACGTATTCGCCCCTCATTCATTCGAATCCCCTTATTGAAGTATTCGAGGGACGCAGTGAGACGCGGAAGACAAAAAGCAAAACGTCCCTCAAATAAATTAATACCCGTAAGTAATCCATAAGCAGATTGGAAAACCAAAATTAATATTCGGAATTGACGGTGGACCGGCGGGGCAACTTTCTTAATCGATCGTCCGCAATAACGTTTCCTGTTTTATTACGTTCCAGCTCTTCCAGGGCTTGAATTATGAGAAAATAAATTTTCAATAACCCCCGGCGAGATTAGTCCATATTGTTCCGACAAGAAAAACCGAAAGAAAACTGCTAACCGAAAATCGATACAAAGGAGGAAAGGTATAGATGAAATATTTTCAATGACGGTCTTACCGGAATGGCCGAGAAAATAATTAACTAGAGGGAAATCGGAAAGGCCAAGGAGTATATAGAAGAAGGTATCGCGAAATTATTTCACACTGTTCAAAGGTCAGGTTAAAATTTTGGAAAAATTCACTTCCGTTGCGTTTTGAAAACTTTCTAATGGCCTCTAAGGCCGTTATAGTAGCGGTACCTTTGAACACAGTTTCAGTACAACTGGTTTTCAGGACTGTATGTTTTAAAGGCAAAAACTAATTTGAAGAAATTGGGATGCGTAACAACCGTCAAAATTCTGATAAGGTACGATTTGTATGGTTAATTTTCAAGAACTTGTGCTTTCAAGACAAATTTATTGCGAATATTTAAAATCTAAGTAAAATCCGTAATCATAACTTGAATCACGCAATAAACATTGGGGTGGTGGAAATGTCCAATAAACGATATTTTCGCTGATTTTTCTAGGGAATCGACCAAAAGAAAGTTCCATTTGTGGCGCTGCTGCTGGGAAATGTTTAAAAAACATACCTTTTCGTAATTTTAAGGATCCCGTGTTATGAATCCGAATAAGGTTTTGTAATTTAGTTGCTTTTGTTTATTATTGCGACATAATTTTAAAAACATATTTTTGGAAGTGATGGAACGTATACAAACGTACAAACGCTTAGAATACAGATGAGATTTTTTTTGGAAATAAAGCCGCGGCAAAAATTGGAAAATGAAATCTCCGAAACCAGACATTTGCGACCCCTAAAGCTTCTACAAATTAAAATCGTCCAAGATGAAATTTTGTTTACAACTTGGGTCGATTCTCATCATAATTAAGAAGTTCGAATCGAGTTCCCCTTGTTTTAATATCCTGTCAGTTCCCTCGGTCTCCTGTAGTCTCTAAAGCAGTGCGGTACACATCGATAATAATTATAACGTACGTAATTCTATCGGATGCGACCCGGAGCGATTATATTCGTACACGAGTGGAACACAATTACAGGAATACATCATTTAACGTACATAAGGAACACTCAAAAGTTGTAATCCAGGCGTGTTTTGTTAACTTCCCTCCCCGAGGAGAATTCACCAGTTTAAGGTGTCAAAGTTGAATTTATGGCGAGGCTATGCCCTTTTCCTCTTGCTTTCTCTCTCGTTCGCGTCTTGAACAAATGTTTGAGAAAGTTTAATGGCCAACTATTTCGCAAAACGACACAAGAATGACAAGTGGAGGAACGGTTTTACCTGCTTGCTTCAGGAAACTCTACACGAGAGCTGCTGGACATAATAGGCATAAAAATAGGTCTTCGGGCAAATTTGCCTTAGCAAATTATCTCAGGCCACAGTGTTAAACTTTTATACCTCAAAGTATAGTAATTATCAACTGTAGAACCGTTTCAAACTAAAGGAGTTTATTAAAAATTCCAATTTTAACCCCAACACCCTGTATCTGTTTAACTGTAGTCTTTCACTAAATCGTAAAAATATATTTTCATGTCTATTACCTCCTATGTATAAGTATACATATACTGGTTCTAATATGGCATTGATATTATGAATAAAAAATGATCATGGGAACTACGTACATGTGGCAAATTTGAACGTAATAACCGTTTTACTTGAAAAGAAATTTACTCCTTAGTCCCTTAAATACATAAAAAGTTCTGTTAGAAATTAATTACTAACTTGTTAAATTAGTAATGAGTTTTAAGACATGGCCTGTTACACCAAAGCGGAATTGCTTTCCCTCCAGGCGTTTGGAACTCCACGTAAAACGTTTCTGTTTCCTTTTTAAATAAGCGACTTGTAAACTCACCGCACGTGGCATCTGAACGGAGAAATCAACACTTTAATAACAGAATTTAATATTTACTTAAGCATTTGTTTACGGGGGCATTCGTCATTTCTATTCGTGCACAATAAAATGCTTCTAAAAGAAATTTTGTCTTTCATGTATTCCACGAAAGTTTGTCTGCGTGGACACTCCCGGATGTACCCAAATAAAGCGTAGGCAGAGTTGTATTTCTATCAATCTACCTTCCTCTTTACTTCTAAACGTGATTTCCAGTCTATTTTTACATCAAACGGATTTTTTTCGCGCTCCCTCTCTACCCTTCATCATTTTTCGAATCAGAGCCTTCCTTTTGAGCTACCCAAAAACCAATCGGATAATTCCATTGAAGTCGTCGCCCGCGTTTGATCCTCGGAACCGAAATGATTTATTTTCGATTTAAAAATGTTTTTCAAAGGACCGCCTCCCGTTTGATACCCTTTCAATTTCGGCTATTTTACATTAAATTGTTTCGAGACACAAAACCGCGAGGATTCTCTTTTTCTCTGGAGGTGGGAGAGGGAGTTCGAACCGAATATTAGAATATCTTATACGAGAAATTTCGGTGAATATCAAATATTCCCATAGGCGGCTTTTTTTGTGAAATAACGCCGCTGTCACCTTCTTAACGCGACAGAAGTACCACCTAAGACTGTTAGTCTAGTCATCAGCCATTTTCTCGTGGAATTTTGGGAATCGACGTCTATTTCATTAAAAATTTGGATTAAGGTAATATTTATACCCCTTCTATGGACTACAAATTTTTTTAATCAAAATAAACCCGGAAATCGATATATTGGTAATTGTAAGCAACTTTTGTTCTATAAAGTATTTTTGTAGAGGTGATATTTTTGGAGTTATTCACGATTGAAACTACACATTTTTCATTGGAAAAACGAACGTTTTTAACTGTTTTTCACGAAAAGTTTTCATTTTATCGTAAGAAACGTTCAGAACAAATACGTGGACAATAAAAAACAAAGAGATTCGTTTTTGAATGACCTCTGTATACCCAATAAGAGCTGCGTTATTGCTCGTTGAATGATGGTTAATTTTCGAGAACCCCGAAATTGAAAATCTTCAGCCTTCAATAACTTGAAAACGGTGAAATTTTTGAGAAAACTCAATAGACCTTTTAGAGTACTTAAAAAAACATTAAAATGAGCACTCATAAAAGTATTTTGCATGAGAATTGATTGATTTATAACAAAAATAAAACAACTTTCTTTTTTTCTAAATTTAAAAATTACATCCTCGTCCTTACCACCCTAATAAAAATTGAACCTAACCCACTTGCAATTAACTTTATTTAGATATTATTGATATGATCCATGTGGATTTTAATCGGTTTAGAATGCTTGTTTTAGAAAAAATAATTGTTTAAAATGAAAATTACATTTTCGTAATTTTGGAAAAAAAAATGCATTTTTCTTAAATAAATCAAAAACTATTCTAGATATGAAAAAATGTTTCAAATGTTAATTGCAGAGTTTGTCTCACTGAAGATTTTGATTTTTTGTTTATCTTTGTATCATAACAATTCAAGGAGATATGACGGTTCGAAGTTTGCATTGGTGTACTAATTATATCTCATCTTTACTATCTACTCATCTCAACTAATTTGATCTTAAAGGGCTTGGAATTCCCGACAAAAGAGGGTAAGTAGAGCTTAAGTCCAAATTTTCATGAAAATCGACGTTGGTTCCCAAAATACCACAGCTTTTTAAGGTTTTTCACCGCTGAGGACTGGAGTATGTCTCCACACAATACGAAGGAATGTAGAGCCCATTACTTACGTATTACGCCGATACACAGAATGATGGTCGATTTGTTAGGAAAATGTAACGCTGCCGGTTCTATTTCATGATTTTTCTTTAGTCTCAAATCTCAAAATTGTCAAAAGCAAAACAAAAAGAGAAAACGTCAAAACTTGCCAACAAAAGTTACGAACGGTCAGTAAAGCCAAATGGGAAGGTGGGTGCGCGTTTATTCGACAATAAGGCGGGCACGGAAAGGATTCGCACAGAAAAAGGCGAATATTAAAGGCCGCAGGAACAAAAAAATCCACTAACAACAGAACGTATTCCATTACCAATTATGACATACGTGGGCTTTCGTAATAAACAAACGGGCCGTAACACAAAGGGCAATGGAAGGACCATCATTAGGATCGAAGAGAGGGTAAAAAAATGCCACAAATAAATACGACGAAAACAACGTTAGCGAACATATATTTCTCGGCTAGGCCGTGGGGATCAAGGATGGCAACCGGAATATTAAAATCACGACAAAAATTATATGGAGGGGAGGATAAATTAAATATTGTTTAACGACGCCAAGGACGCAGATACCTTTATTCCGAGCTGATACTGATGAAAAATTTCGTTCCATAAAGTCTCTTTTACGAGTTCAAAGAGGAAGAAATTGTCTATAAAAAGTATGTAAAAATAATCCTAATACATTTCGATAACTTAAAAACCACAACCACTTCCTTGGCGTTTCGAAATTGACGTTTTCAAATCGATTTTAAGCAACAAACTGGCCAATTCTGAGTTTATACGATCATTACACCCCCATAAATGCTACTGTCCAAAAGTCATTTATCACTATGTATACCAAAATTTTGTAAACTTTGAACTTAGACGTGCTCGATTTGTTTTGAAGAGAATTGGTACACCACTAAGCAGGGAGTACTTGGCTTAGCTTAGGTACTTAGAATATTTCATTATTTATACCTTTAAAAAAAAAAATCAGAAATATGTGTGCGCATTCTGCTTGCTAAAGATGAAAGCGGTACAAAAAAGCAATTTACCGCTTTTAACATTGGAGGTGAATACTATTGTAACAGATTTTGAGACTTGAAAATCAAGGAATCCAACTAAGTAAGAATGTTATGAAAAATATATGACCAGCGCAGACCAAAACATGAAGATATTGGGGAATTTTCAAAGAGTATAGGTAATAAAAAGAGTTTAGTAGTAGAAATAGAAGTAGTAGTAGTAGAAGAGTAAAGTACCAAATGAAATGAAACAGTATTAGTATATAGTACATTTCAATGATTTTAGACAGCAGAATCTTTACATTAGCTTGATTCTGACTGAAATGCAATTCTGATGCTATCGAGTATTTATTAGAAGGAATGAAGATATGCACACAAATATATGACGACGCACCTATGGGATGGATGAAAACTCAGTTTTCCTCTACAGCATTGGTTTTGGGATAATGAGTGCTAAATTTAACTTGAATGACTCATTGCTTGAGTAACAAACCTATAAATTTTTTTTGAGATATATCTTAAGAATACTATTAGTAGAAGAGATGTGTCGTTTGACTCAATAGCGATCATGTTATTTTAATCCATGAAATTAATAAGGATCCCTAGAATATGATACGAAAATAGATATATAGAATACATATGCGTAGATAAACATAGAGAAATGAGCAGCTGCAAAGTTTTGAATACAATTTTAAGCATTTGTTTTTCACTACAGACTGTTGGTTCAAATGACAATATCATCATAATAGTGATAATGCTTATTGCATTACAAGACTTCACCTAAAGGCGTCAAAATTACTGTATTTCCCTTTAAGCGTCAACACAGAATAAGTTTTTTTCTAACCATTTCCATTGTTCACCAGAACCGTTAAAACTATAAGTCATATCTTATTGATAGTCACTAATCCACATTCATTTCGTGGGTATTTCCCTGTCATTCCCTCTTTCCCTGTCATTTCTACTCATGTATACCTCTTTACATGTCTTCCCACACGAATTATATTTCAAATAGCATTATTTCAGTCCCTTCTAATCAATTCAATGAGAGACGTTTTAATGAAATACACGTATTCATCATTAATTCATTCGACATTAATCCCTTCAATGTCGCTTTTACACTTTCGATTCCTAAGGGAAAATAATACTTATCAAGCTGGAGTGTTGGCGAAAATAAGAGCATCAAATTAATAATGAAACGGCTAAAGGCACGGAGCTGAAAGTGATTATATGGACGATTTTCTGTCAGATCAGAAAAGTCATGAGGATTATATTCAGATGTAGGGTAAAGGGTATTCTCAAAGCACGGAATATTTTCAAGGTTAATACACTTTTACTGAAGGAAATTTTTGAGAAACATTGTCTCATAACTTGTTGTACAAGTATTTCAGTGTACTTTTAAATTTTCCTACCATTTAAAATAACATTTTTCTTACTTTTTTTATAAAATTTTCTGATAATTCGTCATTAATGCACACTTATAACATATACATCGATATTAATCCACACTTGCATTTAACATATATAAACCACTAGAAAAAATTACTTTGCAGGTTGTCAGCAACTGATCTGCAATCAATTGAATTGCTCAACGTTTATGTTCGGAAAAATCAGATTTTGCTGTGGAAAATTAGGATAGTGGAACAATAGCTCATATTAAATTTCAGTTTGTTCATTTTTTCTTATGGTTTTTTTGAATTTATTTCAACAAAAAATAAAACAATTTACTTTCTAAAGTGCTATTTTAATAGGAAATTCAATTTCCTACAAAAACTTCTTTACAAATTTTGGCTAAAGGTGTATGGTATTTGAGTTATTGCCGAAAAACCAAAAAGTGACCAAACTTACCCCCTTCTCGAAAGGGCACCCCTAAATTTAATTGCACTGCGCGGTTTTACCTTCTTTATAGACCAATTGAACATATGAAGCGATAAAATTGCTTGAACGTCTTAATTCCATTTACCCCTGCTGTTTTCGACATAGTCAGTAGCCTAATTATCCACTGGTCTACATCAGTTTGTTATAATTTTTTCAATTATTCACTGGGGGTTACGGAGAGCGGTAATGCTTCCGTTTGAAATACAGGGGGCCGAAAAATTCATGGGATAGATTAACGTTTCCTAGTGCCCCTCGACTCTGACGTCGAGGGTAATTACTCCCCTCTCTCCTCGCGATTAGAACTTAATTCTCGCCCCCCGAAAAGCTCCAAAAACCCGGACCGATAAATCTCGCGAAGTCGACAAAGTATCGCAACGTTGCCGGGGGGGTCGCCGGAGGGGCGGGAAGGAAAAAAAAACGGCGCAAACAAATGAAGGCGCGAACCGTTAATTACTTTAGAAAAGTAAAAGAAAAACACGGCGGACGGCCGGCCGGGGGCCCGAGGGGTGGCGTCCGCGACGCGTCGCGACGCCGGCGGAAGGAGCGGATGCTGGGGAGGCGCGTGCGCGCTCGCGCGCGCGGCCGCCGCGGTCTCACGCGCGGGTCGCGGACTCAGTCGTACTCCGGAGGACGAGGGAAAGTCCGGGCATCGCGACGCTCCCCATCGACGTCGCGGCGGCACTCGCATGCTCGCACATACCCCTCGGGGTCGAGAGAGGCGCGCGCGTATGAATTTTTCGGCACTTATTTCCCATGTTTTCTCCGTAAAAGGACTGTTTGCTGAATTTTTATTAATACTGATCCATGTTACGTGTAAGTTTGATGTCCGGTGACTTTTTCGATGTTCAAGTTGATGTTAATGTAGGGAAATTGAAAATTTGAAGAAAGTTTTCACGAATATTCGGTAAGTTACGTACCTACTTCTACTTCTGCCTGAAAGAAAAATTTTGAGTGCAGTCTCAGCAGTCTTAGTAGCACGAATTTTTGGAATTTAAAAATTTTCCTCCAAGCCTGTTCAACTTTAACAAAACAGAAAAAAAATCGATTACCATTATATCCATATTTCTCTCTCCATCGACACTAACACTTCATATGATAATATCTTCATAACTTATTATGTATATCAATTAGTTATTATTTGTAGTTAAAATTTAAAAAACTATATATTTTCACCAACTCTTCCATCGTTTTATTTGACATCAATTTTTATATTTGACATCAATTATTATTCAAAATTATTTTTTAATTTATTATATGGCGTTGTTTGTACTCAAGTAAATTATTTACATCTTTGTCAGTCCCAATTAAACTTTTTGTAACATTTCACCTCACTAACAAAATTCAAATTACAAATTTAAATCTATTCAGTATTCCCATTTAATAATAACACATTCAATAAGATATAAACACATTTCATTTCGAATTCTTTCTTTCAGTCGCCATTTACCTTCTCTAACAATTTTGTGATATTTTTCCTAATGTTCAAAACTGAAACGAACTGCATCCAAAATTGACATTATTTTAAAATTAAACCCATTGCATTACATAATCTGCCTCAGGTGAATTTCATTTTAAAAAGGATAAGCAATTTATGATTAATTTTATACATTATTCAGAAAACTCCTTTGTAATTTTATTTTTACATTAATATTTAAAAGGCTAACAAAATTTTTTTAAAAATTAGGAATGCTTAGATTATATAAGTAAGATCCCTTAATTTCAATACAAAAATTAATAATTTTTCAATTAAATTTAATCAAGTTGTTTTTCCATGTTGAATCTGACGTTTAATATAAAGGAGAATGGTTGAAACATGATTTCACTGCCACAATGTTTATACTTCGAATGGTACAATTATAATGAATCTATTCTACCCCACAATTTCCATAACTTTCTTCTCAAACTTTAAGCTAATCTACTTTAGTTCCAAATATCATTTCTCCTAAAAATCATAATTTTTCTCAACCCTTGACAAGGATAAAACGATTTCTGGTAAAACAAACTGTCGTAAACATATATAGAAAAATCTACATTCCGTGAAAGTATTTTTGGTAATTGCAGATCACAAAGTAAAGGATTTCAGCAAAAGAACCTTACCATGTCTGAGTAAATTTCTAGATAAAATAGATCTCAGAAAATGTCGGAAGCTACATTTAAAAATTGAAATTTCCATAAAGTGTCTGCCCTGTTTCTGTGTAGAAGTAGATGCTTTACTATAAAATTAATAATAAGGTTTTGTCCTACCTACCTAGGGAGAATTTTAACAATAGATCTACTTAGACTCATAAGAAAAGACAAGTTTTCTGGGACAAATAACTCTCAAGGAAACTTTAGAAGCTACATTTTAAATTTGAGATTTCTTTGAAATATTTGCACTGTTAATTAACAAAAAACTTATATTCCTTTACGTGCAATTTTTTAATCTTCAATTCTGCTACTTTTTCAATAGTTAAATATCAGTTTTAATTAAAATATTATGGAATTTATATTCAGCAACCTCAAGTATAATTTCGTAATTTCCTTTTAGAATATGCAGGTACCTAATCAATCAAATTCTAACCCCACAATAAATTTTATTACCGCCGACGTTGCGCTCCTAAGAACAATATCAAATTAAACATGGATTCTATTTTTTTTGTACACGAACGTTTGAAATTAATCCATCCCGATGTCAATTAAATTTGACATATGTCATATCGGCGTCAGAATTAATTGATTCCGAACTATGCATTTAATCAACAACGCCCATTCGATGACAATTAGCGCCTGGAATTTACTTTGAATTATATCGGTATTGACTATTCGATACTCATGTGTTATTAAATAGCGACGGCATATCAAATTACGTGCATAAAACAAGTGTGGAATAAATATGGTATTACTATTTCAAATGAAATTACTCGCGAAGAAATTACTAAACATTGTTATTGCACAACCTAATCCTTAATTTGCTTAATTACTAAATACTACAGTATCAAAAAGGAGTGGAGAGTGAAAATTACACGTTGTAATACCAAGTCAAGTTGTACACATGCCTGTTTTTTTGTAATAACGATCAGTTATGATGTGCTAAATTTGTTATGAGGCACGTGATCGATTCTTTCGTAGCACACAGCGGTTATTACTTTTTCACGAGACACGTAGATTTTCGATAAGGAGGGAGTCTCAGGTGACATTTGACAAAAATGATAAATCCGTAAACACACCCATTGGAAGATTGAAGTAGTCGCTACGTCACTGAGAATTATTTTAAGTAAAGTGGGATTGCTCAAAGGCTAAATTTCCTATTATTTAAAGGATCCCACATCGGGCCGTGCGGGCGACGAGAATTTTTACTTTTGCCAACGGAAAATCCCCCCTCAACCGTCGAGATTGATTACGTCCGTTCTATTCGCATAAAGCGGATCATCAGAATCCCGAACATCACAAAAAGCTGCCGAACACGCCGCCTCCCTATTCCCCTCGATTTATTTAAATTACCGCCTATTCGAAGGCGAAGCGGTACGTCTATGCAATTTCACAAATTGCTTCGACTTTTCCCCCTCCGCGTCATCATCTTTGTGACGTATTCGGGAATCGGTTACTTCGACTCGAAGGACCGGACACAAATTCTTCTATGAGACTTACTTAGATAAACCAACTATACCAAAAGGGATAATCAGGTTTAAAGCAGTAATGGAAAAAGGAAGAATTCCTCCCCCATTTCCCTTAATTACATTCAAATATAACATTTTAAATAGTCCTACATAAGGAAGTTATGACTATTAATGCCGACAGAAGAGGTTTTGTATAAGTGCTTAACAAAAGGACAGAAAATTCTGTTTCAAGCGACAGGAGCTGAATAGGGTGCTATTCATAGAGCTTCGGTCCTAGAGCATTCATACACTTTATCCAGGCTTAGTACTGACAGCAAATACGCATAAGTTCTTAACTTGACTTAGTAGTTAAAGTTTAAGAGGACATATACTATACTTAAAAAATTGCTACAAAAATTAATTTTTGTCAGAGATTCAACCCCAATCAAACGTCAGTAGTTAATATACTTGGTAACGCATAAAATTTTAATTAAACTACTAAAGCTGTAATTTCCTCGGAAAAATTATTATCTGTGTATCTATATGTATCTGTTGTGTATAAGTGGCAACAACGTATCAAAAACACCAAAAATTTGGTTTCTACTGCAAAAAAGGTCATGCCGTGAAAACACCTTGTATTAGCTCTCCTCTAAGCCACACACACAATAACTAAACGAATCTGGCATAAGTATACTCTCTCCGGATTGAATTTAAGAGGTATAAAACTATCGCACCATAAATTCTATCAAGCATATGTTATCCAATTTGCTCCATTTATTACTTACAATTAAATGCTCATGTGATGATTCACACCGTTGCGTAACGATGATAACTCTTTAGCGAGCTCCATTAAATAATGGTTGCGTAAGTAAGACCTTTAACGAGCCCATGTTATCTGTAACGGTTGCGTAACGTTGATTGGAATTAAACGGGCTAGATTAGACGCGAGATTGTGTTAGTTTGATCGCACTTTAACGAGCAGAATTATAAATGACGGTTGTGTAATGATGACAGCACCGTAGTGAGCTAAATTAGAAGTAACGTCCTTAGCATAAAAATCTGAAAAATGCAGTTTCCCTTTACTCTCTGTTCTTACTACAGTTCTAATGGTAAAAGTTTGCGGACTACCATACTTTTTCATACCTTCAAAAACAATTTGAAAATGGGGTTCACTTGCTAACAACCTTGCCGGTACTTTTATCATGCAAATTATTTTACTATTTATACTAGAGTTACGACACACTATCAATGAAAAGGGGATGGGGTTTTTAAAAAAATTTTGGGGCTAATTTCAAATTTTTCTAAGCGTTCTAAATTTTCAAACTGCAGTATTTTGAGGATAAAATTCTTGCATTGAAAGACAACGTTACTCTCCTTCGCCTCATATGTTTTATTAAAAAATTTATTCTTGGCCAATCAGAACCCTAGGAAGACCTGTGTTATACACTTTGTCCCAGGTGTGTTATTTTCGGCAAATCAGAAACCTAAGAAGACGTGTATTATACACTTTGTCCCAAGTGTGTGTCCCTTTGTTTTTGTTATACCACGTAAGATCCAACATCATCGTTGAAAATTTAAATCGAGACGTTTTGGACTTTTCGAACTTTTCTCTGGTCCTTACTAATTTAATTCTCTTTGATTTTGATTATCATTCTCGAAAGTAATTTTTCTTGAGGGATGACAAAAGACCAACGACCAAAATCGCTGTCAAACAGCTCGAGTGTTTTGATGTTCCGCCTTCACCGAGAGATGGCGCAAATTGGTCTGTCAAACCGCATCCTGGTTAATTTTCGACACGAAGCCGTGATGGGTTCGATAGTTTGATAGGTAGGTGCTTTTATAAGTATCTATTTAGGGGTGAGTCGCTTGTCTAGAATCAGCAAAGAGGAAATTATCGTTTTAAGGCAATATTGACTTTTCTTTAGAGGTCTTTAGGTCATGGCAACGTCAGATTATAATAGCATTATTATTACGAATTACTAAACCAAATTTCGCGCTATTGGTTAATGCATAATAACGACAATTATAAAAATCTATGCAATATAAGCATAATTACCGTGCTATTAATACCATTATGCATTTAATCTTGCGTCAATAATTTCCTGTGCCACTGCTACATTACTATTAAATGGTTGCATATTTTGATTCATTTGTAGACGGTTATGATTCCATATTGTTGGTGAAATAAAATTTCTCCGGGCACCCCCTTGATAATCATTAAGGCTCTGTGAACGTTTCTGACCCAACCCCAGGATAAAGCGCCATTACGCTGATCACCTGAATGCCCCCTCTATAGCGTAATCTTTGATATATTGTCATTATTACCATGCCGAGCCGGCTCCGGTCGAATTGTCATCGGAATCCGGAGCAATAATGCCGGATAAAAATTGCTGCGGGTTTGCGGGAGACTCGCGCGATTTTTCTCCGAGGTATTTTCAAAAGGAGACCGATCCGTTACAGCCCGGCAATAAAACCGAAAAGAACGGAAGGGACCTTCTCCCCCTTTCTCTGTCTGTATATACGGCGAATCGAACTCATTAGGATTTATTTCGTGGCCTGAGAGAGCGAAAATATCGGGAGCGCGTGCGCGCCTCCCTAATTGATGAATTGGCTCGTGTCTATCTTGATAAATCGAGGGAGTTTGGAAAAACAACGAGGTTTTCGGATAATTTCGTGGGGAAATTACCAAATTAGCACTACGAGGTTTTTTTTTAGGAACTCCAACGGTAAGCCTGTCTAGGGAAAGACAATAAATACGAGTTAAGGAATGAATGGAAAAAATAAAAATACAGGGGATCTTACAAATTAGAAGGGGAATAGGGCTTTAACGCTTCCATAAATATCTGGAGTTAGAAATATATAATCTTCTAATTACAAGAAGATTAATGCTATAATTAAAACCCCCATCTTCGTGATATGAGCAGTTGACTGGACTTCCATTAAAATATTTGACAAAATTTCAATTAACTCGCTCTTAAAGTTTTTTTGAACATTAAATTTTCCAAGTGCACTAAATAACGATTTTAGATACATTCTTTAACACTTCGACACCCTCTGTACACAGTGAGAAACTCTGGATCAAGTTTCCTCGTACAGTTTCTTAGACACGATTTATCTCACCATCTTACATCACCTTAGATGGTGATGATCACCATCATCACCAAGTCAGGTCAAAGTACCCTTAAGCAATCTACTTAGTAACTTAGTATCATTCACTTTTTATCCCGTTCCTTCAACGCACAAATGCTTTAATAATGATGGGAAACTCTATTCCTGAAATATATCCCATAGGTTCAGTAAAATGTCACTTGAGACGCATCAGTTACTACATCAGCAATAATCTTCGATCCATTTACTGTATCATATTTAAATTCAAGCAGCATTTAGCTTAACATAAATACATTATAAGTAAGAGACCCAAGAAATGACCGTTGGACTGAAAGCTGATTGGTTCAAAGAGACTTATACAGGAATTTAGTTTCGAATTTGATACTAAATGGGAGTAATCAAAGGAGGAGTTTAGGATGAGCTCTGAGGACGATGAGAAGTGACGAGAGTATTTGGTTTATTAGGCAGAGAAATTTTTGAAGAGTGAATTCGGTTATTGGGCGGTAAAAATTTTTCTTATTGAACACCGATCTCAAGAATGGCAATTTTTTAGTAAAAGAGGACAGTATTAGGGCGCCGGAAAAAGTAATTTGACCTTTAGGAAACTAGTAGTTTTTGAGAAAAGAAAATGTGAGAAGTTTTGCCAAATTTGCCAGTTTTCGAATGTTATTCTCAAAGGTTAAACAATAATATTAAAATTTGATTATTTAACTTTACGCCGATATTCAAATTTCGTGAAAAGGGTGTGGATAAATAAGTGAAAAACGATTATAAACGGCGCAGTATGTGCGCATTCCCCATTTTGGTCAAACCGCCTAACTTAACACTGTTTTCTGGAGGATTCTACACAGGAGCTGGTATTTTATAATATTTCTAAAAGGAAAAACGAGCAGAATTACAAATTAATACGGTTTCAATGAGTTCTCCTTGACAATTAACCACTACCATTTAAGTGTCATTGTCGTGTTGCAGTTTGAGATTATTTTGATGTTCCATGTTAAATGAATGGAAAATCTGATGAAAATGGATCCATGGAAAATGGATGGAAGTCCGTAAAATTTGTGAAAATTAGTGCGACACGTGTAGAAGACATTCCACGGATGTACAGAAATAATTTTTTTCTCAAACAGTAAAAGGAAAGTCGAAAATTGAATGAGCACATCGTTTTCTACGGTTTTTTTATCGATCAATGGTGATTTTTTGGTGAGCTTTTCATTTTCACGCTGAAAATCAGCATCATGTTTTCACGCATCTTATGGAAAATCGCATTTTCAGAAGGCTACAACTTTTGAACCGATTATTTCTTAAAATTATATATACTTTTTAGTCATCAATAGCTTTTATCAAAATTTCGTGTTCAATAAGGTAAAATTCCTCCTATTGAGCTATCTGATACAGTAAATGGCTTCGTTAGTGTTAAAGCAGTGAATTAGATGTGTTTGCCAAAGCCACATGGACAATTTGGTATTTCTAAATAACTCCTGTAATATTCACTTAGAGCTAAACGTGTCGAAGCGAAACTTCTAATGTACTCTATCTGATGTTTCCCCGCACTACACAGACTGCCTTTTATTGCTTAAAGTGTCGTAGTAATCACGTATCTCTCCCATTTAACGAGCAAAAACGCCGTATAAACATATACATCGTGCTAACTTCCGCGATTCAACGACTCGATCGTTAGTTAACAAGTGTTTCGGTGGGCCGGGAGAGATCGCGTTTCCCTTTAACGATGCCTACGATAACGTCGCTGCTGCTGCTGTTGCTGTTACCGCTGTTGCATTTCCTGAATAATTTAAACCGAGCATGGCGAATAAGTACGCTGCGACAACCGTAATGGGACTTGTTAAACTATCCCCCGCCCGTTCGTTCCGGCCCTATTTCGAAATAAAACCTAATTGAATTTTGTGTTTATCTGAAATTTGCGTATTCTCTATCGGGACCGAGCCGCTCCGGACCGGCGTGCGGTCAGCTTCATATGCCCCCTTCGGTCCCCTGTTTTAAATAAAATACGTATGCGAGCCGAACTCGCTTTAGTGGAAATTACCCTATAGAATTCTAGTCTAACTGAGTTTAAAGTTGTGTCGCTCTTCTTTGCTTCCGCCCCGTTTCTCATTCTGAATCGCTATAGAATGTACTCGATCGGTCCTAAAGTGGATATTGAACGTGCGATCTTTGAACGCGCGCCAAAATCACGCCCTCCGTCATTTACGTCAATGAAGTGACGATCTCTCTATGAATCGATTGTGGATTTAACGATCATTCTGAAGCCATGGAGCATAAGTAGGTACCTGAATTTAGGACCTCGAAATTTCAGAGACGCGCGCTTCTAACGTTTCTCCATGCTTTTCTTATTGAATAAACTGTTTTGTTCCATTTACACTGGTAGTATTAATTTTTACGCCAGCTTTTCTTTCGTGGCTTAATTCATCTATACAGGGTGTCAAGTTCAATACTGCGTCCACTGTAACTGTGGAAATTAATTTTCAACATTCAAAAATTGCTTCAGCAAAATGTCGCTAATAATAGTTTTTGCCTAAAATTGCATATTTCTCCATGTATTGTTCATATTCAATTACTTCTGTTGCCTACAAATGCGCCCTCTAGTGCTAACTATTGCAGGAAATTAATTTAATATCGGAATGTGTGCAGTGTTGCAAGTGTGATGGTTGGAAGGAACGAAAAATGTTCTTTCTGATTTGCTGAGTTAATGCTTTTTGTCAAAAAAAGAAAAACATACAAGTTGTTGATAATTGAGAAATCAGGAAATTAAGAAAAATTAAGATAATATTATAGGTTATATCAAACAGTTGTTAGAACAAAAGTTGTAATATTTCACCTCACTAACAAAATTTAATAATTAATTCATTAATAATAACACATTCCACAAGATATAAACTCACATTTCAGTTCGAATTCTTTCCGTCGCCATTTACCTTCTCTAACTACTTTGTGATATTTTCCCTAATGTTCAAAAATGAAACGAACTGCATCCAAAATTGAAATTATTTTAAAATTAAAACCATTGCATTACATAATCTGCCTCAGGGGAATTTCATTTCAAAAAGGATAAGCAATTTATGATTAATTTTATACATTATTCAGAAAACTCCTTTGTAATTTTATTTTTACATTAATATTTAAAAGGCTAACAAAATTTTTCTAAAAATTAGAAATGCTCAGATTATATAAGTAACGTCCCTTAATTTCATTACAAAAATTAATAATTTTTCAATTAAATTTGATTAAGGTTTTTTTCAATTTTTTTTTTCATCTGTGGGGTATTTATTGAAAGAAAGGTGAAAGCCAAACCTTGTTTGAAAAGCTTGAATATACTTGTTGTTTTAACTTTTTTCATCAATCACAAATCACAATTCTCTCTTTAGAATATCCGGTACGTAGTAATGTGGTTATACTCTAACATACAGTAATATTAACAATTGAGAAGTTTAACAGACAATTCATTGAATTTACTAGTTTTTTAAGGGACGATTGCAACATAACGTCAAAATTTGAAAAAATTAACAAGAAAAATCATTTGTGAAAAGCCGAAATCATCGTAGAGAGACGTAATGTTTGCAGCGTTAGAAGAGTGAGGGTTGGAAGGAACGAAAAATGTTTTTCCGATTTGCCGAGTTAACGCTTCTTTTGTCAAACAAAGAAAAACATACAAGTTAGAGATGATTAAGAAACCAGGAAACCAAGAAAAACTAAGATAATATTATAGATTATATCAAAAAGTTGTAAGAACAAAAGTTGTAGATTTCTTAATTACCTACAAATTAGGGGTGAAATTATGTCTACCCTTCTGAACCTCCATCAGTCGACGAGTCAATAATCAAATTTTGATCTTATTTTCCTACATTAGTTATCACTCCTTCCGCCATTTCAAACTCGACTGATCTTGATAAGAGTGAATTCATAACTTGTCTAGCACTGTCATATCAGACAAGAGCATACAGTAGAATTAGCTATAATTAATTTGTTATAATTGTCCACAATATTTCATTTTTGTTATAACTAATAACACTAGATGTTGACTAATTATTTACAGTATATTTATGAATACTTTCTTTTCCATATGCTTGCATTTTGAGGTGGTTTAGAAACTTACTTAAAATGCTTTTAGAATGTATTTCACAAATGTAACTAGTGTTTTGTTTCATGTATTCTTACTATGGAGGTAATTATAGTTACCTTATTGAAACACATTCTAAACGCATTTTAAGCTAAAACCCATTTTAACGTTAATGTGCGTTTATGAATAAGACCGTTACTGTTTTTACCATATGGATATAACGCCTGAAAATGGTGATTTAAGACTAGTTTTGGCCCCGGCGACAACTTTATTATTTTGACAAATCTCCCCATTTCCATACGTTCTATTTTATTTACGATTTACGTCCAAAGACTCTACCCAACAAAAGCATTTCCATATCTCCCGCTTTCCTCTTGAGATAGCAATCCACGGAAAGGACCGTTGGCTCCTGCGACCCCTTTGTCGCTTCGATACGTTCCGAGCATTTATCGCGAAAAAAGTACGATTTCCGCGCATAAAGTGAACCTGCGCCGAGAACATCGAGGCGAAGCAGACGCGGACGTTATTAAATATTAAATTATCTTGTAGCGTCGCGCGTCACGACGCCTCGACACGTAATCGGCTTTACTTCTTCACGGAAAGTTCACGTAAACAAAGCGCTGCGAAGAGGATTATTCGTCTTAAGTCAGAAATTCGCAGGGGGTTCGTGAAAAACAACACAACAATCACCCGACTCGATGGTTAATCACCCGTTAGCCTTCATTTCCCACGTATTTAAACCGGCAGTATTCATGCGCATGGGACGGTAATTACGACAGCGTGAAGTCCCACGAACGCACGTTCTAGGACGATTAGTCCAGCCTATTATAAGGCAGGAATCAAAGACGTTTCGAGCAAATATTTACCGGCGCAACGTTAAAGCGAGCAGCCGAATCGGGATAGATAAAAAGGAAATATTCGAGAGAAATACCTAATGCCACTTAGATGAAGGCGATTATATTTAATTAAATTTAATCACCGTAAACACCTTCGTTAAATCAGTAATAAATTCTGACTCCTTTTTCCAAAAGAACCCCAACGGTCCAGTCGTGTATTTTAAATAAATAGTTAGCTAATTTAAATGCTTATATCAGGGTGCTGATATAATCTTGACGGCACTGTCATACACTTACAGGAGAGATGCTGAAGGATCCTCCGAACAAACAACAACCATCACCGTTAGCAAAGACATTTTCTGCTTAATTAACTGTTGAAGGTGTAGGCGACATTAAAATGTAGTTTGTTGACTGATGTAACTTCTCATAAAATATATACCAGTAAAAGCTGTTACCTACTCGGCATTACTAAATGTTTTGTACTCCGAAAAGGGTGTATACGTATGCGGTAAACTTGTTAACGACATGGGATGTATTGTTTTACGTATACCCTGGTATTCAACCCCATTAGGCCTATATGGCAAATAGTAGACTTAAAGTTATACAATACGTCGACAGATATTACTACTGCAATCACAATAATAATTATGAAAGTTATTGATGAATCTCTGTATATTCCCACATGGGGTGGATACCACTAGTTTTCATGGGTGGAAGTTATTAAATTTCAAATATCCCCAGGAATCGATAAATGCAGCAATTCAACGTAAAAAACATTTTATAATATTCTTTTGTAACAGTAATGGTTATTAGGTTATACGTGATTGAATTGTGCTGTTTTTCGTCCAAAAATGAATGTCGTTGAATAATTTCTCACGCTCAACGCACAACTTTTACATTTTCTAGATAAAATTGTGAATAAAATCGAAATTTTACCAAGACGCGCAACTGAATGGCGATACGTGTTACGCGTTTTTGTTTCAGCTCGACCTAGCGCCGCCTCTGTGTCGGAGCAGTAAGCTCGGGTCTACTAATTTGAAGAGTATTTCCAGATTCCTGAAGGTGTCTAATTGGCAAATTGGGCCACCGTTGCCGATTCATGTGAAAAATTAAGATAAATCAAAAACATTATGAACCACACTAAATACGACTGTAAGACGCACAAGTCGACGCTCAGAAATTCAAAATTTTAAAACTGATTACATATTTTCACAAATCTTCTCAACTTTGCGCATGAATCGGTAACACGTATCGCCATTTGGTTGCGCGTCATGGTAAACTTCTTCAGTCAACGATAAAATTGAAGCTATGACGACATTCTTTGATTTTTGTATTAACTTTTTGGCCGTATTCGAACCTTTCAACGTTAAATTACGAACGGTAAATTTTTTGAAAAAAACGTATAGAAACTGTTTAGAAGAGGTTGAAACAGCCTTTAAAACTTGCTTTGGCAAAAGTTATTAACATGAAAACTAAGGGAGTTATGGTAAAAATAAAATGTTACTTCCACTTTTCGGAGGTAAAATGAAAAATTGATTTACATTTAGGAAATGTCTTTCTTCCTTGTACACTCCCAAATTTCTAATAGCAAATACGTTATTAATATTATTTTATATCTTTACCTGTTGTCGAGTTGTTACTTATAAAAGTGTTTTATGGAGCTCATGAGTATAAAAGGTGAGGAACTTATTGAATTATATTCGTCGAAAAATAGTCAATATTCTCCATAGAATCTAAAATCATGCCATT
This sequence comes from Cryptocephalus primarius, assembly GCA_963576515.1. Classification (NCBI taxonomy): domain Eukaryota; kingdom Metazoa; phylum Arthropoda; class Insecta; order Coleoptera; family Chrysomelidae; genus Cryptocephalus; species Cryptocephalus primarius. The sequence continues at coordinate 11,339,331 of OY754941.1, forward strand.
CATCGCTCCACTTGTATAGAAAATATATTGCAAAATCTACGACACCTTAACAAGCAATATAAATTGGCACCGTTATGAAACCGAAATTTAAAATTTAACAAAAAATTGATAGAGGCATGGTGAATATTTTTCGTTATGCATTAATCTCCACCACCAAAATGAGTGACGTTTACATAATTTAAATTAAAAAAACAGTAGCTCACCTTTATGCAAGCTTCAGCTTTACATTTTGTGTCCAGTACTTGCGTCTCTGCATAATATTATTGTAGCTGCATTCTCCATGTGACCTGAAAATGAAAACAATGAAAATATTCCTGTGAATTGTTTTCTTCTTAATTTGAAAGGAAATCTCAGGACTTTAGAGGCGTCCTAGAGCAAAAATCGTTGAGATAATCAAACGTTAACCATTGTAAGTTATAAACAATGGGTTAATTAACTTTATAATCATAACTGAGACAATAGAGACGTCGACTTAATTAAAAAGTTCACCATGAAGATGAATAAAATGCACCATAAATTAGTAATTTTCCCTTAACGAATTTGCTGGTTTTCATTAAACCGGGAAATGTCCCTTTATAATATTCCCCCAAGGGACCTGTTATTATATAGTTTTTAGAAAATGAGAAGTTTTAATTGGTTTTTTAATAACCGCCGTAACGAGGCTGGCTGTTGAATTGAATACGTGACATACATGTTTAAGAATTCCATTACGATAGGGAAGGCACCAAGTGCGAATTATCAAATTTGTTTAAGATATAAGGCTTAAAACAATAGTCATGAGTGTGGGGAAAATCCATAAATATTTCATTAGATTGGAGTTATATCCAATCAAATTTCAACAGGGGGAAATGAATTGAATGATTTAAGGAAATATTGATTTATAACAGCGAAATAAGGAACAAACTACAAGTGGGGGGAAATGGAGCAAATTTCTCAGAAAAGTACAAACGTTAAATGAAGAGAGATATATGGATAAATGGAGGCCTCATGTAAAACCAAAATAGACATCAACTAAAATGGTTATCATTTTAACCAAGTTCTCAATACCACCAACGTCCATTTTGAACAAAAATTGATACATCACAAAAATACTCATATTTGTCAAGTAAAATATTTCACAGCTAGAAGTGTCATTTAGAGAACCTATAATGTTTCTCAACGTCTCAACCCCTCAAAAACAATCCCTTTAGGCCGAATGTATAGAAAAAGTAATTTTTTAACAATTTAAAATATGTAATAGTACTTTAACAGCGATTAGTAAACTTGCTAAGTGCTCTGAGGTCATTTATTTAAACAATAGCAACCCTTAAGGACCACCCCTCAAGTGTCATTTAGAGAACCAAGTTGGTTGTAATATTACAACTTCGTTCACTGTAAACGCTTGCCACAAGTATTTACATTAGATTAAATAGAAAATTAATTTGAATTCGTAAGTATCTTTTATGTAAGCACATTGTTATGTCCATGTAATATCAAATAACAAATCGATCGCTGAACAAATTGCACAACGTATACACGTGATCGTGACATAGATTTATTAATCTAGTCTTACATAACATGATCAGATATATTATAACTCATCGATCGGACGAAAAATTTAAGTTGTATATATATTTGTTATCAAATAAAGGTAAATACATTGACCCTTGAAGAGGTAGGGGCAATATACAAGTCGTTAACGATAAATGCGATATTTTCTTTGTTGTGCGGACGATTTAGGCCAATAATAGCTCGGCTGTACTGCATTGAATGCTCACTCATTGGCTTTAGTAGTAGTGCCACTTCCCTATTCCAACAACGTATAATGTAAGAGCCTTCAATATCGATGTGCGCCATTGACCATTGTGGTTTGTTGTTAAATTACGAGAGCACATGTAGTCTGTTTAAATTTTAATGTGTGCCTTAAAACTGTTAAAAGTGTCTTAAGCATTTTTTTGTAAACTCTCGCATTTTTATGTAAACTCTTGAATTTCCGTTAAAAAAAGAAATTCTTCCCTCTACGGCGAGAGCCAGAAATTTTGGAAATTTTGAGGCTTACTAGATACTGAACTAACTTTTAACGTGGCAAGTGAAATATTCCAATATATTTTCCAAAATATTAATATTTTAGTGAAAGGGCTCGTGGAAAACAAACTTAAAGCAGAATATTTTATGGAAAATACTTATACATATTAGCCTAGTTTACGGAGCGAAAAAAGCTGTTTTGATAAGATTTAACTGCATACGGACCAAAAAACTTTGTTTAAGATTGATCAAAGGTGATAAAAATCAAAAATCTATACAAATTTGAGCTTTTATGTTCTTTTTAAACAGTAAAAATTAAAAGAAAATGGGTCGTTTTCCCGTTTTTTCGCCATAGTGTGAAAATTATTGACGGAAATGCAATACGTTGTAGAGAATATTTGTAGAGAATTAAAAAACTTTCAAAATAAGCGTTTCTAAAAAATGATCGGAGCATTTTTCACCGAGAAAACTTGGAAAAACTGTTAAAATGGACCGTTTTTCAAAATTTTACAACTCTGCCCAGTTTAAAGCCGAAGCGTTAATTTTGTGAAATGTTGGGTTATTATGACTACTTTAAGCATGCAAAATTTGAATACTATCGGATGAATATTGTTATTAACAATATACACCGAAATTTTGCAAAATTCGGCGTATTAACCGAGATGGGCCGAATTTTCCAAACGGTTTTTGAAAGAGGGCATCAAAACCTGCAACTTGGCTATCTTCGATTTTTATATACGTTTGGAGAAAAGGGCGAAAAATGGCCCCAAACATTACGCAGGTATCTTGTTTTATGCTGCTTGAAGCCCCCACCACTCAGCTCGAAATGCGAAATCGCGCGTTTCGTGTAATGTTCGAGACCATTTTTCGCAGTTTTTTTCCAAACGTATATGAATATCGAAAAGTTGTAGCCTTTGATGTCCTATTTCAAAAACCGTTTGAAAAATTTAAATCGGCCCATCACTGCTACTACGTCGAATGTTGCAAGATTTCGGTGTATATTCCATCCAACTTTTGCATGCTTAAAGTAGACATAATAATCTACCATTTCAATTCAAGCAAAATTAGCGCTTCAGCTTTAAATTGGGCAAAGCTGTGAATTTTTTGAAAAAAGGTCCATTTTAACGATTTTTCCAAGTTTTCTCGGTGAAAAATGTTTCGATCACCTTTTAGAAACGCTCATTTTGAAGGTGTTTTAATTCTCCACAAATCTTGCTTTCTCTTAACAATTTTCACGCTATGGCGAAAAACAGGAAAATGATCCACTTTCTTTTAATTTCTACTGTTTAAAAAAACGCAAAAGCTCGGATTTGTCTAGATTTTGGGTTTTTATCATCTTTGATTCATTTTAAACAAAGTTTTTTTGGCCGTCTGCTGTTACATTTTATATACAAAAAAAACTCTATGAACTCATTTGTTTTTATCGGCATCGTTACGTTGCAATTAATCTTTGAAATTGGTTTCGTAAAACGCGTAGTACCTTGTAAAAAATATACCGAAGGAACCCTCATCAAAAATTAGCGTTCCCTTCCAAACGACATGTGGTTTTAAATAAATTTTTACTATAAAACCCGCCATAAAATGAGTAAATAAAGTTTGCCTCTTAAAGTGTTAATTCACGATTCTCTTCACAGTTCCGTTTCCCGAACTTCGAAAGGCTTATTTGACCACATTTTTCAACGGTCCAGCATGTGTTTCGGCCAAAATAACATGGTTCGCCTGTGGTTTTCGAGCAGTCGTAAAGCTTGCGGCCGCAGACCGTAATAATTTAATTTTATATCCGCACGACAGTTTTACAGCCGATTCGTTGCTTCCTCTCGGCATTTTTCACGAATCGCCGCAAACGCTTTTTAAATGGTAACGCGTAAGCCGTCAGAAAATATGTATTAATGCCTACCCCTCCGGCCGGGCGCACGCGGATTAAAATCCGAATGTTTACAGAAAATTAAACGAGCCGTCGTAAAACTTCACAAAAGCCCCTCATCACAACGAAAATAACTATATACGTGTGTATATATTCAAAATAACTTCCCGTCGACACCGCGAGCGCCACGCGGAACGGTCCCAGCGATTCCAACCCCGCATATGAACAGGGATGGCCGCTATCGGAATTCGCACACTCTGGCAGATTACACCACTCTTTTGTATTAAATTGCTCGCCGGTTATTATAATCCATCCGTGGAGACGGGATCGATGGAATTATTAGTTCCGGAGATGTTCGAGAATTTTCGTTTGTTCCTGGAGCGCTCGCAGGAATTACAATTAAAATTTACGTACGGGATTAATTTATACGTATGGTCAGAATTATCCCGCACGCGGAATAGTTTCGACGGGTTGTTAAATACGTGGGGAGGGCGACGGTCGTTGGAATTACCACAAGTCGCTCTTATTAATTCCTGCAGGCGTACACGCGAATTACGACTGTGCCGAGATGGCACCACAGCTATTACACATTAAAATAAAAATGGCTGGAAACTTTACTGCAGTTATATCGCGGAATATCGGAGTAGCGCAGTATTTGAAGGCAAAAATGCTGTATTATTACCTCAGAACTCTTTCAGCCTGCATCGATTTTAATAAGAATTTGCCTCCTCTTCAATACGTTCAACGTTCTGAACCGTGCTTTTTGTTTTTAGTGAATGAGAACGACCCTTGTATGTAAAAAATCACAAACTAAAACTCCCCATTATTTTTACTGAAGTTATGTTTGAATATATTTAATAAATATTTTTTCATACTCCCCTAGAATATATTTTGTGAAATATTACATTTTAAACCCTTTCAAAACAACCCTTTGAGACAATGTTTGCAAAAAAATTAACACAGCTTTAAATCTCAATCATATACTTGTAATAATTCAAAAGTGTTTCACTAGTTGTAATAATATTTCTCAATTATTTCGATGTTTCAATCCCCCTTCTGAAGAAATTCTTGAAAAAACTTTTCAACTGCTTGAAATTTTTAAATTGTACATTTATCATGAATTGAATTCATCTCAGTCCATCTCTGATTGACTGAAGTGTTGAACGCTTAAAAACCACCCCTCTTGTATTACCACACTTGTGTTTCACTATTTGTAATAATACTTCTCAATTATTTCGATGTTTCACTCCCCTTCTGAAGAAATTCTTGAAAAACTTTTCAACTGCTTGAAATTATTAAATTGTACATTTATCATGAATTGAATTCATCTTAATTCATCTCTGATTGACTGAAGTATTGAACGCTGAAAAACCACCCCTCTCGTATTACCACTCTTATACTTTCTTAGATACAAGTAACTGCGTTTTCGTGTATTTTTAACTGCTCAAATAGGTCGAGAAACCTGTTCCCGCTTATTGGTTTTCAATGCAACTTCTTTAATTTCAAGAATGCATTTTGAAGAGAATTATTTCAGGTACATAAGTAATAATTGAACTCCTGAGCGCCGGAGTTGCTGATTGTGCAACAATATGACGTTTTTCTTGCAAATTTTCACCCAATTACAAATCACAAAACATATATCTTAACTCTAATTTCAGTAAAATTCCACGAGATAGGTTACTGGAATATACTTTAGGGACCTATGCAATTTCAAGCGATAAACTTCCAAAGTGTCGGAGTTGTGACTAATTATGGGGCAACATGACGCGTTTATAGCGATTTACACCAACTGCACATTTACATTTTTTTTTTAAAAAGCGATTACTGATCCAACTATGTTAAGACTTCGTAAGGATATTAATTATAGTGTACTTGAAGAGATTATAAAGTTTCAACTCCGTAACTTAAGATGTTTAGGAGTTGTCGCTGATTATGTAGCAACCTTAGGCTATTCTAGCAATTTTCATCAATTTCGATTGCTTTAGAAACGAAAATACGTCATATTTTGATGGCACTCCGCATGATGTTTAATACTAATTAGACTTCAAAAAATTTCAACTCCATAACGTATGAAGTATTGAAGTTGGAGCTGATTAAGCGACAACTTGACGTAATTACTGCAAAATTTACCAATTATATAGCGTAATAACTCATAAAAACACTATTTTACCTCCAATTTAGTATGAACTCCAGACGCAAAGTCATAGAAACATATTGTATACGTTTAGAAAGTTACTACTCTCTAACTTACAGAGTTTCGAAGTTGCGACTTTATGTAGTAATTCTTGAAATTCATGAAATAAATTTGAACTTCAATTTAGTTGAAATTCCACCTGATGGGTTTACTTTATTTTAATGGTACGACGTGTCTTGTTAACATTATTTTAAGAATTATCACTGATTTTTTAACCTGTTTAATTACAGAAACTCCAACTTCATTGACATTTCCCTAGGCTAATTATACAAGTGTAATTCAGGTGTTTAGAGTTTTGTTTCTTTAGCTGAAGGAGTTTCACGGTTTGAAAAGTACAAATATGGTGTAACTGTTGAAGTTTATTTTTCTTCAACAGAATGCAATTTCCAAAAAGAGGGGGAAAAGTTGTTCATTACGTTATTTCCATTTTGATGACATTCCGAAAGATTGTCTCATATAGTGTAGAAAGGAAGTTTCGTGAGTTTCAAATATATTCACGAAGGAAATCGAACTCCTTAACTCCTTTAATATTAAAAATAATTAGTTGCTGAAAAATGCGTCTGTAATCACTGTGACTACAAAACAAGTAAATTTGAATATTTTTGATGTCATCGTTTTTAAGATTCTACAGTTTAAAGCCTGAGGAAAGATGGTTTTATCACTCAAATATGTACCGAAGCATTATAGGAATTAATTGCTATCCTAAAAAAATTAAAAAAAAAGAATCTTCAGCAAAAGAAGCTAACTTGTTATTTTGTTGAACTGTTTCAATATTTTTGATGGTTTTAAAGTGATTTCGAAAAAAAAAAGATAAATGTTTCAAAAATTTCAAGAATAAATTTAAATTTACATTTTCTTTCAAATCTAAGCAATTTAACCCAGTAAAATTTCCAGAACGTATTGTTAGCATCCAAATGAATTAAATTTTGAATGGAAAACTTTTAATTCTTGCGCCAAAGTCATTGAATTACTTGCTGATTTTTATTCTGAAAAAATTGAGACAATTAATTTATTTCGATCATAACTCCCTTAATTTTCATGGTGTCGACCTTTGCGGAAGCACATTTTAAAGATCTTTTCAAGTACTTCAAAAACATGTATACGAGTTTTCCATGAAAACTTTACCGCTTTTCCGTTATTTAACGTAGAAATGTTCAAATTCTGTTTTCGACAAACGAGCCCTCAATTTCAATATGTTATTAATCAGTCGCTATTGCACGCACAACAATTTCAAAAATACTAATCGATTTATTTTTTCATAAGATTAAAACGTAAGATTTTTGAATATTTTCTATAAAAATATCACTTGAAAACGCATTTTGTTTAATGAAAAATCGACAATTTCAATTGTAAATAACTTGGAAAATATTAGCTTACGAATAAAACTTTTTTGCTTAAAATTAACCCCTCTATTCATTTTTGCAGTAGGGTAACATTTTTTTATAATATGATAGTGATAAATGAGGCAAATAAGGTGAGGTATTTTAAAAGGAAATTGAAAAAGACTTAAAATTTGCGATATATGGCGGTGGGAGAAAACACCGGAAGAAATAGACCATGGTGGCTTAAAGCCCTATTCGACATCACCCGGGAATGTATTCATACGGATGTGTCCCGCCTGGATTTTATGTATCCTCCAAGAAGGGAGGAAAATGAAAAGTTACAATCGCTTTATACAAAAGTTCCTTTAAATCAGTTGAAGTGCAGGGTATAGGGTATCCCAAAATTCAATTTAGCCCTTCCGGGAACTCATATTAAAGGAAATTAATAATATTGCAACTGATATTCAAAAGAAACATTTAAAGCATCTAATGGACTCGTGGATATAAATAGACTTTTCAATTTTCAAGAGTGCTCAGACGCAATAATGACAAGAGCCGGAGGAAAATTTCCAAGTCTTAAGAAAATTGAAAAAAAAAGAGAAAGAAAATCAAAAGAACTCCTAAATATTTATGGCAGGTTTAGGCCAGATTTCATTTCACAGAATAATGGTATCCCTATATAAAAACATGTATTATCAATACTAAAAGAAACTTCGGAATTATTTCCAGAGCGTACCGGGTGTTTTATTGATGTATTCTTGGTTCTTCATGGAAATTAATTGTGTTTCAAAAAATTTAATATCTAAGAACGCCTTGTATACTTAAGAGCGTTTATGTACAAAGATAGTAGGGACATTCTATCACTTAAAAGGAGTGGAAAGTCACTGAAAAGCACTCTGGCTTAAAATAATTTTTGTTTTCACCAAATTCATATGTGTAATAATTACTGTACAATATTTTGGACAAGAATAGTGTTTCAAACAGGATTTTTCCAGTAAATGGAATTATTTTTGGAACGATCACATTTGAATTTTCAAAACCATTTCCACAACAGCAAATACAAACATCACCGACCAACAATTTTCTAAAGAGATAAACATGAAAAGTGAATAACTTTCCGGTTAATACCCGTTTACCGAAGTATCCAATAGATTCATTATTTAATCCCTCCTCACACAAATCGGGGGCACATAACAGCGCAAACAACACATTACTTAAAATTTCAATCGGCCTCCAATCCGGATCGTGTTCGTGTGGTTTTCATGAATAATTTAACCCCCCACCGCTGTACGTCCTATGCGATAATTAGCTCTCTATTTCGAATTTAATTTCATAGTAATTCGACCGGCAAGTATATATTTATAGCACGACACGAGCGCTAATTAGATTAGGTTGATTATTCTTATGTTGTGTGAATACAGAATACAGTTACGAAAGCGTGTCGAGTCGCGTTCCGATTGGTAATTATAGTTTCGTAATTAGCGCTCGGAGGAAATTGGTAGAAAAACGGGGTAACTTTAATGATGATCGAAATATCCTCCATTAGAAGGTACAGCTGTAAAATGGTGAATGCTCCATCATTCTTAGTGCTCAAAAGCAGAATAATATTGTGGTAAATTTTTTTGATGTGCATGTCTTCTTGTTTCCTTCTGCTGTTTTGTTACTGGTGACCTTTACCTACAGAAGCGTGAAATAAGTTTTAGAAAATCTTTCAGTTTAAAAATATTAAGATAATCATCCGATTACAGTACTGTTACATATTTCCTGATTTTACAAGGCATCTTTAATGATACATCTATAGTTATTTTTTGAAATATGGGCAGTTAAATGTTTCGAAAACTTTCCAAAAGTACTGGTAGAATTTTGGAAGATATAGAAAATTTTGAATTTCCTAGCCGAGTTCCTATATTGACAAAATAATGAAAATATCATATAAAACGCTCTGCTTAGAGAATATTCTAAGAAAACTTTGATATATATGACATATCATGAAGTACTGGTAAAATTTAGGAAGAGATAGAAAATTTTGAATTTCCTATCTGAGTTCCTATATTGACAAAATAATAAAAATATTGAAAATATTGATATATATGATATATATGATAAAGCATTGGTAAAATTTTGGAAAACAGAAAATTTTGAATTTCCAATCCGAGTTCCTATATTGAAAATATAATGAAAATATCATAGAAATCGCCCTCATTAGAGAATATTTTAAGAAAGCTTTGATGTATACATTTTTGAACTATTTTCAGCCGAGTTACATGGCTGTAGCGTATCTGTTTTCCTAGATATGAACAACTGTAAATTTACAAAAAAATGACTATGAGTCTATCATATACCTTTATCATTTGAGCTAAATCTTATCTAGGGAAAAATCAGATGACTTATGCAAATGCCTAAGTAGGTAAGATGTTTTGGTAAGTAAGTACCATAAAGGAATTTACTTCGATTAGGGCCTTGTAATTGGTCGAAATCTTTTCCTCTCAATATCATCCTCTATTGGTGACAATGGCCACTAATCCTTCCTGACATTAAGAAGTTATTTCATTTCGCGTATATACATTTGTTGTAAAATTGTAAGTGTTAAATAGCTAAATCAGGCCATATAGCCATTTTGGAAAAAATTAAGAAAAATTAAACATCCTTAAGAGTAAAGTGCCCTTTACGGCAATTTCAGGGGAAATATTTTAAACAAAGTTTATAGATATTAAATAGCTGATTGAAGTTGCGAATGTGACAGCAAAGCAATCACTAAAGCCGTTTTGAATAAATTGAAAATTCTTAAAAGTTACAGACTTTAGAAATAAATGTTTAAACCAAAAACTGTAGGGCATATATGTATTAATTTAGAAGTACTATACGTACAATAGACGTCATTACTATGGGCGATTGTGGCGCCACAACCCCCCCCCCCGCCCCCGCGTTAAGTAGCCGCTGCAAAGAGTAAAATTCGAAAAGAAAAGACAGAAAGAGCGACAGAATCAGCGAAAAACGTATGGGAAGACGCAGAAATGAAAACTTATATACAGAATTTCATATTGAAATATTTGCCTATGTACATTTATCTATTATGTTTATATATTAGATAATCAAAATATATTTACATTAATAATAAATTAGATTCATATTATATTTCTTCTTTTATATTCTCGTTTGCAGTACTGTAAATAATTTAAACATCCATTTAGCAGATCCTTGTATATAACCAAAATACGTTTCAAACTAACTCACCGGAATGTAAATAAGCAGTATTGATACACACCTTTGCCTTTGAAATAAAATTATTATTTGCTGAACTCGCAGAGATCGTTTGTAAATGTTATTCGGTGTTTCCACTTTACCGAAAATGGGATTCTTAAGATTTGAGTCCATTTTTAAACAGTTCAACAGTTAAACATTCAATGCTGAATTTGATTTTTACGAAGAGAAGGCTGTCAAAGTCATCACCTTTCGATTGTTTCTATGAAGATACAGACAACGATTTTCATACAAAATTGCCATTTCTCTAGTGGATTTTCCAAAAATTTTCTTTCAAGGAAATCTTGCCCTGACAACTAAGAACACAACAAAAAATCAGCCAAATATATAATTCATTATACATTATTTATTTCCACTCCAAAAACCAACCTGCCCAAGATTTTGAATTTGATTTGTTATGAAAAGGAGGCTGTCAAAGTAGTCACCTTTCGATTGTTTCTATGAAGATACAGACAAGGATTTTCATACAAAATTGCCATTTTTCTAGTGGATTTTCCAAAAATTTTCTTTCAAGAAAATCTTGCCATGACAACTATGAACACAACAAAAAATCAGCCAAATATGTAATTCATTATTCATTATTTATTACAATTCCAAAAACCAAGCTGCCCAATATTTTGAATTTGATTTGTTATGAAGAGGAGGCCGTCAATGTCGTCACATTTCGATTGTTTCTATGAAGATACAGACAAGGATTTTCATACAAAATTGCCATTTTTCTAGTGGATTTTCCAAAAATTTTCTTTCAAGAAAATCTTGCCCTGACAACTAGGAACACAACAAAAAATCAGCCAAATATATAATTCATTATACATTATTTATTTCCACTCCAAAAACCAACCTGCCCAAGATTTTGAATTTGATTTGTTATGAAAAGGAGGCTGTCAAAGTCGTCACCTTTCGATTGTTTCTATGAAGATACAGACAAGGATTTTCATACAAAATTGCCATTTTTCTAGTGGATTTTCCAAAAATTTTCTTTCAAGAAAATCTTGCCCTGACAACTAGGAACACAACAAAAAATCAGCCAAATATATAATTCATTATACATTATTTATTTCCACTCCAAAAACCAACCTGCCCAATATTTTGAATTTGATTTGTTATGAAGAGGAGGCCGTCAATGTCGTCACATTTCGATTGTTTCTATGAAGATACAGACAAGGATTTTCATACAAAATTGCCATTTTTCTAGTGGATTTTCCAAAAATTTTCTTTCAAGAAAATCTTGCCCTGACAACTAGGAACACAACAAAAAATCAGCCAAATATATAATTCATTATACATTATTTATTTCCACTCCAAAAACCAACCTGCCCAAGATTTTGAATTTGATTTGTTATGAAAAGGAGGCTGTCAAAGTCGTCACCTTTCGATTGTTTCTATGAAGATACAGACAAGGATTTTCATACAAAATTGCCATTTTTCTAGTGGATTTTCCAAAAATTTTCTTTCAAGAAAATCTTGCCCTGACAACTAGGAACACAACAAAAAATCAGCCAAATATATAATTCATTATACATTATTTATTTCCACTCCAAAAACCAACCTGCCCAATATTTTGAATTTGATTTGTTATGAAGAGGAGGCCGTCAATGTCGTCACATTTCGATTGTTTCTATGAAGATACAGACAAGGATTTTCATACAAAATTGCCATTTTTCTAGTGGATTTTCCAAAAATTTTCTTTCAAGAAAATCTTGCCCTGACAACTAGGAACACAACAAAAAATCAGCCAAATATATAATTCATTATACATTATTTATTTCCACTCCAAAAACCAACCTGCCCAAGATTTTGAATTTGATTTGTTATGAAAAGGAGGCTGTCAAAGTCGTCACCTTTCGATTGTTTCTATGAAGATACAGACAAGGATTTTCATACAAAATTGCCATTTTTCTAGTGGATTTTCCAAAAATTTTCTTTCAAGAAAATCTTGCCCTGACAACTAGGAACACAACAAAAAATCAGCCAAATATATAATTCATTATACATTATTTATTTCCACTCCAAAAACCAACCTGCCCAAGATTTTGAATTTGATTTGTTATGAAAAGGAGGCTGTCAAAGTCGTCACCTTTCGATTGTTTCTATGAAGATACAGACAAGGATTTTCATACAAAATTGCCATTTTTCTAGTGGATTTTCCAAAAATTTTCTTTCAAGAAAATCTTGCCCTGACAACTAGGAACACAACAAAAAATCAGCCAAATATATAATTCATATACATTATTTATTTCCACTCCAAAAACCAACCTGCCCAAGATTTTGAATTTGATTTGTTATGAAAAGGAGGCTGTCAAAGTCGTCACCTTTCGATTGTTTCTATGAAGATACAGACAAGGATTTTCATACAAAATTGCCATTTTTCTAGTGGATTTTCCAAAAATTTTCTTTCAAGAAAATCTTGCCCTGACAACTATGAACACAACAAGAAATCAGCCAAATATGTAATTCATTATTCATTATTTATTACAATTCCAAAAACCAAGCTGCCCAATATTTTGAATTTGATTTGTTATGAAGAGGAGGCCGTCAAAGTCGTCACATTTCGATGGTTTCTATGAAGATACAGACAAGGATTTTCATACAAAATTGCCGTTTTTGTAGTGGATTTTCGAAAAATTTCCGTTCAAGGAAATCCTGCCCTGACAACTAAGAACACAACAAAAAATCAGCCAAATATGTAATTCATTATACATTATTTATTTCCACTCCAAAAACCAACCTGCCCAAGATTTTGAATTTGATTTGTTATGAAAAGGAGGCTGTCAAAGTAGTCACCTTTCGATTGTTTCTATGAAGATACAGACAAGGATTTTCATACAAAATTGCCATTTTTCTAGTGGATTTTCCAAAAATTTTCTTTCAAGAAAATCTTGCCCTGACAACTAGGAACACAACAAAAAATCAGCCAAATATATAATTCATTATTCATTATTTATTTCCACTCCAAAAACCAACCTGCCCAAGATTTTGAATTTGATTTGTTATGAAAAGGAGGCTGTCAAAGTCGTCACCTTTCGATTGTTTCTATGAAGATACAGACAAGGATTTTCATACAAAATTGCCATTTTTCTAGTGGATTTTCCAAAAATTTTCTTTCAAGGAAATCTTGCCCTGACAACTAGGAACACAACAAAAAAATCAGCCAAATATATAATTCATTATTCATTATTTCTTTCAATTCCAAAAACCAACCTGCCCAATAGCCGAGGCTGAAAACCTGTAAACACACGGTGTGTTTCACTGCAAAGAATCTTAAATAATCACGACTATTTGCTTTTATTCCTTAGAAACCCACGAGATTTCGAAAGCGCCTTTGCAGCATAATAGAAACCACACTCTTTAACAGATGGCGGCCAAATTAATTAAAATTCCTTAAATTGACTTGACAATCTTTGTTAAGATCTTGCGGCAAAATCTCTGACTTAAGACCGTCACAAGCCACAAAAATTAATGTATTAACGATAGGTACGCACGCCGTGTATGAAATCGGTCCGGGTGTATTTGATTTTTCGAATTACTCCGGTACCTCGCGACGACTCAGCGCTTTTCGGTCCGGTCGCATTCGCCGGATTAGGAATTAAGTAAAACGGACAATCGTTCCGGGGGAGCGGAAAAAAGAGCCCCCGTCGAAGGATAAATGGATTGAATCGTGAAAGGAGACCATCAGGTCTCCTCCATCTTGTTAACGCCATATCCTTTCGCAAGCTAACAAATCGATCGGAATCACCGAAGAAGAACGGAGGGGACGTCTCTCCGAGTTCCTGGCAATTACCGGAGAACAAAGCGGCCCAAAGAGAGGAGGATATCTCCGCTCCTCTCGCCGACAATGAAGCACATTTATCTACAAAGCCAGATGATGGCCGGAAACGTGTCGACCAACATCCGGAAACCGTAAGAATGTTTAGTTAATGCATAAGACGGTCTCGAATTCGGCGAGATTACGTCCTTTTGAGGCCGAGGTATTTGCTTACCGCGGCACAATGCTCATTTTGGATACCGAGGAGATTAGCGACGCCTCATCGGGCACTAATGGATCGAAATTATCTCTATATAGGTAGAGAGCGAGCGGGGGAGATAGAGAGGAAAAAATTTTATCGCCAAACTTTCGATTGTACCGACCGGGCCGTTAAATTCGATCTTTACGCAACTCGATAAAAGACAAACAGATATTTTTCGAGTTGTCCCTAATTCGACGCGAACGCAAAACGCGAGGGGAGGCTCGATTTTCAATTTTATCACGGAAAGGTTTACTCCCGAGATCGAAGAGAGGGAGAGAGAAAGAGAGTGAGAGAGAGAGAGATAAGGAGCGTGTGCCTATGGCACAAAATCAATTTTTCTCCTCGTCCCTCCTCCATCTGCCTTATCTAAGAGCCGTAGGTGAGCCTTTCGAGTGGAAATATGATATATAACTCGATCCTGTAAAGGGATTAATGGAACAAGATAAAGAAGAAAATACTTCTTTAAAAAAACAAAAAAAAAATAAATTCGATTGTATGAACGTACGAGATAAAAGCTGGCAGTTTCGAAAGTAAATTTGCTGGTTCCCTGCAGAAATATCATCCAGAATAGAAAGTTCTCCTGTTATTTTTCAGTACAAAAAGCAAATGTTTGTCTGTTCTGTTGTTACAATTCCGTTACTAGAACGCTATTTAGAATACAGGAGGTAAATCAAGGGGAAAAATATCTTTAAAGCTAGGGAACCTCAGTAGGGATAAAATCAAGTCCACATGCTTATTTCTAAATAGGTACAGAAATTTCTTTTACTGCAGTAGTGTAACATACATACAAATGTATATGTTATTTGTAAAGAAAATAACGATGGCACCATATAACTTTCTCAACTGAGGCCGGTGCCCTTTATAAGTCTACACGCTTATAGGAAATTCTGAAGGATAAAATGCCCTTTAGGGCCATTTTAGGAAAAATATATTAAACAGCTGTCTAGTGTAAGTATAGTACTTAAGGGTAGCTAGCACCGTATTTATTGGTTTGTTATTAGAATACGTGTTACGAAATAATACCAGAATTGTGCTTTAATAAAAAATAGGCAAATTAGTTTCTGGATTTTTCGGAAAAACTATGTATACATAACAAGCACATTTAAATTACACGTTTTCGAATGTTTACTTTTAATTTTCTTCAATTTAAGTGCTGTGTGTATACATATCTCTTTCTCCTCCCTCCCCTCTCTAATAAGAACTTCGCCTGCCTGTGAAACCTGCTATATTGCATATGTTTCACGTCACATTTTGAAGGGACAGGTTTTAATACCCCCATACATTTTCAGCGCTGGCGTCGTAAATTCCCCATAACCTTATTAATGCCACAGTAAGAAATGCAAAGCTATAGCGGAAACAAATTCATACAAATAACATATACTTGAATTCACTGTATTGTTCGGTGCAACGTCATAACCTACGGATTTATGGCTCGTTTTAGTTTTCCCCGCTGTAATTTTCCAAACTACGTTCTTCTGGAAATTGTACTTGCATGTATAATTTCATCGCATACTTGCATGTATCACGCCAATTTTGAAGCTGTATCCAGGAAAAACATCACGATATAAATCCAGAATTTTTTTCTACAAATAGTGAGTACATTTGTTTGAAGAAAATTTGGAAAGAAATAATTTTACTTGTGATTTTCATGGAAAGTAATGTAACCCTTGTTTGTGGAAACTATTTATATGTATATCAATAGTGCCTTTGGAGTCTTTTGGTGCAATTGTCGATTTTTGGGATTTTTACTTTGTTGCAGTACCAACATTCTTGACATCTTATCATGGTGACTATATAGAGTAGCTACTGCATATTTATCAATTTTACAAGAGGTGAAGTTGTGTTGAAACTGGGAAAGGATCCTTCCTTATGGCCATCAATATAGGAAATAAAATTTAAATAAAATTCTTCATGAACTACAAACGCAAATTTGACTACTCGGCAAGACCCACAAGAAGATATACAGAGGCACACAAGATGAACAGTGGCAATAAACGGCAAAAAATAAAATTCTTTTAAAGAAACAACTCAAAAAGATATCGTTAAGAAAATAATTAATAAAACTATAGATAATACCTTTGGCGTTCCCGTATCAAAAAGAAATTATAGCAACAAAACAACTAATAAAAGTTGTAACAATGTAAAACGTAACAATAGGGGAATAGGAATATGGCGGGGCATGGAAATCATGGAAATAGATACTTTCAGGTAGGACTTTCAAGCTAAACCTGTATAAATTAATACAAATATTCAATTCTTGATCCACGATGTAATCTACGTGAAATATGACCATACAATCATTCATCTTTCATAACAAATTTTACAAAATTCCTCTCTATAGAATTATTAAAGTGTTAATTAAAGCATCTTAAATAACTTTATCGTGACTTTAAATTTTAATTATTTTAATACTGAAAACTATACTCAGTGGAAGCTGAAGCTAGGTATAGTGACAAATAAAAAAAACAATTTATAAGTATGGGATGATTAATAGTCGGGGAACGTATAGATGAAGTGAAATCATAAGATAGAACGTGGGTACAAAAACGATGTTCTAAACATTAACACCTCATATAGTGAACAACTAAAAATTTTTCCTGTTTTCACATGGCGCATTCGCCATTTTCACGATTCTCGACATTAATGCCTAAAATTATCTGCAATTATTTTTAATTAGTAGCAATGCAATATTCACATGAATAAAATTGAACTGAAATCATGAATTGCACGTAGAATTATTTCAAATGACAATAACACCTCATTAACTGCAATGTTTACTTTTAAAAATTGTTAAATACAATCCATAACTAATCTCATCTAAGCAACAGCCAGATATTTTATTATATTGTTCACATGGAGATGAATTTTTCCTACTAATTCCATTTTCACCTGCCAAAGTATACTAAATTTTTCAAGCACCTTCAGAGAAAGCAGTTAAATAAAAGTGTACCGAAATAAATCATTTCTTCCTTTTGAAAAAATGGTTGTTGAGATGTTCCAAACAGCTCAATAACCACCATCTACTTTCACCCTTTCTTAATTATTCTTTGCCATGCGATGAACACTTCGTTCGATTTTGGGATATTTATGACAGACATGTGTTGGATTTTTCTGAATGTCGCTCATAATATGCGCAACACAGCTATTGTAACAAAGTCCTTAGAGATATCTTGCGGATTTCTACAAGAAGCAACAAACATCCTTAACAAATATCTTATCATCATAAGACCGTGGCGCATTCACAAGAAAATCAACATCTACCCAATCCCATCGCGTAATACTACTAATATCCATATTCAAAATAAATCTAAAACCCGTGTCAACAGCCGAACGCCGAGGATGCATGAACGATCGGGAACCGATTTAACCGACCGAAACAATTCCTTCTCTCTCACTCTCTCTTGCTAATGACGTTAAGGCTCGAGGCTAACTCGTCTGGTCGGATACAAACGGCCCGACAAGGATAAATGACAGTAGGTAATCGTATAGGTTAGAACGAGACGGAAGTCCAGATCGGCCGGCTGCCAAATGCTTTTATTCATAGCATACGTTATGTACCCACAGTGCAGAATGCTAATACCAGAAGCGAATAGAATAGAATAGAATATGAAATCCTATTGATAAATTGGAATATATTTTATCGCCAGTACATGGGAGGTAAAGTTGAAATCTTCATGAATCTTCGTGAAAATAGCTGAGATTAGGTTTTCAGTTATAATTTCACCAATAACGTACATCATACACTAACTTTTTAATATCATCATTACTTATTTCTACCACAAGCTAAACAAAACCTAATCTGCCCTTTCATCACTTCGGGACTTGGCCAAAACGTTTCGTACTGCCTATAAATAAATTATATGTAATAAACTCTACAGGTAGTGTAGTAGCTTCCATCATATAGAAAACAAAACGAAGTTACGAGAAAGGGAATTCTTTCCAATTCTCCAGAACCTGTTTTTACGTACTGGCCGATTTGGGCATTTAGGGATAATACAGTTCGTAGCTATGGTAAAGGTGCAAGCAAGCAATTAGGCATATCAGAAGCTGCAATATAAAAGTTGGAACGTAAATACGTTTCTGCTATTTGAAGTGATTTTTTAAAGCCTCTCAGGGGGTAAATCTTATATGAATGTGTATAGTGAATCTATGGTGGAAACGGCAACAATGCATATTGTCGCCAACGTAAAATGCGCGACAGATCCTCATGAAAATATGAATTTTTACGTAACAGTCAAATGTATGCACCTATTTCCTCTATTATCTACATGACGTCACGTGGTGACGTGTAATCAATTATGATTTATTGATATTTTGCCCATTTGCCCGCATCTTTAAATGCCCATATGATAGAGGAAAACAGCAGTTTCTGCAATTTCTTGCTTCTAATGCCTCAATTTAGAGATGTTTCCTTAAGGGATTCGATAGTACTAGGTTATTAGTTCTTAATTCTTCTCTTCTTACTCTTGCTTTAAATTAATTTATAATCTTTATGGGCGCATGAACCATTTAAGTGTTAAACTCGCATCTCTGTTAAAAATTACTGTATAAAAATAATATTAATAATTTCAATAGGAGAACCATCCTTTTCAAAATTATAGCGAAATAATCGACAAAAGTTACCTTTAGTGACTCAATAAATGTAGACTTCTAGATATAAAATAATTAAGTGAAACTATCAAGGGACTCAAAAACTGGACTCAAAAGAATTTTAAAAAATATTGTTAAAGCAGTACTGTTAGACCGTAACCTGAGCATTACCAACAATTAATAGGATTTCAATAAATATATGGAAAAGTACTCAATTCGTTTAATTTATATTTATCTCATAGACATTAGACAGTATTATTGAATAAATGCAGTTTAAATCGACTATCACTTGGAAAATGGTGTACCGCAAGGTACAACATTAGGCATTGTTGATTAAAATAATTTATGGATGATATTATGACCTAAATTTCCTTTAATAATCCTGATAATATGATGAAAAATTGAATGACGATTGAAATAAAACCTTTATTACTATAAAGTGTCTCAAAAAGTTCGTAGCGTATTATTTTTAAGTATGACCAATAAAATATTTACGAACATGAATTGTCATTTCTGTAACATTTGGCTCATAAATACTACTACTTCGTTACTATGATTGAAAGCAAGGTTGATTAACTTTGAACAATATTTTAATTTTATGGTGGTGACGCATAGCTATAGAGCCTAAAAAATTATTCATTTCATCGAAAAATGTTATTTCCACAGATCTATAGTAATTATTTATTTGTCACCAAGTAGTCGACTCAATTGTTAAAAGTGGAGCAACGCATCTTAGCCTCATCTCTCATATTACGAATTCATATGTGCAATAAATTTCAAGAGTGCATCCATTACCATCTGTTTCAATTTATTGCATATTCTGGCGCTTCTCGACGTGTAGAATGCCTTAAGGATGAAGTGAATCCCCTGAAAACTTTTCAGCACTCATCTAAGAACACGTCAGACGAAGGTATAAAATATTACCCTCTCATATTTCCAGCTGCCACTAAAATATAACCTTCCACTCGAGTCGGTTTATAGGATTCACCCTTCAAGTATTCATTGTTTTCCGCAGTATTTAAATAGCCCCCTCCAATTAATTCAAATGCAGCCCATAAATCCCGCGCGATCCCTCCACCGTTGCTCCCCCTCTCTCCCGAAAGTTCCCTTGTTTTAATCTCGGCTAAACGGCACCTCGCCGCGACGGGCTCCTTAACTAATTTACGTGCAAATATCTCACATTCAATTAAATTTTTCCCTTACTTCGGAGCCTTTGATCGAAAAGGAATTCCATTAAATCTAAACGTAGTTGTCGTCGGGGGAAAGAAGAAGTAGAAACGGGGGAAAGGAGAAGGTCCCGGCGATCATATCAGTCGAATGATAAGCCCCTTTGAAGTCTCCCCCCACGGTTTTCTAACCTATATTTTATTGATTTTCTGTTCTATCCGGGTGTGTTTGTGTACGAGCGTGTGTATGAAAGGATGGAGAGTTTTATGGGAGGCATTGTTCTTGGGACTCGACTAAGTGTTTTATTTAAAACGGGATGTGTCCCCCCTGAAAACAGACACGGCTTTAATGTATGCAGGACTTCCTGGAGTTTCGTAGCTGAGGAAAGAGGACGTATCGTAAATAATTTTCCTCGCAAGATCCTCTAATCACGCTCAAGTAACTTACGCTTGTGTTGAATCACCACAATACCAGTTAATTTGCCTTCACTCAATAAGTTAGTGAATAGTGAAAATATGGACGAGTGTAATTTTCGAAATGTTACCATCAGCATTTGCTTAAGAGTCCAGCGTCAAAGAGGATCGCCGAGGTTGTTGCCAACCTTCGATGATGCACACGGTACTCTTCTAAAAAAGAGCGGTCCAAAAAAGTTGCCTGTGGAAAAATTTCTCCTGAAAGTAGCCAACTTTAGGATTTCCACAAAGTAAAAGCCAAATTCGTATTGTATGGGTATGTTCTGCAAAAAACATGTCTAATATAATACAAGCGACTACATTCACTGGAAGCGGAAAGGGAGAAATTGTGTTTATTCCGCGGGTTCCTCTAATAGCAATCGATTTTCCAATTGAATTCAAAAGGTTACAGCTGCCAACAGACAGGCTCCCTCGATAGCAATCAACAAGTCACGGGGACGATCCATAATCTCATTGTTTCTCTCATCCTCAAATAACCGTACGTAGTACAAAGAATGAAGGTTTTGTATATACTGGATAGTGTTTTTAAGGGAACTAGAAGGTTTTGTATATGAAATGGTATAGGTATTATTATGTGAAATACGTGGAAAGAAAGATTATACGTCTTCAATCTGTAACTTTTCCATGGAAGACGGCGAGGAAAACCGCAACAACCTACTGATTGTAGCACAATAAAATAGCTAGTAAAGTACTCTACGAACCCTATACGCGAATAAAAGAATTTTTATTAATAGGCCCTTTCACCATAACAACCGCACATAACTTTCAAACCTTTGAAGACCCCCAATTTCCGCCATTACATTACTCGATACCTCCATGAAAATCTCAGCAAAGATAGACCCTAGATCAATTACAGACACCGAAGTAGAAGCAACGGTTTTTCGAATTAATTTAGCCTGCTGCTGACGTTAAGTAAGTGGTCAGAGGGGAAGGGGGCGCTGCCGACGCTGTAGCAATTTGTCATTTCCCTTGGCATATTTACTATCGTGTGGTCATCGCCTGCGCTCCGGCCGCAACCTCGGAGGACATTAAGAACCTTACGGGATATTAGGTTAATTCCCGTCTTTTCACAAGGCGATATATTCCGTTGCAACCAGGAGAGCGTCGTTAATGAACAAGAGGACGGAATGCTTCGAGGGTCGGGGGGCGAAGCGGAGACCACCCGGTACATTTCATGTTCCCCTCGGGACGTTCGCTGAACGATATATCCCGGATGTACACGAATAAATTTTGAAACCTTTAAAAATTGTTAACCATAATGAAACATTTTTTTAACTAAATATTACATTATATTCATATTTTACTCCATCAAGTTCCGCTTGATATAGAAAGATGTTCAGAAACAGTATAGCAAGTACCATTACACTTATAGTGAGAAACCTTAAGTTGGTCTAATTTAAGTAGTTACTTCAATAAGGATTTTAAATATTTCGTTACATAAAACGTTTTTATAATGAGTTGACGCATATATAACGTGGCAACAACGTTTTTACCTAAGACAATGCAGTACACCTTTCTCATTTTAATTTAATTAATTACCCAATGATTAATGTAAGTAATAAATTCCCTCTGCCTTTCCTCGGACATATTCTTTTGTGTATTTAAGTTGATTAGTTAAGTCGGTTAGGAAATCTTTCTTCCTTCGGTTATTAATGTACTATTCAGATCAACATTAATTTAGGTAATAAGTTAAATTGATGTATAAAAATGTCTATCACTGCACCTCTATTCGCACTAAAAAATTTGCTTTTAACTTTGGTACTCCTGACCCTAAACTTCTTCAACATTTAAGCTGATTTCATTGAATCAAAGCAACAATAAAAAGCAATAAAGCAAAGCAATAAATTAATTAAGCTGATTGAATCAAAGAAGTAAATTTACTCTAAGTCCTACAAGCCTCTAAAAGGGCTAGTCACAAGAATACTAAGGCCATCATGTCCTTCACGAAGCACCTCTTGGCTCATTTGTTAATTATAATATGGAATAAGGTAGATTACCATCGGTGCAAATAATGTTTCCTATTAAATTATGCCGAAAAATTGAGATATTTCAAAAATAGTTGAGAAAATTGCTTCCTTAACTTGATCAACGGATTACCATAACAACAAATACAAATAAAAATGCAAACTCACATTAGAAATGTAAAGCATAAGCATCATATGTGTAATTAATCATAATTTTCAATATTATTAATCAATTTACACCCATAAACTAAATTAGAAACATTGACCTGTACTTTTTAGTTAAAAGCGCCATGATTCTTTCTATAAACAATTGTACCTATCGATATGATCAACTTCTCAACAACGAAGGTGTTTTTTTTAATTAGCGAAGGTACTCGTACTTGTATACAGGATATGACAGGATACAACTCCAATCCTTAGGTATGTTATACTCATGGTACCAAGACTCTTAGTCCAGTCATCAGCCATTTTCGCGTAGAATTTTGAGAATCATGGTTGATTTCTTTGAAAATAGGGATTTAGGTAATACTTATAACCTTCTTCCAATCTGGATTTGTGCCGAAATGTGGTTTTTCCCTAGGGGTGGAATCCACCCCCTCTAAGGGTAAAATTTTTTTAAACAAAATAATCCCGGAAATCGATAGATTGGATAGATTGGAATTCTAAGCAAATTCTGTTCTATAAAGTGTTTTTTTTTGTAAAGTTGATATTTTTTGAATTATTCACGATTGAAGACATTTTTCACTGAAAAAACAAACGTTTTTTAACCGTTTGTCATGAACAACTTGAAAAGTCTTCATTTTATCACAAAAAAACACTCAGAACAAAAATATAGCTAATAAAGGACAAAGAGATTCGTTTTTAAATGACCTCTGTAAACCCAATAAGGGCTGAGTTATTGCTCGTTGAAAGATAGTTATTTTTCGAGAACCCAGAAAAAGAAAATCTTCAACCTTCAATAACTTGAAAACCGTGAAATTTTTGGGGAAAACTCAATAGACCTTTCAAAGTATATAAAAAATCTTTAAGACGAACACTCATCAAAGGATTTTACATATGAATTGACTAAATTATGACGAAAATAAAATAACACCTTTCTTTTTTTTTAAATTTAAAAATTACACCCTTGTCATTACTACCCTGATAAAAATTAAGCGTAACCCACTTGTAATCAATTTTATTTAGGTATTATTGATATGATCCATGTGGTTTAATAGGTTTAGAATGCTTATTTTAGAAAAAAATAATTGCTTAAACTGAAATTTGCATTTTCGTAATTTTGGAAAAAAATGCGTTTTTCGTAAATAACTGAAAAACTATTCTAGATATGAAAAAATGTTTCAAATGTTAATCGCAGGGTTTGTCTCACTGAAGATTTTGATTTTTCATGAAAATTAATTCAATGAAAAATCATTCAATGTAAATCATTATGAATCGCTTTTGTATTTATAACGAAACGAGATGAAACCGCGGGGTAAAACCCTCCCTTTAGCATCTAGTGATACATACTACATTCTCACAACCAGAGGACGAATCCTCCTAGGTCCCGTTTCATTAAAATTCAGTACTCCCTTTAAAGAATACGAATATCGCCTTATTCTCTCACTACATTTGACATCGAGGCGCGTTTTTGTATATTCCCTCGCATAAAGTTTGTTTTAAAATTCCATCAACCTCTCGGCGAGCTCCTCCATTTTTTGATCCGACGCGTGTTTCACGTGGGGAATTTTCAAGTTTCCTTGTCGGAACTTTGTTTACAACGTATTCGAATTCCCTACGATTTCCGACGCGCGAGGGGCTGCCATTGAAATGCCGGAATGGATTGGGGAGGGGGGGAAGGTGGCAACGAGGGGGTCATTGTTTGATTCCGAAGATGAAAATTTTTATCAGGAATTCGATAAGGAAATGATTAAAATAGTGATAAATTTGAGGGAAATGTAATTTCTCACTTCCAGTTTAAAATTATAAATGGAAATGCGATGATAGTTAATGTGATGTAATGGTTTATTTTTAAAACTTCCTTGACCTGCGTACCGTGGAAAACATAATAGGAAGTCCGCTCTCCGGGTGTGCATTTTTGATGCATGGCGTCATATATGCCAATTTAATGTTCCTTGGCAAAATGCCGAAAACTTAACTACTTTCCCCTTTCAATTTTTATTAAATTTGTTACTATAGTGTCCACCACTTCACGCACAGTCCACACTGTTTTTAGAAACTAATTTATTTTTTGACTAATAAGCGCTTCTTTAAATTTTTGGGCAATATTTTCTGATCTACCTAAGAACACTTATTCCTTATATTTTACGCCGCAATTATGAATCATAATCATCCCTGTACAAAGATTTGCCTAATAAATCCCCTTTAAGTTTTTTACTGCGCCTCAGTGAAGGTAACGTACACGACGAGAGTAGGCAAAAAGACGATATAATTCGGCCTCCAATCAGGAGCACTTCCATTTTCTCCTTTATCGAATAAAACTTCCCCGATTACCGAGAAGAAGCGAAAGGGTTTAAGGTAAATTGCGGCCGGCGCTTCAAATTTAATATTATTACCGTTCCATAAGAGGGCACTCGCACTCTCTTTCTCTCTCCCTCTCGCCCTTCTCTTAAGGGATGCTGACTTTTCATTAGGATCGGGAGGGGCCTCGTCGGCAATATTTTACGCCTAATTGGCGCCCGAATTGATATTCGTCTTGCACCTTTTCGTCCCCGCCGCAGAAGGAGCCCCCATGAATTTTGCAACTGGAAACGGCTCCGCGCTTTGTTTTAGGGGATGATTTACTGGCTCGAATTTAACATTTAACCGCTTCGCGGGATACGTGCACCTTTAACGAGTTCCCGAACGGGCGCGGAAGTCTAAATTGATCAATTATGGACGCCGAAGGGATAGTGTGTGGATGAGAGGGAGAGAAATTGGGAAATTCCCGAGAAACGTCTCAATTTATGTAAACGTACGAACTGCCAGTGGTTAACAGACAATAAGCCCTTAATCATAAATGAGTGATCAATCATAATTAAGACAGATTTTTAAGGCATGTTTTGATGTTCCCCCATAGCTTCAAAATTGCTGTGAAAATCTTAAAATCTCACAATTTTCACAAACATTTTTTAATAACTCCTCCTTTATAGGATATAAGACACTAAACATTATCTATGGTAGCTACGATATTGCCTGACAAACTTTTAACTATAGTTTGGAACCACATGTACTTCAAAATTTAAAGTTCGCCCCACAGCTTCTGCAGATGTGGAACGTTCACTTTTAATATTTAACGTTTGCCCATACGGCAAATATTCCAATTGGATAATACGGAAAATTATGTAATATTCAATTGTATTAATAACTATACTTTACTTTACCCATACATCTACATACAAAGCCAAATAGAATGGAAAGCGACGCAGAGACGCTTTTGAGCTCCCCGACCAAGGTCGCACAAAAATACGCCAAAAAATATTAAGGCTCCTTTTTCTATTTGGCTTTTCCTCTAGTAAATATCATTTAAATTGTCTATAGGTGACAGATATAGTGTCCTGCGTCTGTTAATTATTGTAGCTAAAACTCTAACTCTAGACTAAATCCCTAATTAAGCCATTTATACACTTACACTTATTATGACACCTTAGGTTGATTCATATGCAAAAAAGTACCTTTTCTCCTCCGTGTCTTAACATCAAAATCACTGTCAGAATCCCTGAAAACATTTTTCAATCTACAATCACTCGTTCGAATCCTTCCATGTTTCCTTCAAACATTTCAATCTCCTCGCGTCCTTCCAGGATTACAAAGGATCTCGAGGACCTTCCACGCTTTGTCTTTCACGCGGTCCTGGTATGATTTATAAACGGTAATTCGCGTTTATTCGCCGGACCGTACGAAAGTAAACTCCAATTGGGTGTTGATTTAAGTCCGCGTTACTGTAGGGATTCCAATTACACTCTTTGGCCACGTAACTAATTAAGAGCCGTGCAAACATACACGCACACACACTAGTTGCGCAGGATGTTTGTAGTATGGCGTGTCTGCGAAGGGAGATAACAGAAAATGGGGGGAAAAAGTGGAGAAGTACTGCGTCCTTATTGGACGATTAATACGGAATACGGTTTTTCCACTACCAGGCGAGTTAACGAAGGAGAAATCGCAATAGTTTATGTACAAAAGCGCCCGTTACTATTGAAATTGTACGAGGGATGAAATTTCTTAGCCACTAGGGAACCGATGCCTAATTTATGTCTTAAGTAAATTCTGAGAGGTTTTGGCGCGTTGCCGATTTCACAAGAGACACTATCATTGCTCGAGCTTCGTTTGAATTCCGACTTTCCATCCAGCGAAACGAGAAACGCGATAAATTTTTATTAGGGGTCTCGGAGAGGGTCCAAAAGAGATGTGGAAAGAGGACCCTCTTACGGTATTCACTGAAACTAGCGCGTTAAGTTTTCCTTGCATTTGTCGAAATTCCCATAGGATGAAATCAAAGTCTAGTGGTAAAAACTGGTGGGGTTGGCGTTGATTTAGTAGTCATAGTGAAGTTATAAATCATCATTCCTAATTTATTTTACATTTGTTTCGATAACATTATTAAAGCCACTAAAGGATTTTAAAGAGCTCACCAAACGTCATCAAATTTAAAATTTTGTGAGGTAACTTCATTTTCGACATCAGCTATTATTTTATGTAGACGTTTGCAAAAGACTTTAACAACGTTCACTGATGTTCGTTCATATACAGGGTTAAAAACACTAACGTTTACTTGCGAAAAAAGATATGCTGCTGTAGCTGAAAGCAAATCACCTCTCATTATTTTGTGTCAGAGTTTTTGCGTCAAGAAGGTTCCATTGAGCTCTTATAACGTTTGTCACTAAATATCCTCCATAGATGATGTGAAAAAATTACTTTTTGTTACTGTTCGAACAAAATATTTGTTTTTTCTCAAAGGAGCAAACTGCCTGATAAAAGGCGCGTAAACTGAAATTCAGCAGCAATAATTTGTTAAATTGTTATTAAAAAAATGTAACTTAGCAGGTTTAATATTATATATGCTCTTGTATCTCATACTAAATATTTGATGAATTTTGAATATGGCAAAATAATCTTCATTTAAAAAGGATGCTGATTCATGATATATAGAATTCATATGTTAAGCAAAGGTCAAATAGTAAAAGTGCTACACATTAAATTGTTTTCTTTTAAGGGAGTAAAAAATATTTCAAAATTCATAACGTGAGTTATGAAGCAGAAATGCACGAATTTGAATATTTAAAAGTAACTCCTAAATATTTATATTATCGTACACTTACCACTCACTGTGGGTCTTGGAGGCACGTCGTTTCCTTCTTTGACAATCAAAATGTATTAACGCCCAAGGAGTCCAAACGATGTTAGCCCATAAGTGAAGTACAACCAGCAGTGATCTGAAATTAAGTTAAAGTATTTAATAACCTCAGTAATGCAAACACAAGACCGAGAACAATTATAAAGGAAAAGTGTTATGAATGTAACATAATTTTTGAGGCGAATTCGAGGCGATAACAATAAATCGTGCCTAAATAACTAGGCTAAGTTTTAGCCCAGTTTATAGGGCAAAAAAGCTGTTGTGGTGGATAAAATTTAACAGCAGACGGACCAAAAAACTTTGTTTAAAATGGACCAAAGATGATAAAAACCCAAAATCTAAACAAACGTATAGAAAATTCAAGATAGCCGAGTTGTAGAATTTAATGTCTTCTTTCAAAAACTGTTTGAAAAATTAAAATTGGCTCATCTCATTTGATACGCAGAATTTTGCAAGATTGAGATGTATATTATTAATAACGTAGTTGGGCTAAAACTATTCATTCGACAGCATCCAACTTTTGCATGATTAAATTAGACATAATAACCTAACACTTCGCCCAAAATTAGCATCTCAGCTTTAAACTGGGCAAAGCTGCGAATTTTTGGAAAACGATCCATTTCAACGGTTTTTCCCAGTTTTCTCGGTGAAAAATGTTCCAATCACCTTTTGGAAACGCTCATTTCGAATGTCTTTTAATTCTCTACAAATCGTCTGTACAACGTATTGCATTTCCGTCAATAATTTTCACGGTATGATGAAAAACCGGAAAAACGACCTATTTGTTAAATTTTTATTGTTAAAAAAAACCGCAAAGCTCAACTTTGACTAGATTTTGGGTTTTTATCATCTTTGATTCATTTTAAACAAATATTTTTGGTCCGTAGGCAATTAAATATTATCTACGAAGAAAACTCTCTAAACTGGGCTATTTATGTTCAGTAATAGACCGTATAAGAACATTGTGCAGCTGCTCCTTCAGCAAGGAGACGTTTTTCCTATGACATTTCTCGTTTTCAACCCCTAAACACCAACCCCATTTCTCCATTTTGATTGATCTCAAGTCAAATTTTTCTCCTCTCTAATTTATAACCCCCACTACATCTCTCTGCTGATCCTCGCCTTCTCTATAATGCGACGTTCGTAATACGATATCTATTCACGTGCAGCAACTGGTGTTAAGATACTCGATAATCTATCATAAGCAAATAATACAGACAGCAATTTTTCCCCCCACAATCCCGGACCTCAAACAAAAGATAAGGATCCTATATCACAACTTTCTTCCCTCGCATTTTTTCCTCATCGTCGAACTCCGTTAAAACCAATAAACTTATCTCGAAACTTTCTCATCGCCTTTAATGAAATTTCAGTCTTCCTATCGGTTTCCGAATAAGAGTCGGGAGGGATGCTCGTAATAACATAAAGAGAAAAAATCCGGGGAGGGAGAACTTAAACAAATGATCGCAAAAACAGCTGATCGCAGGAAAGGGTGGGGGGGGGGGGGGTCGCAGTCGATGGGTTAAAATAGCAACGTGCCATGAATGTTATGAAACAGAATTTAATATTTCTCAAGAATGTGTTAATAAAATATGATGCCCGAGCTTAGAAAATAATATCCCGGGGTGAAATTAGCCAAAGCAAATTTAGCAGAAATTAAAAAAAAAGAAATGGTTTTCCTAAGAAAGATAATAAATATCGTCCCAGTATTTTTACCATCGCGGTAGCTACTCCGCCCCTTTGATTATAAATGAGAGTTTAATAAATTATTACGTCTCACGGGCTGGCGGAAATTCAAAACGAATTTATATTTTTCGGTAGGGATCCTTTGATGTCGCGAGTTCATGAAAAATTTATTAGTTGCGCCTCGCACAAAGTGTATGTCAAAGCCTTAATACAAAATTAAATCCTCCGACATACAGAACATCAACAACAAAACGCAACTCCTAAACTAACTGAATTATATCCTTTCAGGCGGTTTTTGTCTCCACGAAGGACCATGCGAGGACTAAACGCGACTCCTTCAGGACCCCACCGAAGTGGGTAAACAAGGTAAATTCCAACGAAGTCCCTTTAATACATCGCGCCCTCGGAATATTAGCGACACCATCCCGATCAATTCTCGATATTAAAATTGTTGAAGAGGTTAGTGTCATATTCGGAATTTCATATTGTCCACGATGCCAAATATGCACATAACTTTTCGTTTCTTAGTAATGAATATTTTGTTACAAAATGTTTCGAGCATCCGAGGGAATTTTACCGAACTCCAAGACTTTCCTTAATAGTTTATGTAGCGTCAAGGATCCTTAAGAGAATGGAAATCCAAATATTCAAGGCACTTTGAGATTTATGTTAGAACAATTTATATTCCCAATCTTAAAATGATGTTAGTTGTTATTAAGTAATGTAGTTGATATCATTATTCTTTAAATTTTTCTATTGACGTTACAATCACATTCCCAAAAAGAAAAGTTGGTCAGTTCACCTCGTAATATACTTCAAAGTTAGAAACCATATTTAAAGTTCTCGCCGTTAAATGTAGAGTGAAATATCACAAGAAAATTCATAAGGTGTCAACGAAGCGACAGGAGATTCTAAACCGAAACTTTCGAAATATAAATAAGATGCAAGATTGAGTGGAATTAGCCATCACCCTGACGGATCCAATTGGCAGAAACACGTGTCGGTAGTTACCTGCTTCTCCTGCAATTCGGACAATTGTTCATATTGTCTTATAAGTATTAAACCATCGTTGTTTTCCTTACATCTTATAGATATTTCGAAAGTTTCAGTTTAGAACCTCCTGTCTTGTCGTTAACACCTTTTCCCTTATGATCTTTCATAAACTGGTTTCCATTACGTATTTAGTGCATATATTGTTGCGCGTGTATTTTCTTATAATTATGATTCTCATATTAGCCCAGTTTATAGAACAAAAGAAAAGGTGTTTTTTTTAGATAAAGTTTAACAGCAGACGGACAAAAAGAATTTGTTCAAAATGGATCAAAGATGATAAAAACCCAAAATCTAGACAAATCTGAGGTTTTGAGTTACAATAAAAATTAACAAAAACAGGTCTTTTTTCGTTTTTTCACCATAGCGTGAAAAATATTTACGAAAATGCAATGCGTTGCACAAACAATTTGTAGAGACTTAAAAGATCTCCATAATGATCGTTTCTAGAAGGTGATCGAAGCATTTTTCACCGAGAAAACCGGAAAAACCATTAAAATGGACCCTTTTTCTCAAACAGTTTTGCTCAGTTTAACGCTAAAGCGCCGATATTGCATGAAATGTTAGGTTATCGTGTCTACTTCAAGCATGGAAAAGTTGGATGTTGCCGAATGAATAATTTTTGCACAATTACGTTATTAACAACAAACACCGAAAACTTGCAAAATTCGGCGTATTTACTGAGATGGGCCGATTTTAACTTTTCAAACGATTTTTGAAAGAGCACATCGAAACCTACAACTTGGCTATCTTGGATTTTCATATACGTTTGGAGAAAAGTGCGAAAAATGGCCTCGAATATTGCGCAAAACGCGCGATTTCTCATTTAGAACTGAATGGTGGGGGCTCCAAGTAGCATAATACAGTATAGTTTATAAAAAACTGTATAAATAGGCCTATAGGGCTAAATGGGGCTGGGTTCTATAGTGAGGAACATTCCCAGAATTTTGTGGAGGCATTTACGATTATATTTGATTTTAATGATTAACGTTATGATTAATTTTGAAGCTGTATACACCGAATTTAAAAGACAAGTTTACTCATCGCTCATTGGGACACCGTAACCAAATTTAGGTTAAGGCAGTGACCGCCTTTACTTTTCGATGTCTCCATCGACATCATGTCAGGAAAATCGAGGTTTCCCGTACGGTAAAACAAGCGGCAGCCCTTTTCCCTTCCCAGAAGTTCCCGGAAAAGTTCGAAACTTCCTCCGCATATCAATCCCGATAGGATCCGACCTCTTTAAATCAAATTGCGAACGACGGTTTTTCTTTCTTTGCCGCGTCGCCATCTTGACTTATGGATTTTTACTTTTTTTTTTTTTTTTTGAGGCAGGAATTTTAAATGAAATCGAGCGTACGAAAAGTTTTTTGGGAATTTAATAAACGCGATGCGAATTGGGTGTTATTTTTTGTTCGAGGGTGGATATATCTGAATTGTAAAATGAAATTTATATACAGTTTTATGTGCTACATTAACATATATATTGGAAAAATATTTGACCGTTACATAAATGAAGAGACGATTTATGAATATAAATAGATAATCGTAGAAGTCTGGATCGATTAGGATACCGGAAAACGTCTCGTCCATTTTAATAACTTGAAGCGTACTCGATGCATTTTTAGCTTATGTGAGCGTGAGTACATTTTTAAAAAGGCACGTTTTACGACGAAATCTCCAAAATAATATCCAATGTATATATTACTGTGAAATATGTTATTTCGAAAATACTAATACATCATACCTACTCCGGTCAATGTCGACATTCAACATCCTTAAGTAGTGAATGTCGAAAAGTCACACTATGCCTCATTTCATTATCTATTAAAGCAAAGCGAGTACATCAATATTTAAATCATAATGAGAATCTTCATGATTTTAACGTATGTTAACCAGCAAAGGATCAAGGATAAACTGGTGGAATTGGACGACTCAAACTACTCTTAATTAATACAGTCCAGTTTAAAATTATATTTAAGTAATATTATTCAAAAGTATTATTTACTAATGACAAATATTAGAAGTTTTCAAAAAATTACGTGAGAGTGAAAACAAGAGATTTAAAAACGATGGAGCAGAAAGGAAAATGGACTAAATAATCTAGTTGTGGAAGTCGCAGGAAAGAAATAGATAGTGTAAAGTATTGCTTATCATTATTGCTATCAGTGAAATATATAGTGTATCCAGAAAGTCTACCAGAAAAAGAAATCACTTCATACGAAAATGCCCACTAAAGAAGGTACCGCCCTTGAAAGATGGCATACTTCAATTGTTTTCAATTATCTTCTAATCGGTTTGTTTACTTTACGTGTTTAGTAGAATTTATTATTGTAAATGGGATTTGGAAAATCCAAGCTTTTATGTATGGAATTGCATATTTTGAGTTCGTACAGATTTGTGGCTGTTGATTTAGACCAAACTCCTTCATGTTTAGATTCACAGTCCACGACAAAAAGATACAGGCAAATAGATTTACTGATTATTAATAACTACAAACTTAATATAATACTTGTAAATGTTTTCCTATAAAAATAAACGATACTTTAAAGGTTATTCTTTGACGGGACAAAAAGGTAGAGGCATCAGGCGGACTGGCGATTTAGTTGTTATTTATACGCTACACGTACGCACGCGTGATCACATTTTGCTCGTTATTGCGAGGCATTGGTGTTTTTTAATTTTTTTCTAATGGGCCGAGGTAAGAAACTGACAGATTTGGAGAAAGGACAAATTATTGCATTAAAAAATGATGGTCTTAGTAATAGGGAAATAGCAAAAAGAATCAAGAGAAGTGCCAATGTTGTTCAATAAGGAGAATTATGGAAATAAAAAGTCCCCAGGTCGCCCACGAGCACTTTTCAAATGTCAAGAGAGAGCGATTTTGAGGGATGCTTCTAATTCTATGCCTTCTGCACCCGCAATAGCCCAAGAAGCTGGTGTGCAGACCAAAGTACGAAACGTACAAAGATTACTCAAAGCTTCTTCCTTAATTTCCAGAAGAAAATTCAAAGAAAAACCCCCACTAACTCTCAAACATTTTAATGCTCGGTTACAGTTTGCCCAGAAGTACATGTCATGGTCAAAAGAATGGTACCAAGCAATTTTGCCAACGATAAAAAATTTAGTTTGACCGGTCCCGACGGTTACTCGTATTATTATCATGATTTAAGAAAGAAGAGATAATTCTCTAGCGTCGTCATACTGGTGAAGGGTCAGTCATGATATGAACTGCGATTGGGTATACGAAAAAAACAAATATACAGTTTTTGACAAAAACCATGAATGCACAAAGTTATGTAAAGATTCTTAATATCATTTTAAAGCAAGAAACAGCTATGACAGGAGGTGAATACATTTTTCAGAAGACAATGCTAGAGTACACACAGCAAGAGTAGTTTCCTCCTGGCTTGAGAAACATACTATCAAAGTGTTAGAGTGGCCTCCAAGATCCCCGGATCTAAACATAATTGAGAATGTTTGAGGATGTCTTGCAAGAAGAGTTTATGAAAATTCAAGGCAGTATTCTAGTGCAGGTGATCTGAAAAAGGCTATCATGGATGCTTGGCATCAAATCCCTCAAAATTATATTAGGGAACAGTATAACCATTTTCCAAAAAGAATATTCGAAACAATCAGAATAAATGGGAAATGTACCCGTTTTTTCAATGCCCCTATCTTTTTGTCGCATCATAATTAACATAATTTTACAAAATAAAAGCAAAAAAATATAGACTTTACATGTCCGTAATAGTTAATCCTTTGATAAAGCCTTTTCATGGTAATTTGTTTTGAAATAAATAAATGTTAGTAAGTGTATTCACATTATACTCTGCCCCTATATTTTTGTCGCGCGCTGTATCAAAGGAGGAGATTCGCTTTCATCCGCCGCCATGTTCAAAACACTAATCTTTTTTCGCCAGCCCTCAGTTAAAGTTCGCCTTTGCTCTTACTTCGCGTGCCCGGTTACGCCTCGGCGAAAGCCCCCGCAGCGACTCCCGAAAGTACCTTTCCTCATCGGTTAGGTGTTTACGTCAACTTCCGCCGCCTTAACCTCAAAACCGACATATCGCAAATAAACTCAAGGAGATTGTTTATTCGATCTGCGTCTTCTTACCATCAAGCCGTTCCTCAGTTGTGGCAGTAATCCGGCTTCTAGGACAGAGGCCCCGGAGGTAGGTAGGTTCGCTCCCCCGGATCATTATATGCACAGAAACCGCCTAAATGGTATACTCCGGGCGGGAAAGGAGGAAAACAAATAACGTCTCGGGATCGGATTGAAGGAACAGGACTTTCGCCGTCCCTCCCCCCCTACGTTTCCCTTTTTCCGGCGGGTTTCGTTTCGAACGCGAAAGCGAAAAGCGAGCCCCGTCTACGCTCGAGCTTTTTAAAAATTGAAATCAATTCGTAGACGAGAGGAGGTTATTATCCAGCTCACCGTTTTAGCCTATCACGAATTCCATCAACTGCTTTACGCTGTAGTTTTAATCCCCGAACGTTTCGATCATCCTCGGAAGTTCATTTAATCTAGACAGTTTAAGGTTTCCGCTTTTAATCATGGAGAGTTGAAATTATCTTCCTTTATTACTAAAAGTACACAGTTAATATCGATGCATACTTTAAAACCTTTACGAGCGTAGTCGGATTAATAATTATTAGTAACTATAACTAAGTGTTCATATGTGACAGCATTATTTACGATTGATTTCAAAATAACTGTAGGTAAAATACAGGACTACAGAAAAATAGAGCTTCAGAGAACAATATTTCCAATCTTCGATTTGACCAAGTCGTACAATAAGTAACTAAGGCGTTAGTGAAATTTTGGTGTTTCACATGTTCAATTGGTCTGTTAAAATGTTAAAACCGTGGAGTACAATCGAATTTAGGGATGGCTTTTCAAGGGCGGGAAAAGTTTGTCCACGCTCTTGCTTTTCGGCAATAATTCATAAACTATGCATCTTCAGTAAATAATTGGAAGGACCTTTTTTGTAGAGAATTATATTTCGTATCGAAAAATCGGCTTCTTAACTCGATAACGTATTTTTTTCACAAAATAAATTCAAAAAAACAAAGAAAAAAATGGAAAAATATGCAACTATTTTACCTACTTATAACTTTTGGCAGACCTTCACCTTACTGAACATGAAACTTTGATAAAAGCTAATGATGACTAGAAAGTACATGAAATAACTAGTTCGAAAACATCGATAATAATTTTAGGAAATGATCCGTCCGCCTTTTGAAAATGCGATTTTCCATAAGAGGTGATAATTAAAAACTCACCAAACATTCACCACCGATCAATAAAAATTCGTACAAAACGATGTGCGCATTCAATTTTCGCTTGTCCTTTTACTACTTGAGAAAAAAATTATTTTTCATCTAACCTTACTTTTCCGCGAACCATTATTTCGTCGACTCCTAATAAGAAAAATGTTTACCTAACTTTTCCCTAGTTCCCTATTAAAGCTAATGAGTAATGGTAGCACGAGGCTCAGAACGAGGACAGTCACATAAACATTAATAAATCAAAAATTTAAATAAAACCCTAAAGGGTCAATGATAGTAATTTCGGACAGTGAAGCAAAAATCCCCGGTTCTACACAACCTTTTTTGAAATCACGTTATGAAATGAAAATAACAGCACGTTACGTTCTGTTTGTGCTACCTTGTGCAATTCTCGCGACGATTTAAAACACCACTCCGGGGAAAAGCTTCATAAATATTTATTGCGACATCAACAGCGGACGCGACGTGAAAGTAGATCAACCTTTTGTTAATTTCTTTTTCGTCGGTCTATTTCCCGTTCTATCATCTTTTTTCTCGCGAACAGACGTAAATTTCCAGTCTTCAAAAAGCTACATGTAGCTAGATGCATCAAAACCTCCCGTCTCATTCCTGATACTTTTAAACTAGTTCCCATATCGCCGTGCATAGAAATGTTTTCTTAGGAAGTGGTGCACGGCTATCTGCGCCTCGAAACTTTCCGTGCACTTTTCACAACTTTCAATGTTACGGGAAAAGCTCCGCGGGAACCTTAAAAAGTATAAAGTTTTATGTTACCAGAAACTTAAAAGAGAAATAGCGAGAGAGAACGTTAATTGCATTTATTGTGTACAATGTATTGCCCGAAGTTTTCCATTTAGATATCTTGCGGTATCATTTGGCAAGCAATGGAGGAATAAAAATCATGTTTCATTGCTTTGTTGTCGAATCACTGTCAATGTGTGGAGATCTCGAATGAAATTTCAAGGCAGAAATTTAAATAATTATCATCTATAAACCTCTCGAGAGAAATTACGAATTTGTCCTGAACTACTTCAATAATTTCATAACGGAAAATTGCGAATTTTAGGGGCCAAACCATTTCAGACAGTTTCAGGAAGAAAATGCCCCTTTGGATCATTTAGAAAGTTACTGATTACCTCAAAACAATTTCGGATAATTTCAATACGAAAAATGGCTACTTTTAGAATATTTTTGTAACTCAAAAATAGTTCAGAACAAGTTCAGAAATTTTAAGAAAACTGTTTTCCTTCTGCCTAATAAAGGAAGCTATTAAGAAACATTTCAAGATCCTCCAGAAATTTTGAAATTTTGAAAACAATTTTAGGACTCTTTCTAAAATTTCATAATGAAAACTATCCCTTGGATTGTTTAGAACGTTTTTTGACAATTTCAGGATGAAAGATGTTCATTTTTGAATAATTCAGGAATCCGGGGAATTGTTTAAAACCATTGCAGAAATTTCAAAACGGAAAATTGCCCTCTTTGCGTTATTTAGAAACCTTAGATTTCATTTAAACCCTTTCAGGAAATTTCTGAAAAAAAGAAGATAGGAAAAGACAAGCACGCAGGATTCTTGTCCTAGGATTGTTCAGAAGGGTTTTTGGCAATTTCAGGATAAAAGATGCTCATTTTTGAATATTCAGGAATCCAGGAATTGTTCAGAGCCATTGCAGAATTTTCAACACGGAAAATTGCCATTTATGCTTTATTTAGAAACAGATGTCATTTAAACATTTTCAGGAAATTTCTGAAAAAAGAAGATATGAAAAGAGAATCACGCAGGATACTTGTCCTAGGATTGTTCAGAAGAGTTTTTGTCCATTTCAGGATAAAATGTTCAGTTTTGTATCATTTAGGAATTCAAGAAATTGTTCAGAGCCGTCGCAGAAATTTCAAAACGGAAAATTGCCCTTTTTACTTTATTTACAAAACCTTAGATTTCATTTTAGGAACATTTTCAGGAAATTTCTGAAAAAAAAAGGGTATGAAAAGAGAGGCACGCCCAGCTTTTTAATAACTCACCAACAGATGGCGCTGGAAATTATTAACTACTACACCGTTCAACGATTGCCATGAAAATTGGTATAAATGGACATTTAAGCAAGGAGAACATTTTCGCGCTATCCACTTTATTACAACTTGCTACCAGTTGGCGCTGCAGTATATCAACTTTTATATCGTAGGTACAATCGATCGCCATTAAACTTGGTAAAAATGGGTATATGAGAAAGGAAAAATGAGTCCATTTTTCCCTATATTTAATTGTACTAACACATGTGAACGACTTTTAAGTGAAAATTTTAGTAGTAAGTAAAACCGTTTTTTTTAGTGCGAGCTGTAATTATACACCACCCCCAATCAGCTGCACTAATTAGCGAGACTACAACTTATGGAAATATTTCTGAAAACACTTGCTATGTCCACATGATAACGCAGAGGATTGCATTAAAAATGTGCATAGCAAGGGACGAAAACGGCATAAGGATTTCACAAAAAAGCACCGTTACAGACATTACCGAAGATATACAGTGCGAATGAAAAAGAAAAACAGACAGCGAAAGAGAACATTAGTTTTCTATGCGTCCACGCTAACGGCAGCTTCACTTGGGCTATTAAAGAGCAGGTTTAATTTTTATTCTGAATCCGGAATTAATTGCTCGATGCGCTAAGGAACCCCCATCGGTTAATTACACTTTTCCACAACCGGGCGTTTAATTAAATTCGAACTAAATTACAATCTGTCTGTTAAATCTGCAAGGAGTTTAACTCTACTACATGCAGAATAACATAAACTACGATAATAAATCATAGCGATGGAACTCCGCTGTGGGGATATTTTTGAAAATTTAATTCCGTCTAACTTTCTACATCAACTTTAATAACAGTTCCACTCTAAGGCATGAAGTATTCATGCCTGAAGTTCATGCGGTGTTGTAGTTTTAAAGCGACCGTCTCATGTAGCAAAATTTGTAGAGTAAACGATGTAAAAGCACACTCTATTTTCTTTACGTGATTGCCCCGTTAAAATTTGAACAATGAGGAGCGTTGTTATTCCGATGCGTCTGCTCTGAGAGGGAGGGTGGAATTTGATTTAATGGCCGATTTAAGGTTCGAATCATTTTGTAGCAGAGTGTTTAAAATCTCAATATCTGCTTGTAAATCGAACGCGAACGGATTCATCAGCCCTGCTATTGGACGGATAAGCCTTGTGTTTGTTGCATTGTAATCGGGATAATCAATCGAAATGGCGAACGTTCGTCAAGATTTAATTACGATGCGACATATTCGTATGTCGTGATAATAACTGCGTACATCATCTCTGGATTGAATCAGGTATTGCAGATGCTCATAAAAACGGAGCGTTCATATGAAATGACGGGGAAAATGGTATTAGCGAACTTGGTAAATGCGAGAATACTTTTCAGAGGAAGTCTCAGTGACATTTTCCTCAGAAATCTTCCTGAAAATCCTCAGAAAAGACTCGATGAAACATAATTTTTTCAAAACAACACGAATCGAAACTTATTTCGAAGGCGATGTAATTTTAAGAAATTTTTAACGTACCTAACGTATATTTTCTGGGAATAAAAGGCGCTACATTAAGTTTCTTCAGTAACTGTTTTAATTGTTTATAAAGTTGTTTAAACAGATGTTTTTTGCAGTAGTCATGGTAGTCCAGGAGCAATCCAGGGGTAATCCAGGAGCACGAATATTAGCAAACCCAGGCTTTCCTTATAGATTTTTACAGTAGATATCGTAGTATTGGTTTGAAATGCAATTATTTAAACAAATTATCAAAATTTAAATTTTTCAATTTGCGACAAATTTTGTTTTGAAAACAGCTCACAGGAAAAAAATGCTCTTTCTATAAATCAAACTTTTTTATAAGCAATTAACAATTTTTAATGATGGCATTTGCGAAATGACAATGGATACTTTAATTTGTATGTGTTTTAAGACAGGAATCAGACTGAATGTCCTGTATACTCCCGAAATGTACTTCATTATATTTTTATTATTGAACTTCATTGGGAAAGTTTTCATATTAGCAGCGAATGCCTTAAAATAACATTACAACTTAGAAGAATGGAAGAATTCACACAATATCAGTCAATGGCCTTTGATCCACCAGCTTTAAAATTTAAACCTTATTTAATAGAACTTAAGTCAAAGATATATTGAAAATACTGTACTGTGCTTAAGATGAATTAATGACCTTTAACAAGCAACAAGATACAATAACAACCTTTAGTGGCAGATGAAGGGATTAAAAAGGGGGATTTTCAGATTTTCGCTCTTCCAGCAGTCTTTATAGATCTGCAAAACGAAGATGCTGGTATTTAATTTCAATACCATGATTTAAAGCTTTTAAAAATTGCAAGCGATTTTTGAAACATTGATTACATTGAGAAATAACCGGACTTAAAAACTTTTAAGTCTTTAAATCTTTAAGTAACCGGTACCCGGTTTACTGTTATGTCTTATGACGTTGTAGGATGTTTTCACATTACTATAATTATATCAATTTGATTGTATTAACGTAGGTACATGTCAATGTTAGTGTGCGCAGCACTTCAAGGCAACAAAGTCCTGCGTTTAAATCATGAGTATACCTTCAAATTCATTCCTTTCCCTATTTGCTCGAAATTAATGTTTCTCTCTCTCTCTCTCTCATTAAATGTGAAATAAACGGATCAAGCAACATCAAAAGAATTTAAGTACTTCAATTTCTGTAGCTGGAACATCTCATTTCCATTAATCCCACAAAGGAGGAATCCAATGAAGTTATTTTTCCTTTTTCCCTCGGTCATAACTCCCAGCGCCCTCTTGACCCGGAGGTTGCCGTCAATTTATCAAACAGTTTTTAATGAGAAGAGAAATACTTTCCGATAGGGATCCGCGCCTATCAGCGCGATCTGATCGAGACGGAACGGCGAGAATTTGGCGCTATTGACTTAAACTAGTCGCAGTTTATTAATTTCCTCTAGCAACTACTTCCCTGTGCCGACAACTTTAAAACTCGCCCCCGAACGCAATCAAAAGTTGGAACGAATCGCGACTCTGGCGATACGAACGCGTACCTACGAGGACGGTAATTATAAAGTATGGCGCCGAGAGACGAGGCGCCTCGTAATTCCGTATTATGGGAATAATTTAATCGGGGTCGGTTTCATTTGTGTCATCGGAAAACACTGAGAGGTTTTTATTGTCGCTTTGTTCGGAGGAGTTCCGGAGAAAAAATCGTCAATATGGCGGGTGAAGTTCGTGAAAAATGGACAAAAGGTGCTTATGTTAAGCTGCTGTCAGATGAATCGTGTAAAACGGTGAATGTGCATTTAGAAAAGGTTCATAATTTTGAAGATTTTGTTTTGAGAAGCGCATGAATATACAGAGTTTTTTTGTAGATAAAGTTTAACACCAGGCGGATCAAAAAACTTTGTTGAAAATGGATCAAAGATGATAAAAACCCAAAATTTAGACAATTCTGAGCATTTGCGTTTTTTTTTAAACTAATAATTTAAATAACTAAGTCGTTTTTCAGTTTTTTTGCCATACCGTGAAAATTATTGACGGAAAAGTAATACGTTGTACAGACGATTTGCAGAGATGTAAAATATCTTCAAAATGAGCTTCTACAAGGTGATCGGAGCATTTTTCATCGAAAAAACTTGGACCTTTTCTCAAAAATTTACAGCTTTGTCCAGTTTAAAGCTGAAGCGATAATTTTGCGAGAAATGTTAAGTTATTAAGACTATTTTCAGCATGTAAAAGTTGGATACTGCCGGATGAATAGTTTTTGCACAATCACATCATTAACAATATATGCATCGAAATCTTGCAAAATTCGGCGTATTATCTAAAATGGGCCGAATTTAATTTTTCAAACGGTTTTTGTAAGTGGACATCAAATGCTACAACTTGGCTGTCTTAGATTTTCATATCGGTTTGGAGAAAAGTCGGAAAAACGGCTTCGAACATTGCCCGAAACGCGCGATTGCGCTTTTCGAGTTGAGCGGTGTGCGTAACTATACTGTTTTATACTGTGCGCGTTTCGCGCTATGTTCGAGGCCATTTTTCGCACTTTTCTCCAAACGTATATGGAAACCCAAGATAGCCAAGTTGTAGGTTTTGATGTCCTTTTTCAAAAATCATTTGAAAAATCGACCCATCTCAATTAATACGCCGAATTTTGCAAAATTTCGACGTATTTTGTTAATAACGTAATTGTGCCAAAACTATACATCAGACAGCATCCAACTTTTGCATGCTTAAAGTAGATATAATAACCTAACATTTAACGCAAAATCTATGCTTCAGCTTTAACCTGGCAAAGCTGTAAATTTTTTAAATAGGGTCCATTTTAACGATTTTTCCAAGTTTTCTCGGTGAAAAATGCTTCGATCACCTTTCAGAAACGATTGTTTTGAAGATCTTTTAATTTTCTATAAATCGTCTGTACAACGTATTGTATTTCCATCATTCATTTCCACCCTATGGTGAAGAAACTGAAAAACGACCTATTTTTTAAAATTCTTATCGTTAAAAAAACGCAAAATCTCAGATTTGTCTAGATTACGGGTTTTTATCATCTTTGGCCCATTTTATACAAAGTGTTTTGATTCGTCTGCTGTTAAACTTTATCTACCAGAGCAGCTTTTTTGCCCTATCAACTAGGCTAAAATTAAGCCTTTCTGACTGGTAATCTGCACTGAAATATTTCCCAGGTCCTGTCACACTAATCTTCTATCGAAATAAGCCTTAAAGTTCCGAATATTACAACACACCTCCAAGTATTCTTATTTTATCATTTATGATGAAATTGCATTTACAAAACAATTTGCATTTACTTGCTCCTTGCGAGTATGCATTTCCACCTATTTTTCCAACACTACATAACCCAA
This sequence comes from Cryptocephalus primarius, assembly GCA_963576515.1. Classification (NCBI taxonomy): domain Eukaryota; kingdom Metazoa; phylum Arthropoda; class Insecta; order Coleoptera; family Chrysomelidae; genus Cryptocephalus; species Cryptocephalus primarius. Next base: position 11,382,442 of record OY754941.1, read on the forward strand.
TATGAAAATTTTCCGTCCCCCCTCAATACCTTCATCTGTTTCAGTTTCTCAGTCTACAAAATTATAAGGACAGTACTCGAACCCATCGAACTTGTGTAAGTCTTATGTTATCATCTAATTGGTCTGTCTAATATTCTCCATTTAGCAACGAGAAAATCACATTTTCATTTACTCTTCTTACACGATTTAATCTGAAATTCCTTCTGAAAACACATTCTTATAATGGAAAATTCATGACGTAGCTAAAAATTGTTTTATTCAGAGAAACAGGGTGACAGATGAAACATGGACTAGTCGAAAGAAGAAAAAGACTATATAGAGTAATTGGAGCTATGAAGAAGAGAAACCGTGAGAAACATGTAGAAAATATCCGCGGGCGGAGGAATAAAAATCTGCGTAATTTGTATAATTCCACACCTTTTCGGCCCGTTTAATTACTGGCCGTATCAAACTGAAACATGGCAAAACAAATGCAAATAACTTTGATATGGAACGAAATAGCATTAAAATTTGAAAGCGTGCAATTAAAATTTGCCCCGTGGAGTTTATTAGTTGAAAAACAAAAATCCATCTCAGTAGAACATCAAACTTGGTCCTGAAATCTAATTTAACTTCGCAAACACACGTTAAAACTTCCCTTCTTTGCTTTTACATCAAAAGGGAACGATATGGGATCACGTACTAAGTGAAATTTTACGTTTAAGCGTTTATCTCTACTCTCACCGGTTAAGCGTTCGGGACTTCTCCATATGGCGTAAATACCCTTAAAATGCTCGTAATTTTTATCGTTATGTACTGCAATACCAGTAAAGCCTCTTAACACGTCCTAATCACTTCACTGCGGGGAAGAAGGTGTAAAATCTCGAGTCACATATGTTTATGGTTTCAGGTATTACTGATTACATCGACCGCAGATATTTATTAGGGCGATAAAAAAACGAACGGGGTATTTTGGTAGATTTGAAATTACTTTTATATCAGACAGATGCGATTTTCACGCTATGGGTACGTGCAGATATGACATCAAAACGGAAAACGCAACTCTCGAAACCAATAACTTTTAAAATTTAATCATTGTGAAATTCATTTGTTGTTGCAATAATTTCATATTTTTGGTCCTTAATTTATTTAATTCCTTTGAACCTACGGAAGAACTTCATTATGATGGAAAAACTACTGTTAAACTAAATTCTTCGCCTTGACCAGTTACCACCACATTGATGAACTCTTTTATCCATACTTAGGTAAAATATTGGATGAAAATATTTTTCCGCGTTAAAATCTGTAATGCGTTTTGTCCATTAAAAAGTAAACATGTTAAAACCATACCAGTCTAATTTGTACATTACAAAAATGCCTTCTGATGTAACACATTTCCATCGAAAATCCCACCGCAACACGTACCATCTAATGCCCTTTTTCTCCGGTTTAGAAAATGGCGTCGATGGAATTCCCTTCACGACCGAATGATATTGAGATTATTATGACGTGAAGCTGCGCATTATCCTACAATTAAGGGATATTTTTTATTCCCTAATTGCCATACAAGGCGATCGATAACGAGCCAGGGGGAATTAGGTGTGGGTTTTCATATTCTCGACGGGGAAGATCTTAATTATAACGTTGATGGCAAAAGCAAAAAGGAGCAGCCTATGTGGATCTGTTACAAGTAATAGCGCTACAAATAAACGACAAAATATACTGGAGAGAGTGTACAGGGTGAGTCGGAAATAACCAGGATTCTCTTAACTGCAAAGTGGGATTTTTTCCTATATTTTTTTTTGTCAAAGCGGCGTCAAATATAAATTTTCTACGCCGACCCCAAGTTTATGGAATACGATTCATTAAACAGTGCAGTTTTAATTATTTGAATGCATATTTTTACCTAAAAAGCAATGAAAGAGGAATGGCGTCGTCATATGATCTTTATTTAGTGAAAAGTGTCATTTTTTCGTTAATTTAGATATTTTATAGAAATTCTTACGTGGTCATTAGAAATACTATATTAGAAAAAAATTGGAAATGGTCTAATTTTGGACACATTACGCACGTATAAATTGGTAACTCAAAAGTTCATAAAAGGCCACTTGGAGCAACGTTCAAAGTTGTATGTACGCTCATAAAACACACTATTGTGCAGTTTAAAAATAGCTGCAAATGTCCATTAAAAGTCCAATAAATATACATTCTTCACATTTAATAGACTGATTTTAGACGTTTTGTGTACGTATGAATTGGTAACTAATAACGCCCACGAAATGTCACTTGGACCAAAAATGGACTAAAATGTCTCAGTTTAATGTTTTACGGACGTCCATAAAACATTATTATGCCACTTGAAATACACTGACCGTGCAGACTTTAAATTTTCACCCTTCAAAACGAACACAGAGTCCCGATTTTTTAATTTTTCTGGACAAACTCGAGTCCTAATCTGTAAACGTGCCAAGTTTCAAGTCTCCAAGTAATCAGGAACGTTCTCGGATATACAAGTAGGTCCGTATTTCAAATTTTCAGCCTGATTCTTGAACTTTTCATTAAAAATTTTAATAATGATTTAATTTTGATTTCGGCAGAAGAATCTTCTGTCGTCGACATATGATCGCCTCTTAAGGGAAATCGAGTTTATTCAAACTCACCCTGTATTAATTTCAAAATACAAGAAATTAATCCTGTGCCCTCTTACTTTTGTACCACGAAATAAGACAATTGAGATAAATAGATCCGTTCATTGAAATGAATTACTATATCAATTCCAATTGAAGTAATAAGTTATAGCTTGACAAAAAATGTATTATATTTGACTATTATTTTATAATTTATTGCTGAGAATTAATTATTATTGTTTTGTAAACCATTATCTTTTAAAGATTACTTGTAACGTTCATTTTTGAAACAATAATTTATAAACCCATATAAACGAAGCAATGTTGGAAGACAATTTTTTTGTATCTCCAATATTACTGCTCGACGGATGTTTATTGGTCAATTTAAATAGAGTGACGAATGCCCATTGGTTGGTACTGCCGTTATTACTCACGACTTTTAATGCTTGCAAGGATTAATAATGACAAATAAGTAGGGAGTGGGGGACGACGTTTAGGAGACGCACTTGTCTTTGGGAGATGTAATTATTTTTGTAAATTTAACCTTATGGGGAAGTACTTGTTTATTAACCAATAAATAAGGATTGAACTCTCATTTGGTCCAATAGAAATAGTCCAATGAAAACAATACGTATCTGAACAATTTTCGGTTTTTAATCTAATAAAAGGGGTCGAGAAGGTTATCGTATTTCAAGTGATGTAAACAATATGACCCAAAATATATGGCGTGTTGAATAACTTCGATACAATGACGTGAAGTTCCGGGCATATTTTCTCTATCCCCTCGCGTAACGTTCAAATAATTACCGGTAGTACGTTATATTTCTATACAATATATGCGTATGTATATACATCGAATTTTTCGGAGTACACCCTCGACCCTTTCACCCTCCTTAGGTTTCTAATTTATCGCGGCCGCCCCGACTGATTTATGGACTTCATTTGTTTCGGGAATGAAAAATTACCAATTGCGCTTTTCCTTTTTTCTGCGCGGCGGTTATCGGCGTACCTGAATATTTATGATCCCGGTCCCGAGTCGCTTTTTCTTATAGTGCTTTTTCCTACCGGGTTTTTCCAAAAAATGAGAGGGAAAATTCGACGGGTCGCGAACCTGGAAAAAACAATCGCTCGCGAAATGATATACGAAATGTTAAGTCGCAATAACAAAATCTATTATCGGCATATTTTATTATGGAGATTCAGTGTTTGCGTTTTTCTCGGGTTAATAAAGCGAAAATCGGATCGGTTAGTTTAGATGCTGAAATTGATTGTAGGTAGCAACAACGTATTTTAGAACAGAAAACTGTTTCAGAGCGTCGTCAAACAATTTTCCATAAATTTATTTTTAGGTGAGAACTGAACAATAAGGGCGATCGACTGGATAATTATAAATCATTATAGCTCGTTAAATTCCTATATGAACACAGTACGTCAGCAAAATATAAATGTGTGATACTAAAATAGGTTTGGAGCTGAAATTAACTCGAATTAAACGATTGCGTTAAATTAACACCGACCATAAAGAAATTAATAACTCATAATTTGAAAGTATTTACAAAAATTCGATCTGTATTTATGAAAAATAATTTAATTTGTAAAACATCTAATTTCAAGTGTAAAATTTAAGTGCCCTGTTTATCACGTTGTTGCATTGTGTAGATTCTTCAGAAAATTACTGAGATAGTTCAAGGGGACCATTTATTTTTCAGATGTGATCCTCTGATCTAAAAAGTATTGTGTTCAATAATTTCATGTTTTTATCATTTATTTTATTTATTTTTTAATCCGATTTCAAATGCACACTATTTCTGTTATCGTCATTACAAAATTCTTACATATACAAAATATCAAGAATTTAAGCATAGTACATTGCAGAAACTAAAAATATTAATTATTCATTCGTGCTCTTATAGACTCATAGACCACAGAATGCATTTTCAATAAAATATATTTATAATGCTATACCGAATGGCTATTCATACAAGCATTTAAGTTCATTTGAGGGTTTGTTGTAAAACAATGGGCAATAATAATGTTTCTTAAAAAAAGCAATATTCAATTCTCCAATAATATTTTGTTCTTACTAGTAATTCTTCTCAGCAAGAAAATTTCGACAACTTCATTCTCAGCATTACTTGAGGTTAATATCATGGTTCACATCCTGAGGTTGCTCCTTGCTGAGCCCTCTTGAGGATGAAAGAACAACTCACATGGCACCTTTATAAACAGATTAATCCAGATATTTCTATATATCATTTCCAATATTTTCTACGTTGCTCATTGACCCTTACGAATAAACTTGACCTCCCTGCATGTTAGGATTACTTTGTGTAATTTTTATCCAGGCTGGAATATTTAAATGCTATTTTCGTATGAATCTCGTTTGAACAAAATGAAATATTCAAATGAATCGAACAAACATATTGCCAACCATTCCCTGGCGTCAATACGAATACACTGTTCTATGCAGATCGAGAGTTATTAACGCATGCAGCGTAAAGCGGAAAATGCAAACAAAAATATCGTATGGTAATTTTTCGCGCAACACGACATCCCCACGAAGGTTAATTATTTAAAAATACACTAGTTTTAATAGAACTGACATATAAATAATATGAGCGAGTGTTTAGTCCTCGCGACGATAACAATGAGGCGAAAAAACGTTATTCAGTACGAAATTACTCGTTTAGGTAACGATTCAAATGATTTTTCCGAGGGAATATACACCAAATTTATCATTTATTCATAGCCCTAGCATTTCGATCTTAATCACTAAGTAGAGGTGAGAATAAATTGTGTAAACTCAAGGAAAAAGGAAGTGTACTGTTTCCAGTTAGAGTTGAGGCGAAAAGTACGGAGCGCATTTTTAGTAACATAGAGTACCCTGTATAGAACAGTGCCAACAACCGTTTAACAAAAAATAATTACAGGCAAGGACCAGCGACAAAATGAAAAAGGGTTGTGATTTGGGGGTTGAAAATGATTTTTGTTATTTTCAGCGTAACGACGCCTGCTAACGGAAAATGCCAAAGAGAAAAGTTGTAGATAATAGAAGAATGTAAAACTTTCATGGCATTTATTTTTTATCATAACCTCAAATTGTTCGAGAAAACGGTGGAAAAACGGTTTTTCTTTTTTATTTTTATCTCACGCAAAAGTTACTTAATTTACATGAATCTTACTGAAGGTATACCTGTTTTGGTCTTGAGTAAGCCTGTTTTTACCGGACTATAAGAAACAAGTACTTTCCGAGATATTCACATTTTTCTAAAAAACCAACTACGAAATCATTCGCGAAAAATTTTATAGGTGTTTTCTCCAATTTTGATGTTTTATATAGGCCCATTGTAACCTTTAAAATGTCTACTGTCAAATGGTGTATATATGTCGATGAAATATTTTTTCTTGAAATCTCTGCAAATCGCAGAAAACAAAAAAAAATAATTTTAGGATCACGAATTTTTCGGTTTTTCTTTATCATTTTCGATTTCTTATTTATTATTTATGTAAATGCATTTCAGTCGCAGAATTAGCCTTCCAGAAAACGACTATGTTAAATTAATTCAAATGAGGAAAATTGAGGGAGACAGTCTGAAAGTTCAAAAAACTAGAATTTAAAAAATTTCTGTTCTGTCAGAATTCGGAAATTCATATTAAAAATGTACTTGGAATTGGCACGAGTATTTACAAAGATGCAACGTGATTATGACGCGTATTCCATGACGGTAATGACCATGTCATATGACAATCATGATCATTGAAGAATACACCTTTTACCTTGAAAATTACCTTTAATTTATAAAAAGGTCATGACATCTGATTGAATAGATTGTCACATTACATAACGCCACAGCCATCCTCGTTTATATGACGATCATTTGAATTTTTGTTACGAAATTTTTATTAAAAGAAAATAGAATTTTGTTTGTTTTATTTTTAGGTCTGACTTTATGGATCTGCTACAGGGACGTATCGTTAACAATAAATTAGAAACAAAACATGCCACCTCGTACATGTCGATATCTAAATTGTCCCGAAGATACCGGTGTGGATGATGTGGTTTAAGCCTTAAGTCTGATTATCCACTATCCCTCTCGAAAGGGTGGAGTTATGAAATCGTAGTTAGCGTAAAAAATTAGTAATTAAATATGATCCTATAGCGAATGTGGACTTATTAAGTGGTTGATCTGGCTTAATAGACATATCATATTAATTAGTACAGTTATTTAGGGGATAGACAAAGTTTCAGTTCATTAACTAGTGAGCTTCCACTCTGATTTTACTCGGATGAAAAATATTTGTATATGAAAATCAAAAAGTTCAATGAAATTTGATAGGCAAATCGTCACAGAACAACACCTCGATTATGTGCAGAGGATTGAAGTTGAGGAGCTCATAAGTGGTTAAAAATATTATTTTTGATTTTCACCTCCAGCTCATTAGGGTAAAATCGTATTAAAAAAATTCTACAATATTTTTGGTAATTTAAGAAAAGACCAAGCCTTACACGTTGCCATGGATCTTACGTTACGCTCCGATGTCACGGATTTCGGCCTAATAGACGTGCCCGACGTTACAAATTGGATAATAAAATTAAATTCCATCCCCTCAATAAAATTCCCGGTCCGTCTCCGTCAGCAAAAAAAATTAATTACATGAGACATTCGTGTTTTGCCCGACGGAAACATACCTACATATTTAATAACGGTCTGAGCGTTCATAATGAAATCATCTGCGCTGTCACCTCGAGCGAGACCGTTCATCTCGTCGATTTTTTTGCACATCACTGCATTACGCCCAAAGGGCCCGCCTGCAAGAAACGGGGCGGCCAGATAAAGAGCCGTAACGCGGCTATCCATCAAGTCGAGGCAAAACAAGTCCTTAAATATTTCATAACGTCCTTCTTCGGTCCTCTTTTCTTATTATTTTCGTATAAAGGACGCGCTCCTCCACGACGGGATGCGACAGGGCAAAAAAGGCGCTGATTCCCTCCTAGAAAGTGGCGAGCGACGTCGTTAAGGTATATATATCCGGGACATTGGCATAAATTTTATTTGGAATTCGACATGACGAACATAACGTTTCGGCCAAGGGAAAATTCGCCGGATGTAGGGGAAAATATTTTGATTTAGATTGATTCTGACAAGAACTCATTCCTATTCAGGAAAAATTGATAAAATTTGAGCCTACTAAATAAAGCATGTAACGTTCTATCGTCATCTGCGTGAAGACGAGGAAGAAAGGGGCTTTTGCTTGTTTTATAAAGTTTGCTCGCGAAGGACTCCAGGTATTTTATACTCAGGAGAAATGCCAGGATGTACCAAGTGCCAAGGATTCATATTTAAATCGTTATGCTTGTAAAAACCCACTATTTTGTTAAAACAGAAAATATCTTAAAGTAATCATTAAATTTATGTAAAAACTGTTTATGGGGTTCTCATTCAGCATATTAGAGCAATCCGTTCTTTCTTATATCACAGCAGTGTTTCCTTTAATCTCTATTTGTAATTAATTCTGGGATTTGATTTTGGACCATAGAGACATCAAATCAAATGATCTCATGCATTTAAAGGGAAAAAATTACTTAGATTTTGCAATAAATTAATAGAATTTTCATATAATTGAGCTATGTTCAATGTTTATTGGGATTAACGATAAAATCGGATTCTATCGCAAGAATACTAATACAAGAAGTATTTTTGCTTGAAGAGAAACTTAAATTAAAGAGTAATTTTCAAAAATGGTCCAAAACAAATTTTTAAAACTTTAGTCGTCAACAAAAGTGGGAAGTTTTCTGTTAAAAAGCGTTAGTTTCTAAGATATAACCATGATTAAATATGAAATATTTTGATAAAATGGAAAATAAAAAATCGAAATTTAGAATGAAGTATGATTTTCAAACAATCGTCATATCTCGAAAACTAATGAAGGTATCGAATTCAAATTTGGCTAAACGCCTACAAAGCGTCCCCTTAATCTACTGCATGAATTTAGACTTAAAATTCGAAAGTTTAAGTTTTCACCCAAAGAAAGACAGTTAACTTTAGGCAAATTCTTTTCTCAAAATGCTTCACGATTTTCAAAATTTCAATCCATAACAAAAGAAGGAATTTTTCAGTTGTCAAAAGTATAAGCGTTAACTCTTCACCATATGAATTATACCCAAAAAGGAGGTGTGTATGTTCTTCAAAAAACCGTTATATCTCAAAAATATCATAGTAATGGAATTTAAATTTTGCTACGGGCTTTAAGAGCGTCTTTCTAACTGGTTTTGCGAGTTTTGTAGTGAAATTCAAATAATTTATAAAATTTAAGCCTACTAAATAAAGCATGTAAGTTCTATCGTCGTCTTGAAGGATTCATACTCAAATCGTTATGCTTGTAAAAACCCATTATTTTGTTAAAACAGAAAATATCTTAAAGCGTTTATTGAATTTATGTAAAAATCGTTTATGGGGTTCTTATTCAGCATATTAAAGCAATCTGTTTCCTCTTATACCACAGCAGTTTTTCCTTTATTCTCTATTCGTAATTCATTCTGGGATTTCACTTTTGACCATAGAGACATGAAATCAAATGACATAATATTATTTAAAGGGTAGAAATTACTTAGGTTTTGCAATAACTTAATAGAATTTTAAGATAATTGAGCAGTGTTCGAATGTTTAATGGGATTAATGATAAACTCGGATTCTATCGCGAGTGTTTTAACACAAGAAGTATTTTTGCTTGAAGAGGAACTTAAAGTAAAGAGTAACCGCAACAAAAAAAGAAATTTTGAGGAATAAAATTACACGTCATTCAAAACAAAGGTAGTCATACCTTTTTGTTTTTGGAAAATTTACAGGAATTACCGCTATTTAAGAGTGGAAAAGTCCTCAAAATAATATGTAGCATATCCATCAATATGAAAAGTATTTTTTCTATCAATTAGATTTTAGCGAAGCAAAATTCTGTACTTTCTTGGTGGATAAGGATTGATAAAGTTAAAAATGCACCCTTAAGCCCTCCAAGGGAGTGAAATGATTCCCAAAGCTTGGAAAAAATTTAAAAAAATTGTGAGAAAAACTGTCTAGAAGTTTAAAGTTGTGGCTACTGTGGAGCATATATTTCTTGTTAGTTTTGGTGAGGAAAACCTTTCAAGATTTTGCCAATACTTGGGTGTTACCCTATGACGTATTTGGGTGTACGGCTCCTCCACCACTTTCCACTACACGATCATGCCTTGCCTCCTCTCCCAGTGAGGATGTTTACCGGATCTCCCGGATCGTGAATATTTTTTTTTCGCTTTTACCATTTAAAAGGGCGTAATTACCGCGGCCCTTATCCCAGCCGGGTATCTCATATTTCGCGAGGTCGTGTTCAACAGCGGAAAAATAAAGACGTTTACACGTTGCGATCCTCGGGAGAAACTTACTACTACAACGTCGGCACTCGAGGGTACACAACACTCGAGACACGAGGAAAGCACAAAACGACGAGGATTTATCATTCGGAGTGAGCGTGAAGAGTAATAGTATACAATAAGGGTTGTAGTGAGGGAGAAAAAATGGCCTTATTTACTCGACAGCGCTGGTCTTCGGGCAGCTTTGGATAATAAAACGATGAAAACTTCGTATGTAGTGGCGGCAGCACGAAACGGAAATAAATTACAAGAAAGATAAATATTGATGGAGGGAGAGATTCGCGGCAATCTAGTGTTTAAGCGGAATTAACATTCGTACCGGCGTAAGAAACACTGAATATGGAAAGAAAAATGGGAGGGAACGGTGCCGACAAATGTAGAGCGAAACCAGCTATAAATTTAACGGAAGTAGTCGAAAGGAAAAAGTAAACTTTACTTAAAAACGAATTAAGTACGAAACGTAGGCTAATTGCCCCGTATAAGTAGTTTACAGCGAGAAACCCCTACTGGACATTTGAGAAAGAAATTACCCGTTACCAATCGAACAAACAAAATTTCAACCGGCACACAGAAACAAAACAACTCAAAATCTTGGTAGTTCATAATAATTTAATGAATCAATATCTAATAGAATTTTTTTTTAAAACATCTTTCAAGAAAATCTAAATCATATCTCCTTGAAAATAGTATCCAAATAAAGAAAATGTAATATAGGGGCAAATTTTGTTCAAAAAATTCCCTGTATTGTATTGACCGTTCAAAATTTCTCAAAATAAGTGGGGCATTCCATGCCAACTGAGCAGTCGATCCCACGTCACCCTCTTGGATGTGGCTCAAAATTGGTACATCGACTAGTACCATTAAAAAACGCATGTTCCTAAATTTTCAGTTCAAATGGTCACTCCCAGCGCCCTGGGGCTCATTTTTAAGTTTCAGGCATTTTTTGACCTCTAAATGCCCGAAATCGGTTTTTGGCGTACTATCAAGGTATTTTGACGTGAAAAATGACCAAAAGTACATAGGAGATGCCAAATTTTCCGTAGAACACGATCCCGTAGTCCGTTTGTCGATATCTAGCAAGGGGAGCTCAGAAAACGCGAAAAACTGCTTTTTTTCAAAAATCGAATTGCTTCAAGACGTACGCTTCAAATCGTCTCAAAATTTAGGAAAAGACTCTTTGATAGTTGGTCTTTCGAATGTCTATACGCGGGCAGTGATCATTATATATAAAAAAAAGTTACACGCGTTTTACGCATTTTAGAGGGAATTTTCGGTGATTTTTTTCATTATAATCCATGCATTGGCTCTATTCTGTTGGGTATTAGTTGGATTTTTTTCTCTCGGAAGGTGTTTTCTTTCTTTCTCAGTCCATACAAACACAGACATTTCAGTTGGCATGGAATGCCCCAAGTGAAAGATTAAGTGCAGTTTGATATGTGCTTAAACTTTCCAGCAATTTTAATTTTAAGCTCTACATAATTTCCAATAATCGCGTCATTATTTTAATCAGGTTTAAAAAATTTTTGAGCTACAAGCTGTAATTCTTGTGTACAACGTAAGTGTTTGAAAAATCACCAAAAATATTTTTTCTCGTCTCCAAAAATATACAAATTTGGATGCGTTCGTATTTCGCCACATGAATTACTCTTTAGTTCCATAAATATGGGTATCATATATAAAATTAACGCAAGCATAAACTACTAGAGCCTCGTTAGTGCAGTTAATATGATTTATACGAAGGAGGAACGTAGGAACGTTGCACCGCGAATCTCATTATCATTTTTGCGATAGGATTAAAACGACAAAATCCGTAGACGCAAAAAACTGCATCAGGACTTTTCCCTTTAGAGAAAAATTCCCATAAATAACCGAGGTGTACAGCTTTCTAAAAAAATTATAAAAAGTGAACGACCAACTTTGCTCATTAATATGCATCCCAGGCCTGTACTCATAGCGGCCTGCGAATTCTACAACTCGCTGCAGCCTGAAGGGGGTGTTTTGCAATATTTTTTGGAATCAAAAGGATCGCTTGAGGGGATATTTAATGCCACTTTAGGGTTTGTTTCCGATAAATTTATCAATCGAGGCATGGCAGAGCGAAGAACCTTTGTTGAGAACAGTAAATACTCTTAAAATTTTGAAATTACAGCAAAGCTGCAAATATTAGAGGATTGTGATTGTTGATGGACAGCTGAAGGTCCTTCCCGAAGTCAATTTCGGCCCATTACGTGAAAATTTTCTGATATTTGAGGTGATTTACACGAAAAATCGCCATTTGAATAATTTAGAAATTGGATATGGGCTGTAAAACTTTTTTTAATTTCTTCAAGCTATTTCAGCATTTAGTACTACTCTTGCCCTCCAAAATTTGATTTCGAACGTTGCCATACGATGTTTCTTTCGAAAGTTAAGCCCATTTTAGCTCAAATATCTCAAAATCTTGACATGATGGGCCAATTTTGAACCCGAATTCGAACTGTACTCAGAAAATTACTTCAGAAGTGATCCTCAGCTACTCAACAACAAAACTATCTGTTTACTCTCAAAAAAGGAAAGTTAACCGCTTTACAATTTATTCCAGACATGCTCCAAAATCTAGCATTTGAAATTTCTGTTTTGAACAAAAGAAATGTTTTCCTGATTTTTTTTTTCAAAAAGGAATATAGAAATTCTTATCGAAAAAGGAATGTCAATGTTTTTCAAAAAATCTCTGTATTTAAAATTCTGGGCAAGCTTCTAAAAAGTATCTCATTCATCTACCTTACGATTTCCTTGAAACTTTCAAAAATGTTTTTTTAACTCGAAAAATAAACGTCTAACTTAGTGACTTTTTTTAAAATTGCTTCAAATACTAAATTTCCAAAATTTGAGTCGCCAATAAAAGTGAAAACGTTTCTGATGTTCATCTGCTAAAAAGCATTGAATTCCTAAATCATGTGCGACCATTAAAAATGAAATATTCACCTGAGTATTTCGAAAAATTGTCATATCTCGAAATAAATATGGAAAGAGCTTCAGAGGATTATTGTATATCTAGATATGCCTCGCTCACTATCTTGTTCAAGCAGGTTAGTATTCATGTAACTTCATATTAAACACCTTACTTACCCTTACTGAAATTGATAAATATTTCGCAAAATTTTTAAAAATACAAATTAGTGGAAAAAGTTTCAATAGAAATAATGTACAAAAGGAATACCATCACATAATAATTTAAGTACGTTTTGTGTTAAATTCCTTTCCCAGAAATTCCAATTACTTCTTCGAGCAGAAATTATTTTACTTACGTAAAATAGTCTTGGTTAAAAATAATTCACCGATATCCAAAGTCTAAATTATTATCCATTTTTCCCTTAATGATAATAAAATTTACGACCTCCATTCATTTCAGTCTGGCTTTCAGTCGCGACTATTCACCGAGAATCTTTCTGTACGTCACAATTCCCCTTTGAACGTCCTCACAATTTTTATTTTTATGTAGCGTAATATGGTTGTTATCGATACCGAAAGTGCTTGTAAACCGTTAATAATATCTCAATTATTTCAACGGCATAAAAGTTGGAAGAAGAAGCTGTAAAATTCGATATTACCGTCGTTACGGTCTTCTATCCTATAAACGCTACGCAGAAAATCGATGGATGTGTCGTGCTGCTATTAAAACTATAAAGTGGAACATCTATGATAGAATCATCGATTTCAATGTTCGTCGCTTAATTCACGGCCGTCAGAGAGATTACTTCTAAGGTTTAATTGTGGAGTTAAACTTTTGGATATTTTATTACATCTCGGCAGAGTTTTAATCCTCGGGAATTCCCCTGGTGCTTGTAGGTCTTAGGAGATGGGGAATTTTTCAGGAAGTTAGAATTTATATTTCAGGGGGTGGCATTAAAGCTATCGAGGCTGTCAGGAAATTCCAAAGAACTGCCCTTTATTTCACTAGAATAAGCTGAACGTGAAAATTTTAAAATAAAATTTCAAGAAACATAAATAAGTCTTAAAACCCCATGATAAATGTGTCTTGGGACAAGCTGCATATGGTTTCTGTAAGAATTTTATAATCGCCAACTGTGAGGCGTCTACTATACTTTCTACCAAGTATCTGCAAAACATTGTAGAGGAAAGATATATAGTTTGTGTAAAAGTGCCTTGAACTAAGAGTTCTAGTAACAGTGTCTTGAGTTATGTGCTATATGGACTCTAACAATTTCAAAACAGCCAATTGAAAGGCAGCTGTCTTATATTTTCTATTAGAAGTCAAGAGGCAAGATGTCATTTAAATTCTGTCAAAGTCCCTTAAGTAAAGTGTTCTACAGTCCTCATGAGGAACTTTACAGGTAAATATAGCACAGAGCCTGTAAATATGTCTTGAGACAAGTTCCATATGGTTTCTGTAAGGATTTGAAAATCCCCAGCAACAGGGCGTGTCATATCTGCTATGAAAAGTGTCTGTAAAACAGTTTACAGGAAAGACAAATATGTTAAAAATAGCCAATTGTAAGGCTACTGTCCTATATATTCCATTAGAAGTCAAGAGGCAAGATGCCATATGATTTCTGTAAAAGTCCCTTGAGAAAAGCGCCCTATAGTCCTTGAAAGGGACTTTACAGGCAATTATATTACAGTTTCTGTAAATGTTTCTTGGGACAAGTTCCGTATAGTTTCTGTAAGGATTTTATAATCGCTAACTGTAAGGCGTCTACTATACTTTCTGTAAAGTATCTATAAAACTGTGCAAGCCAGTTCCTGCAAAAGAGCTTTGAAGTAAGAGTTTTCATAACAGTCTTGAGGTATGTGACATATGGACTCTAAGAATTTCAAAACAGCTAATTGTAAGGCAGGCGTCTTATATTTTCTATTAGAAATCAACAAGCAAGATGTCACTTAGTTTCTGTAAAGGTCCCTTAAAAAAAGGTCCTATAGTCCTTGTAAGGAATTTTACAGAAAATTGTAGCACAGATTCTATAAATGTCTCTTGAGATAAGTTACATATGGCATGAATGTGAGAAATTGACGAGAAAATGTATGAAATATGAAGAAAAAAATTTAATTATTACAAACTTGAAAACTGGATCCAATTTTACTTAACGATGATAAATAACTGACCTAAAGCAACGTCCTCGAGTTTGACAAAAACTGTACCTGAGAGTGTTAAGATAAATTATCGTAACTTTTACTTAGAAAATTCACCGGGAAGTAAAACTTTTAATGTACTACGTGAAGAAGCAAGAAAATTACATTACGCCATGAAGCTTTACGGCAGTAAGTCATGCGATAAAACAATACAGATAAATCCAGCTAAATGAGTTTGTCATGAGCGAATTGATCGTTTTGTCAAATTCGAGACCGAATTAGAAGCGAATTGTCTGATGGCGCCGAAAGATAATTTAGCGATTTTATGAAACGTCAGTAATCCGGTGAGATGAATTTTAAATTCGCCTGGGGAGTGGAATAGCGAAAATATAAAACAATTAAACATCCGAATTCTATCAGCGCGCCAAAGTAATTCGTTCCCGTTTCTCCGCCTCCCCCTCTACTCGGATGTAAGCAAAAAGTTCGTACGAGACGGGAACTTTTCGAGCAGATAAAAGCCCGAAAGAAAAAGCAAAGGAAACAGAATTACTAAAGTGTATTAAATATCAAATTGCGACCATTAACTTTTGTGTAAGAAGCGGCTAAACTTTTCCGAGTAATTTTCTACAAATACAATATTGAGGTGTTGGATTTCGTTAAAAGTTGAGAGTCGGGAAATTAGTTTCGGTCGTGGAGAAAATTCAACTTTTTTTACAAGCGAAAATGGAAAAAGTTCAAATTGTGAAAAATAATTGATTTAAAACCGCGTGTATGTTCTTCCGCGTCTCGAGCTGTTCTTTGTCCCGGAAAATATTTCAAACCCCTACCTTTCGGACCAATAACTCCGTGAAATATCGCAAGGATAACTGCCAGTGGGACCATAAATTGCTATTTACGAGTATAAGGGTTGTCTTCACAAATATATCATTATCAAACGAAGGTTTCCAGGGTTCAACTGGACCGATTCCGGACCGTGACACGGTAAAATCGAAACAAGTAGGGGAGACTCGAAAAACAAGGACTTTTAGTTGTTATACTTACAAAAAATAATATATATTTTATCTTTTTAATATATCATTTTAACGTTATAGTTTACTGTTCACACTCGCTCATCGTACTTGAAACAATAATAACATGTGTAATACGCGTCATTTTTACTTGTTTATGCAGATTTTAAATATTCATCTCTTATTACAAGAAATTGATATTGTATACCAACTTCTTGACTGACTTTTTTTTTACACAATACCAACAAATATTTTGATGAAGTCTGTGGAGGTCGGATTTTGCCTATGTTAGTTATTTTTTTGCCTATAGTAGGTCTGATAGTACAATTAAAAGATCGAATGACCTAAAGTACTTATAAAAAATTTAATTTTGCCTAAAATTGCCTATAAATACGATATTGCCTAGAAAAATGCCTATATCTAATTTCCTTTCAAACAATTTTTAAAAACAAAAAAATAATGAATTTTTATTCAATACGACAGGCCGCCATTTTGTTTCTGCTCGATAAATTTGGTACCAAAACTATTTTTGTATTGGTTAAATTAGATTTGAATTGGTTAATGAATTATTTTGACATGTAGTGCCCCCCAATAATGTATTGCAATTCTTCCTATTAAGCCCATAAAGAATTATCATTCTTGAACTAAATATGAGGACTATACACACAGGTATTCATGTAACCTATTTACGTGTGATTAGGGGATAGTTTAGAAATTACTTTCCCTTAAAGTCCAAGCATTTACGGTATACGGCACCTCTGAAAACCCCCAACATCTGGTCACCTTTAATAAATAATAATTACACCTTCCCGTAAGGTCCCATGGCAAACCTAAGGGCATTACCCAGAAGCAATTTGGCACACCGAATTCAAATTTCACTGCAGAGAGCACTGCGTCATTATTTCCATAAAAATTGAGCTCAAAGGGACAAATTTAGTCTGAATGCGAATTAAGAAACGAATGATATTTTCAATTCTAAAATGCATTAAAGAACTGTAGGATTAGGCTGCACAATTAAAGAATTTAAGATATTAGGATATAAAGTACAAAGCAAGGTTTTTGAGCCTTGATCACTTAATGGTTCATTTATAGTATCATCATGAATATGATTTAGCTTGAAACCTATATTTTTTTATAATATTTATGTATAATTTAATATAATAATTTATACATAATAAATAATTATATAAAATTTTACTCTATGACGGTCGCAAATGTGTATTATAGACGTCTTCTAATATCCAAATATTAATAAGTTTTTTGAAATTTTCGTAATCCAAATATATTTTCTTAGGAAATGTTAACGGTTTTATAAAAACATACCTTCTTTTGTCTAAATCCTAAAAGTATGCTAATGTTTGGAATTAAAATTCAAATGTTTGCAACCTCCATAAACCTAATACATTCAATTTTAAATTCATGCTGACCTACCGAAACTTTAAAGAATGTTTTTTAGATTTCTTCAGCATAATTTAGACGTCAAATGGTTGGAAATCATGACAAAATATTTTTTACGGGCAATTTGAGACTATTTTGCCTTGAAAGCCTTAATTTTTTTGTTCATGGTCCTCTAAAAAAATTTAAATCCCTCATAAACTTTGTAGAACCTTCTAAAGTCAACTTTAAAGCCCTTTGAGTTATTTCAAACTGTAAAACAATTGTAGATCTTGTATTCTAGATTCTTTCCATGAAGTCGTTTGCAATTTCCATAAATCACCGACATTTTCTTTTCTATATGGAACATTTCATAAAGCCTACAGATTCTTGAAGTTTTCTAGCGTTTAGAGTAAACACTCTCAAATGTGACATTCCCATAAACCTAAGTATAAAAACCGATGTAGTTTCTAATGACTCATATAGATATAGTGTGCAAGGTACTGTTTTTGACATATTTATGAAAAATATTCCCATGGCCCTGTATAAAATTATGTTGCCTCTACTTCAAAAAAGCCGTTTCAGTAAAACAATACAGCTCACTACCTAATTACTCAATTAATTTACAAGGCGAGCTGTAAAAACCATTTTAACAAATTATAGAGTAATCGTTTGTATTGAAACATCAATGTAATGATTTTATCAAACTTTTTTAAAAATTTCCAAAGACGCACTTTACTGCAATATTTCAGTAAAATTTATACGATTTAAGTAACTTGAGCTTATGGAAAAATATTGAGTCATATTCAGTTAGACAAGAACAAAATTAATTTGAAAACACTAACCTGGAAAAGACGAATGCCTCTGAGCTGTCAAGATGGCCTCGTCAGTGTGTCCAACTTTCCATAGTTCAATGTGACTGGTACCTGAAAAATAAAATAGAAAAAGTGTTTGTAGAAAGACAAACAAAAAATTCACATTTCATTTCATGTCATTTCGACATAGCTTAAAAATACTTACAGTTAAAAGATAAGTGCTACAAATTTTTGACTTTCTACGAAGTTCCATGTCGTCCATGTCCATGTGTCCCTGTAGTCGCGGTGATTGAGCTGCCTGAAAAGATTGCAATAACTATAGTAACCTTTAATTACAAAACATGATTAAAATAAAATTTCAAATATAATTCAAAAATACTAACCAGTGGACTGTTTCTCTGCCCTTTTAGAAAGATCTCGCTGTTGTTGCTGAAAACCTTACCTGAAAAATTAAAAATGAAGTCAATAATAATATAAAAACGCTACAACTTATTAGAAGAATAATATAAATTTAAATGATTATTTTGAGAGAAACTAACCTTATAAACAGCTGCTACTCTCTTATAAATCTGCCCTTATCTGAAGTTCTATGCCATTGTCGACGATAATACTCACCTATTATGGAAAAGTAAAAGAGGATATTAAAAATAGAAAACTTAACAATAAACAAATTGAGAATAATAAAATAGGTCAAAATTCGAAAAGAATATTCAAAATAATTCATTAACTACGTTAAGAAGAAATGCTTCCCCAATTTTCGACATAATAACAGACGCTAAATTTAATCAGCCTTGTAGGTAGAAGGCATACCGGAGAAATTAAATCCTCTTTTAGAATCTTTTTGATTGATTTTATTACAATATGTAATTCAATCTATTTCAGTATCCCGTAACATTTTACATAACATTTACGATCTTACAGAAATTATCATTTAAATTCCCCTTTCTACATGTTCTTTTTAAATTTACAATTACGTTTCAAATATAATTTATATGGATATTTTTTTCTGATTTCTTTTTATAATACAGAGCATGACTCAGGATGATTCAGGGAAACGTTTTTCTTCTCAACATCTCCGTTAACTTAGGTTGAAATAAATTGTTCATTACATATAACAAATATGTATTTATATGTCTGTTTTTATACTTCATTTTTCGTCTTTAATTTCCTGTGATTTCCTATTCATTAATTAACGTAAGAATATGTGTCATTTACCTATATTTTAATTGTGTAAAATAAAAATAGAATAAATAAAAGAAAATAAAATAAAAAAGCATACCATTTGACAATGACACGTCGGCATGATGGCAACGCCTCCTATCCTTGCCCTGCTACGGTAACTGCCACCAAAATCACTGATCACAATCACTATCTGAAACAATATCAACAAAATATATTAAAATTAGTGAACCACAAACGAGGTTATTCAAAAATAATTTAAAGAAAATCACATTTAAAACACAACAATTTCAAAAAATCAGGAACAACACGAGAGAGAGAGAGGAACCGCGACTAAATTAATTAAACAACAATAATATTTAAAAATTCAAAACGCGGCGTTAGTTACTTTCACGGCACTTTTTTTAGAAAAATTTGTAATTGCCAAAACGCACCTCTGTTAATTAAAAACTGATCCATTTCTCTACGAGTTCAACGCTCAAATGAAATTAAAACACCGAATATTCGGAGGTGCGAACGAGCGATTTACATACAAGGACAAATGAGTCAGACAAAAAACTTTGCTTCTTTTTACTCGTATGATAAGGAGCTAGAAATATGTGAAAATTATCGTATGAATCTGAAGGAATACACAACACGTTGCCGTTTCGTTCACTGTAAGATTAATAAAATTCAATTCTTGATAAATTTTTAATTTACACTAGAGAAAAGCAAGGGGCTGGCATTTTTCTTATTGATTATTGAAATCGAACAAATAGTATATGTTGAAATAATAAATTCAGAGATACCAATTATAATTTTAGAAAATGAACCACTCAAAAGTCATGGCATATTAGAAATGCGTTGTCCCATAATGGATAAGTTCATTTAAAAAAATCCCAATACCAGCCAGTCGGAGAGATTTTTCATTAAAAGGTAATATGTTGACCCAATAGCTCCTATAGATTTTCGCAAGTAACTTCTTTTGCGTAAATTATTTAAAAGCATGTTAAATAAGAAAGTACAAAAATTGATTTTCAATACATTTTCTTTTAGGAATTTAGACCGTTTGGTGGCGTCTTAGTATCCCTTATTTGCTTGCGTCAAAAAGATATAAAATCATTAATTGCTTACAGTGATGAGCGGATTACTAACTTAATCAATTTGAGAATTTTATGTTGCTTTCATATTAATATCAGTAGTGTACCCAAAAAATATGCACCAAAATAGTTATTAACCCGAAAATCCAATAAATAGTTACGAAAGCACAAAGGTAATCGAAATTACTCAAATAATTATGCATATTCCACTCCAATAAATTCTCCAGATAAATCATAACAAAACCCCTTTCGAGTATATTTCAAAAATTCAAAACGCAGCTATACATACTCAAAATACTGCAAATAAGAATCTTACCGTCGCGAAAACACAACCGTCCCTCACTACGTTGAAACTTACAATGAAATTCTAACAGGCGAATATTTATTAAAACGTAGGAAAGTGTTTGTCTCGGACGCATCACAAAAAATCTAACAAAAAACAGTGCTAAGGTGCGACTCATCGGAGATAACAGGCGACGAGAAACGAAAATAGCGTTAATGAATTTACCTTGCGAATAAAACGTGTGTTAGTTTCATTCACAAGAAAATTAAATGAATTTAAATGCAATTGCGGGTAAAAATACTTAATTAAAGCCATAAACGGGGACAATACTTTAGTAATAGAGAGGTTTTTCAAAAAATTCTTCATATGATATGACGTATTTGTCGGTTAATAGTAACATAACATTTTAGTTACCATAAAATTGACTCCACCATTAAAACCTAAAAACCTAAAAACTAAAAAATTTAGGAAAAAATATTCAATAGGTAGGAAATTTTTAGTGATTCGTTTGTAATGTCCTGTATTATCTTAGGATTTCTCAGGTCCTGCAATATTTTAACCCTTACAAATCTAGCCCCTATCATGAAATTTATTGATTTAATTTAGTTTCCACAGCTTGAAAGTTTTTAAATGCGAAAATTATTAATAGTTAATATCATAAAATAATTCAAAGGAGGAGATATAAGAATTATGTATATTTTATAGATATAATATACATACAAGTACCTATATATGGAATAAACAAACGTGTGTGTCGTATATACTCTTATACGTACTTTAACCATATATTTTACATTTTACTTTACACCTACTTGTACTTTAATGACAACTTCCTTTATTTTATAGATGATTAGTGGTTCAAAAATGCATTTTAAATGGAATCACTGGGGTTACAGAACAAGAGAAATAAAATAAGAACCGCTGCAACTGGAAATTATACATGAACGTGTATTATATATTGCGCCGTAAATATTTATGTACTATATAGATCAGAAAAACTATTTGCATTAAACGTCGTAATAAATAGAGAAAATGTCTGATTTTTAAAGTGTCGTAAATCCACAAAACCGTGAGGACTCCGAGATTTACAACCACCTCTTCACAATACTATGCCTCAAATCCATTTTATAGCCGACTTCAAAAGTCGATTCCATTTTACCAGTCCGAGGCTATAACTTCACAGTTTCCAGTAAATACGATCGAGAAACCTGATAAGCGTACCAACTGTTCTTTCGAGAAAATATATTTTTGTTATGAAGACTGAACATCGCGCAAGCACTAGAAATTGGTCGATGATCGGGTATTTCGAAGAGGGAAGTGAAGATAATGGACCAACCCCTTGTGTTTACGATCGTAAGTTATTCGCATTATTTTTATTATAATTTTCAGTAATCACTCTTTTGAAACGTGTAGCGTCGGCTCTAAAATTAATGGTAGAAACCCTCATGGAATATCAGAAGGTACAATGAAGTACGTGCATATACGAAAGTGTGTTAGCAAAAGCAATTTCGGTGATTACCATGGGGAGAAATCTCCTCGAGATGGGAATCCTCCCTAAGAAACAATGATCTAAGTACAAAGGATTGTATCAGATATCACAATGGTGATATTCATGAGTAAATAGTATATATAAAACACAATTTAATAATACTTATGAAAAGGAACCTTAACTGATCACTGTTTTGTCATAGCTTAACAGTGTCGTTTAATGGCGTCCATTTCACTGCGTTTTTGTCTTGTCTCCATGTGTCTTTCGACTTCCAAACGTAAGTAAGTTTGAACATATTTTTCAAAATCCTAACGTACACTCCATGAAAGTAAGAACGATCACCCCTGAAGATGC
This sequence comes from Cryptocephalus primarius, assembly GCA_963576515.1. Taxonomy (NCBI): domain Eukaryota; kingdom Metazoa; phylum Arthropoda; class Insecta; order Coleoptera; family Chrysomelidae; genus Cryptocephalus; species Cryptocephalus primarius. The sequence goes on from OY754941.1 coordinate 11,405,103, forward strand.
CTCAAAAAAGGGACAAAACGTCTTGATTATACATTCATTCTGAAAAGTTTGTTGTTAATTTGGGAATCACAGGAGAGCCTTTACACGTCTAATGGATTCAGTAACAGAGCAATCCAGAAATATGCATTTCATGGTTATTTTTATTCAAGGCGAAATATTTTCGAATTTCCATGTGAAAAGCAAGACTATTCGATCTCATTATTTTTTGAAAACCTTGGGAACAGCGTTTGGCCCTCTGTTGAACGAATTTTGTTTTATTTGGCCTGTACAAGTCCCATGCTGACGGTTAACCTAACCACATTTTCATTTTCCTCCCATTTCAATATGTAACCTGCACACTCTCACAATACATCTTGCAACTATAACGTAAGTGCATTAAGTCGCCTCTGAACAGCGACAAACTTATTTCCTTATCCCGACACGTTTTTTCCGAGCCCTCCTAAGTGAAGGAAGCTCCCGTTATCCCGGGAAAACAGCACTATTTCAACTTTCGCTTCCTACGCCGAACCCTGGGAGCCTCGAAACTTATTATTCGATAAGCATTTTGTTTTGCGGCTATTACACAAGTGCTTTGTTTACGAAGTAGAAACCTGCCTCTTTGTCTTCCAAATTGGAGAGGTGTTTTATTTGTTCGGAACGCTCGAACTTTTATTGCTCGGAGATACTCCCGCGTGGAAATTGTTTTCCGTCATTGTTCAACTTTCGAGGGGATTCCGAAAACTGCTTTAAGATAAGAGACATCAAACGTAGGGGCATTCGACGTTCCTCTACGGGCGCGATACGATCGTTTTTCGGTTACTAATTCGAGGGGTGCAGTAAAGCCGTCGTCGAGATTTTCTATTACTAGCGGAAAATAATAAAATGATCCGTATTCGAGGGGTTCATTAAGGGCGCTTATAATTTTTTTATGGTGCCGTTACGATTTACGATTATTACGCTTTGGGCAAATTATGTACCATGGAGAGAGGAGCAGATCGATCCAGGAGAGAGGATTCGATCAATGGCGATGTAATCCTCAACAGTGTATTATCAATTATGAAGAATAATACGGTGATTGTTCTAAAATCAACAAGGATAACCCCTTTATCTGTGTGGCTGTATGCCACGATCTCGCTTTAAGTTAAGCAGTTCTATACAGAAGAAAAATATTCAGAACCGTTTTGTTTCATTGATGAAATTATTTCATTAATGCTTGTAGTCCCATCTCATTTTTTGCTAATTTAGAATGTACTTTTCTTCCGTTGATATACATTTGCTGAGCTAATGATGCGACATAAATCTTTATCCTATTAACTCACCAACATGGCCGTTTGCCATTATTTTTTCATTTCGGAATAAAAAGCTGGCCAATTAAATTAAAAACACGATTTTCCCTTTGGCATTTTTTTCGTAAAATAAAGGAAGAAAAGTCTCCAATTTTCGTGACGCCACCAAATAGCATTTCTGATGTCATGTTTTTTGATGTCAGAGTACTATAGTGATGCATTAAACAAAAGGAATATTTAATCCACGTCGATCGAAAACGTAAATAAAGGACCACAACGCAAGGTCCTGATTTTAATTTCTGGTAAAAAAATCTTGGCCCTATTAAATAGTGCCCCTGCTTTTCAATTCCTTTTAAGTGCTCAGAAATTCGATTTCGGTAATACATTTTACGATTTTTACAAAGTTGAAACCAAATTTATGTTGATGCAGTGTAATGCTGTTTTAAAAATAATTTAAAAAATCGTGAAAATCGTGTTCTGCGACGTGGAAAACAACAGATTTCTACTAGTATTTCATTTGGCAATAACTAATAAATTTTTGAACAAAATCCTATGTAATTTTCCTTGAATGTTACTCATGGTAATCTTTTATTTCTTTCTTGACACAAAAGAAACTTATTTTTTCAAGAAAATATATCCAAAAAAAAGAACGAAAATGAAAACATGAAAAAATTGCATTTTCTTTTTTTTTAAATTTTCATCTATAACTTTATCCTGATTGTCCTTAGGTATAGGCATTGCCTCATAAAGGTAAGACTTTCGAAATCTCTATTAAAATGGTGGCAGGTAAAAGTATCTACTATCTCTCAGATAAGGTATAAATTGAAAATTGAAAAATAAATAGAATAAAAGAGAAAAAAATCGAAAAAAATGGTTCACTTTAAGATTAATCAGTTAATTTCTATCGTAGAACCTTTTATAAGCCACCATTTTTCGTTAGGTTCTCAGTATATAACACCGTCAGAAAAAAACAGTCATTTATACGAATTACGCCTTTCTATCACTCCTCCATTAATCCATCACTTAGAACGCAAAAAATAATTAGAGATATTTTTCTCAGTGTTTCCTGAAATTTTCGAGGAATTTGGAGTGAAACCGCAAATCCCTTCATCGCCCTATGGCAGATTTCTAATTTTCATGAGCGAAAAATCTGCGAGACTAAGACGATAGCGAGAACAAGACGAGAGCCATTTTTCTACTCCTAGCCATACCGAGTTGAGAGTAGAAAACTTTAATATCAGCCAATGTGAAACCGACAGGTATTGAATTAAAAATCCCTAAAGGAGTATTACGAAGGCTTTCAGTACTTTTTCCCGATTTAATTGATTATTTGAAATATTGAATCATTGAATCATTACAGCCGTTTTAAAGAAAATCGAGATAAATCTAAAATTCTCTACAGTTAACTGCCCTTTAGGACCATTCATCAGAGGAATCGATTGTCTAGTTGCTTTTAATTTTATATAACATATAATAAAATTTAATAAAAAAATTTCATTCAATTCAAGTGCGATTTAACTTTCGCTAAACTCCTCTAAACCTCTCGTTCCATCCCGCGATACTCTAAGATAAATAGCAACTCGACAACTGGCGGTGGGAATTTTCCGTGCACTTTCCAAACCTCGAATCGTCCCTCAAAAATACCCCTGTGGTAAAAGTGCAGCGGTAATTCTCGAGGAACCCTTAATGACCCCCGCTTCCACGACTCACGAGACTCCAATGCCGACGTTTCCTCAATTGCAAGGAAAACCAAACATCCCCTCCTTCTCCCCGTATGCGAATGTGTTGCTACATCATACATTCAGGGCGCACAGAGAGGGATGAAGGGAAAACTCGGTTTCGGGAATTCCATCGCCACGTAACGAATTACCTCCTCCTGCGCGGTGTGTTTTCTTTGGAATCGTTCGCGGGGGAATCGCAAACGGAATTATTTCTCGGTCTCGAACGTAAATTCTATTATCTCATTACTTCTTAACGTCATATTTCGCCATATTCCATACCCCAGTTCTACTCGAATAAAGTCGATTGTTAGGCGGATTGTGCTTTATGGACGATTTCCTTCGAGAGACGTACACACATACTGCCATAGAGAAGGGGAGAAAGAGAAGCAAACAGGGAGGAAAAAGTTTACCCGGTTTCACCAAAAAAAACTTCGTTTCGGGTTTAAAACGGATTACGGGGGTAATTCACGTTCCCGGATAAATGACGTTTCGTATCACGTCACGTGACGTACTACGCATTCGGAGCGTTCATTTCTTATGAATTACCTGGTGAATTTTTAAAGTGGTCGTTTGCACTACCCGAGCAGATTTTCTCCCTAATGTTGACTGCTTTATAAAACGCTTTGAGCTCTTTTTATCTCAACTGGAACGCCGACTGAGCCGAGTCAATTATAAATTAGGCTACGTACAGAGTATTTGCATATTTCACATGCCATAAAATACGCACATAATGAAATTAAGTAAAGTCAAGTAAATGAAATAGTAACATCAAATAAGTTTTAAGGGGACTTTCTCTAAAAAAAAATTATTTCATTGAGATTTATCACTTAAGCCCTAACGACGAACACCTAAAACATTTTCCACCCCTAATAATTCAATACCTTGGGTGGGTGGTTTCGAGTCAATTACAATGTTTTTTTCGTTAAAGTTTACAGGAAAACCTTGTATTCCAAAACAATTTTGGCGTCTAGACAACGAAAAAATAGAAATCGAAAACAGGCGTATTTTTTGAGTGGTACTGACCAATGCCACGAGCGACGCGAATTCGCCATTATTTATCCAACAAGAATATTCAATTAGAAATTTTAAAGCTCCCGTAAAACTCTAAGTAAAGTACTTAACAACACTAGATTACATCAGCTTTCGATTGGGCACTTAAGTGAGCCCGTTCAACCATTATCGAAATACCAAACACACAATAGAAACACAAAACACATTCTAATTCTTTCACTGAAATCTTCCAGTACAGAATACTCTTCATTTTAACTTGCCGGAATGTTGCATTACATTAAAAGCTTTTGTTATCCATTTAGTGAAAAGGCTGAAAAAATTCAGGGAGTGGATGTTCTATTGTCCATTTGCATCTTTCGTTTTCGTAACAGCTCTTTGCATTTTCCCCTTTCGGTCCCATGCCGTCTATGATTTATTTCTAAAGAAGGGAAATTCAGATGTGTAAGAGCTCAATTCTCTTCACCTTTCACAAAACGAAGAACTACATAAATAGACCATTGGATATGCGAATCTTCATTCAAAATAAATGTTGCATGAAGGGGTGATACAATAGTCATTTATAGAGAATGCTAACGTTATGTGCATAAGAAAAAACATAATTTTGTCACCTAAGTAGGCTGTTTTACATATACGATTTTATGTTAGAAAGAAGCACAATGAATCGTCCTTCTTCTATCCATATTCAACAGTCCAAACTGCAAGAAACGGTAACCATCGACACGTGTATCTGCTTATTAGCTTCGTCATGGTGGTACAACCATGTTGAACATGTGACAGCTGTCATAATCATCATGTCGCCCTATTAGTTCATTAATATTTTCTATTATATATTGGCTATATTATTATATTTGGTATTATGTTGTATCCATAATGTCTAGATTCAGGTTTAAAACTAAAAATTTAGTTTTGCCCCATATTGACAATATTTTACCAGATTTTTATACCTGATATCCATATCTGAATCAACAATATCACATCAAATTCCAATCACAACTGATCATTTACAAGTTACAAACCAAGAATTATCATCTATGCGGATTATAAGCTCTGTAAAAGTTCAGATACCCTCCCGCAGTAAATTATTTTACTTGTTAAGGAATTTTTAAGTCTCCAGCATTTACAGGAATCCTGAAGAATCCCCGAATTAATTAATTCTTCAACTTTCCAGATTTACATCCGAAATCGACCTTTCCCCGTGCGTACCTAACTTCCCTGGCGTTTTTCTTCCCGCGATCGGCGGGATCGATCCCGAAGGGAAAGGGGAGGGACGGGGGGTTGTTCCAGGACGGAAAATGGCTCAACCACCGGTTGGTCACGATATGGAAACCTCGTTATCAAAGCGCTCCTTCAGACACCTTTTCTCTGGATTTCTATCGGGGAACGTCAACGTTGCCGTTTAGTCAGCAGTCGCGTTGAGGTCAATCTGCGGTCTCGTGTGGGGTTTAAAAGTAAAAGTCGGGAAGAGTCGAGGAAATATCCAGAAAATGACAGAAAATAAAATAACAAACTCTCGTACCTATTAAGATACCAGTAAATAATTTCCCTCGCCAGATCGCATCCACTTGTTTAAACATTAACATAGGCTCCTAATGGGGGAACGTTTAGGAGGAGAAAACGAGGAATAGGGATCTAGCGCGACCATATAAAAGCAATGCGCCGAGCCATAGTGCTGTTTTTATCTAAATAGCGGTCGAGGAACATTTCCTTTTAGTTATTTTTTTATTGCGGAGACGTTTATTTTTTCCTCTTTACTTTATGGCGGCGAGAGAGAGAGAGAGAGAGAGAGAGAGAGAGAGAGAGAGAGAGAGGGGGGGGGGGGGCGCCGAAAGATACCCACTTAACGTGAAGTTTTCGTTTAAAGTTGCAAGAGAGAATAAAAAGTCTAAAATATGGCTTGGGCAAATTTCCAGCAAATTTAAATAACATCAGCGTTTAAAGTCCAGAGAACATTCTGAGAACGGAATTGAATGTCGAAGTAGAAATAATCGAGTGTGACCAACGTAACAAGCGGAAAATTTGGCAAAATGGCACGAAGAAGTGAGCTGTATAATGATTTGTTGCCTTAAACTTGTGGCGGAATTTAAATACGATTGTACAATCAGTTTGAATAGATGCTGATCTGGAAATGTTTCCACGGTCTAAATAAATTTTACCACGAAACTTGTGGTCTAATTTTTGTACAGTGCACGGTACAATACAGTATTAACTTTGTAGTTATAAGAAAAAGCTAGCGAGAAAAGAAGAAAAAATTGCTAAAAATGAGTACACATAATCTATAAGAAAACTTGACGTATACGACATATAATGGCTAAGATGGGTATGAATTACATACTAAAACATGATATAATGATGTGACCTGTTAACGAAATCAGTATAGAATCATAACCCCATGTACATTTATAATCCCTTATAGAGTGCCCTGAAAAATTATCATTTCACAGCTGTTTTTCAACTTTTTCATAGGACTTATAATTGTGTCCAGCATTTGACGGGGAAAGTAGGTTGCAATTCCCTTGAGAAACATCGGTATTTATGAAAATTTAGAATTAAAGCCAGCTTGCCCTTTTCTTCAAAAGTTTTAATGGGCCGATGTGCGCTTCTCACTGTTCAGTTATGGTAACTCCCCTTATGGCAAAAAATTCGAGTAGCAAGGCTGATATCTTATTTGCATGAATAGAAGAGATATCCCCTTATGTTTTGGAAGGTAATTTTTAAAGTTTCTCAACGATTCAAGCCTAAAAAAAAACCTAAAAGCGTAAAAAGCTAAAAGACAACCCTCTGAAACCACATTTGTACAAGAAATTAGATGGATCAGATCGAAAACAAACGAATTATACATTTTTGGCTCGTTAAAGAACTTAACCAAGACATTTGACCATGCTATTTTTGTATCCTGTTTTATTTCAATGAATTAAAAAATGAGCCCTCTATTGGGGTAATTAAAAATTTGACACCTTTTAACCATTCGAGTATAAAAATATTTCAAAAACCATTCCAAATAAAACATCTTTAAAATACCGTGGAAAATAAAACACTAAAGTTGGCACCATAGAACAAAAACTGTAAGCATGGCTGGTGCGCACATTACTCCAATTTTCGTCTGACAAAATATACTGTAGACCTCAATAAACATCATAAATCAACTACTTTTTCATAATCATAAGTAAGAAGGCCTTTACCAGCAACACACCAATATGAATCGCTTGCTTACGTTGATAATACCTCTTAATAAATTTAGTTTTATAGTTTAACGGCACATTAACTTCCCGTTGCAGCAGATTAATTTGTTCTGAACGGCGTCATATCTTAACCGTGTTTTCCATTTTCCGGTTTTACGTGTATTTGCATACTTTTCCACTCTTCGATTAAAAATCCGTGCGAAACGGTAATACATGTAAGGATATGCGCATATTTTAGCCCTTTCGGGGTACATAATGTTCCACTCTCTTAGCATACAAATGAGAAGTTTCTGACTTAGCTTTAAATGACGTTTAGGAGCAGTTCATGGCAGAAGTGTCACGATTTCAGGTTTTTCGCAGACATTTCTGGACATAACTTTAAATCCTACTAACAGAAATTGACCACAAGTGACACTCATATCTATCTTTTTCCGCTTTTCTTCATTTCAATGGCTACGAATAATGACCCAGCATTAAGATGAACGGAATAACGCAAAGTTGCATCAAAACAAACGATTTTACATTTCCTTGCTTCCTTCTACCTACTATTCTAGTATGAATTTTCTTGTAAAGCTGTGAAAACGATATTTTTCTACAAGCATCAAATCAACGACTATCGCTACCCACTACTCTCTATTACCCCCTAATAAGAACGAAGCAGTCCATCGTCGATTTTAACGAAGAACATCTGAGAAAGGAAAAGGAGGGAAGAAGTCCGGTCCCTGTGACAAAAGAAAGCAAGTGTAGGGTCCTTCATCACAGCCGAGACTATCGGCCTCCGGGCAATTTGTTCTTGTTGTAACATCGTTAATATCCTAACGAGACCTCCGGTCACCGGGACCCTCCGTATATAAAGAATTTTTCATAAGGATCGCTGGACTGCACACGATGGCAGAGGGGGCACGTTTTAAAAAAGTTACGTTTTTACACTTTTTTTTCTCATCATGATATGCTTTTGCGGGGGAAATAAATAGAATTTTTGTTTTTACTAGAGATCCCTTTTAGAATCCTCTGTGGGAAATTGTGAATGTTTAATGAGATTAAGTTGTTTGAAGGCTTTTGACGACAAGGGGAAACATTTCAGGAATCTTTACGAAAACTGCCTGTTTACGTAAAATAAACGAGATAGGTAAAAGTTGGGTTTTACCCGATACACTCGAGAGCATTCTTATGAGATCTCACGGTGAATTTGATATATCAGTAGAAAATATACGGCAAAGAAACCTTTATGTCGGACTACACTCAGTTTGAGAATAATAAACACTTGACATACCCTTGCATGTATTGATTTTTCAATTGATGCCAAGTTTCAGGCGGAATGTCCAGGGAGGACAATAATTTTCCAACAAAAAATAATTTACAGCGATTCAGTCCCCTACTAACCTACTACCTAACCTGGTAATTCTTAATAATAACCACGAGCAATGGTCGATAAGGCTGCTCAAAGAATGCTCAAATATTTTCAAATCATTGGATTCTGTACTTCAAAATTAAAAAAATTTAAAATCAATGGGAAACTGAAATATCAGTTTCTAAGGTAACTGGAAGCAATACAGGCAACTTCAACAATTTTAGAAGACCTGAGAAACCCCATTTCATGGGAAATTATAATGCCAATTTTAAATACAACATAGTTGAATATCTTTGATATGTAAGAAAAAATAAAATCCATTGCCTGTTAATCTGAACCCTAAGAGGTATAGGCTATACTTACAAAATGAAAGAATCTTTAAGTTTGGTTAGTGAATTGTACTAAGAACGAGAATATTTCATAAAAATGCATAAGAGTTGAACTGCTAGGTAACAGAAAGTAGTAATTTAAATATAAGGTAATAGTAGAAGACTTTTTCAAAAAAATTATGTCGTGTATTCTACATCTACAACGTTCAATCAAAATCGCTGGAAGCCTTTTAGAGAAAATCGTAAAAACAAAAAAGGACACCGGAAAACATGGCGAACATCTCGACGAATTTTAATAAAATTTCTCCAGAAATTTTTATTAGGGTTTAATCTCATTACATTTTTCATAATCGAAAGAAACTTAAATATCAGTTTCTAACTAGTTGTAATTTCTGATTACGTTGGCACTTCAATGGGCAAATTCAGAAATTTCATGGGACATGTGAAATTATAACGCCAATTTTAAATGCAACATAGCCGAATATCTTTGATGTATAAGAGAAAATAAAATGAAGTGGAAAATTTTCTGAAGGGAGAAACACTGCCAGACCGAGAAAACGATGGGCATCATAACAGGCAAAGTGTCTAAAAAACCTGAAGTGGAGAAGGAGAAATAAAAAGGTGATAAATTGCGTGCAACTTATAAGTTAGCAACATAAGCGTACAGAAAATGGTATTCAAATTTTATTTATCGCACCGTAAAACTAGAACAGGTGTGGTTTCACACAATTTTTTCGTTATCCGGTGCAATGATTGATCGTGAATGTCTAGTGAGGAAATTATCACCATCATTTACGAAAAAACAATTAGCATGCGGGTCATTTATTCCTCACAGTAGAACTTCGGAAACTTTTTCCGTCACGTCATGTACCTCCCTCCCCCCCTTTCGGTCATCAGGGGCGATATTAACCGGGCGAGAAAAAATTTGCCCAGGAAACATTTCTCCCATCCTCGTCGAACGCGCGTGCGACCCATCGATCTTCCCTCATTAAACCTCTCCCCCTTTTCTCTCCTCCTCGCCGACGTTCCCTCCTCCCCTCCGTCCTTCCATAACTCACCATCATTATGTATACATCAAAACCAGGACACCGTACATTATCTGCGTTTCCTGTAGATTTAACGATGCATGTTTTTGCTCTCGCGCTCGATAAATCTTCCGATTCGAACAAAAGTGCGTCTCTGTCTCCCCGCTGACCCCGACCACCATATATCAGCACGTTCTCCCATTATGCTGAATTGGCGCGAGGGCCGTGTACACCGCGAATTTTTTAAGTGCGTATCCGGATGTGTAATGGAGCTTAAGGCTTCAGGTTACAGATTTTCGGCCTGACATTTTACTTATTACAACGCTGACAGAGCGCATGCAAGAATGGCGCAGGAACATTTCTTCCTGTGCTGAACGTGTGGCTCAAAGCAACGACTTCGTCTCATGTGACCACGAAAATGGCCTGTCAAAAGTGCGACTCTTCCGTGAGAAATCATAAAGAGCGAAGGGTCGTCTTGGCGGTTTTTTCCGCATTCCCTTACGGTTTGTAGGGAAAAATGATCAATGTTACATTAGATATTATACTCCACTGTCAAGCGCAAGCGTGTAGATGAAGGGCGGGGGAGAGAAAAAGAGTTCAAAAGGTAATGTTACTTTCGCCTTGCGTTCGAAAATTTATGTTACATATCAAATCCAAGTGCATAACCATTAAAACAAATTCATATACAAACTAAGCACGTATTTTAATTTTTAATCAATAAGTGTTTTAATATTTTTTTGTAACCTCTGAGCCTTGGTTAAACTTAAAACAGCATAACAAGATGAAAATAGGAGATTTAACATCAAATTCAGTTCAAATTTTGAAACTTATCCAGGAAATATATTTCTCTGGAAAAATGGATGCAGATGACGTTGCTCGAGTCTTTAGCCAGATTATCCACCATCCCTCGCGAAGGGTTAGAGCAACAAAATCGTTATTTGCGCAATAAATTTGAAATAACTAAGACATAAGACTATAAGTGGTTAACATGGCTTAGTAGACACTTGCTTAATACTCCAAGCGCACGTCTGATAATTATTGATTAGTAATTTATACATCTACATCTGTATCAAAATATCCAGATATCAATTATAATTAACATGGTAAATTAGTTAGGCGTTCGAAACTGTCTCCACTGACATTAATTCCGGTGTGGAACACCTGTGGTCCATACAATTTTTACGACTACACAGTCAATTACGTTAATACCTGACGCATATGGTTTATTTTACGTTTACAGCGCACACAATTCGGTATGTTTCATTGGCTACTCCACAAGATATCATTAACCAAGTAGACCATAGAAAAGTGTAAATGCACGCCAGAGCCATATAGGTGCTCTTTTCTCTCCAAAGTGCCTATTCGACATTTTTACGATTCTTATTTCTTTATGGACGTACTCACTTCATTCCTTTGCTATATGAACCGCATTTACTTAACGTAAAATCTACCCCTGAAAGGCGACATAACTTTCTTTGTTTCCCCACAAATGTTTTATTAGGAAGATCCACTGCCTGTTAATCTGAAGCCTAAGAGGGTATACGTTATACTTAAAAAATAAAAGGATCTTTAAGTTCGAAATTGTACTAAGAACGAGAATATTTCATAAAAATGTGTATTTAATAAGAAAGTAGTAATTGAAAAATAAGGTCATAATAAGACTTTCTCAAAAAAATTATATTGTGTCCAATCAATCAATCAATCAATGTTCAATTAAAATCGCTGGAAGCCTTTTCGAGAAAATCGTAAAAACAAAAAGCAGAGAGAAAATAGAAATGTCTCGAGACGAATTTTAATAAAATTTCTCGAGAAATTTTTATTTGGTTTTAATCTCATCATATTTTTCATAATGGATCATAACATTTGGCAGAATATGTACTGTGGAATTACCCAATATTGTAGGGCTGAGGCGAAATTCACTCTACATAGTCAATAAGGGCTACTAGAAATGTACGAAGCATATTCATGAGAAGGTGCAATAGGTATATTTACACAGAAAAAAGGGGTATTATGTTTATAATAATACGGTATATATCTATGATTGTTTCTTTCATAACAAATATTTAAGGGCTTAATCGATTGTAACGCACAATGGTTCAATTGATACGATACTTCACCATAATTGTCTTAGGGACATTTTAGGGATTTAATCAACTCGTAGAATAATTTGAATCTTCCACTTGTACTTATGGTTACGCGCATTCGCCATTTCATATAATCAATGGGCGGGTTAAGTGTCGAAACAATTAGTCAAATATTTTTTTAAATGAAATAATGTACAAGTATATCAATATGAATGATTATGTACGTTCGAAGCATAGAACTTGCTACTAAAATAGTTTGAAAATACTAAAATGTGTTATATCATTTAACTAATTACAGCAATTATATACCATGAATTCTTACAGGTCTACAATGAACACACTTGAGATAGACTAACCTGGATCCGACATATTGCGGCTAAATGGTACGGGTTATTGCTGGTAAGTATTTTAGAAATAATTTTTACTTTAAGCCATAGCGATATGGGAAGCCATTCAGTTTTGATCTACAATAATTATCTAATAAATAACGTACGATATGAATATATGGACAAATACAGAGAAAAGATGTTTTTCATTGACACGAAGAGTTCAATTAATTTCCCATTACTAATGTAATACTAGTAAGATTGCTGTAATAATTTGGATTATTAAACGTTCCATGTATTCGACGTTTCATAAAAACATTTCATGTTGATGCAAGGTTAATAACTGAACAATTAATAACTTTCTTAATTGATGAAACTTGTCTTCGAGTGAATTTCATTAGAAGTATTTTTGTGAAAAATTTTCAAATTAGTAATTGTAATTTCTGAAAAGAAGCCTATGGTGATAAATTTCTCCTAGAACGAAAATAATTTCTTAATAAAATGACACATTTTAAAAATTTAATAGCCTTTAAAACCACAAGTGTGGTCACCTAAAAACGTAATAATTTTAATTTAAATTGACGGTTTATGCGTTTTGATAAAATTTTATTTGCCAAAGTTATAATAGGTTATGTTTAACCACCTATACAGTGAAAAGTTTTAGTTAGTTTTTTAAAAACAATATTATTAATAAGTTTAAAAATAAATTGCAATAACAGATGTATATATTTTTAATTTTTAGTTAATAATAACAACTTACTAATTGAAAAATTATGTATGTGCTATTAATTTGCAAAGTAATAATACTTATGGTTTATTTAATCAGCAGAATTTTAATTTTTTCAATTATCAAGCACATACAAATATTTATAACGCGCTTCTCTCAGACGTCACTTACATAGGCAGGATATAGAAGGTTATTGTGTAATTATACATCATAATTTTCACTATAAGCGAAATTGCGTTTCTATTTTCATAAGTAGCAAGAAACTATCGGGCCGCCCTGTAAAAAAGAAGTAGTTAAAAACTTTCTAAACTTGTCTCATCCTTTTCGTCCCCTCCGTCCAAAAAAATTTTTCTCTTTACCCGTTATTCGTGGGGAATTTTCTTATTAGGATTCTTTAGTCCTTAATTGATTTCTGATTGAGGGAGCAATCTGCCATCATATTAGAGTCTCGGAGGGTTTATGTAAAAAATGAATGGAACACTTTTTGTGAGCAACGCCGAGTTGTTAAAACCTATAGCGAAAACCGCTGGAATCAAATCAATGAAGTATTTAGCAACTTTTCTCGACTGACTTTCTAACTCGGTTTTTACCCGGAAAATTTATACGAGAGCCGCGTGCAAAAACTATCCCACTCCGTGTTCCTGTTTCGTCGCTGATGCCTTAACTCGAGGGACCTCCGTGACCCGGGGACTTATTTCCATTCGTATTTACAATTTAGATCAGGAGAGACTGGGTAATTCCTTTTTAATTGCCGGGTATTCGTTAGTGCCGAACCATATTTTATTCGTAGGCCCTCGGTCCCGATAGCTCAAATATTAATCGGGAAAAATCCGAACCGGCGGCGGCCGGGAAAAAATATAAATCGACCCTTGTCGAACCTCATGGAAATCCAAACAAACAGATACGCCATAATTCGAGACCCTTCGGGATTGTCGAGTGAAGGGAGGTGGAGGGGGAGGGAGAGAGAGAGGGAGAGAGAGAACGGGAAAAACGATATTCCATTCCACCTGATTAATACGTTTCGACCCCAAAACAAGCTATTAGCGGAGAGGTAATAAATGGAGAGCGGTTATTTTTCGATTCCTCGCCCCCGAGGCGGGCGAGCGTTGATAAATCCCCCTCTGTTATTCAACTTCTTCATTGTCTGTCAAAGAAAGCAAAGACTACATGTTTAATTTTCCAATGGCAATCTATCTTCGGCGCGTACCTGATTTTCCGAGCGCGAGATTGATGAATGGAAACCGAAAGGTGAGGAGTAAAAAAGACCACGCGACGTCTCACGAACAGATCTAATTACGCTCCCCCTCTCCCTCTCCGTCTCTAATATTTAGTCGATTAACGTCACGGACTCGGACTCGCTCTATGAACTGAAGACGGGAAAAATTCCCACATTATCTTAATATTTCACAAGGACGGCCACGATAAACGCAGCCACTTTTTATATAGAAATATATATGTTTCTTTTATTATGTTTGCTCGAGTAGAAACGAGAGATGTATCGGAAATATGCGATAATAAATTTCCTTAGAAAGCTACAGGGACGAATTTATTACGATATATAGAGAGAAAAAGGTTATTGATATGTAAATACGGAAAAAGGAGAAATTGTTGGGGCATATATAAAACCGGAGACTCGTCGGACACAACTTAACGACCGATCGTTTAAAATGAAATATTTCCGTTCGTTAATAAATTTCCTTGTAACTTTATTATTGCAGGAACTTTCCGCAATATATAATCCGGAAATGGCAGCTTAAACCACTTTTTAAGTCGCCTAATTATGCTCGGCCGATAAAAATGTCAGAAATACATTAATTTCGCATAACTGAAGCGACAGGGCGTTTCCCTGATATTGCAGCAAAGTGATTTACCCAGTAGAAAAACGACTATAACGCAGACAATGTAAGAAAAGATGATTGCTTTCAGACTAACGAAAAAGTATTAATGAGGTAAAGCGGAAAACTGTGGACGTCGACTAATTTTATTACTGCTTTCACTACATACAACCTCTTAATTAACACGAAAAACAAATTTTTAATACAAAAAGAAGAGTTCAATACAAAAAACATCGACGATTTAAAATAATTTTCAAATTTCCCGCCAAAACACTCCAAGCTGTCATCTGCGTCACCAATCTTTAACAATTACTTGAACTAAATGAGCCCCTAAGAAATATTCACAACTATCAATCTAAATCAATGAAAATCCATTGACTCATGTATAAATATATATTCTTTAAAATGGAAGTCTTAAAACCGCCTCGTTTTTTTATCATGCTAAGTCTTGATACAATTTCAATGCTGGAAAACCAAGGCTTCATCAAAAAACACAACATCTAATGGCGAATTACATGAACCATTGATTTTAAATGTTTTGTTATTTACACTTGTCTTGCTCTATATAAGATAAATGAATAATAAGATTCAATTATTTCAAATTCCAACAAATCTTTGTGCTCGGATTTACTGTTATACAAAAGGGGTCATTTATTTTTTACGCTGTTAGTCAGTTGTTATTAAATCTTAAAGTTATTATTGAGAGATTAAATTGACCTAAAAGAGAGATCCAAAAAGATGATTTAGATGAATTTTTTTTAGACCAGGATTACTAATTTACAAGCATTACTAAATTACAGGACCCCGTTACTATTAATGTAATTAAAAAAACCGGATTAGTAATATTTAAGTTTTTAACAATTAAATACCTCTGCGGTATTTTAACCTAATAGAGGAGCATGTTCTGTAATCGATATTCCACAATTTATTTTACTTTTTATTATTGCATGTATACCGCTGTTTATTGAATTAAATTTTCGTTTTTAAGACTTGGCAGTAATTATATTAATTAAAATTAAAAAGATCTCAATAAGGTGTCGCTTTCATATTTTTTACGAAATAGGTCGTAACATAATAGATCTATCCTCAGAAAGAATACAGATGCACTAGAGGTGGAAATATTTTCTTTTACTTATAATAAAAAAGTAATTGTTTAATTTATGCATTCTAGCTTTTATTAACTATATACTTTTTTTAATTATATGATTAAATTAGTTCCACAATTTTTTACATTTTAGTTGATTGATATTATGAAAAAATATTATTTATTCATAAAAAAAATGACTAGTTTGTCCACCTTGGAATTTGTAATGTGTAATCAATTGTTTTTCTATGTATTATTAGTATTACTTAAGTTTAGAATCAGTCTAATTAAAACAAAATAATGATTACCAATAAAATGCAGGGGTTTAACCAGTCGTAGCGAGTTAATAAAAATTTTGGGGGTGAATCGCACCCCTATTCGCGAGAAAATGTCACATTTTGAACTAGAATATTTTCAAAAAAATTATGCTTTGATTTGCGGATTTTACACGGTTTTCTTGAGAACTAAACTAAAAACACTTCCAATTTCCTTAAAGTCTCACTGTTTTATTAAATATTGTTACAAATTCCTTTAAAACTCCAGAACTTGTATAAAAGGTGTGCTAATTGATTTAAGGGCGATAGTACCCTTCTTAGCACATTTACAATTCCTTGAACTGTCATTACAGAACTTCCTAAGCTTCACTGTAACTATGAGAATCGGTTAAAAACATTAAATTTCACATCTTTTTTTAAGCAATTAACTACAGTTTAAAAGTGTTCTAAGGTCGCTCCAATTATAACAAATACGAGTAGATTTCCACAATTTCCTTCAAAGTAGTAGAACCCCTTGTTCCAAACTTAATGTTTTCCTTAAGATAAACATACCCGCTTTTAAAATTTCATAATTTCCTTTGAAATTTTCTTATCATTCACTGTAATTATAAGAATCCTTTAAAAACATACCTCACATCTTTTTCAAGCTATTTTACTAGAGTTTTAAAAGTGTTTTAAGGTCGCTCCAATTATAACGTGTACGGGTAGATTTCCATAATTTCCTTCAAAGTATCAGGACATACAATATTTCGAACTTAATATTTTCCTTAAGATAACCACACCTGCCTTTGAAATTCCATAATTTCCTTTGTAATTTTCTTATCTTTCTCAGAAATATGGTAACTTCTTTAAATATTAATCAAGTTAAATTTATAACAAACAATTGCATTCATTGCTAGCTCCATAAATTCTACCGCAACTCCTTGCATCAGATCTGTTTGAAGATAACAACAATTGTTACATTTTGAACGTCCCTTTATACAGGGTTTAGTCCTTATAGTCCCCTTTAATCACATAGCCCTCACTATAATTACTTTTATATACCAGTAATAACTGTCCTGCGGT
Source organism: Cryptocephalus primarius (assembly GCA_963576515.1). Classification (NCBI taxonomy): domain Eukaryota; kingdom Metazoa; phylum Arthropoda; class Insecta; order Coleoptera; family Chrysomelidae; genus Cryptocephalus; species Cryptocephalus primarius. The sequence goes on from OY754941.1 coordinate 11,422,380, forward strand.
ATAAAAAATTTAGGAGTCTGAGGGCCTGGCAAAAATATTAATGCAGTAAAGCACATCAGTGGCGTCGTTTCGATTTCATCTGTCAACGGTGTACTTAAATTTGCATAAGTGATATATTAACGTATTTGCATAAAAGCTATTTCACTGCGTAGAACACGAAAAATTATCCCTATTTTCATATGGTAAGATCTGAGGATCCTTTGTTTGAAATTTAATTTGTACCTGACCGGACAATTAAATTAATTTCACGGGTCCCTTTTAAAATCGATTACGCTCTGAATTTTTCCAGCCGACACAGTTTTCTACGAAAACCTCGTTATCCGCCGACAAAAAAAAAATAAATTCGAACGATCTCAGCTTTGGATCCGTCAGTTAATTCCAGGTTTCCTTCAAAATTTAATATACCTCCACGTGTCGGTGAAATTGTTCTTCCCCCCCTTCGGATGACCTTCCGACGTTCTAAAAAAAACATTTTGCAGTACAAAAAAAGTCGTTTCCGTTTCGTTCCGTTCTAAATCAGTCCTCGCCGAGAAAAGTAAAAGGAACAAAGGGGCGATTTCAGTTTTGCCGAGCGATCGGTATTTTCCAGTTTAATAAAGCGCGAGTTGATAAAGCAAACGTTACCTTCGTAATGGATGCGTCGAAGATGCTTTGGAGTTTAATTAAAAAGAAACGTGCTTTAAGTTCCCTCGTGGGCTGGAGTGGGGGGAGCCGTTTGATTTGGTAGAAGAAAGAATAATTTCACTTAATTCAGCGAACATTCTGTTCATTGTCGAGACGTTGTAGATACAATTCCGGGGATAATTCGTAAATTAAACGGCAAACCCTCTTTCCGGACCTTCTCTACAAGGGATGGATCAAATGACGATATAGATTAAAAAAACTCGACATGGAATGTTTTTGTACCCTTATTTTGTCAAGGAATGTATAAGTTCTGCTTGTGTCAAATACCACATTCATTAATTTTCCGGTTACATGCAATTTATTTTGTAAGGGGCTAAGGTAAAATAATTTAAGTTAAACCGACATGAAATCAAGTATAATAACTGTGTGACTGTGTAAACTTCCAATGCTATCAATTCTCGTGATTGGAATTGAGAAATAATTGGAGGCAAATTTCAAAATAACATTTTTTCAAGTTGACAGTTTTTGAAAAGCTTTGAAGGAGTACCAAAACCTAAAACTGCTGCAATTGTTTGAGTATTACGTTGAGACAATAAAAAACCAGCGATGTGTCCATATAATTTTCTCATAATTACTAGGTGCAAGCCAAGTTTACAGGTTTTTAGCAAATTCTTACGAGTAAAGTGCACTTTATGTAAATTTTAGAAAAAATGTTTCCAATGAAAGTTAAAGGCATTAAATAGCCAGTTCGTTAAAGAGCCGTCTTGAAAACAATTGAGAAAAATTCTTAAGAGAAAAGTGAGCTATAGAGACATTTTTGAAACAATATTTCAAATGAAAATTGTAGATGTTTAAAATGTTAGTTCATATACGATGTTTAGTTAGACTGCGTAATGCCGTTTTGGAAAAAAAATTGAGGATATCTGAAAATTCATGTTGGCAAAGATTCAAAGATGAGTCAAAATATCAATCATGGTAATCAATGTGTATCCGATAGTAGATTAAATATACAAAATTTTAAAAAAAACGGACTAGTTTTAGATATACGAAAATAATATAAGTAAAATGCAATTTGCCATTAAATGATTATATTCAAAATCGTACGGATTCGAGTTTTCAAGAAACCAAGCCCAAATACAGTTTCAGCCTTTTACTGTTTACAGTTTCTTAACTAGCCACTTATATATACATAAATTTTTTCCAAAAACATGTTTTTTTGGACGAATGGGCCGCAAAATTTCCAGAAATGCCATCTCCAATTCATGAAACTACTACAATAATTATTATATTAGTACCGTTGATTGAAAAAATTTTAAAATCTCTTCAGTCAACGTTAGTACACAATACAGTAGTAATAAGCGAACGTAATACCACAGGATAGTTGTAGAATTTAAATCATTAACGATGGTGGAACTTCTCAAGTACAGCATTCTTAAAAATATTTGTGTGCTTTTAAAACACAGTTATCAGACGCTTTCAAAAATCCAAAAAAAATAGGCCTTAGGGAAGATACAGATTTACATACAATTTCGAAATATTAAATTTGTTATCAAACCAAATAATCATATGCAGATATCTACTGCGGAAATAGCTGTGATGATATATTAGGCTACACACATAATTGAGGAGAATAATTCAACAAAGTAATAATGTTTACAGATTCTCAGAGTGTTTTGCAAAAAATCGCATAATCTTAATTTACTCGGCCTCGAATTCCATAAATGTGACTAACGCCTCCTAATTAGATAACGGTGTTGTAGTCACGGTGAGTCAAAATCGCTTAGAACCAAGGAAAATTATGGAAACAAAATGAATACTTGTGATAAAAACTGTTCAAAAACTACTACTTTACAGTAATGAAGGACAATACCATTATCAGTATAGACGTGACTGTCTACATAATGACATTTTATTTGGACTGTAAGCGCTTTTCGACTCAAAAATATCAATCGTAGTGGTTAGTTCATTTGTATCCCTGAAGAACTGAACGAAATTCGATTTCAAGGAGCGGAATTGAAAGTGTTGTCTGCGAAATTTCCTGGAATTTGCATAATTCAGTAACCCGAATATCTGGAGGAATTCCGCCGCCCCTCTAGAATTTTTCCGTCAGCCATAAATTACTGCATCTTCATGATAAATTTAATAATTGACTGCTTTACGTTTTTGATGCTCTCACCCCTACACTTTCTCTCTCATTCTCTTAAGGGCGCGGATTCCCAGTTAATTACGGGCGACGTAGGGCACATCATCTTCAAGTGGGACGTCCCGAAAACGTAATAAAAATGAAAGGGCAGCGAAGAGGGATACGAAACGAAAGCGCGGCCCTTTATTAAAATATGATATATGTGTTGCGAGAGTGGCGTGTTAAATTTACTATCTCGACGATTTCATTAGTGGGCGTCCGTATCTCTGGAATCTAAATTTGATTTTTTTTCCATTTGGGGAATTTTATCAGATCTCCTTTAAAAATATTGCAACGTTCCCGATTAGTATTTCATTAGTTCCAGTCCTCCGAGGGGATTTATGGCGGCGAGGCACGCTATCGCGATTTTTTCCGTATACGTCGAAAACAGGCAGCCGGGAAAAAAGCGCCGGGGAAAGGAACGGTTATTTAAACGTCGAATTTCTCAATGATTTATTGTTCGATAAAATATCGTCAATGAGATAATGTGTCGTTTGTCATTCAGGCTATGTTAGGGGGGATTTGTCAACTGTTATTGAAAATTTCAACACGGAACGAAATAATTCCTTAGAGAACTATTAATTTATTTGTCATCGCTGTTACCGCTAGTAATTTATTACGTTCGTTTCAGATTCTCCAATAACATCATGGATGTTTTATTTTATTAGCCGCAGCAATATTTCAATCGAATCATATTTTACGGCGCTATTTCATTAAAATATCACGAGGAATCCATCACAGAAAAACTAAGCCTATCCATGCTTATCACCAATATTACCATTTCAATAAAGAAACGTCCTACCGATAATTGACACCAGGAAGTATTTTTACATGTACTTCGATACAAATTACTGAGGAGATCACAAGCTTTAACCTACTTTACTTTAATTTTTAATTTAATTAATTAAATTTTTTTAACTTTTAATTTAATTTAATTTAATTTAAATTTTTTTAACTTTTAATTTAATTAAAGTGTGTGTTACAATGTCTGTGAAAGTCTGTATAAAAACGAACTAATATGAGGGACTTTCCCTCTGCTTATAATCTCTTTTCCTTTTGTGTTAAGATATGCCTAATGTATTACGATTGGCTGAATATTTTTGAAGCTACTTTCAATGGACAATTAGAAACTAAATTACCATTTTAAAAATAATGGTATTATAATGAAAATACAAAATGTATTTAACCTCCCTTCCAAATTTCAATTGATTATTTCTCGCTGTTTCGATTTCCCAAAAGACGAACCTTCTTGTGCTGAGGTAGGTACTGCACGAAATTGAAAATGAATCTCTCATTGAATACACAGGCAATTAAGAAAAAAGTGGTTGTATTCAAAACTGAACACCCTGTATATCAAAGCTGGTGGTCTAAAATGAAAATGGCATCACAAGTGACATGCTTATACGCTATGCTTATGACATCAATTTTGCTCAAAGCATATACGGTAGACGAATTGATTACTATTTACTCTACACCCTGTATATTGTAAAAGTGAAATAATGCTTTGCCACTATCACAAATAAAACGATTACTATATTTGGTTATTTGAAATTGTATGCACAAATTAACGTCGACTACAAAATGGCGAATGCGCTTCAAATATTACATCGCTATATAAAATGTAGAAAACCTATTGGAATTATTTTGAATTTCGGTCGCTATCCCAATTTTGAACCTTTTACCAGTAAGTCAAACTTACTTCTGACAATGAACTATTACTATGGGTTCTATCATATCCAAAAAGAGCCTCTGACAATATACTAAGGTTAGAAAAACTGATTAAGATTTACAAATAAAATCATTTTTTAATTCATACCTTTATATAGACCGTTATAACTTAGTAAAGATGATTCGTAAAGAAAACAATTATGTGAAAATATCGACTTCAGTAATTACTGTTTATCATCATGATATTATTGATACAAAACAGAATAGTTTCTACTCCATCTACTTGCTATCATATTTTGGGTACGCATTCATTGGGACATGTTATAATCAAAATGATGCAATCAAATGTAATGATGTCACGACAATGTCTTTCGAGAAATCCAAAATAGGTTTTTTTATTTTCGAACATAATGATTTTTTTATGATACACTTACGCTCAAACCCCCTTAAATACGTATAACAATAACACGCAATAGCACGTGTAGTAATAACGAAATTTATTAATCATTTCAACTTCCCCACGTTTCTTGTCATCCCCCGCCAGACGACCGTAAAACACGACATGCCATTACATGTACCCTCCAAGTCCTAATCCCTTGACCCTCTAATAAATTCCAATAAAGTGCGTAGATTACATTAATTAAGCTAACATTCATAACTACCGGCCCGCCCCGCGTTACGTTTGATTTAATGGAATCGAGTTAATCCTGAGTACAGTAATGGCAATAATTGGTTATGTCGGAGTTATAAATCACGGCGATACGATGGGGAAGACTTTAATTGATTCGTATCGATTTACTGATGATGCTGGTTTATGGAGTATCAAATAAAAGTAACCAAAAGGACCGGCAAAACCTTCACATCTTTACGATTTTTTTTTATCATGGAAAAACGGCGAGAAAAGAATGGTCACGGCGTGGTTTCTCCGTTTTCTAAATCAATTTCAATTATTTCAAATAACACTTCAAAGTTTTTACACCACTACTTTTCCTTTTGATTTTATCTCACTATACAATTAATCTATTTCCACCATTTTAATACCACCTAGTCATATCTATATAGTGTCCTGCTTCTCAAAATTTCGATAATCCGCCAGAGGGCGCGTGATACATCTGGAAGCTTATAGATTCGTTTCATCTCGTATCAAGAAAGTTCCAGGGTTCACTGGTTCGATGTTTCATCTCCGGGGATGGCGATCCGGACAATTTTGACAGTAGAAATGTATCGAAACTTCACACATTTATGTATAGAAAATCAAGCAGAAACGGCCCTAGCTTCCCTCTATATGCGTTAGCTTGCATAACATTGCTTGTTTTTTATTTTTACATTGTTAACTTGCATATTTTCACCTTTAGATATCTTTTTGACTTCTGATCCGATTCAAATGAAACAATTACTGAATATTAACCCAAAATTAACTAAACATATCGTATAAAACCGCTTCCAAATCGGTTCAGCCGTCTTGGCTCAAAACCTGCTCACGATTTTATTACATGCATGGGTGTATATTTTTGTATGACGGCACTTAGAAATTAAAACGTTTTCTATACACGTGTTGCCTGAGGCCATGAGCTTATTTCTTGGAACATGACGAGCAACGTTAAAGAAAACTTTCCCGATGAGGGCTTAGGTAAACTCCTTGTAAGATACGTGTTGTGTAAGATAAATTTAGCCTAAAGAGCCCACGTAGTCTTCGTTTCCGACCTCGTCGCGGCCTCTATTTAATTACCACTCGTTCATCGGGGAATTAATAAAATAATACACACTTAAGTGGGATTTCCTAAACTGAAACGAGTCTCGAAGGTACCTGCCGATGTTTATTAAACTTTCCGAGAGAGAGCCGAACACCGCCACTCATATTAATTACATTAATCTAGGCGTATTGCTTCCACACGGGTAATTAGGAAAGTTAACAAATTGAAATTAAACCCCGACGAGGTTTATTAACCGATAAGCGCAACTGGAGAAGAAGTTATATCGCTAATTTCGAGAAATAAATAAAAAGGTTTGTGAATTTAATCTCGCTCTTAGCGAGAATCTTAAATACTTTACGACAATGGTGAAGTACGTACTTTCACGTTCGAGCGGTAATGAAAAGGGCCCATAAAACAAGGAGAGATAAAACCTAATTAGATCAGCTCCCTTTTATATGTAAATACTAAAGCAGTGATCACAATCCAGTCGTACGATGACTGTCGGCCATCAGCAAGCGGTCCTTCAAGAGAGGAAAATTAGAAATCCAAACGATCTACCACGTACATCACATCAGATGCGAGGCTACTAATTTAGTTTATATGGAATATACTAATTTTAAAACTCAATTTCGAGCAATACTATCCGGATATCCAGCTAATCTAACCATAACCCGACCACAACACGTCGATAAAAATAAAATAAACAGTTCCCAAAAGGACTCTCTGAGGAAAAAGGATCGTGTTCTGCGGCTCTCATTCGTTGGCAGCTGTCAGCTCTGTAATACCGCGGGGAAATAATGATGATAAATAAGATTAGAAAAGAATTTCACAGTTCGCGAGGAAAAATATGAATGTATATGTAAATAAATACGTGCAACGCGGCTCCTGGGAATATCGTCGAGTGTCTTACTTATTTATAACGTTGTAGAGTCGAAAATGGATATGTAATTAACCAAAAAAGCTATACAAGGAAATGTAATGAAATTTTAAAAATTGAGTCATTAATAAGTCATCGACATTTTATTGTAATTAATCACCTTCCTGAAGACAAGGTGCAAGGTGTTACGATTTCCCCTCAGAAATTAATTTAGGCGCGTTAATGATTAGAAAACGAGATCTATTGACGTTAAAACTTTAGGATTTACCATGCTAGTTGACTAAAAATTATCGAGAAGGATAAAAGTTTAAAAGATTCTACATTAATTGTTCATGCATTTATACCATACCAGTATAAACGTCTTAATGGTTATGGAGTTATTGAAATGTGCATCAATATATTGAAAACTGTAGGTAAGAATAAATTATTAAAGTGAAAATAAAAATTACCACAGAACAATTTTAACTAAAATTACAAAATACTGGCAAAGCTCCTTTTGTAGATCAGATTTTCAGGTAGAAACAGAATTAAGAAACAAGGATATCAGATCAATATTAAAATTTAGAAACTTTAACATATAAATTTAAAAGAAAAATTGAAAAGGGACATATTCAGAAAGTTCTTTAGCATTTACTTCGTAACAAAAATATCCAAATAACATTTTCTAAATGAAATACAAAGTGTTATAGGTATGTGTGTCCTTTTCAGTATCAGCCATACTTCTACCATAGAGACATAACAGGGTGTGTCTAAAATGACCCGAATAAGCTCAATAGGTAATCATATAATATGATTAGAAGTACAATATGATAAAATGAAAGTTAAATATAAATAAAACTAAATTTAGACATAAGTTCAAAAATTGAGTTTTGAAAAATTGGAAATACGGATCTGTTGGTATATTCGTCAACGTTCGCGAATATCTGTAAACTTGAAACCAGAAAAATCCTACAACCCTGGATTTCCCCTTTCGTATGGGGAGAAAAATGGGGTGAAATTAATTTTTATGGGTTATAATCTGAGATACTACTCCAGTAGCAGGAAACTTACTAATGGTTATACCTTAGGGCCGCGAGTGGCTCGAAAAAACTGAAAAACCTTTAATTTATTTTTCAGAAGTAATTTTTACTAGTTTTGCGTTTATTTTATTTGTTTTTCAATTTTTTTACGAAACGCTTCAAAATTTGCAATGTAATCATTAGATAATTCTAATGGGGGAAAATTGGCAGCTTTATTTAACAAATATGCAATGATGCCATTACTCGAAAAGGAGTAAGGTCATTTATTGCTTTTTCATTAAAAAAAAATGTAATTCTGAAAACTAAAATCGCTATTGTTATTAAACTACATCCCTAAATTCCAGGGCGGCGTAGAAAATTTGTATCCGACTACCTCAAGCTATACACCGTTTTGACAAAAATGTTATAGAAAAAACATTCCCTTCATATTCTCTCTAGCGCAAAATGAAGTGACTTCTCATGCCAAAAATAACTGGTGGCTAGGGAGAATCACAACTGACAACTGAAAATCCTCACACCACCTGCGGCCGTTCGATACAGGTAAATTCCTTTATGATACTTACTTACTGAAACATCCTTAAGGATATTTGCATAAGTCATATCATATTTCACTGGATACAGAATATATTATAGTGAACGACACTAAAGGTAACTTGGAATATTAGACTCACCCTGTATAATACAAAGAACCCGGTGTAGGGGGCCGGGTACAGCGCTCGTCAAGATGTAGTAACTCAGGCTTCTTACCTGCAAAGAAAGTAGGAAAATTGTTGAAATAAACTTAGCAATAATGAAATCACAAATTCTTTATCAATAAATAAATTATGTGTGTCAGTAGATATTTTAATAAGGAAAAATGTTGACTGTTAATTTTGTAGAGCCTTCATTATGAGGAAAACTAATCGAAGATAAAATTGTAGACAAAATTAAGAACACATAATATAGGTGTGTATTTAAAATATTTTGTTTTAATATTTTAAAAAAGTTTTAGGAACACTTACTAAACGGAAAACAAAAAAATAAATAGCTTTTGAACTTGTATGCTTTAGGAAAATTGTATTCTAGCCATAGTAAACTATTGTATTTGCTAGTGCAAATGAACCACTTAATGAAACACCTTAAAAAATTTTGAAACCTGGAAATTTCGCCTTGCATTTCAAGAAAAATGTGAACAATTTAAAAATTATTCAATTAGAGAAAATAATGGGATTGTTGATGTTTCAATCTTGCCATTTACAAGTTCGTTTTAAGTTTTATTAACTTATTTGATTTATTTCAATTTTATTAAAATATCGGTGGGGAAATGCTGCGTACGAGCAGGTAAATCATTTTCATTTCTACAAAATCGTAGCAATTTGTTTACCACGGCAACAACAAGATGGGAAATGAGGAAACATTCCCCTTAGGTATGCCCAGTTATTATCCAATAGCTATTAGAACTCACAAGGATTTTAAAAATCAATACAAAATGCTCAAACACGTCATTTCGATTCTGAAGAAAATATCAACTGAGGACTTAGAAACTTTATGAACTGAAATATATTACCGAAAGTCGAAAGGTTGTTTGAATTATTAAACCTCCACGAACACTTCAACGTTTCATACTTTTCGGATTACTTTGTAAGATATCAGCTTACAAACGATAGGACAGTTTATATTCCGAAAATTCACGAGAACGACTGCGCTATTAATTTTTCCCCTCCAGAATAAAATCTCAATCGTCGACAGCTTCCCAAGGAACAATCTTAAATTTTCCATCATCCCCGACCGTGGGAGGGGCACTTTAAGGCGAGAATTCCCTCACGTAAAAGTAACAAAAGAAACTCGCTTATTTGTACCTTTCTGGTATTTCCCCTTTCGCAGAAAAACCGAGCAATCGCCGACGAGAAGCCTCACCTGAATGATCCCCCAATGTCCCCGAAAAATATTTATGGGCTCGGGTATTATCTAAATTGTCTCAAAAGGCACTCGAGCCTCTCGAAATAACGACCGGCAGCGGGATGTGACGAGGTCTAGTATTTTTGAAGGGAAGCAAATTCGGGCTGGGCGATCAATATTCTATTTATGGGAAATTATGGCCTAATGAAGAATGGGCTTTTCCCCTCATTTGTTCCCCTTTTTTTGCCTCGCCTTTGTTCTTGGTCTTTTTTATTAATTTCTCGTCCGGAATCCTATTTCACCCGACGATCCTGGGAATGACACATTTTTAATAAAACTTGTGGAGGAGAAACGTTTCTGTTTCACCTGCTTCGAAAGTTTTTAATTGGTAATAATGGGAGAATAAGTACGACAACGTCGAAATCTAATTAGGGTGTATTTCACGGTGGAGAATTATTGCGCCCCGAGGTAATTCAGCTCTGATTTATAAATTCACAGCTACAATTAGTACCTCCGTGGAACTCGCAGATGACGACTGGTATCGAAAAAATGATTATCTTACGTAATGAACGTACGGGGTACGGCAAAAAGATTTAATTTACGAGTACCTCGGAACATATTTCAGCACGGATGGTATGGAAGAGCCGACGACACTCATCTCGTGAAAAATTAAATTTTTTGTTCGACAATGTGGAAGCTCTCCGGTCCGTAATAAAGAGGTAGTAATTTTTTGGTCCGGACAATTAGTTTCGTTAGATTAAATTTGTGCACGTCGAACCCGCGAGAAATTAAATGGAAACTTCGTAAAATCCCGGTTTAAATGGGTATCGGGATGGGACTACAGCTGGGAAATTTACTAATGCAAATTTTTCTAATTTAACTCGCCTGCAACTGTTACACTTGATCCGGTTAGCTTGTTTTATTAGTAGGTACAGCAATTCCTATATGAAAATAAGACATAAAACTCAAACGAGTTTACATGACGTCAGATGCTAAAACAAATTATATCTAGGCTAGCATTACACGGAAATAATTCGAAAATTGTACAGCTCTGTACAGCGTTTCTGATGTGATAATATATCTTAGAACCTCTCAAGTTGAGGAATTGTCTGAAACTGACATTATGAATACTATTAATCCATTTTATCTAAAAACTGGAATTAGAAGTTTGACAAGTACCAAATCTGGATAAGTAATTATTACATGTAAAAACAAAACATGGAAAAGTGTTGGAAAAAGGAGTGAAAAATAAACTGGAAATCATGTAGAACAACGAAGAAAAAACTGAAGGTTTTAAGGATTAAAAGAGGTGAAAAGTGGATTTTCAGCAAAGATTACTAAAAAGAGATATTGAAATCTCAGTTCTGCTACAAGGTGAAGCACTAAATAAACTGACGGTTAACATTTAAATAAAAATTAAGACATGGCTAATCAACACTTCATGGAAGACCACTGTCACCTGTTGGTAACTGATGCAACTAAAAAACTGAGGGTTAAAATCGTCGAAACTAGGCTTTTCAACAATGATATTAAAAGGAGAAATTGACGCATCAACCCTATCACAAAATGGAGCTCTTAATGAAATGAAGAAAACATTTAAATAAAAAAGAAGAAACGATCAATCAACCCTTCACTGAAGATCACTATCACCGTTTTCAACTGATGTAGCTGAAAAATTAAGAATGAAAACGGTCGAAAAGAGAATATTCAACAAAAATTTTGAGAGGAGAAATCGATACATAAATTCTATAAAAAAATGAAGCTCTATATAGAACGATGATAACATTCACATACACTTACATACACCTCATGGAAAATTACTATTACCTTATGACATGTGATACAAATAATAAATTCAATGATTGAAAATAGGATTATCAAAGAAAACTCTTAACAGGAGAAACTGAAACTTCAATTCTTCAACAAAGTGAAGCTCTAAATAAAATAAAGTTAAAGCTAAATAAAATGAAAGATATAGACATACATGTGATGGTCACTTTTTAGGAAACTAATGCGACTGAATATTTCAAGGGTTGAAAAGGGGATTTTCAACAAGTGTATTAAAATGAGAAATTAATTGTCCAATTCTACAATGAAGCCAACATTTAATTAAATAAATAAATTTAAATAAAAAATAACAATATTGTAGAATTCCAATTCTACAATACAATGAAGGCAACATTTCATGGAAAATAACTATCACCTATTGGTAACTGTGCAACTAAAATTTTCAAGGATTAAAAAGGAATAAAACGGTCGAAATTGGAGCCTAAGTTGTATACAAAAATGAAGTTCAATGATCAATCAACCCTTCATTGAGTCATTTTCACCTTTTGATAACCGACGTGACTGAAAACTAAATGTATTAAAATGGTCGACAAAAGGATTATCAACAAGAGTATTGATGCCTCATTTCTAGATCAAAATGAAGCTCTAAATAAAATGAAAGTAACATTTAAATTAAAAGGAAAAGTTGGCCAATTAAAACCTTCATGGAAGATCAGTACTATATTTTGGCAATTGATGTGATAGAAAAAACACGAAAGAAAATGGTGGGAAAGATCATTTTTCACCAAAAATAATACAAGGAAAAATTGAAACCTCAGTTCTGCAATAGAGTGAAAATCGATGAAGACAATACTTATCAAAAAATAGAAGAAAATGCCAATCGACGCTTCGTGGAAGATGCGTGTTCAGTAATGATTGCTTCCATAAGGTATATTATGAAATATTTTATTTTTATAAAAATTCTATAAAATAAATTTTAACTGTGTCTCCGAGATAATTAAAATAACTTTCAGCAGACATTAATAAGCGCATTCGCCATTTGTTAGATCCATCTTCGTAGATGTGATCAATCAGCATAGGCGACCAAACTGAATTAGTTTTGTGAAAACGTCTCGAAGCCGCTTTTCTTCTTCTTTGCCTTCTATTTTGACATGATTTTCTTGCTTTTCAAAACTTTTCTTGCCATAAATCCATAAATATCGCGTATAACGACTATGCCCATCTTAAAGAACCTCAAAATTTCTAAAAGACGGTAATTGAATCAACCAGTGCAAACGTTAAAAGGATATTTGGTAACCAATTAATTTACACGCTGTTTAAGAGATGAATACTTAATTAAAAGCGAATGCAAAAGTAATCACGATTTTACCATGAGAGACCACAAGTCCTTCTAATCGTGCCAATTAAACCCAGTCCCGTTAATCATCAAAATTGATATTTCGTGGGCTGACGCTGTAACTTGTTCTTCTGGTTGTTGTCCTTATAATTTCGGAAAGTTCTTGCGTCATGTCACACAGAGGAAAGTTAATTCTGTTTTAAGTGTGCGGTTGCCTCTAATGACTCGATCAAACTATGACATGAGAAAGGGTTACTGTTTCACGATTGCTAATTAAATTAGAAACCGAAGGTGCCCCCCTCTCCCGAGATGTTCCCGGGAACTTTGTTAGTAATCTCGAAATATGAAATAGTGTCATCGCTCGACGTTAATCGATACAACGACCGCCGTTCCCGTCGTGTACGTCAAATGTTGTCGGTTGGAGTTTTAAAACACGCCCCCTTAAAGGGATCCGGTGATTTTTCTTTTAATTATTGTGTACTCGTCGGAATTTCTTGATGAATTACTTTTGTTGCGCCGTTAAAATTGCTCGCTGCTCTCGTCGAGACAAAGGGCTCAAGGAAAGACTGCTATTTAACTTAATGGGATTAGAGGAAATTAGAATGGCGGAAGCTAAGTGGATCAATTTATTTGTCGGCCGGTTTTAACTTGTTTATTTATTTTTACGATTAACTGTTAAACGGGTGGAATGTGAAAATGCGCAGCGCGGAATGATTAATTTGCCTAAAAGCTTCCGTTGCTTACAATTAAAGGAAAATGTGATGAGGGAAACACATTTTTCTTCCCATCGCATTAATGTATATTTCTACAAGCTTCCATTGGTCAGCTCACATGTAGAGTATAAAGATACTTCAAAATCCACATTACTATTGAAATCGAGGGATTCTCAAGGCGTTTCGCCCCTCTTCGGCAACATTCTCCTATTGATTCACGTATATAGATTAGATTTATATTTGTTTCTATTGTAAGTGCGAGCCTTGTTAGTTCAAGGTTTACGCAGATGAATCAGATGGTATTTTCTACATTTTCTTACACTTAGTTAATAGCTGATAAAGAATTACACCATGACATCAAACTTTCCTCTAAGCAAAATATGCCACCATATCTACTAATTCGCCCCAAACTGTAGCGCCCACCGCTCGATAACATTTTCCCTACTTTTTATCCTCCTCTCCTCCGGCGTTTGTCATTCCATGGGAGCAGCCGAGGACACGCATTCAAAGCTTTCGCTTCCTGTGGGAATCCCGAAACTTTTCCATAGTTTACCACCCGCCCTCTTCTGTTGTTGTTAAAACTTCATTATGCATTGTTTATTCCATCACCGTTCCCATCGCTTTGTCTTCTGTCTCGTTTCGCGGGGAGCCGTGCACTCCGTGAGGATTTCTGTATGGTCGGTTCCATTATTAACTGTGAATGAACGCTGAAGTACGGGGAGAATTAAACCTTAAAAGAAGATCGAGGATAATTCGGATTTTAAAAATGCTTTAGAAACTTAGTTGTCAGAAAGGCATTGGGTATTAACACGGAGCAATGAGTGATATTGCCGTTGGGAAAGTTCTTCAAACTGACTTTATTTTTATGATGACTGCGAGTACAATGGAAAGACTTAAGCGTGACAATCCATTTGTTTTCTAACAGAAATAATATCACGAAAAATTGAAAAATATCATCTGCAACATATGACACATTTGTTGGATAGAAAAACAAATTCAATTATTGCTCAAAATATAGAGTAACAAATTTGGTGACAAAATACCAACATTTTGTTTAAAGTGTAAGAAACAGAAAGGCCAAAAAGTTAATAGCCCAGTTTATAGAGCAAAAAAGAAGCCGTTTTGGTAGATAAAATTGAACAGCAGACGGACCAAAACACTTGGTTGAAAATGGATCAACCCAAAATCTAACAAATCTGAGCTTTTGCTTTTTTTAAACAATAAAAATTTAAAAAAACAGACTGTTTTTCTGTTTGTTTTTTTTTTCTTCACCATAGTGTGAAAAGTATAAACGGAAATATAATACCTTGTACAGATGATCCGTGGAGAATTAAAAGACCTTCAAAATGAGTGTTCCTAATAGGTAATCAGAGCATTTTTCATCGAGAAAACCTGGAAAAACCGTTGGGATTGACCCTGTTTCAAAAATTCACAGCTTTGCCCAGTTTAAAGCTAAAGTGCTAATTTTATGTAAAATGTTAGGCTATTATGTCTACGTTATGCAAGCAAAAGTTGGATGTTGTCGGATGAATAGTTTTTGCATAATTACGTTATTAATAATATGCACCGAAATCTTGCAAAATTCTGCGTATTAACTGAGATGGGCCCATTTTAATTTCTCAAAAGGTTTTTGAAAAAGGACATCATAACCTACAACTTGACTATCTTCGATTTTCATATACGTTTCAAAAAAAGTGGGAAAAATGGCCTCGAACATTGCGCGAAACGCGCGATTTCGCCTTTCGAGCTGAGTGGTGGGCGCGCAATATTTGAGCCATTTTTCACAGTTTTCTCCAAACGTATCTGAAAATCCAAGATCGCCAAGTTGTAGGTTTCGATGTCTTCTTTCAAATATCGTTTGGATAATTAAAATCGGCCCGTGTCAGTTAATACACCGAATGTTGTAAGATTTCGGTGTATACTGCTAATAACGTAATTGTGCAGAAACTATTCATCCGGCAGCATCAAACTTCTTCATGCTTAAAATAGACATAATAGCCTAACACTTCACACAAAATTATCGCTTCAACTTAAAACTGGGTCAAGCTGTGAATTATTGAAAAGGGGTTCATTTTAATGGTTTTTCCAAGTTTTCTCGGTGAAAAATGCTCCGATCACCTTTTAGAAACGCTCATTTCGAAGGTCTTTTAATTCTCTACAGTCATCTAATACAACGTATTGCATTTGTGTCAGTAATTTTTTCGTTATGGCGAAAAAGCGGAAAACCGACATATTATTTTTTATTTGCATTGTTTAAAAAATGCAAAAGCTCAAATTTGTGTGGATTTTGAGGTTTTATCATCTTTGACCCATTTTAAACAAAAAAATTTGGTCCGTCTGCTGTTAAATTTTATCTACCAAAAAAAATTTATATAAACAGGGCCATAAGAAAAGTATGTGTTTCCCTATGGTGAAAACTTACACAACACCTCTCCCTTTTACAGTAGAGTTAAAAATATTGTGAAGAGGAACAGAATATTTCTCGGGCCATAACACGAGTCGTTAAAGACGGCGGTTCATATCCCATTACATAAGAAGAACTATAAAAATGGAAATGGTTCCTATAATTTAAAAACTTCAAGAGACGATTCGAGTCCCATAAAATATGAGAACGATTTAAATATCCTCTTTAGAGAGTCTCTCTGATACATTATTTTCTGCCGCTTTTATCTACATCGTAAGCTATATTTCCTGGTTCGGAATTTTAATGAAGTTTAAATATCCTACTATACTAGGATTCACGAAGTGTGGAATAATAAAAGGGCAGAATTTAAAGGTTCGAAAATTTCACATGGGATCGTGTTGCAGCAGCGAACGCCGGATTATTTTTAGAGATGTCGAGCAACACACTGAGTATCACCGTCTTTTCTTTGTACTGCCAGTTGCATCGTTCTCTTGCTGAGATCTATTGAGAGATTCTGTGCAAAAGCGATACGACAGTATAAGTATTGGTACCATATTACGTGGTAATGTATAAATGAAATCACCACCAAATTTTCCCGACTCAAAATCCTTGTAAAAAAATATCATCTAAGCTACAAATGTCCCGAAATTCATTCACAATACTGAAAGACAAACGAGAAAAAATGATTTTTGAGATGCCAAAGTGCACAAAGTGCGGCAGGTGAAACATTTTACAAGATTGGATAATAGTAGATCGAGTTTCATACTTCTTTTGACATCTAAAAATTATAAATGACCGACCGCATAATGTACATGGAAACTTAGACAATTGATTGCAAATTTTTCCGAAAAATCCGCACATCCTCAATGTTTTGAGGTTCCCAATTACCCTTGTTCAGACCGCGTACCCCCAAACTCTCCGAAAAATCCCCGAATTTTCCGACCTCCACGGTTTCAGATCGCGCATTTTCCGACCGCACCATAACCTTAGACGGGATATTACGATATGGGATCAAGGAGCATCGTTCCACGGTTCATTCGAAATTCCTCCCCGTTCTTTATCGCATTAGGAAACAAACGTTTCATCAAAATTCCGTTAACCATTTAATTTAAAGACCATTTATACAAAGGAACCTAAAAAAGTACAAGCTGAGGGTTATATCTCAAACAAAAACAAACACCGTTTCTCATCCGAGAGTCATACAACTCATATAGAAGGACGATTAAGGAACAAAGGCGTTTTGTATGGGACGTTACGTCTATATTAAGCAGCACGAGTCACACTTTATTGTCTAAATATAAATTAAATTCCTGCAAGACTAATCCCGAGAATCCCGTTTTTGCAATCTCAAAAATATAACGACCATTTAGAACTCAAACTGACAACACAATTGACCCGGAGAAAGAAATGAGAAAGAGAGAGAGGGGGGGAGTGAGCGCAGCTCGAAAAGCGAATATTCCCCTCTTTTTCTCCGCCGCTCGTCTCTGCCGACAACTTTTAATTTCGATCCTCATCCGAATATCCACATTAATTATTTGGATTTAGTCGTACTAAATACGCAAACACTTCACAAAGGGGGGAAATTAATTAATTCTTTTTTCGGCTGCTCGTTAATTCCGAGCGCCGTTTCTCTCTTCTCGCTTTGAGTTCTGCTTAATAAAGTGACATGATTTTCGCCAATATTCCGGGCTCTGCGTGTATATACCCAATGTAAGTCCTGACAAGCTGAATTACGAATTGAGCCGAAAACAAAATTATTAAAAAAATACTCGGAAAAGTCACAATTTGCATAACCGAAGGGTCCGACAGTATTAAAATGGGAGGGGCTGTAATTCTCGGTTTAATTTAATTTAAAAGTCGGGAAATTCACGATCGGTACGCGTTTCAAACGTTTGAAAGCGGAAAAGTTGTTTCCAACAGTCCCGGGGCACATTAAACGGAGATTTGTTGAAATGATCGTTTCAATTTATACGCCAAAAAGTCTGTCGGTAACTGTCGCACCGAACAAGAAGTTTGGAAAAATCAGTTCGATTTCGATTCGATAGACATACTGTATTCTTTACATTCCATCATTTTCTCGTAGATTTTTGGGAAAAAATCAGAAACACACGCAGGAAGTACGAATATTTCCAAATTCCAGTGAAAAATGAAAAATATCCAAATTACATTTTCTCCGCCATTTCATTATAACCGTCCGTTATCATTTGTCCACCAAACCGGACATTTTATTAATCAATCCTCTCGCTTTCCCTCTTTCCACTCCTCGCTTTCATCTTTCCACTCTGTATCCTAATTTGTATTTTCGAAATTGCTGAGCGGGTGCGTTCACCATCCCCCTTGTTCATCACTTTTAATCAGGTTTCGCGGCAATTTAACAAAAGGTGGTTAAACAGAAAAAAACGGGGTATTACTAAGGGGTAAAAGAGTTACATTATGCTCGCCAATTACGTTTTAATATTAGCAGGTACCGGTGTGGCTCTGGAAAAATTATGTTAAAGGCAATAGCTTCGGTGTGAGAAGGTAGATTGAATTAAGATAATAAGAGGAAGTACAAAGAGTTAAAATATGAGAATAAAATTAGCTGCGCAGTTAATTCTGTTTAAAAACAAATTAGGATCATACCCACCAAAGGCTTGGTGTTTTATGTATATACGAGACTACAGGAGATGTTGATGTAATCTGTTTCAAATCTCAAATAATTTATTTTTGGAATACTTAACTGAAAAAAATATTTGCAATTTCCTACACCTTGTAAATCCTCATTGAAACGATTTTGATTCGGTTACACCCTGTATAGCTATTACTATTCCGTCGGTTACCTCGTTAATTTGCGCCGTTCGCTCCGAAGAAATCAAGGAATATTCATAATTCTGAAAATTCCACAGAAAAAATTTTAATATCAAGCTGGTAAGGCGCCGATATAAATCCGACCCTCTCGCGATATTAAAGTAATAATGACGATATTAAAAAAGATCACTTCTCGCGCTTGAAATCTGTCTCCGACTTTCGCTTGTTCGCCCATTCAAAAGTTTATAAACTCGAAATTCTGGCAATTATTTGTTTATGTGCGCTTTTTGTTCCTGACCTCCCCCTTCCCCCCGTTTCCCGCGCGCGACGAATTAATTTTATTTTAAAGTTTCCAATTCGACGTCGCTCGATTTCAATTTAATCATTATTAATACTTTAATTATTTAAGGGGGGTCGCGTTTCCGAGCACTGGAAACTCGGGAACCTTGGGTAACTAATTACGGCGGGCCACCCTCGAGACTTTTTTGTTTGATTAATTGCAAAATATCCCGGGCCGCCGCCGTTTCGCATGCTGAGGATTTTTCATGTGGAAACTTGCCGTATTGAGTTAACTGTTTTCGGGGCCCGGAGAGAACGGTTTTATTCCAGAATGAATGCAATGGGGAGGAAGTATAAGAACAATAGGTTGCGCGTGCTGAAAACGGTGATCAAAATAAATCAAAGCCCGCTGTGGAATTTCAAGTTTTTGAAGTAAGCGACATGCTTAGGAGTTTCACGTTTTAAACGAGGCGACCCTTTCCCGTTAGAAAATAACCGAAGCATCCGATGAATTTCAGTAAATTTCGAATTAAATTATGTTTTTTCCCACTGAACGAAAAATACCCTTAAGTCGTTTCGCGTTAAGAAATAATTTTTATAATGGCACGTGATCCAGTGATTTGATTATGCCTGATACATACTGAGGTAATTACCGATCGATCGTCAGCTGACTAACAAATTACATTGTTTACAACTATTTTTCAAAATTCAAGCACTTGCATTTTTTTTTTCATTTTTATAAGAGGTCTTGAAGATGAACATCAACTTACTCGAAATTCAGATATTAATCGTCGCAACTCTGAAATTCCGTAAGTTAGGAAGTTGAAACTTTCCAAGCTTCTAAAGTGACTTTCAGTTATTTACACTGTACTAGAGCTAAAGTAATGTTTTCGCGATATATTACACAATGTAATTAGGACAATTTCCAAGTGTCAGGCCACCATATAATCAACTACAACTAGGAAACTCCGTTGGTATCGGAGTTAAAAGGCTTCTAAAGTACCCTTCTGTAAAATAACCTGAGTGGTAATTGCATTAGCAAAAATTCGAGAAAGGCGATAGATGAGCATCGCAATAAATACGTTAGGTAGTTGCTTAATCAGTCGCAACTTCGATACCTATTTAGTAATTGAGTTGAAACTCTCCAAACTACAAAAGTGTCCCATCCTGTGGAGTTTCAATTAAATTAAAAGTAAGGTAATTTTTGTGTGAATTATTGAATATGTGATTAGTGAAATTTGCATGAACTGCGGCTAGGTTGCTGCAAAATCAACCACTCTGAAGTTTCGTAAGTTAGGAGAATAAAACTTTCCCAACTTTTGAAATACGTAATCTTTATCATTGTACAAGATTTTAACGAAGTTGGAGTTGTAATCTCTTTTTAAAAAAATTTTAGATATGCGATTAGTGACAATCGAAATTCAGATATTCACAATTACAACTCCGAAATTCCATAAGTTAGGTAATTGAAATTTTCGAAGCTTCTAAAGTGACTTTCAGTTATTTTACATCTTGAATTTATACTGAATTAAAACTAAATTAATATTTTTACGATTTTACCAATTTGCAAGAAGTGTCAGGTCCTCACATAATCAGCTACAACTTTAAACTCCGTTGCTATAGGGCTTGAAACTCTTTAGCCTTCTAAAGTACCCCTCCTGTAAATAATCCGAGTTGTAATTGTATTAATAAAAATTCGAGAACGACGATAGGTGAGTATCGCAATAGATAAGTTATGTAATTGCTTAATCCGTCCGATACTTCTTTAGTAATTGAATTGAAACTATCCAAACTACTAAAGTACATTTCAGTGCTCCAACCTGTGGAGTTTCAATTAGATTAAAATTGAAGCAATTTTTGTATGAATTATTGAATAAGTGATTAGTGAAAACTGCATGAACTACGTTAGGTTGCAGCACAATCAACGTAAACTTCGAAACTTCATAAGTTATGAGGTTGAAACTTTCTTAACTTCTGAAGTACATTATCATTAATCATCGTACAAGATTTTAACGAGTATGGAGTTGTAATCTCTTCTTAAAAAAATTTTTAATGAATGAGTCGTGTTGCGGAATAACATTCAGAATATGAAACTTGAAACTGTCTAAGTTCATAAAGGACATTTCAGTAATCCATCTTGTGGAGTTTCGATTAAATTAAAGTTAAGGCATTTTTTTATGAATTTTGCGATTTTTGAATACTACAACAAACGTGCCAGGTTAAGAAATCAAAATTTCTGCACTCTTAGGGTACGCTCTCTTTTAACATTTGTGCAGAGTTTCAATCAAATTGGAGTTATTGTTTAAAGAACCTTTAAAATCTGCAAAATGGTATAAATAGAACCAAATGCTTTCATACTTCCACAAAATCAGCTGCAACTCCTAAAATCTTTTAGTTGTAGGGTGGAAGCTCTCCTAATTTCTAAATTACACTTAAATACCTCATTTTGTTCAGTTGCAATAAAATTATATTTAAAGTGTTTTTTTTTAAGAATTACTGAAAATATGTGGTGAAAATTTCAATAAACGCGTCAAGTTACCCCACAATCTTCTCCGAATCTTCATAAGTAAGGATTTTTGGAAATTGTAGTTGAAATCTCTTTTTAAAACTTTTTCAAAACCTGCGGTTAGCGAAAATTGCAACAAATACGTCGTGTTTCGGAATAAACAGTCACAACTCCGAAACTTCATAAGTTATTCAGTTGAAACTCCGTATACTACTAAAATACATTTCAGTGCCCTATATTGTGCAAGTTTAGTTATATTGAAGTTAAAGTAAATTTATTATGAAATATTGAAAATATGGAGCGACAACTCCGAAACTGCGTAAATACGGGAGTAAAAGCCTTCCAAACAAAATCGTAGTTATATTCGCCCTTTAAAAAAATTTCAAATTCTGTGGTTGAAAATGGTAATAAATGGGATGCATTTTGGAAAAATCAGTCATAATTTCGAAATTTTGAAAGTATGAAACCTGTAACTTACTACACTCCTCAGGTACACTTAAGTAATCTATCTTGTGGAATCTAAATTATATTAAGACTTTTATGAATTATTTGAATCGTTTCACATGATCAAAGGCCGTTTCAATTTTGATGAGTACCACAAACATAGCACATTTAATTACAGATAAATTGTTCGACAATGTTATATCAATTCAGAAATCCCGCAGTTCAAAAAATCGAGAAAAATTTAATGACTATATTGTCTGTCAAATGAGCGAAAAAACTACTATGGTACGCCCTGCCAGCGTCTATAGAAATACTATTTTATAATGTAGTAATTTGATATGTAATTTGATATTTCTCTGCTGCGCATACATTAAAATTAAACATTGGGCCCAAAGTTTGGCTGAATCCAATCGGTAATCATTTGTTTAATGATTCAATTGTAGGTGTATACACAATTTTACCGTAAACACTAACGCATATATCACCGTAAACTGGTTATTCTCTAATGTACCATAGAGTCGTAGACGGCCTTCCCATAGCCCTTTGATAACAAATTTCTCCCTAACTCTGAGCATTTCCTTTGGACAAATAAACGACGTAAACGTCACAATCCCCTCGCTGCAAAGAAAATTTATCCTGATATTCTCCATAAAACCCAATATCGCTCATAACATTGACCATTCGTTGATCCGCTTTTACGACCGGTACCTGCGAATCAAAGCGGAAACTTTCCCTCGCCCGACTTTTCCCTATTCCCGACGAGTCCTCCGGAAGAAAAATAAAATTTTCGCCGCACAACCGCGGAATGTCGACCCCTTTTGTAAACGAGGGAACGTTCGGCCCTTAGAAATATTTTCGTTTCAGGTGCATTTTCGACGCTTCGCAATAATGCTGGGGGGCATGCAAATAGGATCTTTATTTTTAATCTTGAAGACTCGTAAATGTTGCGGTTTGGACGTTTACCGTCGCGTCTCGAGACCTTTCCAGGGGATGAATAATGAAGCAGATTTAAGTTGGATTAACATTTCTCTACTAGCGTGTTTTCACAGGATATTAAGTTTTATGGGCGGGACGGAGAAAAATCTCCGTCGATGTGGTAGGTTACCTAGTGTAGAATCTACTATGTGCATATTTACTACCACTAAGGAAAATAAAGCGGAGTTAAGAGCGTCACTAATTTCTGTAGATAAACTATTACGTAGAATTTTCCGTGTTAGGCAATTAAGCAAGTTACGATATCACCGGAGGGTGAATGTGCAGGGTATGATGCATACCACCTGATTCTACTTAGGTGCGTATAACTCTTTTGCATTTCTTATGGAAAATAATTTTTATTTTTGTTTTGTGTGTGTGGGTTTTTGAAAAGCACATATTCTGCTAACGTATTTTTATTGTGTTTTCAGCCAGTGAAAGAATGTTATGTTTATAACTGATATTTTTTGTAATAAATATGGCTGGAAATTTGTTTCTTTCGCAGCTTTTTTAATACAAAACGGTTTTAGTTCAGTCAAAATACGAGTCGAAGTCTGACCAATGTCGAGCAAGAATAAAATATAATGGAAAATCTTTGCAAGTGGGTATAGAATGAATTCCTGCAGGTTGGTATCTCAAACGTTTTGCACATAAGTCATGCATATCATTTTGAAGTTCATAAAACTTATTAAGAAAATAAGGGAACGATGAACAACTTCCCTAACCCAGTTTATAGAGTTTTTTTGTAGTAGATAAAATTTAACGGTAGATGAACCGAAAAACTTTGTTTAAAATGCATAAAAATGATAAAAACCGAAAGTCTAGACAGATCTGAGCTTTTGCGTTTTTTTTTAAACAATATTGGTCTTATTCATAAACGCATATTAAAGTTAATGTGGGTTTTAGCTTAAAATGCGTTTAGAATGTGAAGAAAATTAGAACATTCACTGATGTCACTACAGTGTTTTGTTCCATGTATTTTTAATAGGGAGGTAACTATAGTTACCTTGTTGAAACGCATTCTAGACGCATTTTAAGCTTAAACCCACATTAACGTTAATATGCGTTTATGAATAAGACCATAAAAATTTAGAAGAAAAGGTCGTTTTTCCGTTTTTTTCACTATAGCGTGAAAATTATTGACGAAAATGCAATACGTTGTATAGACGATTTGTAGGTAATTAAATGCCCTTCAAAAAGAGCGTTTCTAAAAGGTGATCGGAGCATTTTTTACCGAGAAAACTTGGAAAAGCCGCTAAAATGGACCCTTCTTCAAAAATTCACAACTTTGCCCAGTTTGAAGCTAAAGCACTAATTTTGCGTGAAATGTTAGCTTATTGTGTCTGCTTTAAGCATGCAAAAGTTGTATACTATCAGATGAATAGTTTTTTCCAATGACGTTATTAACAATATTTACCGAAATCTTGCAAAATTCGGCGTATTAATTGAGATGGGCCGATTTTAATTTCTCAAACGGTTTTTGAATGAGGATATCAAAACCTACAACTTGGCTATCTTAGATTTTCAGATACGTTTGGAAACAAGTGCGAAAAATGACCTCAAACATTGGCTTCAAGCAACATAAAACAGTATACAGCAAAAGCTCAAATTTGTTAGATTTTGGGTTGATCCATTTTAAACAAAGATTTTTGATCCGTCTGCTGTTAAATTTTAACTACCGGAAGAAATTTTTTTACACAAAAACTGTGCTATTACTTGAAATTTAAAAAAAGTACGCGCCACAATCCGTACCGTGAAAAACGTTTCAATCTCCACTGAAAATTAACAAAATTTCGATTTAATCCGTACGTTCATTAATCAAATTTCACCACACGATTGATTGATCGCACATAAACAATAAAAAAAAATTAGTTATCGATCAATACACAGGAAGGTCGAGGGACCGTCACAATTTCGCCGATAAATAATGAAATCGTCCGGAGATGTCATTCAAAATAACTGCATGGCGTGCATATTTCCAGCAAAGTTATTCAGCATAAATATAAATCGGGACCGCATCCTGCATTACGAATTCGGAAAGGATGAACGTGTGCACGTCAATCACGGGCGCGGCGTCTAGCGAATGAAATTTTGTAATTTCAGAGAAGCGTCCGTACTTGTCGTTGCCATTGTTTTCGTCCGTTATCAAATTAATTTGAGTTCGGGCGAAGGTAATGTTCGAGTGAGTCGCACTGCGGCTTCATTACTTTATTAAAACGGCGAAACGGACTAATTTAATTTGTACTAATGCAACGGGAGAGGTGACTGGTCGAATCGCCGCTCTCGCAATTTGCATATCAATCGAGTTTGTCGGCTGCATTCAAAACTTGCGCTGAAGTGAAATAAGGGGTAAAAAACTTCCTTTTACTTTGTTCTTTGTTTAATAACATTAAATTGTTTCTAAAATTTTAGCGCTTGTCTTTAGCAGCGTCGAGAGACGAACGCTGCATCCATTAGTTATTCTACATAATTAAATGTCGAGAACTCAAAGAAGTTATAATCGATTGCAGCTCTTCATTAAACCGAATTCATTAATAATCAGCACAAGCATTTCAACTGCATTGTATACACAGGGTATAAAATAACGTAGACCCAGTATGAGAGGAGTAAGGGCAGAAAAATGGAAATGACTGTCTGTCATTGCGACTTCATTAAACTGCGCATGGGCGTATCAAAAGTGTTAAGCAACATAAGAAGTGACTATTCTAACTGTTACTCGTGGCGGAACAACATATATGTTGTAAATACAATTATATATGTAGTCGTAAATACTTCTTGAACGATTTTCTTCTGAAGGAATAAACTTTTTAGTCAGTTCGTCATGTCCCATAAATTGAAGTGCTTTTATAAAATAAGTGCCATCAACGAAAACACATGTCCTATAGAACTGTCATCTAGATGACAACATATCTATTCAAAAAAATTCTATTTGCTTCTAGCACCTGTTCATTCACTTAATGCCATATATAGATATCACGTCTACTGGTAACTAGAGGAGGGGCCAAACAGAAATTGGAGCGTCAACCGTTTTTTGACGCGTTAGGAGCGAAGCAATACCACTGATATTTTTATTTCTCCTTACTAAAAGATACCAAACCGATGTAAACTTTGAAGAAAAATGTTAAACGAAAGGAACCAATTTTTTCGGTATTTTTGTATGAGTTTTAAGCTTGCATTTTATGCAAAAAATTACTTTCCATATCCGACTGGGAGGAGCTATCTCAAAATCGTCTCTGCATCCATCGGATTTTTATTTGGCGTTTCCTCTAACACGGTGGGAAGAAGCAGGATATATTATATCGAAATTCGTTATAATTAGTACATTTAATAAATGCTTTAGTGTCTTCCATTAACTGATTTCAAGCAGTGTGTTTGTTTGCCCAATGAGACACGATGCAGTAGTCATTTCTAGCTATCCAAATGTTGTTAGTACAAGCAAATATAGCAACATTTTCAAGAGGCTTTCAATAACAAAAAGTTTTACAATTTTTTTGTGTATTGTAAATGGACGTCTTAACCATAACATGTACGATATAAAATATTTTACATTGGTGATTTGATTATACTCCACGTTGATGCTTGTAAAAGTTATTAAAATGTTGTTTTCCTTTATCACAACGCGGGAGAGATACATGTGATATCGATCCCCATTATAAATGGGGAATTAAAAACCGTTTATTCAACTATCAGCTTCTCATCGTTGGTGAAATAAAATTTCATTGAGCGTCTAAAATTTTAATTTCACCACAAGACGCAATATTTTACGTTTTTTAAACAATACTCCCTTTGAAAAAATTCCTTACTCCCTTTTACTACTAATTAAAGCCACCGAAGAATGAAGCTGGGAATATCGAAACACCGAGATCGACTCCCCCATTCCCACAATTAACGAAATAATGTCACACGCTTCACGACCTCGCGTATTACCGTTATTAGTTCCAGCGGGACTCTTTGAAGACGATTCAAAGCGATGAAGTTTCCCGGGATTGCGAAGTAAGGAGTCGACTTAGTTTGCCTCTATTTGTATAACCGAGTCGAGAACTTCGGTTAGATTCCTTTTGACGCGGGCAGGACGCGCAGTCTAAGATTTTAAAACGAGCCTGCGCCCGATTCCATATCGGAAAGGTGAGTTTAAGGAAGCGAGTGGCGATGGAAAAAATAAGTTTCACGGCGAAATATGAAAGTCCCGCGGGAATGCAACGATTCGGGGAGTTGTCGAGATGTCTTGTACGATTGCTTAAATTAAAAAGTTGGATGTACAGAAGGAAGATTGAAAAGGAACGTAAAGCGAACGGAGTGCTTGATGGCCGTAGGGAAGTTTGGTTGCTGTGAAATTTTCTTTCGTCACGGAATCGAAAAGTAACGCCGTTACAGCTTG
Source organism: Cryptocephalus primarius (assembly GCA_963576515.1). Lineage (NCBI taxonomy): Eukaryota > Metazoa > Arthropoda > Insecta > Coleoptera > Chrysomelidae > Cryptocephalus > Cryptocephalus primarius. The sequence goes on from OY754941.1 coordinate 11,449,929, forward strand.
TTGACTGTGCTTTTTACAATTACAATGAGAAAAATGTGTTCCTCCCTGAAATCTAAGCGCAGTTATAACGCAACTTGTTGCCCCGTGCCATAGCAAAATCTTAGTTTCTTACTTACGCCCGCCTGCTCGGAACAAACCTAATACAACGCGAGGACGTCGGGGTTTCGCCCCAACGTTTCCTCGCCTTGTAAGTTTCCCTATTCTTCCTCGGTGTGCCCTTTGGGGGTGAATTAAAAGTTTCCCACCTGGCATCGACGTGACCCTTACGGCTCACTTAACGATAAGCTATCGAATGGCGGATTCGTATCACGACCTCGGGCCAGGTCTTTGAGGTGAAATTACCTCCAGAAATATACCGAAAGCGTGCGGTCTTCGGCCGTGCCTCGACTTCAGAGGTCGCTTGTTGAGCGGCGGAGGAACTGACGTCGAAATTAGGGACGTGGAGGGAGCGATTTTTAGGATCGGGGATTAATTGAGGGGAGGATTAATGGATTTGCATGTCGGAGGGCGTTTCGGGAATAGTTCGGAAAGTGAGGACGAATCGTCCGTCTGGGCTGTCCCGTGGAGATTTTTTATGACATTAATAGGACTTGTCTCCCTACATCTTCCCAGGATTAATTCGCAGGAGTGTTTCCAGTCTCGAATTTAGAAACTATTCTTTGGATTGTATGTATGAAACAACTACTTCCATTGCTAACAACACTCAAGGTATTGAATTATACGGAATGATTCATATTTAAAGTTCCCGCCTTTAGGCATCAAGAGAAATAACATAGGAAAATTCATATATAAGGAAAAAAGAGTTTACGACTCCAAAAAAGATTCAAATTTGCTTGCTGCCTGCTATTCGGCCATCGTCGTTTACCTCTCCACCCTGGCGAAGCTGATAAGCAGAAACACGTGTTGGTGGTTACCGTTCCTTGCAGTTCGGATGGCAATTTCATAATTTTTTTTCTCTTAAGGTATAACAGAACTCTCTTAAGGTATAACAGAACTAATTTTCGATAAAAGTAAAGAATCACGGTTAAGCAATCAACCGTACCTTCTTGTATAGATGGTCACAGCCGAGACTAGTAAATCATAAGCGTAGTATCGTGACTGGACGAAACGTTAGCTAGTCGGCTGAAAATACTGGGCATACTTTCTACCATGCATCATTTGCATGGTAGTAGCTACAGATGAAACGGTCAAAGATGGGGTTGTCAGTTCCCACCAGATCGAGAGGTTCGAATGGTAAGAAATCACCCTTCATAACTCCGCCTTTCTTCTTTAAGAAAGGTTTGTATTGGACCGAGCAGATCGAATAATAAAGATCTCTACGTTTCTTCCCCACCTGCAGAACATATTGTGGCGATACTATATTTTGCTTCAAGGCGAAGTGATATTATTGAACCGTCAAACTCATAGGCGCGCGAGTAATCATACAAGGAGGTTACCGAGAACTCGGATGATGGTGTAGGGGCAGGGCATTATGCATTATTCTGACCTTTCTGTCGAAAACGCGAAACGCCACTGACATTTTGATATCTGTTCGCTTAAGGAGTTCTTCTACTTGTTTTTCCTCTTTTTCGGACCTTTTGAAAAACAGGTGAAAATGCAGGACTGCTTACGATAACTGCGAAACTTCTTCCCCCGGTACATGAAGTTTCTTTAGTATAACTTACGATTAGCTCCGTATTTTCTTTCATCTATCCAAACAGTTACTACTGAACCCTCACTTAACTAAAAGTACACAAAGCAAACTGATCCAAAAACTCATTCAAGTCAAAACCGCTTTAAACCACCCCCGCCACTTCGTCCCTTCAGCCCCCCTCGTTTCACCTAATAATCCGTGTTCGAGCCAATCCGACTGAGCTGTGACGTACTTTTTTCTTCGAGGGCGTCAGCTCGGCTTTTCGCGAGCCCGTGAATTTTCGATCGGTACATTCATCATTTCCATCAGAATTTAACAATTCGGGACGTAATAAATCACCTCTAAATGTGAAATTTCGCCGGCAAAAAAATGTCTGAAGGTCCGCCCCGGTAAAATACCGGGCGAATAATCGACCATAAATCTGGACGTCGATCGACGTCTAAAGACAGAAAAAGGAGGGAGAGGGCCAAGGAGACAAAACTGAAATATTTCGATACAGGGGGTTAAGCGGGTCGAAAATGTTTAGTAGGGGCGTAGATAAAATATTCGTAAAAAGTAGAGACCGAAATATGCAGAATGCATATTTAGTGCATACTTGCTTGTATATCAATTACACGTTTGCATGTGTTCTTATAAATCAAGTATACTTTCTATACTCTTTCTTCACAAAATTAAACGCGAATTTCGAGGTTTCTTCTTATTAGTCCATAGAAATTAGACGAAAAGAAGCTAGATATCTCTAGATTGTAAGTTTGACAAACCTGTGATGAAAAATGAGACTAAAAATAGCCATTTTCAGTCATTCCACTTTATCTCCGAAACATAAGGATATATGAGAAAAAAGTTTCAAACGAAAGTTGTAATTTAATTACCTGTCCACAAGTATGAATAAAGTTATAGGTGACGCTACTAGTGTCACCTAAGTACTGGTTGCTGTATCTTAATTAGTAAAGCTGAAAATCAAAAACTAACTTTCTAATTTGTAGTCGATTTTCAATACCATTATTATAAACATGTGGGCAATATTATATTTTGTAGAAATAATCTATGTATTAATATAAGTAATAATTATTCATATATGCTCATACAATATGTATCTTCTAAACAGTGGAATTTTCCAACATATTGCTTGAATATTATTAATCTCATAATTTCCTTCACTACTTCTAACACCGAAATTTTTCGTTCCGCAGAGGGTGGTTCACCACATCATTGAAGGTTAATAAAATCGTAACTTTTATTAATTTGGGCACTACTAGCGTTCCCTGCTTAAGCCTTCTTGTGTGCTTATAAAGGAAAAGTCAAATAGACAAGGGACTATCAATCATGTTCGCGCATAAGACGCTGGGCAATATCAATGAGGATTTATTTCTTCCTAAAATGACAGGTGGGGTTAAAACAGGCAGTGGGCGTAGCCTATGTAAACGGCAGAGACTGGGCCTCAATAGCGTCTCTGCGTCGATCCCATTTTTATTAGACGTTCCCCTGGAAGATCCTAAGGCTAGATTTCCTTCCATATATAATTACCAAATAGCTCAGCCAATTTCGACCTTAGAAACTTCATCAACACATGTTCTAATCGTCGTAACGTCTACCTTCTTCGCTCAGAAAAATTTAGAAGAAAAATGTAAAAATGAACAAAGCGACTTTTTCGATAGTTTCGTATTAGAAGTTGAAAGAACACAACACCGAAAGAGAAAAGGTAAAGGAAAGGTCATACACTAAAATAGCATTCATTGGGCAGGAGAGGGAAAATTAATTGGTGATCCCATGCAATGATGAAAAAATGCCTATGGAAGTGGGCACAAGACTAAACAGAATAAAAAGCAATAGCATACGAGGGTAAGATTCAAGAAGGCCTGTTAGACAAATGACGCAAGTGTAGATTCTCATATAAAAACACAAGTTACTGCAATATTACTCATTTCGGACACAAAGGGCGTGTTTCTCCCTCCTTCGGGTCGTAAGGCAACTTTCCTAATTCCTAATCTCGGCAGTTTGGGTCCGACGGGGGCGCGAAACAATATATAATCATGCTTCACTTATTTACATAGATAATCAGTTCATGCACGATTACCTAATTAAATTTGTACCCTCCCTCCGCTCTGTATCTGCTCCTGATTAATGTTTCCGGTAGGGTGCGCCCGAAGACGGAGAAACCAAATAGTTCTCCCTTAAAATAACCGAATACAACTAAACTATACATAAACAACCAGAGGATATTGTAGAAATTATTCTTACATGACGCTCGTGAATCAAGTAAGACACTTGGGAAGATAGAGTGCGAGTTTGGTATTTCTTATGTTCGTGTGAGAGGAGGAAGGAAGGAAAAAATATGAAATATTACGGTTTCATAACACAAACGGTCTTAAATTATTGACTGAAGATTACGTTTTCGGAAGCTTCAATTATTTTAGAAAATATGGAAAACCGTACAGAATTTACAGTTAGGTTAAGTTACATTCCAACACCTACAACGTATCAACAGATTGAATAGCAAGAGTTTATAGCAACACCCTGTATCCTACACCCCAAATCTATTCAAGAACTATTTGAACAACTGAGAGAAATACTGTCACAGAGATTTTCCTCGCTTCTGACACGAACAACTGAAGAGAAAAACGCGAGTTATTTAATACTATTAGGAGAACGTATTTTCACTGCACTGTATCCTTTTAAACCGAGTAAGTTTCACGCTAGTTGCGCTCATTCGACGTCTGACGTTCCCTTGACGTTTTTCTCGAGACTTCCCGCGGAGTTTTCCGCACTATCACCGTTAATCTCGCCCCTACGCCGAGGACTCGACGTTGACAGGCACGATTCTAACAAGCGAAAGGGGGAAAATAACATTGGTTCTGATCAGACGGACTTAAGCAGCAGAACTTGCACACACAGACAGAGAGAGAGAGAGAGAGAGAGAGAAAAACGCAATATAACCGCAGTATTCTGCAGACTTCGCTCCTTCTATCTCCCCTTTTTTTTTTTCATTATCTCCGCATTTTTCTGCAAAAAGTAATTCAAAGACTCGGCAGATGTCAGTCCGGTTTGAACTTATAAACTCGTTGTCTAGTGCTCGATGGAAAATTCAAAAAGGATCCGTGATCTGAATAATAAAATTGGAAGATTTTCGAGCGGATAAAAGACTTATCAGCTTTCCAGAATTTCCACGAACTTTTTCTTAAATGGGAAACGAAGGAAGGGGGGAAGGCGGGAGCTACACACTTTCTGGGGTGTGGTAACGATGGCGATAAAGCTGAGCTGTTAACTTTAAGCTTGCATCTGATTTCCGGCAATTAAATTTAACATTTTCCGATCGAAGAGGATCGTCAAATTATGAGATTTATTGCTAGGCGGCGTCTGCGGGTTTCGAGAGACAGAAACATTTTCGACGTTATTGCCAAAAGGATGACTCCTTGGAGTGTTAATGCCAATAGAATAGGAGGAAAATTTTCAGATAAAAAGAGGGCTATTGAACCCACTGCCTAACTGATTAGAATTGATTAGGAAGCGACCAAGATAATCGACTAAAGTGTTGCTTCGTAATAATCCAAGCAGCGCTGAAAATAAAAAAAATTTGGGGACATTGTCTCAGGAAAATTTTGAACTCATAACTGTCAGTGCGTAATTTAGTCAGAGCCTGCCTAATATTAGCATAATAGCAGTACTTTACTAAATGGAATCTTTAAATATGATGATAGTTACGCAAGGGTGGATTTGGCCGCGCATTCGCCAAAATGTAGACCGCCTATGAGAAATGGCGAATGCGCCGAATTCGTCATGCGCAGCAACACTAACGAAACAGACATCACTACAAATATCCTTAATCCGTGTAATCTGTAGGAACATTTTGTGTCTTAAACAAATTTAATCAACAGGAACACCTCCGGATACACAGCAAATGTGTACAGAAAAATAGTCAAAGCCATAACGAGTATTCCACCCCAGTAATTTAAAAATGATTTCCTCTCCATCGAACTCCGTATGCGCGCTGAATAGATTTTTCCGAAATTTCCACTAATGTGGACAAATATCCCGAAGAGTAATTTGCGATCCGTTCGAAAATTGGCGGTTTCATATCTGTTCGACGTTCTATTAAAAATGAATTACTCGCTTTATTCACCGAATAGAAGACCGTAATGTTCAAATCAGCCAGATTTATTCCCATGGGAAAAATTAGTACGTAAAGGAAGGAATGGATTCGTAATAAAATTTCGAGAGGTACGGAGGGGTACTTTGAAAAATTTTATGGATCCTTACGAGTTTAAAAAATTGCAATTACAAATGGCTGTTGTAATGCAACACTAATATATAAATTAAACATATAATCCCCTACAAAAATCCTACGTAAATTAGCATTACACAACTTAGAAGCTTGATCTAAGGAATCTCATCAACAAAGCAACAAACAAAGTTAAAGCACCTCGAGTCCGTATTATAATTTAGTAAATATCCTGGTGGTTTACGTTTTGAATAGGAAATTTTCGTAATTACCCCAAAGAACGGAATCCATTTTTCATTCCAAAATAACGAAAAAAGTAACTAAATTACCCTCCATTCCCTTCGTTCCTTAACAGGAACGGTAATTAAAATTTAATTTCAAATTTGCATTAGACGGGCCTGCCTTTTTTTGTCATCATCACATACGAGTCAGACTTTAAATTTTTCATTAAATAACGTGGAAGTTATCACAAAGCGAAACTTTCGATAGAAGGACGAAGTGAAACGTAACGAGAACGAAAAAGGAACCCTCGTTATACTTTTCCGTTAATCTAATAGTTTCTAGAAACGAAAAACTATCTTGGAATCCTCCCGAATTTCTCCTGATATTTCAAGGAAAGAATAACTTTGATCGTTTATCGAAAGACAGCTTTAAGATAAAACTTTGATCCGACATCTCCCCCAAGTGTTTACCTGCTCCGTTCGATTTGATGAGAAGAAGTAACCATAAAAATAAACGGCCCGAGAGGAGTTTCGATGATTTTTAAACATATTCCACGACGCGAAAAATCTATTGAAACACAACCGGTGGATCAATGGTTTATTTTAAGCTCCGCTCGTTTATTGTTGAACGATCTCCTTAACGTAATTAGGACATTAATTATTTTCCTCGCGCACTCACGAAAATTACCATAAAAGACACAAGAAATGACCCGATTACAACGGAAGAGACAGCGCCGCTGGAAAATGTTCGGTTAAATATTTCCTCGGTTCGTAATTTTCCGAAAATTTAAAGGCGAGGAAAGGGTATCAGTTCCAAAGTTTCACAACGAGTTTTCACAAAGTTTCTCCTACAAATATTGAACGACGATATCATGAAGACTTAACGGGGTTAAGATTAAAATATTTTTTGATTAAAACTCGAAGCAAGATCCGATCGAAGGGAAAGAAAAACTTTTCCATTTGGATTCTCAAATATATTTTTTTATGGAGAATTTCGCCTCATTTTCACGGGTGAGATGAAACTTTTTTAAATATGTTTTTCGAACTTGTACATCATGCACGAACTCTGTAAAACATTAAAATTTTAAGGGTTTGCAACATGGGGAAGATTTATGAGCGTTGGTATATGAGCAATTTAGGATCCGACGACCTTTTTAATTATGTACGAGGGGCTTAATATACAATAATAATTTGGTCCAGGGGTAAACGCAAAAATTATAAATCGGTTCGCTGTTCATATAGTTTGAATAGCACCTGTTGGCGCCAAAACATTTGGCTCAAGACATCGAGCGGAAAACGTGACCATGGAACAGGTAAATTTTATGGATGTTCTGTTGTCTTACTAAATAGAAAATTGCGATGAGGGTAAGCACAAAATTTACAGAGATAAACTGAAAACTACGCAAGACAAAAAGGCTTGACTGATCCTTTTATATCCATTATCCTTAGGGTAAGCGTACGAAAATTGGTTTTTTGATAAACGACCGTCATAGTTCAGCCATTTCGTATAGAATTTATACAAATTATACACACAAACCTTCCTCGTTTATCGCTCTTTCTACTAGTGAAAACCGCATCGAAATCGGTTGTGTGGTTTAGGAGAAGTAAGCAGAGGAACAGACAAAGGCAGACTGCGACTTATCTTATTCTATTTAGAGACATGTACATGTATTGTCCGTGACAGTATCGTGACGCAGTTTTCACGATTTTAGTCCGCAGGGCGCGAAAAAAAGACTTTACAGACTGTAAATTTCGAAACAAGGTTATGAGTGTCAAATGATTATTTTATAAAAGTATAGTCGAATTTTATAATTAGTAATTGTATCTATAATTTCAAATTTTTACGAGAAAATTGTTCGTAAATGGAAATCCACTCAAATATATACATATAAAAAATTACTATAAAATTTATTGCCCTTATCGTAAGTGAATCATTGGAAAACCTGGAGATATTCATCTTAAATAACCTAAATAAGTCATTTAGATTATAGTGCATCGGTGGTTTTCTGGTAAAACATAATAGATACAATATAAAGTGATTATTAATTCGAATTTCTTAATTAGTAAGTGGATATGTAATTTCAAATTTTCACGAGAAAATTGTTCATAAATGAAAATCCACTCAAATTTATACATATAAAAAATTACTGCAAAATTTATTGCCCTTATCGTAAGTGAATCATTGGAAAACCTGGAGATATTCGTATTAGATAACCTAAATAAGCCAGTCGGATTACAATGCAATAAATCATAATAAGACAAAATATAGAGTGATTATAACCTATTTTCAAGCCTAGAAAACATGACTTTATTACACGATTAGATTATGGAAGCCATAAATACACCGGTATATCTAAACTCCCTCAAGATTAATCAGTAATAGCTTCATACAAGTTAATGTTTAAATCAATGAACCGGCCTGCGTGCAGAAACACCCCTTTACACGTGCGGTCAATTCGTCGATGTTTATCTCAACGCAAACGAGCGTTTCCATAACCTTTCGCCCACCCTACTAACGGCGAAATCTACATATTTTCGTCGAGTAGATTTCCGGAAAATTGAATTTTGCATTCCGCGTGTGATCCGTCGAGAAACAACAACAAAACGCGACTAGATGAAGATTGATGATGACAAATGAATATCGTCGAGGTTCGAGAGGGAAAAAAGGCCAAGGGGAAGAGTAAGAAATTTCGGCCTGGATCGAGGCGAATTTGTCGACCTCGGGGCACGCCTTGTGAACATCGAGCTGGTGCAGAATTGTCGAGGCTATGTTTAATTACAGGCAATTTTTTAGTTTCAAAGAGGAAATGTCTGGATTATTTCCGAACGCATTGGGCACACCTTAATAGGTTATCGACTATATCACACAATAAGGAACTAAGACAATGAAATTTTGTTGTATCACACATGTTCAATTAGTCTATTACAAAGGCAAAGGCACAGAGTACATTCAAATTTAGGGGTGCGCTTTTGAGAACGAGGCAAGTTTTCAACTTTTTTTTTCGGTAATAACTCAAAAACTACGAATTTCTAGTGAAAAATCGTAAGGACTTTCTTGCAGAAAACCTAATTTCCTTTTTAAGCGTCACCATTAACTCAAGAAACTAACTTTTCCAATAAAATAAATCCAAGAAACAAAAATTGAGAAACTGCAAAATTTATTTTTGCCTACAACATTTTCCTGAGTAGAGTTAGGTATATGCATGGCTTCGTAATAAATAAAACTTTCGAAATTACTGTTAAAATGGTGGCTGTCAAAATATTCTACAATAAAAATTAACTAGGATACTAAATTTTGAAATCATTGACTTTTCCGGTTTTTATCTTCTTTCTACTTTTCATCGAATGATTTTTTTATTTTTCGTTTCTGAGGTAAAATGGCTACTTATGTCTTAACATGCAATGGAATATTTGGAACCATTTGAGATAGCGAATTTTTGAGACGCCAGAACTTGTGGCCATTTTGCAACTATCACATGGGGTATAGTGCAGCTTTCGTGATTTTAGGGAAGGGGTGGCTTTCGCGATAAAGGGATGATTTTTGAAAAGTACAATTTGCCCCATTTTAAGGCTATAAAATAGATACCAACTCTGCTGCTTCAAACAAAACTGCTGGTACAAATTATCCAAAGTATTGCAACCAATTTTTAGCACACTTTTGTGATTTAAGGGGCGGTTTTCGAAAAAATATGGTAGTTTTTGAGGAATATTATGTACCCCATGTACAAATTCTGTTGTCTCAAAGAATACTATATCTCTAATGGTTCCAGAGATACACAGGGTGGCTACTATACCTCAACACTTGCGTGACTTGGGTTGCACTAGCCATTATTTTCTTAAAAAATTGGACTGGTGGCGGGAAAATAAAATGGCCCATGCAGCTTAATACACGTGAATAATAACCAACGTTTATAATTTAATGGAACTACAGTCCGCTTTATTCTTCTTTTATCTCGTCCAAATGATGATAGGTTGATAGCTGACAAAATATTTTACTGAAGGGAAAGTGATTAACCTTTTGAAGATAATCGAGACATTAAAATTAACAACTTGCTGTATTTTCCAACCAATTTAGTGAATTTTTAAGTACATCCTCGTTAATTATTAACGCAACCATATATTTTATATCTTAGACTAAATATCTGTTACCATGAAAACTCGGACAATATCTTCCCCTTGTTCTACATAATTTCTTTATGGAAATCCAATAGCTGTAGCGAAAAGGACCCACGTGACTGCGCCCAAAGCTGCGTCAGTTTTATAAACGACCCCCGTTATGTATGCATCTCAGAGAGGACGTATGCAACAATACTGATCCCCCTCTTGACGACTTTCGAATTAAGATTCAATTAATTTTCCTGTTTTTCCGAGAAATTGTATCTGAAAGAACGCTCCGAGGAGCGCTGCGAGCGTGAAATACATTAAAGATGAGATCAAGATATTAAAAGAAATGAGAAATGTCCGTCACAGTAAATCTTTGAGGAGACGGTAATACGTGCGATGTTCGAGGATCTCCCCCACGTCTCTCGGCCCGGATCGATTTTCATGAACCCGTCTCGCAGGGGGAAAATTTAAACATTAAGATTCCCGATGGGAATTCGATTAAACTTCATTAAAAAAGAATCCATGAAAGGGCTGGACTCGAAATGCGGATGTGACCTGTGGAGCCTCTATTCAAACAAACTGGCCGATTTCCTTTGAAGCACGAAGTGGAAATGGTTTCAAATGATGTCTATTCACTCTTGGTGTCCCACATTAGGTCACGTTAGCCGCGGTGTTTTGAAGCTAAACTAGTGAAGAAAATGGGCCTTGGGCCTTGAAAAATGGGAATTGGGCCTTAAAACGTGTGGAAAATTTCAAATTGACGTGGTGAAGTCGGTGAAAATTTTGATTTCGCAACTACAGCTAATTTCATTGTACTGAATGCACGGTCGACGTAGTCACGTTAGCTGTGCAGTACTATTAATACAAAATAGTTCGTAATCAATCGATAAGCAAAATCGATAAAATCCGTCTCTTACTTTCTCTCCCCCGCCGTGACTCCCATTCGATATCAATCACGGAGTTTCACTAAATTCCTAAACCGATTCCCTATTCGTCACGAACATAATCCGTTACCAAAGTGAATTTATACAAATCCAAAATTAATTAGAGCCCGATAGGAAATTAATCTCGGGGCTCTGCTCTCGCACAATTAGCCGCGCTTTAAGACGCATCTCGATTCGTCACTATCCCGCCTGAATTTATGCAATTCCCGTTTCACTAACACGATGCTGAATGGTGAATTTAAGCCCGTACATCATTCCGTAGGGGCGAATGCAAAGCTCTTCGGCGAGTCCGTGTATCATATACCCGGTTATCGTAGTTACATTATACATACACACATGACACATATACACACACATCGAAAGGGGGATGGAAAGGAGGAAATTTAGTAATGCACTGCAAGTACTTTAACATGATTAAATGGAGAAACTGCGATATGTTACGAATGATGTATTGCAAGGCGACGATCGAAGAAAAATATCCCGCGAAGAGGGCGCATCGATGTGTCATAAAGTTTAATGGATGTTTGTAGTTTCAAGCTTGATTTACTGCACGGTTGTAAAATACGTTTCAGATAGAAATAATACAACAAATCAACGACACGCATTAGTTACACAAACGAATTATTTTGTGTGTGTTTTGATAACAGTATTGATATGGAAATTACCACATAGAAAGTGTAATTGTGCTTTTAATGAATTTTCAAATAATTCCAATTAAATGTGCATAATTATAGATTCTACATTAATCATATCACAAGCGTCATACAGCAAAATTATTAATTTTGTGGATGTGTTAATTTTAACCTAAAAAAACATAGAATTTTTTGAATTTAATCTTGTAGAAACGGTTCAAATTACTAGCTTTAACGTTAAAACAAAAGAGAAGTTCCAATTTAATTAACACCATTATTTTCCAATTAATTATCCTCCAATATTTACTATTTTTTAAGTTATATCCATAAGCTCAATCCTCTAATAAAGACAGATCGTAAGATATTAAACAAAATCATCATTTCTCGTATTATCGATTCATTTTAATCGGTAAATATTTTGTATCTTGCTTAAAAAACTAGCCTTCCATACTTTTTCCAAATAAAAAAACTTCTTTCCTTGTTTACATCTAAATTATGATCCAATTTGTTTCTTGTTAGGCAGGTAACATTCTAACCCTTTCGGGGTCATACTCGTTTATCGACGAAATAAATGTGATTGGACTATAAAATAAAAAATAACCATAAAAAAATTAATGAAAAGCATCCGTAATGAAATAATAAGCTTGCGGATGGTTCATAAACCACTTGGCCCATTTGGGAGGAGGGGGTACATCAAAAGACCCCCGCAAGACATATTGAGAGGGTGGGTAGATCAAAACTTATCGAAATAAGTAAAAGTGCTCAACTTGTGCTTTTTTTGTGGTAAAAACGACCCCTTTGTAAAAAAAATTGAAAAATTTTATGCAATTTATTGACTCAAAACGTGCTTATTTATGTAGAAAAACTATTTTTCATGTCCTTAAATATGATTCATTGCTTCTTTCGCCTTTTCAACCCTTAAAAGTCACTCCCTATGTTGAAGTTAATATAAAATAGATATGTTTCGACAGTTCGTAACGTTTTAATCGTGGATTTATCTATAATATAAAAATGAGTCGCTGAATGTGTTGCTAAGCGCAAAACTCGAGAACGGTTGGACCGATTTCGCTAATTCTTTTTTTAAAATATTCCTTGAAGTACGGGGATGGTTCTTACGGAGAGAAAAATTCTAAAAAAAAAATAAAAATTTTAAATTTCCTGAAAAAGTCTAAAAACAACAATTTTCTATACTCCCATACAAAAGATTTGTGATAATACTTAAAAGTCAATTTGAACTTTAAAAATACTATAAAAAAAAAAAAATTTAAATTTCCTGAAAAAGTCTAAAAACAACACTTTTCTATACTCCCATACAAAAGATTTGTGATAATACTTAAAAGTCAATCTGAACTTTAATACCATACGATAAAGTTTGTGTTAGTGGAGAGGTTCCGGGAAGGCAAAACAATTGAGTGACGTTAGTATCGTATAAATATTAATGTCAATATTTGTCAATATTTATTTTTTTAATCAGAAACAAATTGTCTATGGTAAAATGTAAATTGTCTGTGGTAAAATGTCACTTGAAATGTAAATATCTCTTTGCTGTGCATCTATAATATTACTAAACCTAAAATACACAAATTTCTATAAAATTAAAAAAGGGTTGTGTGTTTGTGACTTACTAAATATGCCTCCTATAAGGCGGCGGACAAATTTAGGCAGGAGAACCCGAAATGCAACAAATCAAATGCATTATCAATCTAATCGTACTGCCCAGGAACGTGAAGATCGCAATGAACGTAAAAGAATTCGCTTAAGACAGACCAGTGAAGCGCGATATTCGATTAATAATGGTGCAAGTTTGAATCGAGCTGCTTTTTGTTACAATATGTCAATTGATTAGAGTGCGTACAACTATGTTGCTATTGGACCTATGAACTCAGTTTGCCAATATTGTAAGGCATTGAAATACAAAAATGAAGCCAATGGATTGTGTTGCGCAAATGGAAAGGTGAAATTGATACCATTGCTTCCACCTCCAGAGCCATTGTACTCATTAGTTTTAGGAATAGGAACAGATTCAATACACTATTTAAAGAATATTCAACAATATAACGACTGCTTTCAAATGACTTCATTTGGAGCATCAAAAGTAGTTCGGGAAAATTTTATGCCAACTTTTAAGGTTTGTAATAGTATTTGCAGTTGTATGTTAATTAATCATAACTATTATAGCCCATATACATTTTTACAATACATTTTTTCAATCAAACAAAAAATATCGTGTACCATAAAGTACTACAATAAAAATGAAACTTGATTTAGAATAAGTAAAAATAAAATCAAATATAATAAGTAGGTATCATAATAAGAAATCTGAAATTGTAATTTTCATTGTGATTTTTTAGTGACTATTAAAAGAATTTTGTGAGTTTTATAATTTTTAATTTTTGACATAATGTAATTGTTGACTTATTAACTTAAAAAAATAAAAAATTAAAGAATCGACTGTTAGGCGATACGAAGTTCGCCGGGTCAGCTAGTATTTCATAAAAATTAGTGCGAAAAATTAGCTGTATTAAATTTTTACTCCTCAAATTGTTGTTTTGACACGTTCCCTTTCTAAAAGTAGGACTCCTCTGGGGTTCACCCTACTTCTAATACAAAAATTTACTTTTTCATCCGAATGCTGACCTGCTACTACAAATTACATTAAGTGATCATGATATAATGACTGGGCCATTAGGCACTTTTGAAATGTTCCATGGAAATTTCTTAGGGTTTCTTAACTGAGATCCCGTATATATGGTGAAAACGTATATTAATTTAATTTCTTTTGAAACGTATAAGATACGTTTAACTTAAATATAGACGCATCAAATCAGTTATAATTCAAAGAACATAAGAAATACCTACTCCATCTAATACAATTAATCGCATTTGCATACCTCATTTTCCCTGCTATCTTCTGACGTCACTACTAAATCACTATACGTGCCGTCGATTGCGTTGTGTGAATTTGATCCGGAAGCGACGTAAATCACACCGCGATAAAACGTGTCATTACCCACACGCGACGCTCCAGATGCAAATCACCACAAATTCAATGCGATAATACCTTCATTACACAACTTCGATAACGATCAACGGCGAAAAACGCGAATACATAATAGCCCAATCAAATAACAACAAAAAAAAGAGTAAAGTAATTCGTTTCAGGTTGAAACCTTTTTAAAATCCAAATTTAGGTAAAAAGAAGCGATATTTTTCAAAAAGTATGGGTTTAAAATGACGGCGCCATTGTTTAAACATAGTTTATATGGGGAAAATTGCAAAAAATGAGTTTTTTAAATGTATTAAAAGAACACATGTAAGAGGGAGTATTAAAGTTTTTTTCTTATAGCTGCTTGAAGAAGGCTTCATTTTAGACATGCTAAAAAAATTATAAATAATTTATTAAAATAATGGCAAAAAACCATCGAAATTTGAATTTGCAATAAACAAAGAAAAAAACATAAATTATTTGGAAACTTACGCACAAAGTTGCTTTTTGCCATCCTTAAGATTCCCTTAACATTTGGCGAAAAAATATTAATTAGTTTATGAATTATTAAAGTGCGTGTTTTTGCAACCTAAAAAACGCGGTTGATGCTAGCATTGTAGACAAATTTATAAGAGCTCGTTTTTTTCGTCTTGATCTTTATTTTCAAAATATTCAATTGGAAATTTAAATTTTAAAGATCCTCATCCGTAAAATGGAGTTTGAAAAATTGTCTAATTTGTTTATAAGGTTTTTCGTTAATAACATTACAAGGACTAAATTTATTTTGATTTCGTTTAGATATTTATTTTCCCGGTAGTTTTTCATGAATTTAAAAAAAAAGTTGAGCTAGGACCATTTTAAACCGAGATAAGACGAGATAAGAAACCGAGAGAAACCTAATATATCCACGAAAAATAAAGATACCTAGGCACATTTTTTAAAATTAAAGCTTAGTTCATGCGGATTAGCAAAAATTATTTAGAATGTCATCAATCCCCAATATAGGGGTGGAATGAGGGGTGAAAGGAAATACACCTCGATAACTAATCTTATAATTCTTTTGGTTATGACTCAAACTTTTGGTTATAACTCAAAGAAAAATAGAGGAATTTATTGCAGATGACACTATACATCAATAGATGGAGACATGTAAGAAAAAGGCTCTTTTGTGTATTGAGAGGGTCGCTAATGATGACAGGTTGTTGTCGTTTCGTTTGACTTACGTCAATTAATTAATTAGACATCTGAGTTATTTCAACAGCAAAAGGGAAGACCACAGTAGTATTGAAACACTTTTTTGTAAATTTTAAAGTCACCGATATAATAGATTTCGGAAACATTCATGAGAATACCATCATTTTCTAAAATACTACTGTAATGACGAGAGGGTAAAGTCGCGAAAAGATACTTTAAAGGGTTTTTGTGGGCACTGAAGAGGATTCCGACAACCATTTCCTCATCATTCCCCACTTTGGGTACGCCTACACTATGAACGGAAGGAAGATCAACGCTTTACTCGCAAATTAACTAAGTGCTTATTCTTCCCCAGCGTTCGAGACATAAAACTTTTTCATATATCTTCCAGCTCAAGGAAACTCAGACTTTTAGGTATACTTTTCTCTTTTACGGGTCAGAAATCTCAAATATGGTCTCAAGTCCACTTACATGCTTTCCCTTCCGCTGAAATATCCTATTCTGCCATAAAAACCGTGAAGAAACCATTACTATTCCCCATTCCTAAACGCGATAGTAACACTAAATTCCAATTGTGTATAAAAACGTTACCACATCGCCCCCTAAGCGGGCATATTTGTTACTTACGACCCGGAGTCTGCAATTTTTCCGGAAGAAATATTCGCATGAAATCGCCCTAAAAAGAAAAGAAGAGGGAAGCGTAATACCAGCCCGACGCCTCTGAATCCAAATCGACGATTTCCAAGTGAATACCGCCTACCCGAGGCATCAAAAAACATAGTCCCCGCAAGGAAAAAAATTATGAATTATGGCTATCCGCATTTAAATGTACAGATTACCCGTTTTACGGCGAAAAAAGAACACCGCGCGCGCGATCCCCCGACGGGATCGCATACGTAATGAGCGCCAATAAAAAGGAGTTCCCATCGACGTTGGGGAGCTTCGGGGGGCGCATTACATCATTTCTCGACGCGGCGTGTACTTGCGAGAGAAATAATCTGATGAAAATATAGCCCGAAAGTTTATTTCTACAAGTTCCCGGAGTGATTTACCGGGCAGTTCTGGAACGGTGGGACCGTTTGTTTGCCGGGCCCGGGAAATAACGGGAAAGCCCGGGGCGGCCGAGCCCGGACGAACTCCGACTTAAAATTTAAATAGGTATGAAGTAAAATCGGTTCGAACTGACTGACTGAATTTCCGACTGATTTGTTTTAATTTGAACTTTGGCGAAATAGGTGAGAGTTTATACAGATTTGGAATAATTTGCAAACAGACAGCTAAATTAAGTAGGGCGTAATAATAAAAATTTCGCTTTATCCGATTGTCATGTAGATCGCACCATTATAAATTTACCTCGTTTTTTAACATTTCAACAAATCTACCTCAATTTGACCTATAATTGCGATTACCAACTGAATATTAAAGAACTTATATCTACCAACGATTATGCACATCCACATTATATTAATCTTTTATTTTATTCTGATTATCCTGGTCGGGACATTAGGACAAATGATAGGTACAGGGGTAATAAAAACGTGTTAAAAATGGTCGAAATTCATCGAAAATTGTCCATAACTCGAAAATTGAAACACTTTTTAAGGACTTCCAGTAGGCCTAGGATTCTAAGTCTGCTTAAAACAGTGCGAAAAATGTATAACAAACAGATGTTCCCCCTTTTTAAAAATAATTTTAGGCGTCTTTGATTAAAAAAAAGTAGAAGGTTGTTTTGATGGCACAATAACGAAATATCAGATAATCACACTTATAAATTAAGAATATTAAGAATTTTGGGTCTATTAAGACGATATGCAAAATATTTTTAATAACCTGGCCTTGTTTCAACGTTTTAATTTTTAATTTCACACAAAGAACAATCCCTAATTGTGACGATCTCATAGTGTTTATTTTATTGTCGAACTCAATTATGGTACCCAAAAGAAAAGCCAACGTTCCGCGCAGGACGTCTGTCGAATCAGCTAGCAACGTACGAGGGGTATTCAAAAAGTAAGTTTCCCTATGTTGGGAAAAATAAAAAAAAGGTTAAACCTTAAGAGTCAATTAACTTTATCCCTTAACTCTTAAGCTATTTTTGTACGTAGTCACCTTGGACTTCAATACATTTTTAGTATCTGTTTGCAAGCTTAAACAAACTTTCCTTATAAAAATTCGTGCCCTGTTTTTGAATCCATGATTTGACGACAGTCTTGATTTATTCGTGCTGGCCACCCAAGCTTTCTTTCAACTTTGGGAAAAGCAAATAGTCCCTTGGTAGCCTATGGGACTGGAGAGTATGGCGGGTGCTCCAAAATTTCCCATTTAAATTTCTGCAGTAAATTTTGTGTTCTTTTTGTTTTGACAGAATGCGGCCGAGCATTGTCATGAAAAAGCAAGACTTTTTGGCAATTATCCCGGGCGCTTTTTGCGCTGACAGACCCTAAACTAAAACTATGTTCGGTGCGAGCCCGCTAGGTGGCGTCTGAGAGGAACGCCAGACTAGAGAAACTTACTTTTTGAATACTCCTCGTATTTCCCAATACCCAAGATTAATTTTTTTATGGTAATTAAATCCAAGAGTCTCCTCAGTGTCCCCTCGAAATTTTTCGTGTGTTTCTTTCATAAAATTCCCCAGAAGCACAGCTCCGTTGTCTGATAACCCCCTAAAGCTAATCTTTGCAAAACCGGAATATGTCCGCTCGGAGAATATGAGAATTATGGGCAATAATCCCGGCCGTAAAGTCCGTCGACCAATAAGACCTTTCTATCGCGCCCCCGATAGCGGTAATAGCAGTAAAAAGAGACGGGGGGAGTAGGCGCAATAAGCGGCAAAAAATTTATTCCGCACCGGGCGGGAATATTAAAAAGGGATAAGAAAGGGATAATCGCGACAATCTTAGCGTCGCCGAAAGTCGTACGATTAACTTCCCGGGGGATTAAGGGGACGACCGAGATATCGCCCAGGAATGTTTTTCGTCCGTGACGATTAATGCCATTCGGCCGACATCACGTCAGGACTTAGGGCTCGTTTCCTTATTTTCCGATGAGCTGACAGCGCAAAGGGGAAACCTAGGGATTTATCGACTGTTACCGACAGCTAGTGAGGGTGAATAGAGGGAAGGAGAAGGGAGAAAAGGTAAATTTACTGTATGATTCGTTAATTGGAAGGAACGATCCGAAAACTGCTACTCGTTCCTCTTGGGGAATTCCGACCAAAATGAGCGAAACTGAGGGAAACCCGATAATAATCGTGTCATTGATGACCAGTGAAATTTTTGTACGACAATCTCATAAATGCCTCAAAAAGTTAATAAATGAGCTTGTATTTATACTCAAGTCGCTTAAAATGAAAATAAAAGGACTCAAACTAAATCAAAATTTAAGTTCCACTGTCGGTAATATCTATAGTGAAATATTTGTTTTAAGACGAGTGCTCGGTTAGAGTTTTTGATGGCCATTCGATTATTATGAAGCTGTTTTTTCTGACCATTTTTAAATCATTTTCTAAAATTGTTATTACCCAAATTAAAAATCAAGGTTACATAAATTTGCAAAATGCTGAAATTTAAAAATTCATGGAAAACCTACCAAAATCCTATAGGTTACGCCTTAAAGCTTCGAAAACCCAAATTTGGGCGTTCCCCATCAAAATCACCCTAAATAACAACACTAACTATTCATGAACTCTTGTAAATTCCTCCCCGCTGCTCCTTCCCCTCCGTCGCCTCGTTAAATCACTTTTTTATAACACCTGGACGCGTCCCCCTAAGTCACCCGCTGAAACTTAAATGAGTTCCGCCGGTATAATTTGAAAAAGTTACCCCGGAAACTTTCGGAACGAGAGACTCAAGGGTGGGATTTTCCATCCCTTCCGACCCCCACGTCGGCGAACCCCAGTGACGTCACGGATTTTATTTAATTAATTAGGGGTAATATAGTGGTTCCCTTAGTGGTTTTAACGAGGAGATAAGGAAGAGTGAGGGACTCAAAAATGCTTTTAGAGGTCGAGTATCCCAGGTTTTCTTTGTAGGATGAGGTGAATTACAAGGTAATTAAGACAGGGGGAAGATTTTGAATATGTACACTCGTTGGAAATTTATTTATTTGTTTTTCATTTTGGTTGCGATTCTGCGTTTAAGTTAGAAGTAGGAAGTATCTTGCAATTCTATCGGGCAACATCGATTTTCATGAAAATTTTGGATTATGTCCATCTTACCCTCTTCTTCAAAAGGCGCATTAGGGATGAAAATTGCCCCTCGTGGCGAAAAAACCGAAAAGCAAAGAAGTAAGTTATTACAGGCTGAAATCTTGTTTGACTGAATAAAGTAAATGTCCCCTTATATTACTGAAAATAATAGATAAGTTTTTCAACGTTTCAACCATTGAAAAACAACCCCTGAAGACCAAATTTGAAGAACAAACTAGCTTTTAGCAAATTTAAATATTTCAATAGTGCATTTACAGTGAATAGTAAAACTGTACTACGGTAATTTATAATTTATTCAGAAAATTTTAGCTACTGAGGCCCACTCCTCATAGCACAAAAACTGTAAAATTGTACTCTCAAGTGCTTGATAAGTTAACCTAGTTATATATGCAGAATAAATAAACCATCATACCTGGAACGTAAATTATGCTTTTCAACATTTCAACCCTTAGAAACCATTCCTTATGATAAAATAAAAATATTTTAGTATTGCATGAAGCCGAACAACTGGCACAAGATAGAGACACCTGGAAGGACATCATTCGTTGACGATGCCACTACATCCTTACGAGGATTAAAGACAGAGGAGGAGGAGGAGGATTTGTAATATGTTTTAAACGGTTCTTCCTGACGAAACCTTACTTTCCTGGGCTATTATGTCATGGTTAAATATATGCGTGCAAAAAAAACCGAAAAGTAAAGAAATAAGTTTTTATAGGCTGAAATCTTGTTTGAATGAATAAAGTGAATATCCCTTTATATTAGTGAATGTAATGGATAAGTTTCTGGACGTTTCGACCATTGAAAAACAACTCCTGAAGACCAAATTTGAAGAAGAAATTAGCTTTTAGCAAATTTAAATATTTCAATATATTTCAATAGTGCATTTACAGTGGATAGTAAAACTGTACTACGGTAATTTATAATTTATTCAGAAAATTTCAACTACTGAGGCCCACTCCTCATGGCACAAAAAACTGTAAAATTATACACTCAAGTGCTTGATAAGTTAAACCAAGTTAAATAAATCATCATATCATGGAATATAAATTATGCTCTTCAACATTTCACCCCTCAGATACCATCCCTTATCCTAAATATATTAATATTGCATTTGTAATAAGTTTTAAACCATTCTTCCTGGCTAAACCTCACTTCCCTGGACTATTATGTCGTGGTTAAGATATTTTGCTTGCCAAGATATGTACAGTTTTGCATCATCAATCATTTTCAATGGGGTCGATCGAAATTCCAAATCTGAAAACGCAAATCGTTGCATTTTTTGCGTTTTTTCAGTGCCATTTATTTTACGTAATCAAGCCCGACCTGGACTAATCGTTTCCCTCTATGAAAATCTCTATTGTTTACTTTTGCATTTTGATTCAAGCGAGAATCGTATTCGATTACTCATCCAATCGTACGACAATAACTCGAAATCCGATTCAGCCTCGTTCCCGATTTACTCGATTTATCGAATCGGATTAACGTTGTTCATCATCAAATATGTGCCTCTCTCTCTGTCGTACGCACGCACCCGCCCACCCCTCAACCCTCACCTCCTCCATCCCCCCCCCCACACACACGTCGGTCCTAAAAGGCATAATTCCTGCGACATTTACACGTCGAGGATTTCGCCAAATAGAGGTTTCTCCCGGCAAATTAAATAAACCATTCGATAGAATTGGTCGGCGAGAGGAACGTTCCTTTTCACCTCGGATCGTATTATTTTCTTTGGAAAGGCACTATAGCGGGCGAGAATGTTGAATAGTGGAAGAGAGAAAGCCATTTTATTACATCTGAAGGAAAACGTGATCTATCTGGAGACTGTTTGACAAATAAGACTTGCTATTCTATTTGCTTTTTGTTTTGTTTTCCTCACTTCGCGTATAAGGGTGATAGGATACGGTGCGTGTATTATGTGTGCACGTGAGGAACCGATTCGTCCCAGATCTTCAATATCGGTACGTAAAAGCGAAAAGCTTTCATGTAAATGCTCGTGGAAAAACCCCCCATTCTTTCATAAGACAAATAAAACTCGGCCTTCACGTCTCGACCCGTTTTTTCGGTGTTTTTTTAATCTTTTTCCCTAAAATTACACACTTAGACCAACAATTCGGTGGTATTAGCGACATTCTCAGCGCACCACGCCTTCAGACCGTCCATCCTTTCAGTATTATTCAGCCATCTGTTGTTCAGCTGATACTGAAAGGCTTGGCCCACGTAGTTCTGCTCGGAGATATAATTGAACCCCAGTGCAATCGCCGCCTCTAAGGTTGTATCGAATAATTCTTCAAAGAAACCGAGGCCCGTCACATTCACCTAAAACGTAGATCAAATCCGGGTCAGGTGCAATTAACAATTGTCGCCATTGTGATGTCTCATTTGGGAGGAGGATGGTCGCAATTTACGTGTATTCACGGAGGACGTTCTCCCTTTGCAGCCGTAAATAAGCACAGTCCAATTTGCGATTACGCTGACTAGTCCAAATGGCTCGATGCATAATTGCAAGCAAAAGCGGAACGGTTAAATGATTTTGTGCGAGATGAGAATGATTGCGCCGATTGTATTATGATTAAGCTGGTATTTCTAGTCACAAACTTGGTCGTAGTAACAGGAGGATAGAATTGCCCCTTCTGCGTTTAGCCTTCTGATAGAACTCACTGATTTTTAGGTTAAGGGACTAACGTTCAGAGTTCACAACGATTTTAATTTTATTTGGCCTTACTGTATTAAAACGGGACAATTATGCCATTTCATGAGGTACCGTAAAAACGAAGGAAGAACCAAAGCCATTAGCAGTCATACTTTCATGAAATTCAAATCCTATTACATTTAACAAGAATAATAAATGGTTTAACGGCCATTTCATGAGATTTTAATTGGTTTTCAGTGAAGAATATGCGTCAATGTATCATACCAAGACGACAATTATGAAAAATATTGAGACAATTTGAGCTTCAAATTTAATTTTCAACGCAGTCGGAGCTGTTTAATGAAAATAAAAATTTTATTAAACAAAAAATAGTTCGTTACATAAAAACCTTTTAGGAACTGCACTGAAAAAATTGAAGATAAAATTGTCGCAACTTTTATGTAATTCATGTCTTCGTATGATTCAGTATATGTCACTTGCGGTGTATTTCCTACATATCAAATCAAATTGAATCACTTATTTAGAAAAAATATGTGTTGTGATCTCAAAAAAATCTGGTTTCTAAAACGAAATTTTCCGAAAAGTCTAATGAAATTTGATTTTTTAAAAATTTGCCTAACTGTTAATGAAAATCCGATATCTAAACCAGTTTTTAGATCAAATTTAACAGATTTTTTTCAAAAATCTAAAGATCTATGATGCGAAAACACCTTTTTATTACTTCCAGCCAAAAATGTGACTTGCATACAATTCTGTTTCCAGAAAACATTACTGGCACGATTATTCACTATTTCATAAATTCACAAAATTTTATCATGTTAACTGTATTTCCAGAATTTTTTTCAAAAACCGAACTTTTAACAAACCACATAATTCATCAATTAGAAGTTGAAATCAATTCAATAATATTATTCTAAAAATTCAATCAAAGGAAAGCCAATTGTCCAAAGAAAAATCGCATCCCTTAGGTCCAGGAAACTAATTTTAAGACATTTTAACAAAGCAATTGATACACGCATATCAATCTCAAAATTTGAAATAATCAATTGGTGGCGGCGCTAATAAACAATTGTGTCACGCATGAATTTTAGTGAAAATACGAATATTTTCATATTTCCAAAATGTATAATTAGGAGACTAAATACATGCCACATGTCGAGGGCAAAAATTGTGTTAGCTGTAGTAAAAAGAAACAATCGTCAACGTCAATGGACCCTGCTTGAATTATATTATAAAAGTGTGAATATGGGAATATACACAGGTATTCAAACCTAAGAAAAAAGATTGGATTTAAACAATTATAACGCTTTAGTTACATCTAATCGGATTTCAATTTCATTACCTCGTCTCTGACCTTTTAAATCGGCTTTAGTTTGCCCCTTGGCAGTAGTGTTTTATAATTTCTTAAAAATATTATTTACAGTTTTTTATCACATCAAAATTAAAAAATGTTTAGTCTAAATAAAAATTGTAAAAAAGGGTCCCAACGATGACTACTTTCAGCTTCTTTTTACCCTTATTTGGCGAATTTAAGGGACGCGTGAAGGAAACACAACAGCACGACAATAAGCTTTAAGACGATTATGAGATGGTTTTAAAAAGCTACCTCAATTTAGTGTCAAATTGAGTTTACCAGCCAATTAGCAAAGAACAGCGCACCTAACGCCAACTCGTGAAAATGGCGAATGCGAATATTACTGGCTGTATCGTGTCAAATTCGAAATATCTGCGAGCTGATTAACTGTACCGAATTCACATGAAGCTTATAGCATTTCTGGTGAAGAAGCCAATCTATTGTGCCGTTAAGCATAACAGTCGGTCAGGCCGACTATAATATAAGTTAGTTTAAGTGTTATACTATGAGTATAACACTTATAGTGGAAGAAGCATACATACTTCACCATACTCCTTTTTTTCTAGCAATTGTGTAATGAAAAATCAAAGCGAAAAATGTCTATTGGTATGCAACTAGACTATGAGTAGGCGGTGATAACAACGATTGATAAAATGTATTATAACTAGGGCTGGCCAATTATTTAATAAGATTAAATCTGTCAATTATGTTTACACTAAGGATTCTAGATTGAGGACTTATCGTGTTACATTAACTGAATAATCACCTAATTTTACTTATTCCTTCTTAGGAAAATTGCGGGCTGTTGTTACAAAGACTATTTGTTACAAGGGAAGGTTATTTTGAATCTTTTTATCCCTTCTTACGAATGATTTAATAATGATGTATATTTTACCTGACGGTGATTTGTTGGGTAAGAGCATTTAACTTGGAATGCAACTTTCTAATGGAAGTTATTTCCAGACTAATTAGGGCCTTAAATGTGCCAAATCACTGTAGTAACTAACGTTACTGTACTATGTAGGAATTTCTTAATTAGAGAAATATTTTTAGTGCTCTATTTTTGTCCAAACTTTAACTCTCTTGTGATTTTGCCTACAAATAAACGAGACGAACCTAACAGCCTCAAATATCACGATTAATTATTTTATTGCATATAAGTCCTGTTCGTGCATGTTTTTCCAGTATTTTGGTGCATGTCACATGCATATTTAAACGGATTTGCAATACATATTTGCCCAACCCTAATTAAGACATACGAGAAAAATTGTTTGTTTACTCACAGTAAGTTCCTTATTGAGCCAGGTAACGTTCAGTCGGTTTATGTACTCTGGATCTTTGGTGGTGTTGTAAGTGCCTACCCAGTCTACATGTTTCATGGAGATCCTGTAAAAAATGGAGTACCATTAAAATACCATAGGGTATGACGAGCTGAATCAATTAGAAAACAATGAAGTACACCATTCCTGTCAATTAGTTGATTGGACCTTTATAATTAGAAAATATAACGAAATACTTGCAGAATACTATAAGTTCAACGCTTGTCACAGTACGTGAATTTTTCTCATTACGACGAGTACTTAAGGTTATTGAAATATAGGGCTAAGTTTATAAATATAGCGAGGTAAATATAGGGGGGAAACTCCTACAAATCACTCCTTCATTTTCACGCACATTGTTTGTATTTTCCAGTACAATTAAAATATTACCAGTAAGAGCTCGTTCTAAGTTTTTCACTTAGACTTACGTGATTTCTCCTACGTCGTCAATCACCTCCGCTGAAGCCAATTCCCCCTTGACCTCATAGTTTCCCGTTAATGTGAAATATGACCAGTAAAGGTCGTATTCGTAAACGGCGGTTGTGTCGTCTTCAGAAATTTTCTCGTATTTGGTTACGTTCCACCACGGAATGTTGTACCACTTCAAATTCGATACCGAAAAATCAACCCTAAGAAAGCGTCAAGGAGTTTTAGTAAAGAAATTATATTAATGTTTTTATTGATTACGTACTCTACTCCCATAAACTCGATGGTTCGACTGATGTTTTGGGAAATCAATATATAAGGGTCATGAGGAGGTACGTCAATTGATGGGTCTCCCTTGGCCGTGACTTGTTTAATACATTCGTCCCAGGCATCATAACCTGATAAGGAAAAAATATACTTAAGCATATTTTAGTGATGAGTTTTTCCTTTAATTTGATTGTATTATTTTTAATTTCAGTACTATGGTTAAATTTGGAATATGGAATTTCTTGTATTTTCCTTTTGACAATCCGCATTCTTATAAAAAATCAATTAAGAAAATTCAGTGATTTTCTTACAAGATTTCCATCGTTCATATTTATTTCTTAAATAAGAAACTATCTATCGTTTTAATATTTGTTCTGATCTGTTTTAAACCGCAAATATATAAATTAGATTCCACATAATATACATATCAGACAGTAACTTCTATAATATGACTATCAATATGTGCTTCTGCAGACCCTAACTTAAATTTATTCAATAAACTTGATTTCTAAAACTAATTAGCATCCTTGATTGACTATAACTGCTGTCGACAATGGCTAAGTTTGTTTTATTTGAATGTAAATGTTAACTTCTTACGAGTTCGAGTAGAATATTTTCAGTATCAAAATATCTATTGAATATCATGTTTATTCATCATAATTAATTAATTTGGAGATGTTGTTTTCCCAATGAAAAATATTTTATCTCAATACGAACATCCATATAAAATGTCTAATATAATTCAACCACTTGGGAATATTAACTTATAGATATGTTTCTCGATGATAACAAATAATAATTTTGAACGTCGTATCATCTTAGGATATGAATAATAAATGTTACTAATTTAAAAAAAAATCTAATTTATACTTATACAATCAGGCGATTACCTGTAATTACAAATTTATGTGACGAAAGGCCATTACTCAGCATTTTATTTATTTGAAGATGTCGATATCAGTTGAAATTATGAAGTGCGGTGCTTAGTTCAATTGATATATTGTGTCAATTTTTTGATAACCAATTCATTCAGTCTGAAGTATTTAAACACATTAATATCGAATTGAGTATTAAACACTTTTACATAATAAATATAAATACAAATAGTAAATACATGTCTTATTAATTAAGGTATATTATTTTGGATCTTTAAGTAAGGGTTCCTATTCCTAGAAATATGTCACTTACTTACGTATCTACTTAGTTAAACTGTAGTATAAAATATCATTTTATTTAATACGTTAAATTAATATAAATTGAGTAATTTTATTATAGTGTTATTCAGTGGAAACACTGAAATCATTGGTCTAAATTTAAAAAATCAATAAAACTGGTTATTTTCTGAAAAATGGGTTTAAAACAGATGCGGTTTTCATCTCAGTTTTTCAGTCATGTTTAAATTTTTACTTATTTAGATGTCAATATAAAAACATTTGGTATGTGGTAGTGACCCATGAAGTTAATCTTTTATAAATATCTCCATAATTATTTCATTCCGTTAGTTTCCAATCCAGATTGATATTAAAAAATTAAAATTCATCTTGAAAGCGGATCAAATTCCTTAAATACTAACTAAAATCATTGAGAAAACTTATAATACAATGTTATAAAATCTTCAACGGCTCTTAATAGACCATTGATTTTTCTTGCTCGTCCTTTTAAAATTGTATCAAAAAATGGCAAGTATGTAATACAACAATTACAGATCTCCACAAGCATTCATAATGTATTAAACAATAATTATTATTTCATCTGATAATTCTGTGATTTATTTATAGAAAATTGTAAACACTGTACACGAAAAAACACTATAAAATAAATTAGTTTAGTGAAATATATGCACATCTGAAAAATTTATAACACTATCTCCTCTTACCTTTGGCGAGAGCCGCGAAAGCTACAAAAATAAGGATTTTACCAATCATTTTAGTCATTACGTAGTAACTGAGTGTTATTGAACATTTTCTACACTTTTATATGTTCCCGTAAAATACAATTAGAATCACTCGAGAAACTAACTTGCATATCTTCAAGTGCCTAAGGTGTGCAAAAATCTAATCTAATCGTGCTTTAGTCTATGTTTGACCTATTTAACATCGTGTAATGTATACATTGAAAAATACAGTAGTACGCTGAATATATTTTTGGACCCATTTAACAAGTTAATATACTGTATTCTTAAGCTGGAATAAAATTATCCAGTTAATTTGAAATAAAGTGGAAAATGGCATCGAATTCCTTGTTTTCGAGTTATACAGCAGATTTAATATCATAGTTAACATCATAATATTAATAGCATATGTAACTAAGTAAATTAATTATTATAAATTGACGATGTGTCCATCATATGAAGCAAGTGCTTTATACAAGTACACAAAGCTCTTAGTAAATTCTCAAGGGTAAAGTGCCCTTCAGGGTGATTTTAGAAAAAACGTTTCAAATAAATATTATAGGTATTGCATGGATAAGTTAGGTTGCGAAGATTAAAATAAATCGGTGGAAACCATATTAAGGAAAGTTAAAAAATCACAAGGGAGTAGTGCCATTTATAGGCACAGGGTATATTCTCAAGGGTATAGTTATAGCGGTTTTAGATCGAAAAAAGTCGTACATATTAAATTGTTAGGTCAAATCACGAAATCAGAAATTACTAAGGAATTAAAAGAAAGGAAAATGCTAAGAGTTAAAGTGGCATATTTGGAGAGAATTATATGCATTAACAATTCTACAGATTTCATGTAGAATTTCAGCTGTAAAGTATTGGAAAATATCTTGGAAAAAATTCAGAAAACCTGAAAAATCACAAGGGCAAAAAGCCCTTCAAAAGCCGTCAGTAAAGATAAAACTCTGGTAGTCAGTATGGATTAAACAGTAGATTAAACATACAAGATATAAAAAACACTGGACTAGCTTTCGAGATTACACAAAAATGATAGGAGTAAAGTGCCTTTTGCCCTTTAAGACGTTCGATATTTTATGTATCCCTATAATGTACAATGCTAGTTTGAATCAAATATAAAACCTACAATTCGAAGAGGTTTTTCAAAAAAAAAAATAAAATCTTTTTTATTCTGTGACAATTAAGAAACGAAACGAATACTGCCATAAGGTGTCAATCGTAAACCAAAAATAATTTAGGGTTTAGAGTCTTCTCCAGTCAACGTTACCCTTTGTCCTTTAGGTTTCAAATTTTCAGGAAAGACGAAGTTTATGTCAAACTATACTTGGCTTTGATTGAGTGGATTGGAAGTTATGAGAAATTTATTTAATGACCGACGTAAACAGACAACGACAGAGTGGCGCCGTTAAAAATTTAAATAAGATACATGAGACTTTAAGTTCGCACAAATCTAAAAACCCTAACATAACCATACATACACACACAAAGATATTTTTCCAAAAACACTCACAGGACCTCAAAAAGCCCAGAAAACAATATACCTTCTCATTATATGAGTAGCTCAGTAATATGAACTACCCCTAAACAAGTAATGCTATGGATAATACCACTCAAGGCAATGAATTATGGAAAGATTCATATTTATTGGTTAAATAAAAATTTATTACTACGAAAATGTTAATAACGGTTTTCTAATAGGTTATATATATTACAGGTACTTTTCAGATCGCTCCAATTTTTTTTATAATCTCAACAGATGTTTATTCAACCCGTATGAACTTGAGATTTTTTCTCTCTCGTTTGAACAAAGGTACTTTGTCTATTACTGTATTAATTGTTTTTATATCTGAAGTGGTAAATTTATATTATCTCTATATCACCAATTCGTAAAATTCGTCGATATCGTCCTTATTTATTTTCCGCTGTCGGTCTCCTTCGCTTTGTTTACCGAAAACAACCCCACTTGACGTGGAAATAAGCCAAAGCACTCCACCGGTCTACGATTCGCAGTTTTTCCTCCATTTTTTGTTTTTAAATAAAGACCCGATGAAAAGAGAACGGCTACAAATCACCGACATATGACTCGAAAAAATAAACCGTGTTTAAGGGCTAGGGGAAGAGCGAGATAAAGGAAGTGGAGCTGGGGGGGGGGACCGAGACTGAATTATTCAAAAAATATTAAAATCCGCAGGAGCTCGTGTAGCGTACAGAAGAAAAACTCGCTACAGGAAAAATATTCATAGCCCGGGAGAGAGGAGAATTAGCCCGGGTCCCGTATCAACGTCAAATTAAAATGACAGATGTCTGTACGTCGACGGCGACGTGGGATTCTTCCGCTCCCTCTCGCCTCCTTCAGGAGCGATTCCAAAGAAAGGGCGCCCCCCGTAAAAAGCAACATTAACTTTTTTGTGTGTAGTGTGCGAAAGGAGGACGCGGAATGCGTTTGCGGAGTTTCTTTATTGCGAAAGAAAAATGTATCGGGGAGGAGATGTTTTCCTTTTTGCGGGCCGTCGAGAGAGAGCTCGGCGCGGAACCGCCCGAAAAATGAACTTGTTTTCAGCGATTGTATACGAGGGAGGGAGAGGGGGGGACTGAAAAATCGCTCCCTCGTTTCGGGCCACGGTCAGTCGAAAAGGGGAATACGAGGGGACGTCCTTGTAGGAAAGTACACGGGTATCTTTCAAATTTTTATTCTTCACTTGTGTTTTAATGAATCCATTAGATAAAAACATAACAAGAATGGAAACTGCAGCCCTATCCTCATGGCGCAACAAACTTTTAGCACTCGTTTACATTACACCTTTAGGTGGCTAAATTCCCACGTGTATAGTTCGTCTCGTTTTATTTGAGACTCGAATTGTGGTACGTGTTACCCGGACCCGATTGTTTAAGTTTATAAACGAAGAAGTGAAGAGGCTTAAAAATTGTTATCCGCTCGTTGTGACAGGATATTTACATATATTAAAAGGACCGTACTTAGAGTACTTCGACAACAACGGGGGCTAAAAGAACTTATAAACTTAGAAAGAACGTATTCTCATTAATGAGTCGTGGCGTAAATGTAAATTACGTAATAAAGAGGTAAGATTATCTTAACGGCGAGTAAGATAGGAACTGAAAATATATTTGAAGAGATTGTGTAAGTAATAAAATCATTTTACTCTGATCTTGATCAGCGTAAACAGTGAACTTGAAATAAATTAAGAAGCAGGTTCAGATGAAGAAATGGCAGTGAATGGTGATATGAAGTATGGTAAAGGGGAAGAATTAGGTGAGGAAGAATTGGAAGAAGTCGACGACATAGAACCTGCATCATAATAACCTAGACATCATATGCAAAAAAGAGAAAAGGAGATGATTTTTTTCACGGTATGGAAAAGATTAATTTGTTCGATCACTAAAAAATTCCGGAACGGTCCAAATATCCCGGACGACCACTCGAAACCCTCTCATAATCGGCAATAAAGCACTTCACCTTTCCCCATTAAACAGATAATTTATGACCTTTTATTAGGGTGTCTTGTACCAAGTTTACTGTAATTTTGCCTGAAATAAAATGCGAGGTATAATAAACACATTTTTTTCTTCACTTCTACTGAACTATTCCAAAAATCGTCTTGCCGAAAATTAGTCTTTGCTCTGGTATGTTAGCTCTTGCCAAACATGTCAGAGGGTAAGCAAGCGCATTATCGTTCCCCCCGGTGAATAATTCATGGGAAACTTTTACGTGAATTACGTCGAGCATATTAGAAACGCGCCTCCGTTCTCACCTTTCGCTTACAGATAATCCCTGGAATAATCCAGAAGGGAGTGACACGTTAAGTTTAGCGAACTCTGAGGTTCACCATCTCCGTCATATACCGTGTTATTTACCGCTTTATTAACTCCGCGAGAACTTAAAGGTAAACCTTGTTTTATCTCCGTGAATACACTGCGAAACACACACCTTTTCGGAGGTCTCGTCGCCCCCTCCCGCCTCCCGCCGAAACTCCAGAATGGAAATAATAAAGAACTTGGAGATCCTCCATAATATTTTGGATTCCCTTTGGATTGCAATATGAGGTTACACGTTAATTACGGTGATTTCCTCGGAGACGGGCTTTGTGTCCCTAATAAAAGTTTCTCCCCGGTGTTTTTTGTTTGGGCGGAAAGAGTTGACGGCGTATATTTTCATCTGGGGGGAACGGAAGGAGCGGAACGTGTCCCAGTTTATCGCGCGCCGGGACCCTACGTACATTTAATCATGTGGAGGTGAGGAAAAACGGGCAAAAGAGAAATGAATAGTTACCCTTCAAACTTCTAATGAAGCCATAGGGAAGAGCCTTACTGGTGATGTTCTTTTTGGGGTGCTATTAGACACCCATACCCAGTGTAGGTAACTTCTGTCATTAACGATTTCTGAAATAAGGTACGCAGAGCACACCCACTGCTACGATAATTGAGCCGGTAGGGATTAATTTAGGGATCATTAAAAATTTACGTCGGCTGTAGATATTGTTACGTAGTAAAATTTTAAAGGACATTCGAGTAAACAAAAACATCCTAAAATACATTAGCTAAAACTAGTATAAAAGTCCTAAATTTAACCCCAAGGAACTACGAATGTTCCTATTCCTGCTATACCAATACGTTAAGTCCCACTGCGATCCCTAAGGTAATGTAATCAAAAGGTCACTATTCACATATACCGAGCTCAACCGAAGATGATTCACTAAAGAAGACTACAGAAGCACGATAGGATCGAAAATAACGCCATAAGACCGTTGAAGTTCATTGAGAAGTGCATAGAAACAATATTAAAATCTAATAATTTTGAGAAACCGGTAAGGCTTGATGCGAACACTGGTTAGATAGAAAGGCGCGTGACACGACAGGAACACGACAGGAGCACGGTAGTATGTGTGGAGAGGAACCTTCATTTTCCAATTCTAGTTTGATTGACCACAACATAAAAAAATCAAGAGTTAAATTATTGGTAGAAATTGCTAAAATACAAATAAGGCCTTATATAATAAAAACCATACGTACATGCACGTACATACATTTTTAATTTAAAAACATTTACTTCTGCTGGCCAATTTATTGTCACGCACTGTAAGCATCACGCAGTACAAACATAAACAAACGCAGATGTGATTTATATAATTGATAAGTGTTGCATGTTTTGTCTATAAATGATCAGTTTACCAAACATTATTACGATGTAATAGCCGCATGACTGTCGAACGTAGCCACCGTTCCGCTAATTGCGTCAGATTAACTAACGAATTAATTAATATTCATTCAATAATTACCGGCGACTGGACGCCTGTCGTCTCATTAAAGCTTTTGATGTTTCTCGTATTACGGACTCCAATAATTGGATACTGGATATCGATTACCGGAGATAATTTGAAAGAAGCGTTCCACTATTTCTCGGACATCTTAAGTTACCCAAAGGATGATGTATGGATATTTTTTAAGGGTCCATAAATATGTTTGAATAATTTAAGAAGTTTCTAAGAGGATCCTAGAGAGAAAGCTCTTAGGCTTTAAACTTTTTTGGAGAGCTCATTAAAGTCCAACACAATAATTTGTTAGGAACACCGCGGGAAATCCAACTTTTTATTGAGTCGGCGGTCTTCCGGTGAACTTTTGTCCGACATTAATAAAATATAAGCAACATCCTCGTACAGTTTTTCCCTCCCTCACGCGATCCATCACTCATCCGGTAATACAGCATCATTGTAATATTAAGATTTATTCCAGAAACATCCATCAAAGTCCCCTCCATTCCCGTACAGGGCGACTCCCGCTTTCTCCCTTCTCTCTCTCTCTCATTCACTCTCTCCCATTCTCTCTTGCTCTCTCTGTCGCTCTCTATTGTCTAATAAACCGTTTTAATAAAGTGTCTGATGGAATTTCGAATTAGGCCTCAATGTTTTTGGCCCCCGATCAATCGCAGATGTCTTTTCTGGGAGTTTAATTACACTTTTGAGATATGGAGAGCGAGAGAGAGAGAGAGAGAGAGAAGCAGATTAGAGAAGAGAAGCAATTAAGGGCCCGCGTGGCTTGCCGATGAAGAGATTTTAGCCAGAATGGGTCGCGATTATTTTTTTATTAACGAGCTGTTGGTTATTAAATAAAATTGCACTAACCAGACAAACACTCTTATACCATGAAATTTCATCGTTGGAAACTCGTCCAATTATCAACCTATAATGGTTATGGCTTTGCATATGGCAGGTGCAGGACAATAATTGTTATCACTACCAATATTATTTCACGAACTCATAAGTATTTTCTAACTGCATCCAAGTTGCATTTGAATTATGACAGTTAAAACCTGGAAAATAAAGTTTTCTAACACTTCATTTCCTTCGCGCCTGCAACTTTCATAGGGTAAGGGAAAAATGGTGAAACAGCAACGCTTAAAATCGTCATTCGTCATTGCATGGTAATAAGTCTTTACAGATTAATTTCAATTAGACTCTTGCGTTATTTTTTACACTTAAATACTAAAAAACTAAAATTTCACCAATACAATTTTTTAAAAAGGTTTTTAAGATTGTATAATTTCGTTATTATTTATTTACGGTGTCATCTGCAAACGCCTATGGTTAAACTGAAGAGATAAAGGGAATATCGCAATGGCCGGAAAACGGATCCTTGGAAAACCCCTGTTTTATTATTCATACCCTGACAATTGAATCCATTGAATTCATCATAGTGTCTTCTAATTGTACGTTTCCATTAGTTCATACATATTCCTATTTGTTGAAAATCATTACAGACTAGGTGGAAAGCTTTATTGAAATCGATGAATACCATAGCAATTAATTGTTAATTAGAGTTGAACAATTTTTATATATTAATTCAACAAATTTATCAGTGAGGGATGTTATTACGATTCCTATAATTTTCTCTAGAATTTTTGGAAAAGTATTTAATAAAGTGACAAGACTATTTATTTATTTCCACTTTTACATATGGGTTTAATTGTCAGGCACTTATCCTTTAAGAATAAATTTGTAATGGTCGATTCCTCATTGAAATATTCATATATGTTGATCAATTATATTGGTGTATGCACGATGGGTGTAATATAGCTTGATTTTCAGGAATTTGAAATAACCCTTTGATGTAAAGAGACTCCAAAAAGATTCCAAATGGGATGTGCAAGGGAATAATTAAGATAACATGACTTATGCTGCATTCGAAGAATAGTTATAACATTTTTCTGCGTTTCAAGAAATCAAACTTTTTACCATTTTTGCTCTAGAGCATTCTTGAAAAGTATATAAAAATGTCACCACAAAAAATACAAATACTTCATCTCACTGACTTATTACTTATCAATTTTCCGAGACTTCCATTCGATAGCAAAAACGAGGGTTCTTTTACCGAATCTGCCTCGTCGAAACTCACAAAAACCGCCCAATAAATTTTTATCATCGGGTCGATCGACTTGAAAAAAATTTAATGGAAGCGGCATTTTCGATGTCCATTTTGCGTCACATCGCGGCCGATTCATTTTCATCATACACGGACCCCAAATTAAATGTAATTAAATGCGCTTTCAGAGTGATACGCCTAAGAGACGATTTGGTGATGAGACTATTTTCGTTATATCGAAAATTAGCAGAAATAGACGATAGGTTGGGGTGGAAGTGAAAATAATCAACGAGGGTCGTTTTATTGGCTGTAATGGATTCATTTGTAAAGATACGAGTATAATTGATGATTTAAAATTCAATTTCCTCCATTCCGCCAATTCCCCACGCTGCGCAGCAATTAATTATACGGTGTATTCAATTATATTACGAAGAATACTACGGGGACTACAAACCAAATTTCGACTCGTGCCTCGTTTCTGGAGAAGTACCAGTTCATTGACGAAGGATTTGGAGACTTTATAATAAGCCGTTCTGTTTACTAATAGTAAAGAAATTTTCTGAAAACACATCGTTCTGATAAATAAGAACGGTGGAAATTACTATTCTCGAATGGATTACGTATGCACTATATTCATATCAACTTTCGTAAAAATAAAAATAGATTTTAGGTAGTACGATGATAGTTGAATTTGTCGAATTTCTCCCATTCTACACTTAAAAAAAATAATCTAATTCTGTCGTCTCAAATAATTTAGCGCCAAAGTTAAATAAAATTTCCTCGACCGTCACTCAGTAGGGCATTTGGGTTAAAACGTTGGTCACAATTATTAATATACTGGGTGTCCTACGGTGGAGTCCACGAAGGATATTCCATGGCCTTTTTTCGCGTCAAAACGGCTCGCTACGTTTGCAGCGAAACGCCACCTACTCCGCGGGGGAATTTTCTCTAATCGATTTCACCTTTTCTCCAATTTTCGTTTCAGACATGTGACAGGGCGACCCGAGGCTGAGATGGAATCGAACACTTGTTGGGCCCATCCGACGAAATACGAGCAACAAATCGCCTCGCGGCGACGCCGGAAATGGACGGCGATAAGCGTCGCGATGCTGGCCGGCGGTTTCCCGCGCGCGCACTCCATCATGTCGACAGGTAATGTGATCAAAATGAGTCATGGAAGATACCAACGTTGTAATAGACGGGGAATTAATTTTAAAGTTTATAATGTAGTGTAGACCATGAGAAAATTGGGGATTTATGCAACAGTACAACAGGGAGATTTTACGATGGGAAGTGCTATCGGTATGAAAGTGTCACATGGCATGTTAATTTATTTTGAAGTCTAGATGAGAAAAAATGGACTTCTCTCATCAGATCTGAAGAATAAAGTGCCCGTTTGGAGCCTATCTTTGTGACAATTTGGCTTTCATTTGAAATAAATGTGAATGTAATCGGTCACCACAACGTACAAAAATAGGCGAATATTCTATCTACTCACTGTATTCTTCTACTGTAACTCTACTGTAACCTAATAGACACTGTCTTCATTAGTTATTCGATTATTGTTGTACAGATATAAAAACAAAATACTCCCAGATTAATCTTCGAATATTTGGTGAATACACCTACAGGAGCATTCGCCATTTTATGATTTGGCGCCCCTCTCGTTTATTGATAATTGCTGATTTATTCTTGAATCTTTTACGTGTAAGACATTTCAGTTTGGAAAATAATTGAGTGCTACATAAAAGTTGGTTGAATATAATACCTGGTGGTAAACACGATTTATTGCAAATACTTACACAAAAGGTAATAATGAGACAATTAGTAATGACTAATATAAAACAATAACCAAATCCTGTGAACAGGAAAGGGCTCAAGTGAAGTCTAATCATCAAAGTGATTAATTGAAAGAAGACGTTTTGCAAACTTAATGAAACGTGACCTGTCAGATTATTTCATAGATAGAATTCGTCATAATTAAATAATTATTAAAACTTTGTGTGATGAATACCATAAATTTATGACAGAATCCTTATGACAAAAATTATAACTAATGGACAAAATTTTAATAACTACCGCATCATGGCAAAATGAAAAAAACAAATGCAGCAACACTATTTATAGTTGGATTTAATGGCTCTGCTAAATTGTAAAATTATCTATCAATATATAATCTACAAATGGTCCAGACTTTTCATATGCTCCAACAGGCATAGAAACGGTGATACCAAATGATAAATATACCAGACGTTGCATTACAAGAAAAAAATATCACATGCACCCTTCAATTCAATTTTTTTCTAGGCTTTTATTAGATCATGTTAGGATAGGCAAAAAA
The DNA here is from genome assembly GCA_963576515.1 of Cryptocephalus primarius. Taxonomy (NCBI): domain Eukaryota; kingdom Metazoa; phylum Arthropoda; class Insecta; order Coleoptera; family Chrysomelidae; genus Cryptocephalus; species Cryptocephalus primarius. The sequence goes on from OY754941.1 coordinate 11,487,700, forward strand.
CTATTCCAAAGATTGGAACGCGAGACTGTTTACCCGTATAAAAAGAAATTTCAGGCGAAATCCCACAGGACAATGTAAAATTCCCAATTCCGTCATCGATCATGGCGGGGTTTTGTTTTACGGCCGGCTTATTAAACTGAAAGCCAGAAGCTTCTGGAATTATTACCCGATAAAGACGGTGGGATGGGGGCGCCTTTATTGGAGAGGGCGTCTTTACACCGGGGTGAACATATTCGAGGGATTTGTAATACTGAACGATCTTACTTTGTACCTGTCAAAGTTTCCACGACTTCTCTCGTTAAAGCGAAACCGTTTCGCGATTAAACCAGGATTAATAATACAACTACTAACGGACTATCGGAGTTGAAGTAAAAGTGTTATTATTCCAGAGGTCTACCAGTTCCCGGCGGTTTATAACGCCACGTCCTTGGAGAGTATCTTCAAGGAGAACTGCACCAACGTGACGTCGTGCTTCCTCAAGGAGAACGCCACCAACGAGACCTTCGTCGATAAACCCGAGGGGGAACCGCTCGCCGATCTCATACTTATGGGGGTGCTTTCGGTGGTACTGGGTCTCATGATCCTCGTTACCGTTATAGGTAAGCAATGATCAAAAGTTTTGAAGCATTTTTATCGACCGTATCCCAAAAGGAACAAATTATACCAGTAACGTTTTGTATGAAATTGCAATCCAACCGTTTTAGACAAGGATTCAAAATTTCATAAAACTGACGTTACATTTGGCTCATGGGGGTCCCGAGGAAAAAATATTTCGCAGGGGAGAAACTCCCGTAAAATGTGGTGGACGATAGTCGACCCCCCTCGAAGAAGAAAAGAAGAAAAATAAAAGCAGATACTAAATTAGATGTTTAGGTGGTCACGTACTTCTTGTCAGTGTTTCAATAATTTCCTCAATTCATATCGAACATTCAGAAGGTTTGCAATTGCCATTATCTCTTTCAAATTCAATTCACATAAATGCTATGTTGTCATCAGCCATAAAATACAACTCGGGTTTAAATTTAGCCCATTAAAAATAATTGGAAAGAGTAAGATTAGTGTAGGTATATTTGTTTTGAATTTCCTGCCCTTTCATTATCGACGTTAAAATTAGCAATTTCGTGGGATGCACTTGCTGTAATGCCAATGATGACATGGAAATGAAACATGAAAAAATAATGACCAGGAAAGGGGGAAATCTGGAATTTTGTATATAAATGTGAATTTTTATAGGGTAACAAGGAAATATCCAAAAATTCTGAGGTAACTCCAACAATATTTCCAGCATTACCACTTGTTTCACTTATTTCCACTCCCACAAAACTTATTCTATCATAACAGTCATTTGCACAATATTTAGTATTAATTTCCTGAGTTAATTTCTTTTTGCAGGTAACGTATTCGTCATAGCGGCCATATTGATCGAAAGGAACCTCCAGAACGTCGCCAACTACCTGATAGTCTCCCTGGCCGTGGCCGACCTGATGGTGGCCTGCCTGGTGATGCCTTTAGGAGCCGTCTACGTCGTAAGTCAAAACCGCTAATAAAAGTCAAACACGTGTGTGCGGCCATTTAAATTTAATTCTATGTAAATATCTCTCGTGCTCGCCGCCCGTAACCCCTCGACCTCGTAAGCCGGGAGGTGGTTTCCACGTCCCGGAAAGTAAATAATGATAAATAGTGAGTTTCACGTAAAATCCCATACCGCCATTTTACACTGTCCGCCAGTCTAGCAGCTTAAATTTATATGCCTCGGCGCAGATTTCGGCGTGCCGAGGTGAAAAGGGAAAAAAAATTGAAAATAACCGCGGAGGATGTGGGTCGAGACGGGGAGGCGCATGTTAATTCACTGCGACGGAAGATAAATTTTTTGGCCAGGTGACTACGAATTTTAAAATACAAATTTACGTTTTTGTGGACGGAATATTTTAATTTTCGAGTGAAATATTAAACAACGATTCGACCACATTTGCATTACCTACTTCAATTTTTCGTTAGCAATTATCATCAATTTTCCTACAGGTGCCAATATTTTGTACACATATATTGGAAAACCTTGCAACACCTAGGGGCAAATTTATAGTCCATCACTTTAGGAGTACTAAAGAAGGGCTTGGTGGAGGAAACCTTGGTGGAACCTCAGATAAGCTGTTCGATAGTTACAAAATCTTCTTGCCTCCGCCAAGGAGCACTTAAGAAGGTGAAAGTTCAGACAACAGCGCAAATCGTGAATAAGGAACCGGTCTATAGAGTATTTGTTTCTATTTCTATGACTCTACGATCGTGTCAAAGTGAGGTTATAAACTAGAACAAATTAAAACTTGCAACTGAACTAAGAAAAGGTAAATTTAAACCCTCAACCCTATTTTTTAAGCACCTAAATCGTTCTTTCCAGATTCCCAAACCTCTTTCAAAGATATTTCCTGGTGCTTCTATGAGCCCTATTAGAATTTCTTTCTGCATGTGTATTAGAACGTACAACTGGTGTTAGCAGATATCTTTTATATGTATAGCCATTGTCACCCAACATTTTACCTGTAACAACACATAATTTATAACAGATTCTTATTGCAAATTTGATGTTAAACAAATAATTATAGGCTGACCTGGCACTTCATTATTTTCATATTTGACACGAACCCCACTTCTCTGAAATATTGTGTTATCATGAGTGGACGCTAGATATCTAGTGGCAATATCTAATATTTGCATTCTTGGGCCACATACTACATGTAAATAATACTTTTTAAACAATTTAATTAATCATTATTGAAGTAACATAAGTACCTGTAAATTAATGAAGAAACTTCTATTTCTGTATGTTTCACCTATAGCACCACCTGGATTTTTTAGTGAGATTTGGATACCGTCTATACAAGATATTGCACCAGGAAAGTTGGCAATTTGATTAAATTCATTCATAAAAACTTGATAATGAAAAGGGTCTTCTGGGAATATTTTACCACATTGCTCATTTTTTCTGCTAATGACTAAACCTTTTTTATTATTAGAGACACCGTAGGTTGTGAGATACCCCTAAGATCACCAGCAGCAGTCTAAAATAAATATGAAATAATAGAAAAGACAAAGTTTCAAGACTTGAATAAAGCATAAGTAATCATTTTTTTTTCTAGATACAATTACATATATAAAAACGCAACTTGCCTGGAAATTTCCTGTACCATAGTATCGTAAACTGATTAATTATTGGATCAGTGAAACCACTGGCAAACCTCTATTATTGGGTTTATGAAGAGCATCATTAATCAGAGGCAAAATAATGTATACAGTTGTATTTTTAGGAAAGCGATACCTCCTTATAAACTCACGTTCCCTATATAAATCTAACGGATTTTGCCCGTCTCTCAAATACGTCTTGAAGGCGAACTTAACTTTTAATATTTTCTGAGGGATACTCAAGGTAAGATCAAATCGACCTCGGCCTCATTTCATCCTTAAGGTGCAATTAGCTGACTGTAAAATACAGATGGTTCAGTAAGCACGCCTTAGGGTTGAAGGAATCCTCAAGGCGCGATTATAAATTTGTCCGCTAATAACACGACAAGTTAGTTTGTTGTATAAGTTTATGAGAATGTTTTGAACGAAAATATAACTTGATTTATTTCACCAAAGCAACCGAAAAATAAATGTTAAAACTATTTTTCACTCCCACTCGTTTCAAAATTCGAAAAGGTGTCATTTTCTTAACAATTGTCGTATTACTACTACCATTAATTACCAAATTACGGTTAGTAAATCTTCTAATCAAAAGAGAAAACAATTATTTCCTTATATCTATTTAAGCCCTCTTAACGATTTTTTTAGTATCATACAAACACCAACACAAATACAAAACCGTCTCTCACACACAAGGCATAAACTAATTTCAAGTATAATCTAAAAATTGTCACACTATTAGCATTACCTTCATAATAAATTCCCTTTTGTCTTCACCTCAACGAGTTCCGATGTCAGGTTAGTTATTATTACGTGTGTTCCGCCCTCCGTGCTAATTTTCCCCATTCACGCGAACGTTAATTACTCCCGTAAAAAGCCCCTGATTTCACATCGAAAGAACGCCCATTCCAGTCCCTGCGTATGACGCCTGAGGAAAAGCTGCCTGTTGATTAGATATTTATAGACTATTATACACCGGGGGTCTGATCGAATATTTAGTTTAATTAAAAAAGTACATAATTTCAACTCGCTCCTTTACGAATGCAGTAAAACTCGAGAGCGATTCGCCGATTTGATGGACCGAATTCGAGGCTTTTACTTTGTGCGTTAAAAGGAAATAGATACTACTTTGGCTCGATCTCGAGTGAAATGATGAATAAAAATTTGATAAGCGGGCACTAGTTTCCAGCAATATCGAGTCGCGGTAGTTTGGGTTTACGATGTTTCGAATCGTTAAAAAGAGGCTCAAAAGGACCGATAAAAACCGTTGGGACGAGAAAATTTACGAGCGCCTCGGATCCTTCGAGGTTAAAAACAAATTTTTTTAAAGCAACGCTGACACCCCAAGGACGAAAGATTTCTACAACAGCGTCTAATATTTAAAGCAAGTGATTTTTACTTACTAAAACTGTTAATACCCACATTTGCAAATACAATTTTGTATATTCAATAAAATAGAAATTTGATAGATACTGGTCGAATGACTTCGGAGGCAGTTTTCGAGTATGTATAAAAATATATTTCATATATTTTTGGTTCAAAATAATCCACAGTTTGTTCTAATATCATTTCTGAATATCTCCCCAAGTCCCATGTAACATACGGGCAAAGAACTAATATAGAGTCATATTGTACCCAAAAGCAACCAGAATTTTTCAACCATGTGATGTAGCGGTATTTAACCTATAAAAATGGGATGGAAAAGGGCTGTGAGAAATTAGTTAGTAAGGAAATAAAATGGCATTTATTTCAGCCTTCGAAAAAGTAGTTGAGAGAAAAATTTAAGTAGATACCTTACTTAACGAATTTAGTGCCTATGGTTTCTTCCCTTTAATCCAAATGTTATTGACTATACAAAGTGTTTGGGACAAGCAAATGGATCTATTGAGGTACTGTGGAAATTTTGACATTCGTAAATATCACCCACTAATCATTTTCGTCAGTAAGTAAAAATGCTTCCTTCTTATGGTCACAATACATGTGCAAGTTTGGCTGAAGAAAGTAAAATAAGAATTATTATATGATTTGCTGATGTGGGAGGGTATTACCAAAGAGTTTTTGACTTTAAACAAAGCATGGAATTATTATAGAAAACCAAATTCATTTCCATATACGAAAAAAAAAACGCCTTGGAGAAATCAGAAGTGCCAGCAGCAATTAATAATTAGCCCAGTTTATAGAGCAAAAAAGGTGTTTTGGTAGATAAAATTTAATAGCAGACGGACCAAAAAATTTCGTTTAAAATGAATCAAAGTAGACAAAAACTCAAAATCTAGACAAATCTGAGCTTTTGTGTTTTTTTAAACAATAAAAATTAAAAAAATTAGTCGTTTTTCCGTTTTTTCGCCATAGTGTGGAAATTATTGACGGAAATACAATACGTTGTGTAGACGATTTATAGAGAATTAAAAGACCTTCAAAACGGGCGTTTCTAAAAGGTGATCGGAGGATTTTTTACCGAGAAAATTTGGGAAAATCGTTAAAATGGATCCTTTTTCAAAAATTCTCAGCTTTGCCCAGTTTCAAGCTGAAGCGCTAATTTTGCTTGGAATGTTAATTTATCATATCTACTTTAAGCATGGAAAAATTAGATGCTGTCGGATAAATACTTTTTTCTTTTTAGTCTTAGTCTTTTTAGTTTTAGTCTTTTAATTCTCTATAAATCGGCTTTACAACGTATTTCATTTCCGTCAGAAATTTTCAAGCTATGGTGAAAAAACGGAAGAACGACCTATTTTTTTTTAAATTTTTGATTGTTTAAAAAAAAACACACAGAATACTTTCCTACAAGTACAGTTGAACGCAGATACTACATATAGTTTGCAATCTAGCAGTAAAGGCATTGATGTGTCCATGAAAGTACCAGAAAAATTAGAAACAAAGAAATAAACATGATATCGAAAGAGTTTCATTTGCTATAAAGCCAACACATGATCAAGAGAGTTTTGAAAGGAAACGTGCCCTAAAGATTAAAGAAAAAAAGAAAAACTTGAAGAAAAATGAAACAGGGAAGAGAATGTAGCCGCAAAAGCTTCAAAAAAGACCAACTCCTGACAATAATAATTCATGTTTTGTACGAAAAGTACGTAAAATACTAAAAAGAGTTCGCCATCAATGTATGCCGAAAAAACATGAAACATGAACACGAAAACATTGGTAATTAGCAGATATTCCAAGCGAAGAAGACTACAGTTGAAGATCGAAAGTAAACTAACAGCAAACTGAGTAAAAAATATGAAGACAAGCTGGAAACCAGTGAATAATTTTTTGGTAACCTTTAAAGCTTCTTTTGTTTAAAAAAATATTAGAAACATTTAAAACAACGTCATCCATTAAAAATTTTTGCGTAAGTGTCAAATAGCTACCTACTTTATCAAATTATCTGAGAAAATATAGTGCACATCCCATAGAACACCTCATCAACATACGAAATTTCTTAGATTCTGGGAGAAATCTGGAAACGTAATATCTCCTAGACCCTCCCAGAAAAGAAAGTCTAAACAAACTCGGAGTAGATTCGCTTCGACATTAAGCCCTACTTAATTAAAATCCTCCGCTTTGTCCTCATCTCGTAGATCCCCCTTTCATTCCCGACGAAAAGAACCTTCCCACTCCATTCCCGTTCAGATATTTATCTCACTACGTTCTCAGAGTTAACGTTTACCCGATAAAACTTAATTTTATCAATCGGAACGTTCAAGTTTTTTCCTCCCGTCCGGCGCGGAGAGAACGGGAGAGAACGAGAGGAACGGGAGAGGTCCCCTTTTCCAATATGTGTCCATTCATGCGGTAATTGAGATGTTAACAAGCTGCCAGTCCTGCGGGATTACCGGGATAAAGCGTGGATGAGGAAAAAGGATTCTGACTCGTCCGCGTTTAAGCCGACCATAATTGGATACAGGGAGAAGTAGTAGAGACGTAGCGAGAGAGCCGGCACCGTGGCGGCATCTCGTGGAGTTTTCCATGCGAGAGGTTGCGTATGGGAGTTCGAGTGGTACTCGAAGGAGTTGCGAGTAAATCGGTTTCCGCACCGGATAATCACGTCGGGGGGTTAACCGATCGGAAACCGCTATTTCGAAACTTTTAAAGTTTATGCACGATTAGATAAGACGGAATAACAGTCTTTATTGGGGGTTAAATTGAAACGTTCAGAGCGATTCGGGGAATAAAAACGGTACCGGCCTGGGCTTGGTAAAAATGGGCAAGTTGTAATAACCGACACGGGGGGAATTCCTCGGGGAATACCTTAGGGTATTGCTTAATCAAATTTCATAGCAGAGGTGCGCCTTGCGGTTGGAAAACAACGGCCTCATATAGCTCTATAGTCTTATGGTAAGCCGAACTTTAGGACTAGTAATAGAACAATTGAAGTGAAAATGGGCAAAAATTATTTTAACGGCATTTCCAAGGGTCTAATTGGAACAAGTTTGACACCAAATTACGCAACATTTCCCATTTGTTAAATAAGATAAATTCAAATGGACTATTTTTGATATCATTATTGAAATAATTGCTCATGAACCGTTCGGTTCGTCATGAGTAGGACCCGGATTTTATGGCATTTACCATAAGTGCCATTTTGGGTATAATATCGTTGCCCGTTGCTTGATATATTTAACATTTTATAAAATGTAGATTTTCCCATGAAAATAAGAGAATTTCCACTTTCCCATAAAAATTCCCTAGTCGCCTGGAAACCTCATAACGAGTCACAAACAAACAGGAAAATAATTCGGGCTACCAGATAATCAATGTAATTAAGAGTGATAAGAACCCTACTTACAGGTTTCTCAGTAAAGTGCACCGCTCATTATCTTAAATAACACTTTAATGGGTAACTACAAACTCCGCCACGTTACCCGCTTTTAAGAACTTAGAGAGACCGCTTTGTCTTAAATAATAGAGGATCACAATTTTCATTAAACTGAACTAAAAACACGCAGAAACATAATGTAATAAACATATGTACATAAACTTCACAGAAATTTACACACGTTTTAAAGCCCGAAGACCGGGATCATCTGGATAGGTGCAACTAGTGGATGCATTCACCATTTCTTATAAACAATTGGTCGGTGTTATAAGTTCGCAATGTCGGTCGGTGTTATAAGAGAACGCAATTACCGGTTAAATTAAGGTAGTTTTGTGCAAACGTCTCAAATCACATTAAAAGAACGTATAAAAAATTTTCGTCCCTACTAATTGCCTGGCTTTTAAGACGTAAATAAATTGTTCACAATTATTCACTTCATTAGTCGATCGTGAAATACAAGGGAAGTGGATAATACGCACTTAGAATAGCATTATAGCAACGAAATACAGGGTGTCCCCGAAGGGTCTGTACAAAAATCTACCACAACTTCTTCATGTAAAAGTAGATCAATGCGCTCCATCTGACCTCAATATAAAAGTTGATAGATACGGAGATTTATTTTATTTATAATGTTCTTGCACATTTAATGAGAGAAACATCACAAATTCACAAAAATTAGTATGTGTGGGTTTTTTGGGGTGACAAATTTAACTCTGGCATCAGATTTTATGCACGTATAAAGTTTTTTTGCCGTTGACTGTATATTATTTTTGTACGATAGTAATTGTTTATCTAAGTATTGCGCTCAAAAAAGTTATACTTTGTTTATGCTGTGCAATCGTTTACTAGAAAAAAACGTTTATCTAATATGATGTACACATTTGTCGCACGTAGGTACCACGGTTATCATATGAAGCACTTGTAAATGGTCCTGGTTTTTGCCTTTCACTAAAAAACTAAAAACAAAAATAATAAACTACAGCCACATTAAACAGATTTAGACCTAATCTCGAGTGAAATTTATAACTTTCCTCACTTGTTTAATAAAGAACTATTATTATAAAATTAGAACCATTTACAGGTGCTTCATATGATAAGTAATTTGCTAAGTAAGATTGAAAGGAAGCAAGACATAGATATTTTTAGAATCTCCGTTAATTTATTTCCCTCGTACGAACTAAAAACGATCAATATACAGGTATTAAGAAAATGATATCAAAAAATTTAAAGACACGCCTGCCGAAACTCTAACTAAAGTATACTTAAAAAGTCGAAAACAAGGTCTTGAAATTCAAATCCTCAAATTCATCAAATCTTATAAATTAACTATTTCATCTACTCTCTACCGTCCTATTTTTTTGCTAGTCCACTATATCAACGACCCTACCAAACAATTTCACTTTAATACTAAACGTTAGAGAGAGTTTAGAACACAAATAACATAGATTTTTGCCAAAAGAGGCATTTAGTGCTACACCAATGCGAGGTATTTATTTAACATTCTTTCGTGCAAAGAATCCTCGTGTCACGTAGTTGTACGTATCGAGTTTTTAAATGGGTTTACTATTGCCGTTAAAATTGTACAGCAGCAAAAAAGGGCTCAAGCAAACCCCTTCTTCGTATCTTCTTTTTAGTTATTCACTGGCCTCACGTGGCAAAAGATTCGGGGGATTTTACTAAGAATCTTTTTAGCTCGTCCAATTGGGCTTGGAAAGAGAATAAAAGCACGGGCCGTGCACCATGAGTGGACCGTATACTAAATCGGCACCACCACACCCCTCTTTATTAAAAATCCCGCGAAATTTACAATCGCTCTCCCTAAGCGGTTGCGGTTCGTAATATTTCCCATCGCCTCGTATTATATTTATCAGCCGATAGAAACGAACGATCGAATCCTGATAATGGGCTCACAGATAGGCCCTAAATAATCCCCGGCGGCAAAATGCAAACGCCCCACCCCCGACGTGGGAGAGGAAGAAGGAGCAATAAAAGGAGATCCGAAAAGGTTAGAAGTGTGTCCCATAAAGCTGATAAACTTTATACCGACAATCAGAAAAAATGTTGTTTAATTCAAGACGCAGGCGATAATAGGTATCGACTGGAAGTTAGTGGGATACCCGATCCGCTAAATTCCATTAGCGGAATGGACTTTTAAAATAGCGAAGGGAGAAGCTTTCTTTCGCCCTTTCCCTCTCTCCTGTTTCTCCGAGGGGAAATCCGACGATCGGACTCGTTAAATTGATAGTTGAGGGAAGGAAATATCGAAGCTCTCTTCGAAGGAGAAAGAAATAAGAGGTAAAAAAAAGGGAGGAAATCACCGAAGAGGTAGTTGGAAGTTTTGCAAAAAGAAATTTTAAGGCGATTCGATAACTCTATATTTCCGAAGAACGTTTGAGAAATTGATCCGTTCGGTTGACAAAGTGTCTTAAATCACGAAACGAGATCAAATCACTATACAAGAATTCACCAAGCTACGGAGTAACGAAATTGGGGGAATTTGTTCCTGTTCGTCAAAGGTTGGAACGTTCTACACGTGGTTATGTTCTAGTGACGGACGCCCCATTACCATGAAATTTTAAGCACATGTTATACTGGCTATTTTTCCAGAAATACCCAATGAAATGAAGCTATTAAGGTTAAATTCTTGCAGAAAATCCGAGTTTGGGTAATAAGTGGTGCCGTGTTAGTTACGAAACCTGATGCCAGCTGTGTCCTCTCCATACGGCGATATAGCTTTAAATTTAAATTGTTCCTTTGCATTAAATACTTAAACTATACGACGATATAACGAGAATAAAAAAATATCTAAAAACAAAACACGAAATGGGGCGTTCACCACTGTAATTAAGTAAACAAAGTCCGTATATGTTCCAAACTTTTGACGGTGGCGTCACAATGGTTTTACGCCATTTTATGGCCTGTAGCTTTGTAAATCCTAGTATATACATTTTATTTAACAGATAATCGATGAAATTTAGGATTTATACTACTTTATAAATGTTATTGCGAGTGTGAATTAATTGAAATCACTTCTGTAGCTTCCATTTTTTAATCAGCCATTATTTTGCTATGCTGCGGTTGTGTACAAATGCTTAAACATAAGGTGATCTTAGCTATAATTTAGTATTAACTTAATTTTGACTAAGCACATAATATACATTTTGTAAATGTTGCTTTGTTAACAAAAAAAAAAACTTGTAGAGCAATAAGCTGAACTTCTCCCCCTACATGTGATCATATAAAATTGTTATTACTGTCATTAATATTGTAGACTCATATAAAGACGTTTTATTACTACTATTACGATTATAGTAAGAAGTAGAGGTTTCCTACTTCGACATGATGTTATAAATTGCTCAAAAACTATTTCCACTAGCAAGATTTTCAGATATTGACAATTTTCTGTCTACGTCGCTATATGGCACTCGATGGCTCTATATAGAACGTAAATCGCGCAATGTAACTAAATGCACGGGTCGCAATATATATCGAACGCTCATTTAATATAATGGGAGTTCTGCCGGAGTAAATCAGCGAAGTTCAGAGCAAAAAGTAGGATCGAACGGTTTAATCGTAGAAATCGTCGGTGATGGAAAATTCGAACTGAAGGAAAGAAGTGCATTTTAAAATTAAAAAAAAAAAATGTATCAATGCATACTATTTATGTGCAAGAAATGGAATTAAACTCCTGTTTAAGTTTAAAACGGTTGTTAACTTCATAACTTGAAAAATATGGGGTAACTCCTCTTTCTCTGTGTGAAAGGGATAGGGAGAGATATTATCAATTTATTGCTATTCCGCTACGGTCTCGTTATTTATTTAACCCTGCGCTTTAGTTACGATTCGACGTTTCCGGGCGATACTTTTATTATTCCAATCGGCGACCGAACAAAATGCACTCGTACATGCCCGAGATGAAAATCAGGAAAAATTGTACGTTTCCATGGTGGGAAAGTCGCGTCACGAATACGTACACCGGTTGCATCGGACGTATAAATTTCTAAACAGCCCGGATCTTTCGACATTTCCATTTGATCACTTAAGTAAGTTTGGCTAAGGAATATGGAGAGAGAACGCAATGGCTTTCGCCATAGTGTTCAAAACATTCTGTAAATTCTTTAAAACTGTCACTTGGCAGTTCTCATAACTAACAAAGTTTTAAAAAATAAATAATTCATTTCTTTTTCCTACAAACAAAGAACGCGCCTTACTTTTCTAAAATTTGTTGTGCACTCCTGTCACTTTTGGGTAAGTAGAGCACACCTCGATAATCTAAAATATTTCCAAAAACATGCATCACACAAAAAATACAAAAATGTACTATCCCACACTAATTAAAACATCATACAATAATTAGCAATAATTATGGTTCATACAGGAAACATTATCTGTGAATTCTGCTTTTCCTACACTTTGTACACCGTTTTATTCCTAGGTTTTCATCATAAAATCTTGATTTTACTTTTAAACGAAATGGCTCGAAAACGAATCGATTGCTTTATTTTTTACTGGTAACTTGGTGTAATGACCCCCAAATTAGAGAAAACATGAGCTTTTCAACACATTTCCTAATTCTCCTCAACGTAAAACATACTTCCCTTGTGATAAAATAATGAACCTCTTGAATATTAAAACTTAAAATTTAGTACAGATTGCACCTATCAGTGAATAATTCTGTACCAATTTCTGAGAGAAAATGTGTTTAAAGGGGTGTTTGACTGCAGTTATGCTCAACACTTTAAATGACAATTTCAAAAAACGTATGTATCCTAAATTATTAGTTAATTCATGCACCTCTTGTTTCATTTTCTGTATAGGAAGTTGTACATTTTACGATACACGTTCGATATAATGATCTAAAGGACCACATATATTGAATTCTAGAACACGTTGTATATTAATTTAAACGGAGTAATTAGCAGTAAAAGTTTTACATTCAGGATTATTATATCGTAATTATTCTACATGAATTTTTAATAAATAAATATCAACTCTTCTTCAAAATTTAATGGATTGACCCTTGGAATCACAATAGTTACAAGAAGCTATTATATCACTAAAGTATCTCTTGTTTCAAGGAACTGTCATTTTATAATTAAATTCAGTAAGTCCTTAAATATCCTCAGAAGCAGTGGAACTTAACGCAAAACATTAACCCTTTTTAAAAAAATTACTAAGCTCAGCACTGATGTACCAAAAATTTCAAGCAAAGCAAATGATTCTCGAATTTTCGACGAAAAACGACTTACCCAAAATTTCTCCTTGCAAGAAAATGTAAATTTAAATTTCAATTCTAAACCAATGACATTAGAACCACATAACACGTAAGCAACTGTAACATTTTACCCCTTTTTAAAAGGACTCTTATGGACATCCTTGAAGCAACAAAAAATACAAGAAGGAAAGTAAAAGGTTCTCAAACATTTGAGAAGCAATTACATTACTAACATATCATTAGATATTAAGGGTCTTATTCGTAAACGCATTTTAACGTTAAAATGGATTTTAGCTTAAAATGCGTTTAGAATGTGACTAAATAAGGTACCTCCATGTTAACAATACATAGAACAAAACTGTAGTTACATCTGTGAAACGCACTCTAAACGTATTTTAAGCAAAAATCCATTTTAACGTTAAAATTCGTTTATGAAAAGGCCGTAATTTATAAGGAAATGTAATTTAAAATTAGATTCAAAAGGCACTAAAATCGAATGAGGAGCAGCAATCATTGTTCAATAATTACAAACAGATTTATCAAGTACAATTTTTAATTATAAACATTAAGAACTACTTAATAACTCTGAATGTTGGCATTATTACAGGAATTTAAAAAGAAAAAAATTGTTGTAGCTCATTTTGGGCTAAAGATAACATTTAAAAAAAAAACTTCATAAATAACTTTTTTATAACTATTAAGAAACCTAATTAGCGCCATTTTGAAGTCAGAGGTTCAAAGTTTACGTACAAAAATTTTCAAATGGGTTGCTCTTTAACGAGATCATCGAGGAATTTTCGAAATGATGCAAAAATGATGACCAGTAGGAGGCTATTAAGGGGGAACATAATTTAAGCGATCAGAAAGTGAAAAGGCAGATTCAAACTCAAGCAAAATTCTATCGGTCATATTAATAACGTTATTACGTTAAACTGGGTTTTAGCTTAAAATGACTTTAGAATGTGACTCAATAAGGTAACTATAGTTACCTCCATGGAACAAAACTGTAGTTTCATCTATGAGACACATTCTAAATGCATTTTAAGCTAAAACCCATTTTAACGTTAGTATAAGTTTATGAATAAGACGGATTGATGGATTTTAAATTTTTGTTTCCCTGTATTATTAGGAAAATTATGTGAATAGGTCCAATCTAAAGCAACACTGGACTAGTAACAGTTAATATTTAGTTTCGCTTATACACGTTCTTAGTAAAAAACATGTAAACACTGCTTTACTCGCCCAAAAAAACCGAAAGCGTAGAGGAACGATCGTTTTTGCCGACCGACCATGGAAAAAACATGAAACGTCCTCGAAAGCTGCGCAACATTGCGACGCAGTAAAACCGAACCAAAAACACCGATCGCCAACTTGCACCTCTCCCCCCCTCGAACCAAAAACACTGATACCAAGTTGCAACTCTCCCCCCCCCTGAAAATACATGGCCGCTGGCGTTGATATGAACCAAGCGACCGAAATAATGGCGAAAATACCGTTAAATTTCAGCTTAGAGCTAAAGCCAACAGTTGTTACTCACTAATGTTAACGTCGTAAGTAAATTTCTGTTAAATATTAACGTTATGAGACAGGTAATACAATGGTAGGGAACGTTCTTTACCTTCGTCCAGACGACGCCGCCCGGGCCCCGCTCTCGTCCTCCCCCGCTTGCACTCCGCGAAAACCCCGTCACTTTCCCGGAACCGTCAGAGGTACCACGGCAAGGGAATGCGGGAATCGAAAGTCCTGAGAAACGCCGCAGGATACCTGGAAGGGCGACGACTTGGGATCAAAACGGAGCCCCCCTGCCGCGACCTCGCCGTGAAAACCTCTGATCGGGCGACGCGACGTACCCGAGCAGTTCCAGCCGGCTTGGCGGCGGTACGCGCATGTTCAGGTTGCGCATGGTCCGTACGGGGTCATAGGCGTACGCCTCGAGTGTCGAAGCATGGAATCAACGGCGTAGGGAAGGGGTTAATACATGTTTCGCGTCTAATTTACCAACGTCGTCATATTACATGAAATACTTTAGCTTAAATTCAGGTGTTTAGGGCTGCCTAGTAACGTAATGGTACGGAGTAAAAGGGACTTACGAATATTTTAAGCTGTAAAACAGAATGTTTCAAGTATTCCTAAGGAAAATATTCTGAAATACATCAAGGCGTTTGTCATTTACAAAACGTGCGTTTTACAAGTACTTATTTTCATAAAAATCTAGCATTAACCGAGTCGGGATATGTCAAAGAAGGCATTGGGTTGGTCCTAATTTTTCACATTTTGATTTCTTACTTGTTTAGCACAACTTTTCAAAGTTACACAAATCGAAATTCTCATTTCTGAAGTCATTTCGAAGATATTCACTTAAAAAATAGCGAGACTCTATGTTACAACCAACCCAAAACACACATATCGACAGGACTATAGCGTTTCTTGCCAAAAAAGCCGAGGAAAATATTCCAATTTCTAGGATTTAATTCAGAAACGAATGAAACCTGTTTTTCGTTGTAAAGGGATTAAAAAATTATTTCCCGGGATGTTTGCCGCTCGAAATTCCTTGAGATTTTCGAGATACGAGTGACTAAACTTGGCCAAAACATTTTTTAAATTCTACATGCCAAAGTAAGGTATTTTCGAAAATAACAGTGAATAGTAAATTGTATATAATTCAAAGGCCTTTTAGTTGAGCCTATATGCAATCAATTTGCTTAATTTATTACTGTGAAATTAAGGAAAAACTGTCAAAATTGGGCGTTTTTTGAATTATTTCTTAGAAATATCTCGTACGAATTTGAATCTTAAAGAAGTCGAAAGCTGAGTTCAAAACAAAGAATAAAAAAACAGTGCCTTACGACCCATGAGGCATAAGGATATTTAATAGATGAAGCTGTTTTTTTAAAGAAGCTTTTAATTACTTAAAAGAGCGTAGGTAATCATTTAAAATAACAGATTTTGACGTTTCCTTTTAAATCTGGGATAATTTCATAAATCCTTACCAGCTTCATCTTATTTTTGATAATAAGTCCTATTCATACGGATTTTCAGTACTATAATTTGCATACAAAAATTAACTACTAACTAAAAATTTGTTAATATTCAGCTGTATCAGTGGTAAGTTATTTTAATAAAGGATCCGTATAAAATAGCATTCTACAAAAGTAATGGAATACTCATTGTGTTTCTTTCAATTTCTTTCTCGTGTTTATATAGGTTATATGTACCAATTATGGCGACAAATAACAGTTGTCGCTGATTAAATTCTAAAGATTTCCTTTAAATCTCTGCTTTACAGTCATCTTTCGATTGCTTTAAGTTAAAAATGGTTTTATTTACATCACTGCTTGAAGCCCGCTTCCAATTTCTTTTCGTTCTTTAACACAGGGCTCACAGGGATCAACTATCTCTCTAAATAACTGTTCGACATCGTATCTTACTTTAGCGCTCTTGTATTAAGATTAACTGTTCAGTACACGATTAATACACTAATAGCAACCTTCCTGTATATAACAGTTGTGACTGTGAAATATAGTCATTACCCGACAGAAGGTGGTAATAATTAGCCCACCAAACGCACACGACAATATCGTTCGCCTGCATCACTTGACAACCATATTTCACTCAGCTAACTATGATTTATAATAACTACACGAAACATTTCAGTTATCCAAAGTCTCCCCTAATGTTTAACGTTCCCGTTCCCGTTCCAGATCAGCAATAACTGGATGATGGGCCCCGAGGTGTGCGACATGTGGACTTCGATCGACGTCCTTTGCTGTACGGCCTCAATCCTGCATCTGGTGGCGATCGCGGTGGACAGGTGGGTGTACGCTAATCGCCTCGTATCGAATTAGGTTACGGGCACCTCTTAACCGAGGATTCATGATCGCACGCCGCATCGATTATCCCTAATTACGATTGACTCCTGATCGATTCTCAACGGGGACAATCTGGAGGTGACCGAGATTAGATTAAGAGGGGAGCTTTATGGGCTATTCGGATTGTAGGGAGACGATGTATCCAGAGTCTATCCAGAACTACCTCATAAAAAATGCTTCCTAAGGGGCAACCCCACTACTACTTTTAAAGGACACCTTGAAACTATAACTTTTCTGTAATGACTGCAACGTTTTTCCTACATTTAGGGACATCTACCAAAATATTATATTTTTGGTTTTTTCTATGTAGGTACCAAATTACTATTGAAATAAAAAGAAAATATCACCTTAAAATAAATTCCTTCTTACAATTCAGATACTGGGCAGTGACAAACGTCGACTACATCCACACGAGGAACAGCTCCAGGATAGGCGTAATGATCGTCGTAGTCTGGGCCATAGCCCTGGTGGTCTCCCTCTCCCCGCAGATCCCCCAGTTCAAAGACCCGGACTACCTCTACAGGATAAACGTCAAGAAGCAATGCCTGGTCAGCCAGGACGTCAAGTATCAAATTTTCGCCACCAGTTCCACCTTCTACCTCCCGCTACTTATAATCTTCGTCCTTTACTGGAAGATCTTCCAGGCGGCCCGGAAGAGGATCAGGAAGCGGAGGCCCGTGAAGGAGCCGGCGAAGGAGAAGGAGGAGAAATCGAACAATAACAGCCGCATGGCTAAGGGGTTCCTCACAAAGAGGGCGTTCCTGAGGATCAAGAGGTACTCCGGGAAGCAGTCCGCCGCTGCGGAGGCTTTGGTTAATTCTATTGTCATGATGGAAGGTAAGGACCATCGAATGGTGAAACGGGTAATCCGCTCAACGACGCCTGCCTAAATATTAAATCTAAGTATCGGCTTGAAGGGGGTGTCGCAAATATCAAATTTCAGGGAGAGGAAGAGAGCAAAATTTTGTTTGACGTGAGCTGAGTTGGGTGTTTATGCAAAGTGTATAACTTTTGCTTTTGTGTCTGTTCAGTCCCTCACAAAGTGTTACACGTAAAAATGAGATTATGCATTTTTGATGGATGTACACTCGCACACCTTATAGAACATCACATGTTGCTAAAATTTCGAGCCCGTCCCCTAACTGGGGGTAACTGTCAACACTGGAATTTTAAATGGAAGGGGGTTGATCAATATATAACTTTGAAGGGAGTTAAGTTCTCTTTTCCATAAATTTCGAAATATCTCAACTACCTATCGAAGATTTTACTCTATTAGGGGGCAAATTTATAGTCCATCACTTAAGGAATACTCAAGGAGGCCTTGGTGGAGGAAACCTTGGTGGAACCTCAGATAAGCTGTTCAAGTGTTGCATAGATTTATGTTTTTAAATGCTCCCATAAGAAAAAGTTCAGCGGTGGTAAACCCGGTGAACGTGCAGGCCACTCAGTGGACCCTTATCTCCCTATACATTGCCCAGGAAAAGTGTTAACTAAGTCCTATGCCTATGCCCTACGGGCATCTGTTAATGTGTTAATGTGTTAATTATCTACTTTTACTTCCTTAAATTAACTTTAAACTTTTGGTTCCCAGTTTTTGTGCGTATTGGAAACGTGCGTAAACTATGACCCCAAAAATATTTTAATTATCACAATATTGCCCCAAATGCGACAATGAGACGTAAAATTTGCCAATAATTCGATACATTTGCACTTACCCCCTTCCTGAAGCTCTCGTGTCCTCCAGGCCAGTCGACGACGACGACGATGGAGAACGTGGAGGAGGTGGAGTCGTCGAGCAAGGACCAGCCGGAGGAGACGACGGCGTTCACCATCTCGAAGCCGTCGGCGCCGCCGGTCTCGAACAACGTCTCCCCGGAGAAGTCCTCGGCGGTGTTCAACAACGGCTCGACGAGCCACCAGAGCCAGATCAGCGACATCAGCAGGGCGGAGATGCTGCACAAGGAGGTCGCGGCCGCGCCGTGCCCGGCCGCGACGGACAAGCAGATCCAGTCGAGGAAGGAGAAGAAGGAGAGCCTCGAGGCGAAGCGCGAGCGTAAGGCGGCGAAGACGCTCGCCATCATCACGGGGGCGTTCGTCATGTGCTGGCTGCCGTTCTTCCTGCTAGCGCTGCTCCTGCCGCTCTGCGGAGAGGACTCGTGCAACATCAGCGGGTACATCATGAGCTTCGCCCTGTGGCTGGGCTACTTCAACTCGACGCTCAATCCGGTCATCTACACCATCTTCAGCCCGGAGTT
Source organism: Cryptocephalus primarius (assembly GCA_963576515.1). Classification (NCBI taxonomy): domain Eukaryota; kingdom Metazoa; phylum Arthropoda; class Insecta; order Coleoptera; family Chrysomelidae; genus Cryptocephalus; species Cryptocephalus primarius. The sequence goes on from OY754941.1 coordinate 11,507,029, forward strand.
CAGGCAGGCGTTCAAGAGGATCCTCTGCGGCGGCCACAGGGGGCACGTCAGGAACTACAGGTCGGGCAAGATGAGATAAGGTCGGAAGGTCCTCTAGGGCTCTTCTTGCGATGGTGGTCGGTCGCGGTTTTACGTGCCCGTGGTGCCGACGGTAGAAGTATGCTGTAAATTCTATACTTGTGATTATTGTTTTTACGCCTATAATATTACTTCTAGCTATACAATGTTCGCATAAAAAGAAGCGGATTAGTAGGGTACGGGTAAAAATAAAGTTATGGTTCTTTGAATCTTCCCTCTATAGCATGCAAAACGTATCGCTTTATTAAGCATCATTCAATTTCCGAAGTATTATGGTTTGCATTCTTACATGCCTAAAGAAAATATTTTTGAGAGGCTTGACTCTAGGCTTGCACCTTTAGCCACACGGCCACCGCTACTCTAACCTGTAACTGTTGCTGGTAGAGAAGGGAATTTTTCAAACTGAAAATTATTAAAAAGATATTTGCGTTCTACTATGAATCAGCAGCGGCTTTTTGATTCATCTATAATCACTACATAAACCAAAATTTAGAAGAGACCAATTTTAGGTTTGCAGTAAATTCTGTTATAATTCCAATATAAAATCGTTTAGTACATTCTTGGAAAAGTTGTTCTGCTGTATAAACCAAGTTTGTTTGTTACCTATAATTAATTTCAAAAAAATCTCATATAACAATTCAATTTTTTCAATGTACACCATCTCTGGATTTCTGCCCGTACCTGAAAGTTCGAAATTACATCTAACGCTGTACATGGCATGTGGTTGGCTATGTTTCGAAATACAACGAGTTATTTTTTAAAACTAACTACATATCAGTAAAGGTGTAAATACAAAACAGAAGGAGCAAACCCCTCGATATTTGTAACGGACGAACGCCAGCGTGGGTCCAACTTCACCAAAGATTATTTCAATACTTTTAACGTCAATTTTAGTTCCTTTTGTTCCTGGAATATATAGACTAGTGCATTCCGTTTTGTTTCCGGCGTTCCCGTTCTGAATTATCGAGCGGTATGTAATTTTCGTTTACAACAGATGTAAAGCTTCTCTCAGCTATGTAATATTTTTCCCATTATAACGTAATCCTTAAAATACCTACATTAGAGGAATATAAAACGCTTCCAATCCGCTCCGCTTGGGAATTCACCGCACTCACCTCGCATTTCAGGCTTTTAACGTAGTTTAATACTAATGTAGGATACGTTGTAGAACAATAAAGGGTTGTTCCAAAACAATACATAAGAAAACGCTACAAAGTCTTTCTAAAACATAGCGCCAAGTATTTAGATTGTTTTTCCTAACCGGGACTTTACTCAAAATGAACCCGTCTATGGAAGAGATGAAAATATTTGAAAATAATATTGTTTTGCCGTTACGAAAGGTTATTGGGTGTTTTCAGATATAAAAGTAATACATTTTTAATGTTGTTTATCTTATAAGAGATATTTTTAGGTATGAAGTTACTCGAAGTGCCAAGTTGTTTTCTAGCTCCGTTGGGCAAGGGAGGAAAGCGCGAACAAGTAACTTCTATCATGGTTTTCCTCCTCTGCCTCGCTCTTAACCGGTATAGTATCGTGGTTTTAACAGAATTCTAACATGTTTCTTCTAGCTTAAACTCCAAGCTCGCCTAAATAGGATATATTGAGCCTGTATATCCTATTACACCCGAGCGCATATACAACAATTATTCTAAGAATAAGCGAATCGCATGGTGCGAAAATGTACGTAAACTTTTATTTTTGTTCCCAAAGCCTACAAATAAACTACATAGGTATAATAATCCATAAGTATTGATGTTGTTGTATATATATTTTACCAATATGTCCATGTTAATGTTAACAAACTATAGATTTATCAAAGAAGCTATCGATGGATTGCTCGCTTGAGGTTCCTGTGAAAATCGCTTATTTTTCTTTCGGAAATGAATTCGTATACAGGGTGTTGAATTATCTAAAGTATCACAGAAATCTCACCGTCGAAGTAATTCATCGGGATTTACTTTAATAATATTGTATATTGCTTTTAAAACAAATACGACGATGAACTCATATTGTGATATCATACATATATAGGATTAAGTAAACGATTTTTTTAATATTGTGATTACCATTATGTAGATGTATATATGAGGTACGCAGGTACTCATAAAGGTCATAACATTGTTGTAAATATCTTCCATTAAAGTTATATATAATGTGTTAAGAGATGTGTAATAAAAGTAAATATATCAATATTATAATAGCATTAGTTTCCTTACCAACTCAATAAACATTCACATAACTTTTAAGCTCTAAAATTAGCTACCTAACAAGAGCAGACATTTAAAATTTAAAACTTGACGCGCTTTTTCATGCAACGTGAAACCATGCCATAGGATGAAACGTAATTCCTTACACATGGTGGAACAAATTTCTCGAGTCCTATGAATATAACCTATAATCTGTAAAATTTCTACTAAATGTGGCCCGGTGTGGTTGTTTTTTACGGACCTCATTTACTGAAAAATGCTGGCAAGTCAATCGATTTCTGCCTTTGGGGCGTACAACAAGAAGAAGCTCAAAAGACAATCGTCAGAAGAGAATAACGGTGAAAAGAGGAAAACTAAGAAGAAAAATAAACTCCTTAATGGTGATGCACCCTCCAAGTCATCTAGAAAGCCCACCAAGAATGATACATCTTCGAAGAAATCACGTAGCGATCTAACCAATGAAGCTACAGTGATATCCAACAAGACATCTTCGAAAGTTAAGAAGAACACTACAATAATCAATGGTGAGTTATCGAAGAAGAAAAAATCGAAAACCACCCTAGTAAAGACTGAAAAAAAGAAGAAACGTAAAGTTAAGAAGGAGGAAAACAAAAAGGTGAAGGCTTCCTCAAGTAAAAAGCGCAAGCTCAAAGATGAACCTCCTCTATTGGAACCTATTGAATTCAATGACGACGAACCAGGAAAGTTTGTCAAAAAACTCCGGACTGAAGAACCAACTGATGATGAATCCAGCGTCATGTACGATCTACACAGAACTGACCCCAGCACAGAAGGCCTCAAGATGTTCAAATGGCTTACTTCTCCTTTGGATCCCAAAACATTCTTCAGCAGGTATTGGGAAAAGGACGTCCTATACATAGAGAGGAATACTGTTAACTACTACAAACACCTTTTGTCCTCACAAAGACTTGACGACATATTCCGTGAGTATCCACTTTACTATACCCGAAATGTTGATGTGGTTTCCTATGATAATGGAGTCAAAGAAGTACATAACGAGGAAGGAAGAGTCATAGCTTCCGGTCTTTACGATTACTATTCTAATGGCTGCAGCATTAGGGTCCTGAACCCGCAGACTTATGACCAGAAGGTACACCTATTGATATCCGCTTTACAAGAATATTTCGGTACCATGGTTGGGACTAATGTTTATTTGACGCCACCTGGGAGTCAAGGTTTTGCTCCCCATTATGATGACATTGAGGCTTTCATTGTTCAACTCGAAGGAAGAAAGCATTGGAAGCTATACAAGCCACCGTAAGCATCACTGTGAAATTTAATGGTTTATGAAGGTAATTGTTGTTTAATTTAGGAAAAGCCAGATTTTGGCTAGATATTCCAGTAAGAATTTCAGCCATGAAGATATAGGGGAACCCTTTCTGGAGGTGACTTTAAATGCTGGAGATCTATTGTATTTTCCAAGAGGAACGATTCACGAGGGTCGAACGGACGAAGGCGCACATTCTCTTCACATTACTGTTTCTGTGTACCAACACAACGCATTCATAGATCTGCTGGAACAGGCCATTCCTGATGCCCTGAAAAGGGCGGCCCACAATGATGTAGAATTTAGGTAAGGTATTCTTTACATTTACATCAAACATTTTAAAAATCCATTAATTTATAACAAAACTTGTGAAGTTACTTGGATGTCACTAGGGAATTTGGCTTTACCCAAAACAAAAACAAAATTTATAGAAGGCGGAGGGTTCAAAATGTACTGGTGTCCACTAAAAATATTTTGTAGAATTCATGTAATAATAATAATTTTACTTGTACATCGTGATTACGTGAACGCCATTCTATCATAGCAACGTTACCTGCTATATGCTACAGAAGGTTAGGAGATTTAATACCAAAGTGCTAAAAACAAGTCACAAGTCTAAATATCAGAAAGTATAGCAGTTCATGAAAATTTTGTTTTGTAATATTTCTTGTAATAATAATAAACAAATTTTCAGGAGGGGGCTTCCAGTAAACTACTTGAGACACCTTGGCGAAGTGAACAAATTTGAATCAGAAACAAGATTCTTAATAACCAACAAAGTAGTAAGTTTAATGGAGAAACTCACAAAGTACATCGATATAGACCAAGCCGTGGATAAATTAGGAAGAAAGTTTATATATGATTCCATGCCTCCTGTGTTATCTAAACATGAGGTCAATTATACCTCAAAGTACGATGGTGACTACTTGAAAGACGGAAAAGTTTACAACAGGTTAGTTAAATTGTATATCATAGACTAATCGTTAGACGAAAAACTTGGTACTCCAATAGCCTTTTAATTAAACAATAGTTTAGGGCAAAAACCAATTTTCACAGCTTTTATTGAAAAATTCCCACTGTTTAAACACAAATTTTTTGGAGTAGTTTTTGTCCTTAATTTGCTTTTACTCCTAATCCTTAATCCTATCCTAATCCTTTATTCCTAATTCCTTAATCAGCCAGATATCCTACTATTATTTTTGTAAAATTGCAAACTTTAATCCTAACTTCTTTCCAGGGTTGAAATTGACCCGACCACCGAAGTCCGCTTGGTGAGATACCACTGCTTGCGTTTAGTGATTGAGGAAGACTCCCCTAAAATTTATTACAACACTGATAACGCGAAAGTGTATCATGGCGAAGATGAGCAGTTCCTGATTGTCGACAAGGCTTTGATTCCTGGCATTCAACAAATACAGAATTGTTACCCCGCATTTATTAAGGTCGAAGACATTCAAATCAATGATGACATTGCTAAGTTACAATTAGTTTCTGATCTTTGGGAGAGAGGCCTCCTAGTAACAAAGGGACCCCTGCCACCACAAGATGAAAGTCAGAATGACGAAGAAGAACTTAATGTTGAGTTAAATTTAAAGTAAATGTTACTGTATTGAAAGATTCCATTACACATTTAAAAGTTTAATTTATTTATATAAAAATTTACCTTTTTTAAGAAACTCTTACCGTAATTATTTTGGAGCACCGTAAGCATCAGGCATCCTTTCTATGGTGTACCTGTGTTGTGACACATACATTATTGGAACTCCTGGTATCTTCCTTATCCTTTGCTTTAAATCTTTGTCATTGGTTGCTACGATATAGCACTTGTGCTGCGTAACTCTCTGTACTAGACAATCATCAGCGTAGGTCCCTTTGTGCATACAATGTATCCTTTCAAAACGTGGATCTTTTATAATCCGCAGCGCCACCCTATACTTCTGACCTAACTTCTCCAATTCGCCCAACACGCAATCTGTTATATATGGGATGCACTTCGCATATAGGCAGTCCATCATGTTCTGTACCATATCCAGCTTGTTCTTTATGGAGAAATTGATGAAATTCGTATCTACGAGGATGTGGTACGGTGGCCCCAATTGCGTGTTGTACTGGAAGAACAAAGCAGAGCTCGCCTGTGGAGCCTCGTGAACCTTCAGGGCGTGCGGGTCTTCCGGCTTTTTCTTCCTCGGAGGTGCCCTTTGAGACTCTTTTATCCTCGGATCGCTCGGGCTGATCATCGTCTTCATCTTCGCGAAACGCTTCACTGCTATCTTACGAGTCTTCTTTGCCTTGCCCTAGGGTAATAGTGAATGTGTAAATTTCAGAAAGGTTTACTACTAGTAAGTAGGAGTTGGTAAATAAACTTGGTAGCTTCAAATACTTACCATTCTTATTGAAAACAAGTGAAACTAATAAGAAATTACTTCACGATTCAAACGTGCTTGTAGCAATTTACAGTACGGCTTAGAACAATGGAAAATAGAAATCATGGAACATCAACCTTCAGTTGTATTTGAGGTTATGTTGGGCAGAAAGTTTTATTGCAATATTAACAAATTCTTGTGCTTCGTTAATAGGTTTGTTTTTTGTTTGATGTTAAAATTGCTGATAAAAAATGTGTGAGTTGTGTGCAAAATAAAATTGGAGGTGCAACACATCTAGTTTTATAGATTGCCTATATGTTTTTGAGGTTATAAATTTAAAAGGACCAAGCGGACGGTAAATCTTTCGAAATGCCCCAAATTAAAATTGACCACATAGTGACTTTCAGCAGCGAAGACCCAGTAAGTAATTGCATAAAATCGTTGTATTTCAGTTGTAAACTACAGCTAATCTTTTCAGGTCCACACTGCTAGCAACATCTTGTCAGACGATCTTTCGAAAAAGTGGAAATGCAAATCTCCCGGAGAGAAAAACGCTGTGCTAGTGCTACAGCTCGAGAAAGCAAGCGTGATCACCGCTGTGGACATTGGGAATGAGCACTCGGCATATGTAGAAATCCTTGTCTCAAGATCAGGCGCTAGCAATGAAGACTATAAAGTTTTGCTAGCGATGTCTTCGTTTATGACTCCAGTCGAATCCAGGAACAGCCAGAATGTGAATAAAGTACGGATGTTTACTAAGGATAATCTCTCGAAGCCCGAGTGTAATGAAAAGTGGGATAGAGTGAAGGTGGTTTGCACTCAACCTTTTAACAAGCATGTTCAATATGGGCTTTCTTTCATTAAATTTCACAATAGTGACACTGTGTCGACTAATTCAACCCAGATGCAAATCGGGAATTTTGCCATTAGACCGAAGTCTCCAGATAATTTATCCATTGGAAGTTTATTTAAGAAACGTAATGAGGTGAAACAGGAGGAAAAGTTGTCTGGTAAGTCAATATTCTGTTGCTTATAATTGATAGTTATTATTGCATTTACCTACTGTGGTAATGGACTGCAGTGTCAACACAGCAACACTCTTTACCTGTTTTCAATTTTATAGTCCATTGCTCATATTTTTAAATACCATTTCTAACCATTGCATACTAGGTTGTTTCTTCTTGTCTTTTCTCCCCCCATTAATATTTTCATATGTTACAATGCATTTTAAGGTTCTCCGATAGTTTGGTTCAATTTTATAAGCCAGTACATTTGTAACTGATATTTCCTGTTTTCATGAAATATTTAACTAGTATAGCGATCAGTGGAATCCAATCCTAAATGGTTATTCTGTCCCTTGAAGGTATTAAAGCGAGGCAGCAGTCAATCCCCCTCAAAGCTACTTATAAAGGCAGACCATTTATCTATTGCTGAACTTTAGTTCCACATTTTAAGCAATTTTAAAATTATAAATGAATTAATTCTGTTTTAATATGTTTCAAAGGTGCATCTGCAATTCGTGAAGCTACATCTGCAGCCTCCATCCTCAAACCGAAGTTAAAAATCAACTCACCTTCGTCCTCGAAGAAAGACCACACAGGTGCCTCAGATCATTCCCCGAAGCGCAGGAACAGAAATGAGTTGCTGTACAGTAAAGAAGAGGAAGAACCCAATGAAAAGATCGACAAGATTATCGAAAAAGTAAAAGTGGACGTGGAGAGCAAGAAGGAGAAAGAAGTTAAGACGAAAAAGAAAGCTGAGAGTACTGTTGATACGGGTAAGATGAAAGAAACCAAAAAAAGAGATAATAAAGACGCGAAAGACTCACCAAGTAGCTCAAAAAAACGAAAAGACAATGATAATTCCAAACACACCAAAAATAAAAAGTTGAAGATCCACAAACCTACCAAACCGTTCAACCAGCTCCTTGAAGGCGTCACGCTTGTCATCAGCGGCATCCAAAACCCTGACAGAGCAAACTTAAGATCAATGGCTTTAAGCATGGGCTCAAAATACAAATCCGATTGGGACAATACCTGCACACATCTAATGTAAGTCAAACATTCACACTTTATCATCCCCTATAATTTCTCTTCTTATAGTTGTGCATTTCCAAATACACCGAAGTTCAACCAAGTGAAGGGTAAGGGTAAGATCGTGAAGAGATCCTGGATAGAAGACTGTCACAGTCAGAGAAAAAGACTACCGTGGAGGAGATATGCTCTAGACAAGGACGATACCAATAAAAACGAGAGTGAAGAAGAGATTTGGGAACAACTTGAAGCTGAACCAGATGAACCAGAAAGGGAAACAGAGGACAGCATTGATACCAATAATGAATAGTAAGATTTGATTTTCAGTATAGATATATGGCTTTCTTATATGTATTTCCAGCCACGAGGATGCCTCTGATACAGAAGAAAGGTTGATCAGATTGGAAGAAAAGAAGAAAAGACGTGGAACAGATGAAATTGACTCACTTTATTCTGCTGATACTGATAAAGAGGACCTTGACTTAGATGATCAGAATAATGGCGATGTAACTACAATAGCTGGTAAACTGCCGGATATTTTTGAAGAGAAAGTTTTTTATATTGACCATAATTTGGACAAGGAGGTCTACGATAAATTATTTCGGTACATAGTAGGTTACAATGGGTAAGAAGGTCGAAGAAAGTCAGCTTAACTCATCAATGAATGAAATATTGTTTCAGAATTCCAGTAGTTGACCTGTCAGATAATATGGACTTTATAGTGACTACGAAACAAAACAGCACCACTTTTAAGGAGATTTACCGTGATGTACAGTGTGTAAGTCCAAATTGGATATGGAAATGTCACAACAATCAAAAATTACTACCTATCGATAGTTTTTTGTATTAAACATTCGTGATCATTAAAACCGTTTTCAGTTTTAAGTTACAGTGCTTCTATCTGCTATGAAACTTCCTAAATATAAAACGCTAATCCTGACTGAACCCACTTATCTTTATCTTTCTTGTCACAAGGGACTTCTAGCATGGTTATCTTTTTGTCTCTGGTTAAGGTCATGTAGAGTGGCACTTCGATCAAATTGTCTTCAAGGTGCTGGTTCTAAAAGCCACAAAATTACTTAAAGAACCAAGTGAGTCTTGAATTGTCACCTTTGCTACCCATTTTAAGTGACAGTTAGGTGCACTGTTAATATTCTCAATATTCACTGAACATGGTTTGAGTACGCCATTCTCCAGAATTCCTCCTTCTATTTGAATTCCTGTTAAAGTAAGTGAATTGCTAGCAGAGGACCAACTGGTTTTTAACGATAGTTCATCTATAGAAGATTGAGTCGATCTGAAAAAAGCTGAAATAGAATAATTTCGGGTATTGAACAGTTTTCACCTTGAAAAATCTTGTTTATAAGACGCCAAGAAAGCCTCCGGGTAAAAGAATGTTGAGAGGTTCAACGGTTTCTGCAAGATTCCATGGATAGTTTCATCTTTTAACTTAGCAAGATCGATAGTTTTGTTTATGACCACCCTCAAAAATTTTATGGGTTCCTTAGGTCCATCCCACGTGTCTAACCATAACTTCGGCGTCTGAAAAATTAATCAAGAAAATGGAAATCCTCCAGTAAGATCTGATGGTCTGATGAAAAATTACCTCGTAATTTAACAAAGAGTTCCCCATGTTTACCTCCCGTTCCTCCGGGAACAAAATCCCCTTGCAGATCTTGTTTAAGGAGGCGAAGCTTTTATGCACCTTCTGGACGAGATGTAGGGCGTTGTTAAACTCTTCCCTTACGTAAACTAGTATAGCAGAATCATTCGGTTCTATCGTTTCTGTGGCCATCCGGATGAAATCGTGGCTCTGATTGAGTTTCTTCCATAAAGACATAAAAGGCGCGAGACCCTTCTGGAAAACTCCCTGATCAAACTTGGTCGGGATGGATTTCGAGAGGTAAAAATCTGGAAGGAGTAAGTGTAATAGAAACTTGAGAAAAAACGATGCAAAGTTACTTACTTTTTAATTCGTTGATTATTCTAGAGGACGTCTGACTTTCCCAGGAACGTTCTATGTTTTCGGGGAGACCAAAGATTGAAGGTGAATCGTTGCTGGGTAAATGCTTGATTGCGTTTACATATTCCTACAAAACGACGTGTTTGATAGATCCCATTTCTAACTGTGTTATTACCTCAAATTGAGCTGCGCTGGGCAGATTGACTTCCAGGTTGAACGGCCTCCACCTATGGCTCAAAGTCTCGTCGGCGAAGTACTGTCTCGCGTAGGACTCCACTATCTTCATATCGTCCGTGTTTTCGATCCTGCCTCCATAAACTGCGTCACAGCACAAGCCTGACAAGAATTTCCAACGTATTTGGGGACCCTGATCGTTCCAAAAGTCTTCAGCGAGCTTTACCATCGTTGATAGGTCAGCGTCGCTGAAATCGTAGAATTTAGACCATCCTGAAAGGAAAAATTATGTGATTATAGAATTTGAAGTTTGGCGGTTTAACCTTGTGGGACGTATTTGCGACGTTCTTGGAACAATGCATGAATGCAAGCTATTAAGAAAAAGATCCTGGAGGAGTTTTGGTTGAGTTTCTGGATGTATTTACTGCCGTACATTGAATATGTTTTCAGAATATTGTTCCTTATACCCTGTGATGATTCATACACGATCTTCAGGCTGTTCTGGGCCAAGACTGGGTGAAAGTTCTCCGTTGGTTCAGAAATCAACCACAAACTAAAAGCAATAGACTCAACAGTGGAGGTTAATAATTAATCGCCATTGACTCATACCGAAATGTTTCTTTGGGTTGAATGTTTTTCAAGTTTTGTGTTAACATCGGTAAACAGTACGTCACCAAATGTAAATTCTTCAGTATAAGCCATTGTCCAGATTCGGAACATTTCTTCAAAGCGTCGAAGGCTGTGTTTTCTTGACCTTCTCCAAGCGCTATCTAGAGACATGACAATTTAAATTGTCTATGTTATGAAATTAACATTTGAATCTTACTTCAACATATTGAGCTGCGAGTTCTTGCGAGAACTGCCTTATTTCTGATAACGGGTCAGTTCCTGACATTGCAAGAATTAAAATCGGTTCCGTTGTACTCGATTCTTTATAGATTTGACTCAGTTCCACTACTGAAGGTTCCAATGTCTTTAATCCTACAAAAAAAAAGCGTTTTACTGATCTGTTACTACGCATGAACCATATCAATGGAAAACTCACATCTCTGCTAAACTATACTGTCAGCTATAGTCATATACCAACCTGTAGTACTCAGCACCCATTGCGCCATTCTAGTGTGCAATTTATCAGGTCTCAAAGCTTGGATCACTAATACTTTCTGGAATTCAGACAACTTGCAGTGACTCGGAAACTCTATTTCGTTACTTTCCAGGAAGCTTTTCCATAACGTAAACTCCTTCAGTTTTAAACTTTCAGCAAACTCTGGAAGTGCTGCCTAAAATGTCTCCTTTTGAGTTATTTTAGTCTTATTTTAATAGAAATATTGCGGAGAGTTAGCATGAAGCGACTTAGGACAAATTTCAATGCAGTTTTTCGTTTTTATAATAAAACCTTTTTATTCAATACTATAGTTTTTATTTTAAGAAGCACTTTGCGCATGAAATAAGCCTTCAAGTAATACCAGAACAAGTTTCAAACATGTAAAACTTTAAACTTCGAAATGGCATCATTTTGAAGTTAATTTCATGGCAAATAAGAAAGAGATTTTGAAACTTCTCATAAGTTCTTAGGTTTTTGGAGCAATTTCAAAGCAAGGTGCCATTGGGGTCTTTAAAGATCGAACCTATTTCTCGTCACCTGTAAATTCTGGATGTTTACGATGCAATGTTTAGGAATCCAAGGCGGGATCTCATCATTTTTATTAGCAACAATATTCCCAAGGAAGAGATTCCATTCATTTTTAGTGAATTCGCTAGGAAAAAGTTTATAGACTATGTAGAGAAGAAACTTCAACCTGTCACTTTTAAAAATTCCTCTAGATATATAATCAACAACGATGTGAAGCAAATTCTTCTTCTGCAGAAGTAGATTATTCTCAAATCCCTGAAAAAATCATAGTTATCTCATCATTTAATTGTAAATGTATTGGTTACTTGCTTGAAAGGTTTGTAGCGACTTCAAAAATAGCTTCATGAAGGCGTACACAGAAATAAGGTAAAGGACATTAGTTCTGGCATATTCGTTACAAGCAAAGTACAGAGAACTTCCAAAATCTGATATATCTCTGTACACATCGTATTCAGACTGTAGCCTGTTTTGTATTTCCTTGGATTCCATAAGTGCCGCGTTTATGGCTTCCGAACTCTCTTTAGTTTTATTCAAGGACTCCAAAAGTTTCTAAAAAGTATCAGAAATTATCTATTATTTTATAGTAGTAGTATGTCAGCTACCTTATCTTCCAATATGTTTCCAGAAGAATTCGCCAGATCTTCTAAGAGCTGATTCTGGAGTTTGTTCTGCTTTTCCTCCAGTTCTTCCTTCTCCTTCAACAGTTGCTTCTTTCTTTCGCCCAGATCTGGTTTTTCCTGGCAGATCCCTCTGGATAGTAATTGCTCTAGAAGAAAGTTTCGAAAGTTTAGACTTCATAAATTGCTCGGAATCCTGATTTTTTTCGAAAGATCTCGTCACCTGTTAATCCGGTGTGAGTGGCGGTGAAATTCATCAAATTCACGAGAGATTCTATCGCAGCAGGGAGTTTCAATTGCTCATTTCTGCTGCACAACACCAGCTTGAAATCCTTGTTGTAATCCATAAGCTTGCCGTTCAGTTTTATCAGTTTTCTTTCACCTAAAAATGCAATTTTTACTTCGAGTTTGAGACCGTCCGCACTTACCTTGGTAGATAAACTCCTGTCTTAAAATCTGGTACAACGAGGGAGATATGACGTCGATTTCCTCTATCACGAATGTCTTTCCGAATCTAAGAGCGAAAGAAAGAGTCTAGACTTGTCACTTGTCGGTGTTTTGACTTTGGAACGTACCTGACTGCTAATTCGAGCATGTTTTTGAATTTCGGCGAATTTTGGGTGATGCTTTCAATATTTTTGTTATTAAAATGCACTTTCGTCCAGTTCGTAGCAGAGGACGTCGGGTCTATTAACAACGGAACGATATCTGCCTAAAAACAAACAGATTTGAAGAAAATATATTGTGCACGATATACTAAATCGTTACTTTCAGTATTATGATCGCATTTTGGATAGACAGTTTGTCTGAAGATAACCCTTCATGTTGCCATTGTATATGTTCCCTTTCTGTGGAAAGAAATTCCTCCACATCTATTCCCTTTACTGTCAGCACCTTACACCACTTAGATATGAATTCCCTGGAAACATTCCTCTTACTATTGTAACTATAAAATAATTTCGAACGCTCACCTCCTGTTGGTTTCAGTCTCCTGCGATAAATACGTCATGAAAGCTGCAGCCAGCAAGCTATCGTTCGGAAGCTTCTTCATCTGAACGGAGATATCTTGAAGCTGTTCCTGCCATCTTCTATATTCTTCGGTAAGTCTGGAAACCAAGCCCTCTGCTGAAGCTAGAGTTTCCTGCGCTTTATTCAACCCTATTTCTATTTCAGCAGCTTCCTTGGTATACGCAGAAAGTTGTTGCTTCAGCTTGGCGACAGTTGCGTCAACGTCGAGCAATCCTGTGCTCAGCTCACCTAGTTGGGCTTCAGCGTTCAACAAATTACTAAAAAAAGAAGATTGAGGCGTTGTTAGATCGGAATTGATCCCTACTTCTTCAGTTTGTTCTGTTCAATCTCCAACGGCCTAATCTTATCCAACACTTGTGAATATTTTACGTTCGCGGCGACCCAAGCTGCCAATGGAGCCGCAGCTACTGATGCCCTTTTGGCGGATTTCGCGTCGAAGGAATCCGCCTTCGTCGCCATTAATTTCTGTACTGTTTTTCTGTTCTCGGTGGCGATCCTTGTTGCATCAAAAGACCTAAAAGACCTTCAACTGACGAACCAAGCTTTTGTTATTTAAACACTACCTTATTTCTTCTTTGACGCCTCTCTTGGAGAGGAAGGTCTTCATGCTGTTCCAGGAGGTGTCCTGAATTCCCATCAGTCTCAGCACGCCTTCCAGGATGTCTCGAATTATCTCTGGAGGGGCCCTGAGGGATCTAATCTCTGACAAAGATTCTGGTCTGATGTTTCCCACCGCTGATCTCGCGTCTTGGATCAGAGGTTCTACTTCTGCTAGTTCTGTTTCGATTTCTTGCTTCCTACAAGAGAAGATGAAAGCAATGGGGAGTGGATACTTTTTTGGTGTCGATTACCTTTTCATTAGTTGCACGTTTTCGTCCTGAGTCTTCTTCTTCAGTTGCTCCATCTCCTCCTTTTGTGAATTGGCTCCTTTCATTGTGTTGCTGATCATGTCCAAGGCTGCGTTCGCCTTTGACTGTTTCTCCTCGAGTTTCTTCTGTTGTTCCACAGCTTTCTCTCGCAGTTCCTTCACCAGATTTTCAGCCTCGGTCAGTTTCCCCACACCCGCCTGAAACAATTGATGGGTAGTGAAAGTTCGGTTATATGGGGGAATTCTTACTTTCAGTTTCATTTCTCTTCGTTTGATGACTTCTAGCTTCTCGTTGTACAATTTTTTGAACAGCTTGATCATGGCTAGGAATCGTGAAGGCGTCGAAATGGATAGGTCAGTCGTGAAGTATATCGCAGAAAAGGAGTTCAAGATAGGTGTGACGTCTTCGAATTCGTCGCTGAAAAGTTATAATAGAAAAAAGGAAGTAGTGGTGAATTTCTTGGTACCTTGCTAGAAGTAATCTAGGAATGGATTCTATGGTCTCCTTGCTCCAGTCTGACATCCAGATTGTGGAACTGTTCTGCGTGAGGCATGGGTAGTTCTGGATTATGTTCCAAAGGTCCAAGTTCTTCGAATCCAAACAAATTACAGTATGGAATTTTCTTTTTACTCCTTGAAAGACAACGATTGGAATTAATTCTTTGTTACTGGGGTAGAAGTACAGGATCCAAAACTGTGTGGATCTTGACGTCACTGCACATGTATTTTTTGAACCATATTTTGTGCAGTGGCTTCAAGACGGGATTTTCTGTTTGTTCTCTTACTTGAGGCGAAGTACTGAGTCATATTTCCGTCGAAATCGTCTTTGTCTGACTCGTCCTTCAACACCTTAACCATGGCCTCCAGTTCTGCTGTGGTGTAAAGTCCCGGGACTTCCCCGGAAGACATCAGTAAACTGACTGCGTTTAAATTACTATCGTCGGTTAAAACGTGATCTTCGATCAGGAAGTAAACCTCTTCTCCGTCTAAACCTGCGCACTGCATGGCCTAAAGGGGGAAAATTTAGCTGTAACCGTCGAGTAAAGGATTGTTTCTATACCATTTTCAGGTCGTTGTTAAACTCAGGTTGCTTGTCGCTTTCGGGTGTTATTAATTTCGCCGATTGCAGCGCGGAGACTATTTTCAGGGAGCTTCTCCTTCCAACGCCAGATCTCCCTATTAAAAGTGCGTTTCCTCCTGGGAAGTTTAAATTTTTGGATATGCTCGAGGTGAGTTGCAGCAATTCGTCGTTTACAATCAAGTCGAGTATTTGCCCTTCGCGCTCTGAAAATTGACTTGAAACATGATTTATTTTCAAAATATCTAATCAATTGTACCAAATATGTTAATTCCGTTTCGCACAAGGTCGCTCCATTCTTCTGGTTTAATTTTAGACAATTTATTGGAACGGTGCTCGATTGGAACGTAATAAAATCCATGCAGACTCTTTTTGAAGTTCCACTGGTTTTGTAATACTTCATTTAAGATGCTGTGCAAAACCTGACGATCGTTCTCATTTGTTAGCTTGCTTCCGAATACACTTAACGCTTCATAGGCTGTGACCTACAGGAAATTAATTATTTTTTGTTCTATCTATGGTAATGTTTTTACTTCAATGATGAAAGCCTCGAATTCAGCTGATTCGTTATTTTGGTAGCACAGGAAACTGCTGCACCAATTGGTGACGTCGTGGGGACTGAAGACGTAGTGTTTATTGATTACTGGGACGAATTGGCTTCGAATCTAGAAAGTAGTTAAACGTACGAAACTGTAATAAATCCAATAGACGAACTGTTTATCTACAGTCTAATTCTTTTCAGTAAACACATGATCCCACAATGTTGGAGATACAATTCATAACAGGGCGATAAGAACCAAAGGTTCTAAATAATGTGGAAACGTGAGAAAAACAGAAGAAATGTTACTAAAATCTTGGAAACTTTTTATTTATTGGAATTCATTTACTTTGGAATTATTTTTCATGCCTTCCTTTGTTTCACGCTTCTGAAATCTTGACAAAAGGAAATTCGGAGTTGCGTATTTCTTGTGAACCATTTTCAAGTATGTTTCAAGAAACTTTCAAACTTGTCCAGAAAATTTCACATCGCCCTTTCCTAAAAAACTGAAAGTTCATGACACCAAAACTTTACGAAAATTTTCAAAAATCTTCCAAATGTTTCCCAGTGTTTCCATCGATTTAAACGTGGGTTTAAATCTTTCCTGATGGTACCAAAACTTTTTCAAATAATGACTTTCTGAGCAAACTGTCTTATGGAGTTTTAAAGTTTGTAGAAACCAACTCCTATACTGTCAGAAGGGTTAGTAGCTCACGAGAACTTCCATGTAATTCCCAACGACCTCTTCAATTCCAAAGGGAGTTTGAGTGTAACCTGACCTTACCAAAACTTTTCAAAATAACAATTTTTGAGTAAACTCTTGCTAGAAGTTTGAAAGTTTCTGGAAAACCAAACTCAAAAGTTTCCAAATACTTTCACAGCACTTGTCGAGAAAATTTTAACAACTTACAAAACTTCTAAATACCTTCCACTCCCCTCTTTCACCTCAAAATGAATTTGAAAGTTATCTCAAGTCACCAAAACTCTCCAGTATAATTTGTTTTTTTAGCAAACTTTATGAAGTTTGAAAGTTTATTGCAACCAAATTTTTACATATGATGCTAATTTTGACCGATTTGCGTTCCATGGTTTTTATATTCTCGATGAATCTACTACAGTTAGATTTTTCAAAATTCCTTAAGTACGATTATGATCTAATTACCCATGACCATTTTTAACTCCAAGCCAGAGCCTTGAATTTTGGCAACAGTGAATAGTGAGCCTATAGAGTGCTTTCATTTCCCCTTTTACCTTTTGTAGCAGGTGTACCTGCTAGGAAATCGAATAAGTGTGAATCGTTAAAAAGCTTTAAACTGTGGAAGTCGCTTTATAGAAACCTACAAAAGTGCTATGTTGCTATCGGCGGTTTGAACCCATGAATCATCCTTATTTACAGCCATTGAACTCTCAACCTATCTTTTCAGGTTCTTAATTATCCAATACTGACCCATCAAAAGTATTTTCCAACTATCCTCTATTGAGACACACCATATTGTGTCCATTGGGCATACCTATGGAACTGACGGGCGCCCATTGGTTATCACCTGTGTTGTCTAGCAAATTTGAGGGTTAAGCCTTACCTTATCGTAAATAGTCACCATAGTGTTGGCCAGTTTCGACACCTTCGCTTTCGGCCAGTTATGATTAGAGAAACACTCCTTTAGTATGGCCGTCAGGTACGCAGAGACGATCAGAGGGAAATCTTCCGGTTCAGCCAATCTAGAAATACATCGATTCCCCTTATTTCCATCTAAGAACCTAAAATTTTACTTACTCCACGTTAAAAATCCTCACATTCGACGTAAACCTCTGGGAGATCCTCCCGGTGGCGACCAATGAGGCGACCACTACCACGTTCTCCACCCCGACGAACTCCACGTTGGAATCGTAGAAGCCTCTGTACACGATCAGCTACATATTTGACAAGAATACAGTTGTCAAATCGCACAAGTCAAAATTCACACAATTCCCTACTGAATACAGATAAATGGTCGTTATGGACATCCTGCGGGTAGGTTCAGCGCGAGTTACCCAGCAGTACCAGGTACTATTCTCCAATTTTCCAGATTTTCAGGATGCAGGAGCCAGTGTCGAAGGACCTCCTGAACGCCAAAACCAACGAACTGGGGCAGTACAAGGAAGCGATACAAGAGAAAGACTCGTTGCTCCAGGACTATCGCACCAAAATCATGGAGATGCAGAAGGAAATCGACACACTCAAAATGAAAAACTCGGTGATGCAAAAGGACTCTAGAACCGACGCGAGCGCGGAAGAAGCCGAATACCATAAGGTAATGGTGAATTACGACGAGTTCTTCAGGAAAGTGCTCGAAGAACGTGAATGCTTGCTATCCGACGTCGCCGTATTTCAAAAGCACATAGAAAACTTAGAAAACGCCTTTGATGACCTCCTGGAGAAATACTCCAAGGCCAGATCATTCATCGATACCATGTACGACAACCAGCATATCTCCGAGAAGGAACTCGAAAGCTACAAATCCTCGCTGAAGGAGCTCAAGACGAAGTATGACAGTTTGAAGTTGCACTCAGAGTCTAAGATCGACGAGGCCAATCAGGTGATTGACAAAAAAGAGAAAAGGAACATACAGGAAGTCGCTAAGCTGAAGGCGAAAATCTTAGAGAGCGAGGCGAAGATAAACCACTTGGAGAAATACGTGAAGTTCGAAGATATCCGCACCAGACCTTCCATGTTTACCCCTCTGAAGAACAATATTAAGTCGTAGAAAATCCCTTCGAGTAATATTTTTTTTAGTGAAAAATCATACATTATAAATTACACTCGGCGTAAATTGTTTTCCTGATTTAAAAAAATTGATATGAGTCTCTTACCTGATTCAAGAATTCCACCAAAATATTCGTGCCCCACTTGTCCGGTTTGAGCAAATGTAAATTTTTGCAATAAAGGATTAAAGTACCCTTCTTCGGCTTGAGGATCTTCCCTTTCGGGGCGTTTACGGAAATGCAATGCTGAAAATGCGGTAGGATTAATAAAAAAATAAAAAGTACCTGCATTTTGTCTTTACTTCGAAAAGTTTGCTGACGACAAAGCTGGGCATCAAATTTCCTGTGCAGTGTATCGTGGCCATGTCCAAATCTGATCTTTCGTTGACTAGAGATTTCAGCAACAACCTATCAACGAAATCAATACAAATCTTATATTCACCTAAACTCGAATTGCTTGAAGCTAAGCAACAAAATTTGCAATTTTATTTGTTTATGTTTGTTGCTCTGTAACTACTTTCGGGTGTGGGTGAAGTGCACACCACATCGTAATACAGTAATACAATTTTAAGAAGGCATAATGAGTATAATAGCCATGAGCCGGGTCTCGGTCAACGGTTCCTCAAGATAAAATATCTGTTAGCGACCTTTAAATAACTTTAGAAGTTGTCACAAGTGAAATAAACAAAATATTTCTACCCTATCCACATTTAGTGAAAATCCGTTGTTTCCAATTTAATTTATTTACGTTTTAGCTGATCCATGTGGCCCCACTACCAAGAAATGCCTCTCCGCCTTCTCCTTCAGCCATTTCCCCATAATGTCGAGGTACTGCTCGATCTGACCCGTCCTAATCAATGGAATCCCGTGGGAAATGTCATCAGCACTAACGTTGGGATAAGTGTAATAGGAGTCGATTGAATTTCTTTCGGTGTTGTAGCGAGATTTCAGGATCAGGGGAGGTGGAGTTTCGCCTGTCCAATCGAAGATCTGGAAAACGTTTATAAAAATAGTGACTATTCTAGTGAACGAGTTTACCTGTTGGGCGAATATTTCGCGAAAGTCTTCCTGCAACTGGGGCGCTAAACCGTTTAAGAGTGCTACAGTGAATTCTGCTCTATTGTAGACGTTTGCTAGTTGAGATAGGCCTGTTTCTGCTATTGCAATTTTTGAGCTCGGGACTAAAACTTCGCCGTCATTAGTAACCCAATTAATAGCTGAAATAGTCACGTTTACACTTGGGAATATCTTCGTGGTGATTCAATTACCTTTGATAAAGTAATCATTGATTAAAGGTTCGACAAGCATCCTATGCTCCTCTGGTAATTTATTAACGTATCTGTTTAAGTAGCATTCCAAACTGAGATCTTCTTCGCTAAGAAACACGATGCCCATTCTGGAAATCGTGGCTGGAGAAGCGTGGGTCAACTCATGGGTTTCAAATATGAAGTTGACATTTTTCCCAAACTGTATCCTCCAACCTGACGGCAACGATAATAGTCTGTTATCGTCCAGTACTGAATTAAGGGATTCCACCCATTCTGGGTCGATGTCTCCATCGCAGATTATCCAAGACGACACATCTGAAAACGAACGGACAAAAATCCCAAACTGTAATGAAGTTTTCATTGAAAACTTGCTAATATGGAAGGAAAAAGTTTTCAATGAATTTTTAAGAAAGTTTCTGAACATTTTCTTTATGAATTGTGTCATTGTACGTTGAAATGTTCTTATGCATCCCTCGTACACATATCTCGCAGGTATACTTCGTACACATACCTCGTTCATGGCACCTGTACCGATATCCCGTACCTATACTCCGTACACATGCCTCGTACTGATATCTCGTACCTAAACTTCGTACATATGACTCGTACACATACCTTGTACATATACACATTAAAAATAATTACATTACCTTCATTTTTACCATTACATAATTTAAATTCTTACTCATAATGTGTCATACTTTGAGTACACTCTTTTCTCTTCACACGTTTTCCAGCTAAGGACTGGAGGAAAGTACATACGTGATACCTATGCCAAGTATACAGAAGTTTTTTGACAAATATTTACTAAACGTTAACTGAAAGTTTCATAAATGTTTCAATGCAAGATTCAGCGAAATTTTTCTGCATGATTTCCAAAACATTGCAAAAATTTAAATTCTGAAGACTCATAAAACTTGTCAGAAACATTTCTGAAACCTGTAGTTGACAACTGCAGTTTTTATTTATCAACTCTTCTTCTCGAAATATTTTAAACATTTTTCAGTGAATAGTTTCCCAAAAACATTTCGAAGAACTCGTTTTGAGATTGTCTTTGGGAAGCGTTTCAGAAATATTTCATGAAGATTTCTAAAGGGAAATGTGTAGATTTCTGAAACATTTCTAAAAGGTTGCAAACCTTTTAGTGAAAAGTTTCGAAAACCTTTTGTACTCATTTAGGAATTTTACCTTTGCTTTCTGAAGCGACTTGGAGGCTATAAGTCGTCAAAACCCCGTCGCACCATTGATTGGAGTCAGCATTAGTTTTACCCAACAACTGTGATCTGGTCATACTTTTGGGGTTAACAGCATACGTTTTAACTGTTTTATTCATCTTGGATAAAACCTGTTAACATAATGTTAATCAGAACAAATACCTAAGTCTTGGTAACAGTTTACATTACTTTTAATACAAGATTCCTCACAGTCGTCTTCCCAGAGCTGGGAGGCCCAACTATGGCTATGCCCATTCTTTGCTGGAGCTGATCGTAAAACTCAAGACACTTGCTTATCTATAAACATACATAATTACAACTAATCGCAGCACCCAAAATGTTTACCTGTCTTTCATTTTTAATCAACCCCATCTCCACGAAACTCTCCTCTAAGAGTTTAACCACACCATCACTCCCATCGCTTTCGTACTGGACATCTTTAAACACATCCTCCACTATAGAATTGAATTTGATGCTATCGACGAAGGTGAGTTTCGATAAAGTGTCAGTATGCAACACTTGAACCGCTATACCCAATTCAGTCCCTAAGGTTATCTGATCGTTTTTCCTCTTGTATTTTTTTAGTGCTTTACCACAACCGTTCAGGACCGTTCTGATGGATCTAAGGCCCCAGTCGTAATGCTGCTGTTTCCTCAGTAGCTTACTAGATAGCATCACATATTGAAATTGTACGATTTTCTGAAAAATTTACCTGGACAAATCGAAGACTTCTATTAGCTTCCTGGCTATAACATCGGCGTTTTGATACCCATCGCAATGAAGTAAACACCTGGCTATTTCCTCATGATCTGGATGCGTCATAACCACGGGTCTGAATAGCTGTTTTAAGTTATCAGGAAGTTTGTTACGACCGCCGTAACCTCCGCCTGCTGGATTGAGGGTTACGAAGATGCCGCAATGCCCGTTCACGGATATCTGAAAGAAGCTAGTTGAAAGCGAGGGCATTGTGGAAATCGTCCGTTTACCTCTTGATCTAACAACACCACAGTGCTCTTCTCGTTTCTGATAGCGACCTGGATGGGGTGTATGAGCATCGATATAGCGGATAACGTCGCTTCGTCTAACCTGTTGAATTCATCGAAGCAGCCCCACGCCCCGGTTTTGACCAGGCCGGTGAGGATTCGACCCATGGAAGAAGCGTCGATTCCCTAGAAGAAACTTCCTTGGAGCTTCAAATTTTAGGTCTACGATAACATTACCTCGTCGCAGTTGAATACCAAAACTTGTCTTCCGAGCAGCCCACCCAACGCTTTGACTGATTCAGTCTTTCCAGTTCCTGCTGGCCCATATGGGTTGCCTCCCATTCCCAGGTGGATTCCCTAGAAGACCAGAATCTGGTTAATTTGAACTAATGTATTCATGAGAGTTACCTGGGTAAGGGTGAGGAAACATTTATCCGTTAAAGGTGTCCTAACCAATTTTGCTGCGTTACCAAGGTATTCGTAGGAGTAGTACATGCGACCGTTTGCCATTTTTACCGTCACCTCACCGGTGGAATTGCAATAATACCTACAAATACATGAGAGGAGTTTATCTGGTATTCAATGACATTAGTTACCTTAGTTGCTTTTGCCATATCCAATCAGAAACTTTAGTGACATTGTTTTCCATCAATTCTTCCAACACCGTAATATGATGGATGGTGTCGAGAAGTAAAGCTTTAAGCTTTAATTCCAAGACGTTGTCTTTATCTTCGTTAAAATCCTCATCGCTTTCATTGGTTAGCTCCAAGGAGCTGTAGTGATTGAGCTGCGCCTGGAAACAAAAACGTAGCTTAAAAACAAAACTCTCAACAGATAATTCCATTAGCTCACCTTATACTTAGCTAAAAGTGGAGGTAAAGTCATGCTCGATATAGCTTGTTCGCACTTGGAGGTGAAATTGATACTATCGCTCAAACATAATATTTGCGATGGGTAAGCCAAAGGGTCTGGTGCCTGCTTTTCGTTCTGGCAACTCACAAGCAGTTCTTTAAGAGTCTTTTGCATTTCCTTCACCAGTACGTTCAACCAAATCTAAAACAAAATTTTTAATCCGCATCCTTCTTACGTACCACTCCCTTACCTCTACAGGCTTCTGTATGTCGACAGGATTCAATAAAGCAACGACTTCGCCTTGAGCAGAACTCATCTTCACGATTTCAGTCCCTCTGCTGCTCAATTGGACGCTGTTGATCCCGGCGAAAAGTTTCTTCAAGTGTGCCTGAATGACATGCTCCTTGGAAGACTGACCAACTACTTCTAGAAGATCGTCATCGCTTAGGAAGAGGAATCTCGGGAAAACCTCTCGTTTTTCCTTTAAAATCATACTTGGTAATAAGGCCAACAAATATAAATTTCAGTATCTATAAATTTCGCTCAAGCATTGAACCCATAGAAAGGTCATTAGTTATTTAATTCATGTTTAGTGTTGTTATGTTCTTGTTTGTTGAACACCCAATAATTTCCAATTCGTTAAAGAGTTCATAAACGTGATTGGTCTGATGATGTCTAAGACCGAAACCGGTTACCAAAAACGTGATTCATTCTTTGTCACTTCTCCTGTTAAAACTAATGCCTACCTTCAGGAATTTATCCAAACTGTTCTGGCATCTCGCCAATTGATCCAGGAGCCCTTCCAGCAGCGCCCTCAAGTTGGGATAGCGGCATAGCATAACCACTCTGGCATCTTTTTCGATGAAGTTGAGGACGTGCCGGAAATCCCTCTCGATCCTGTCGAAACGGCTCTTTTCTTGCGCTAAAGTACCGCTGCCAAATATTGGCTCCAAGTACAGCCACCTAAGAAACCGAGAATTGAGTAACTTATGGGAAGCAACGTTTTAAAATTACTTTCTCTGGATTTGGGATAATGAACTCAAGTAGTAATCCAGATCGCCTAATTTTACTTCCCAGTTGTTGGCCCTTTCGGAAAAGGATTCGTAATCAGCAGAATTTTTGATGGATTGCAACAAACTTTGGTTGTCTCCGATCTAAAATAACAGTGTAACAATTGCACGTTCGGTTTGACTATAATTCTACCTTGTTTAAAATTTCTTTAAAATCCTTGATTAAGAACAGCTCTTTTCCTTTGGAGTCCTTATGGGGAAGAAGGACGAACCTACATTGGACATCCCATTGGTCTAATTCTGATAAAGCTTGACGAACCACTATTTCGCTGGCAGCTCTCTTCGAGATTAGCTGAAGTAAATAAATAATTTAAAAAATGTTGAAGTGTATTACCGAACTCTCACTTGAAGCTCTTTAACGCTGTTCTCTAACTTGTCGGAAACCTTCAAGAAATCGCTCAGAACTAACTGATCTGTAGGCTTGAACTCCATCCCGAGGACATTGAAGGTGTCCATCCAGTGTTTTTCGGAAAAATCTTCCCCACGTACGTATTTCAGCGTTGGTGATATTATCTAACAAGGCGAATCAGTTTGGGTTCAAGTAATTACTTTATATTTACCTCGTATTTATGAACTTCTAGTAACATCCTAGTGACTAATTGAGTGTTTTCCATTTCGTTCAACTTCGAGTGCCATTTTTTTAAAAAATCTTCGAAGTTATAGAGTTTCTTCCTTATGACTATCCAGGGCTCGTTGGAAAATTGTTTAAAGTCTGCAAAAGCAATCGAAATTTATTCAAAGTACCATGAGACAAAATCAAAGATTTTACCATTTTGAAACATCTCAAAAACTTCCCAAGACGCTTTCTCCTTGTTTAAATCCTCTTCTATGTCATCCATAAACTTTAAATCCGGTTGATCGACGTTGAATTTTTTGAAATCATCCCTAAAATTAAATTATACTTCCTATACGCTTTTCGCCAGTGGTACTTACAGCAGTTTATTTTTCTTGTTAAGTATTTCGCCCCATTCATCCCTTTTGCCATTTATTTCACTAAACAATTCCATGAGTTGATCGATGGTACTATCAGATATCGTCCCGGAGTATGGTTTTGGTTTGATTTCCTCCCATTTAGCTGAGAAACGTTCCACTTCTTTTTCCAGGTTTTCCTTCTCGACGTTTAAGGTTGTTTTGACAATCTCCATCTTAAATAAGGATACCAATAACGAATTCAGTTTCATGTTAAATACTTACTTGTTTCGCTATAATGTGCTGATGGTTCTCCAGCAGACTCTGCAGCCTATCCCAAGCGTTCTTCAGGCGGTTTACAGAATCGATCTGCTCCCTGGACCAACTGGATAGTGTTTGGGATTTCCTTGACATTTCCTCAAAAATTTGCTCCATCTGGAAAAATGCACTTTTTACCCTCAATATTACAATGCCTTCGACTTTACCTCTGGCGCTTCTTTCAAAATGCTGCTGTGCATGATACCAGACTCCCCTAGTTCATCAATCGTTAAAGGTTGCTTAGTCAGCGCTGACACGCTGCTGTCCACATAACTCTGGATCTTAACGACGTCCTGAGCAATGGAGTCTTTCAAGGAATACACCAGCTGATCCCAATAACTTCTGTTGTGGCTCTCCAGGTCTGACCTCAATCTAGATAAACCTACCAAAAAGCATCCCACCCTTTCTTCAGTACTGAAATGATTATTTGTTAATCACACTGAGATGAATTTGAACAAATTTACCTTGGTAGTTTGGCAATTTCCTGCCCGAAAGTCTTTGATGCCCGGAAATGAAGATCCCAGTGCTGCCAACTGCTCAGCTTGTTGGTATCCAATGTTTCTAGCTGCAACCAAGCCTGCCAATGCGCCAGAAGGGCCTTCAGCTGCTCAAAAAGTTCGTCTGTATGTTTAAGGACATTCGATAAAGCTTGCGAGTTACTAAAATAGAATTTTTAAACCTCCTTCTTCAAAAAACTAATCGGTTTACTTTTCAATAATTTCCTGAAACACCTTGTCGTGTATGTCAGCGACCGATTTGAAATTCTTCGGTATATCCAGAAACTTCTGCAGTTGTTGCTCGTAGGTTTTCTTCAAGGATTCTTCGTTAGGGAGATACTCCAACTTGGAGTTTCTGTAAACCAAATCGACGTGAATCTCCGGTAGGTACAGGTGAAGCGTATCCAAGCTTTCCAGGTATTTCTTCTCCAGGACCAGAGCCAAGCTTTTGTCCAGATCAGTTTGCCATGTGTGGGTGTTCTTGAAACCTTTACTTTCGACTTGGGCCATGATGTTCTTTATGTACTTCACTGCTTCCTTCCATTTTCCGTATTCCTTGATCAAGTCGACTTGTTCCAGAGATTTTATCTTGAATTGCGAAAAGGAAACCTTAAAATGAATGTTAGAATCATGGAATTATTTCACCTTCTCCATTATTTGGTGGTGGTAGCCTGTGAGGAGGGTGTTCTCCTTGGACACTTTCTCCACTGCTGTCTTCAAGGTGTCGACGTACCTTTCGACGTGTTTCTCAGCTCCCCAAGACACGACCTCTTGTTCCTGGACCAGTTTCGATAATTCCAACGCGCTGGCCAGCATCATTGGTTTCTGGGAAGGGATCATCCTGTCCCCGATGGTGTTATGGAAGTTCGCTATCTGAAACAAATGGTCTGGAATCGAAATTCGACTTTCCCCGCGTGCGTACTTGTTCCAGAAGTCTCGCGAATCTCATGAATTTTTTGGCGTGATCGCTGGTCTCTTCGATCAGACCTGGCACGTGGTAACCCATCGCCTTCAACTGCCGTACTTCTGTGATCAACACCACCAATCTCGGTGAGTAGTTGACTTTCATGAGTTTCTGCTTGGAGAATTCAACTACCGGGTCGGACTCTCTTAGGCTAAGAAGGTGTAACATTGATCAAAAGGTACGTCAAGTGTTGTCTGCTCGTGTTAACCAAAGTATCCCCCCAAGATTTTTGGCGATAACCCTACTATGACATGTTTCAATCTATGAAGACTGATGTACCCCCAAGACAACAGTAACGACGTTAAAAATGTTGTCCATAAGGAGTCCAGACTGTTCCAGAAGGGAAAGACAAAACCTGTAATGATCTTGGGATATAACAAAGCAGCTAATGTGAAGTACAAGGAAGATAAATAGGAAGAGTCTACTGAGGAGAAGAACGAGCCCAGGGAGAAGAAAGGCTCGATCTGTCCTAGGGGTTAAAGATGTTGTCCATAAGCAATCCAGGTTGTTCCAGAAGGGAAAACCAATCCTCTACTAGCATTCCTACGGAGTGAAAAATGTGGCAGAGACGATGCAGGACGACAGAAACGTAGATAACCATGGGATATAGAGAAGTGGCTGATACGAAGAACCAAGAGGTTAAAAAGAATGAATCCACTGAGGGGAAGAACGAGCTCAAAGAGAAGTACGAAGGCTCGATCTGTCTAGGACAAAACACTGGTTACGTTAAATGTGCCCTCCAACAGGAATCCAGGTGGTTCCAAAAGCGGTAATTAATCCTCTACTAGCTCTCCCATGAGCTGGAAAATGTGGCAAAGATGATGCAAAAGGTGCAAGGCTGCAGGAACATATGTCAACCTGGGATGAAACAAAGAGGCTCCCAGCTTCCCCATGTGCTATGGACTGGAATATATCCCATGTGCCAGAGATACATAGCTGCAAGAACGTCGAAGTTCATTGTCATTGGCCATGAAAACCCCATGTAACTCACTATAACCCCATACCTTAACGTCTTATCCTTGATGTAACTAACAGTCTCGGCGCACCACGCCTCGAACAACTCGTTGTGTTGTTGCCTCAGCTCCTTGACCATCTGCCCGACGATCTGATTCAAATCCTCGTAGTCCTTCAGATCGCTCAGCAATTTCTGAGCGACCCCCTGCACCTCCACAGCCCTGTACTCCAACTGTCTCATCACTGAGATCTCCCTGACGATCTCCGGAACCTCGTGAACCGTCCTCACGACGAAATTCTCGCTCGTTGCGTCCGATTGCAGTTGCTTGAGGTAGTTGAACAAGGAGACCAGCAGGTACTGGCGCTCAGCGAGTAGCTCCTGCCGGAGGATCGGCCTGCTGATGAGTTCTGAGTAGCGAGAGAATTCGTGGATGAGCTGGAAAGGGGATGGTTGATGGAGAGGGTTACATGCTATATAATATTTCTTACTTGTCTGGTGTTGGCTTTGACTGCAGACAGTTGTTTCTTTAGTTTAATAGCAACACGTTTCTCAGCTGGTTGAATGATGTACTCGAATTGTTTACGAGCCTTGGATAGGCTGTTGGTGTGATCCTCCCCGTAGGTGAGTACGTCTATATCTACAAGTGGAATAAGTGATGTGAAATGGTTGGTTTGGAGACTTTACCTTTGAAGCATTGGAACATGTCGTCTGTTTTCAGCTCTTGTTGTTCCTGCTTCGTTAGTAGCCTCATGAACTGTTTATGCAAGGTCCTGATGCTTAAAATCTGAAAGGATACGTGCGATAATTGTACAGCGAGGAATTTAGTTCGTATTACCTCTTGGATTACCGTCGAAAATCGCACCAAGTCCTTCGGTTGGTACACGCCATCCCTCCAAGGATTCAAACCGTAATTAGGCCAAAAAATCTCGGTTAGTTGCTTGCAAGTCGTTAGCCACTTTTCCACCACAGCCACGTGCTGTCTTAATATTTCAGCGACCTCTGAGTACTCTGAGTTCCACAGGTTGATTTTTCTGAGTTGAGCTGAGCTGAATTTCCATACCTCTTGAGCTAAATAATATTATTTGGAGAAGCAAAAGGGGAATACTGACTGAATCTACCTATGATATCCATGAGATGTTTTATTCTGTCTTTTGGGTAAGGCGGTTCGTGTTTCCAGAGGTCTTCTAGGACGTTGTGGGTTTTTTCCAGCAAATCTTCGGTGTCGGTGATGGATAAAGCGTCTATTATACTATAAGGGGAGGGTCAAGTGAATTATTTCAAAGCACCAGAACAAAACGTAACAACCGTTATTAATAATAGTTGATAGCTCTACATAAGTGAGTAGAACTTTAAAACAGACCTGTAATCACTGGCTAAAGGTGCCAGGATGTCTCTGAAAGAAGCGCAAGCGGATTTAGTCAATCTGTCCCTTTTCGAAACGGGAGAAACTGAATTCCAGTAAGAAATCTCGTCATCCAATGAAGTAATTACTAAAACAAACGTAAATAAATCCCAGCAAACTCCACACCTCAAAATTACCGGACAAGGACGTTAAATCTGCAGTATTCTGCGCAAATATGTTCTCATTACTCTCAGTGAAGATTATCGAGCGCAGATCGTTCTCGAGATTTTTTATATGGCCCTGGATCGCAGTACTTTTTCCCTAAAAAAATGTTAAAGTCGAATCTGATAGGCTGGTAGAAGTAAAATTACATCCTGCAATAGCGGTGCGTAAATATTGTTCAAACTTTGATATAACGACATTGCAGTGGAACCTGCTGGTAGATAAGTCGTCTGGATGTTTTGCAATAGGTTGTCCTCTGATAGTATGCATGGTTTCGTTTTGTTGAAGATCAGGAGGTTGTTTTTGGCCTTAGGGGCTGTTACCTAAAAATATATTGTAGTAATTGCAAGGGTGAATTAACGTTCTAGTATGGTTATTGGGGGAAATTAGGTTAGAAAACCCTTGCCGTGTTGAAATTAGCCCCCTAACTGTCTGGATAGTTTCAGACAACTTTGGAATCAAATATACGCTCGCCTGCAGCCACGGCGCAAATTATACGATATCCCTTCGTATACACTATCGACGTTCTTCCTTGTTGCCTGTAAGGTATTTCCCTTACCGTTCTAAAGAACCTTAACTTCTTGTTCAGCTCGATTTCCTCTATTACGGCAATGACGGTGCACACCGTTTCCGTCTCTATGAAACTTTGCAGCTCTTGCATCCCGATGATGTCTTTGTCCCAGTCGTCCTCCGGGAAGGTCGTGCCTAAGTACAAACCTGAGGGAGGGATGGGTTAGATCGAGTATTTTGTTAGGTTTTACCTGAGGCGTTTATGAAAAATTTTTTAGAGAAATTCGTCATGTTGGTGACGAAAAGTCTACCTTCGAAGTGTAATTGTTTGTGTTTGGTCGCTAAGCGACCGTAGGGGTAATTGTTATTTGGTCGATACAAAAGTTGAATGACTTAATACGGAAGTGCGTGAAAAATGGGGGTGGTTGATGAAAATTCTCGCGTTTCCCTTTCTGTTTCGTTCATATTATTAACTCTGCTCCATTAAAATTATCGACTTTATGTAAATATTTACAGATCCTACATTCACTGGTCACTTTATATGACGGTGCGATTAAAATCAGATTTATCGTGGAAACATAACGCAGATGGCCCCCGATTAATGATTCATTTTTCGTGTCTGTTCCGCTCGAAAATAAATTTTATTGCATCTGATCCGTGAAACTATCTGTTTAAATCTATGCGAGCATTCGTTATTTTTATGCGGAAAATGTGACTGATGATCGGTGAGTCATCATTGTTTGAGCTAAGCGCGGATTTCTTATATGAAGGACATTATAGGAACACGCATGGAACGGATTAAGAAGAAAACAGAAAGGTTGATAGAGAAAATTCAACACAATTTAAATTATAAGACGAATTTTTAAATTAGATGTGCAACAATTTTTAGTTTCAATAATATTAAATGTTTTTTATTATCGAAAATTTGTCTAAATAGGGGAATATTATGGTATACATTTTTCTTATTGAACTCTGATCTCAAAAATGGCAATTTTAGTACAAGAGGGCAGTATTAGGGTGCTGGAACAAATAACTTTAGGAAATCTGTGGTTTTTGAGAGAAAATAAATAAAATGTGAGAAATTTTGCCAAATTTGCCGGTTTTCAAAGTGAAATTTTTAAATGTTTTCGTGTGTTATTCTCATAGGTTAAACGATAATAGTAAAGTTTGGTTATTCAACTATACGCCGATATTCAAATTTCGTGAAAACAGTGGAAAAATAAGTGAAAAAACGATTATGAACGTTGCGGTTTTCGCGCCTTCGTCATTTTGAAATTTTAAATGCGGGTGTGTCTAGCGGAGATACGGTAGTGGCTAAACGACCGTCATTGTTTGTATCCCATGTCGTTTACATCATACTTTATAACGTTTCTATAACAAAGAAACAAACAAAACCAAGCAGCCTAACCCAATTCTGCTTTCCGGAGGATTCTACACAGGAACTGGTAGTTTATAATATTTCTTAAAGGAAAAACAAGCAGAATTACAAATTAATACGGTTTCAATGCGTTATGGTGGTGATTTTTTGGTGAATTTTTAATTTTCACGCTGTTTTTTCAATAGCTTGTGAATGGATCTTTTGGTAAAATTTTAATTGATGTTTTCGAACTAGTTATTTCATGTACTTTCTAATCATCAATAGCTTTTATCAAAATTTCATGTTCAATAAGGTAAAGGTCTGTCGAATATCAGTGTGGTTATTAGCCTAGTGGTTACTGATTCAAAAAGGACTCAGTATATGACAACAGGGTTCTCAACTAGAAAACTAACAAGGCCAGTGCTCAAAACTATTCCCGAATTTATATTTACCATGCTTTGTCATGGAAATTTTATGAAAATCTTGATTTATCATAATATGCATATAATATCAATTACAATTTTCCATTTTCTTCTTTGAATCTTCCAATTAAATCATAATTGAGCTAATTAATTACCACTGTAATGTAACTTAATCTGTAAAAATAACAACATAAACGATCAACGTGTATGATAAAATTAATATCAGTACTAAATACCTCCCTGTACTAATAATAGTCGACCCCTCGACACCACCCGTCGTGTTAATTGCACTTTCCGATAGTTTCAGGTCCTCTAAACCTTTATTGCTCTGCATATTTCTTATCAGTTAAATGGTCTCGACTAATCCTTTTGACCTCTCTTCGTCCTTAAGCCAGGCTGAGTCCGGCACTGCGGCCTCGACGAGCGGTCAAGAGGGGAACCCTCGCCGCGTTCCGAATAATCTTGGACGAATTCCAGTGTGGGCGTCTCTTTATTGTTATTTACAGGGCGGATTACACGTTAGTTTAAAGTTTCGGTGGCCGGCGGAAACGCGCGCGATTTTCCCGCGAGAAAAACATGTCCTCAGTGAGAGTGAGTGAGTGAGTGATTTCGGTCGGTCCTGCGTTTGCTCGAAGGTTCTTTAGGTGATAACGGGAAAAACAGGTAAGCACGCGGCGAGAGAAGAATAGGCGTGGTGTAAAGGAAACTGCCCGAAGTGGATGTGCATGTTAATGGTAATTAGTAACTAATTATCGATTGTGTCACGATTTGCGACGTTTATTTGCTTCAAGGCGGCCTTAACGTGCACGCCAGAGTTGGAAGTAGGCCAGATTGCCACTTATTGGCTCTTGAAGAGCACGCGTATGTAGCACAAGTGAAAGTTTCTTATTTTGTGTATTTTACTTGTTGCGAGGGGTCCCGTACAATTTAAGATTTGTTTTCGATGTTTCAAAAAATGTATTCACTTCCACTTCTTATTCTATTCAACAATAATGCTTGCATCAACATGTAGTAGGTACTAATGCTACCTGCAACCCTTATCTGTTTCATCTGAGGCGGAAATACGCTTTTCGTAAGTATCATGTAACATGCCATCATATTCAATGTTAAATACCGTTTCATTGTAAGCCGTGAATTAACCTATTTGAGCTCATGGTGTAATGCAGTATGATAATATGTAACGTGTCCTTATAAATTAATAAACTGCAATGTGTCGCTGAATAGCATTTTTTTAATAAAACTCTGATAGGTATATCAAACATACAAACGTGCAATTAGCCCATGTGCACATAACATACAATGTAAATATATAAACAGTGACAGAACGCCGAATAGAATCAAATACATGTGGTTTTAGTTAAATTATTAATATTTAATACAACTGTAAACATATCAGAAATACATTTTATTTATTGAAACTGCGTTCTTAATCAATTTTTCACGTACAATTAAATATTAAAATGAATAATATAGATATTAATAGAGTAAGTGATGTCAAAAAACTATAGGTGAGGTAATAAGATACTAGGGTGTATATATCTGATAAGCATCTTCCCTTGAAGATCCTTGAGACAATATGCTATGCATACGTGTATAGTATATTAAATTATGGTCAATTATGGAAATCAAATTTTTATCCTATCCAAAATTTCGTGAATAAAAGATGTTGATGATATTAAAAATTGAATTAATGCGTTTAATTTTCTATTTGATGCATCTCATTATCTATAAGCATTATAATTATCCTAATTAGGCGCGTAACCCGCTGTTACCATCCACGGATTTCCCAATTCCTCATTGAAAAGTCTAAAAAATAATTTCATGGATTACGTCTTTAACCTAAACTGCGCAATTATTTCAAAACAGAATGAAGGCTCGTGTTAATAAGTCATCAGATGGGGAAATACCACCGATTTAAGAACGGATGTGGCGAAAAATTAGCGGAAATCACGTTTGGAGCGTTAAATTTGAATGAAACACTTGGAGCGTGCCTAAGATTGTCAACAATGGCAACGAATTTAACAATGGAATACCGAAAGAACGTTTTAGGGTTCTCAATTGGATTTTGTAACATCTACGATATTCATACAGGCTAAGAAGAAGAAGACGATATAACAAACTACTCGTTACTTTTCACAAAATTAAAATCACATTTTGCCAACACTTTAATTTGTTCGATAAGTAAGTATAGAAAATTGTAAAAAAATCCCTCTGTACTTCCAAAGATGGTCAAAGTATGAAAATGATCTTTTTATTAAGCTTTGTCACATTCTACTTTTTTCCAAAATTTCATAAGTGCAAATTTCAAAATTAAATGACAATGTCATTAACTCAAGGTACAAGGCTTGACGAGTATTTTCCATGAAAGAATGGCCAGATATCTGTAAGGGAAGCTGAGTTATGAATTTCTGAAAAAGGCAATTTTTGGTCATTTTTTGCAATTTATTTGCTTATAACTCGAAAGGGGTGCATTTAAAAAAAAAGTTTAAGAACAAAAAGTATTTATTTTGCCTAGTTTGTGCAAAAAAAAATGTTTTTCAAGAATTTTTCTGAATTTTGCATGTTTTTTGTGAATAACAATGAATGACCTACCTGCCTCTCGGATGTTTAGGTTTTTTGTTATAAATAATGTGACCAATCGAGTAAGTCGATGTCTTACGTTTATAGGACAATATGTATTAAATGAATACCTAAATATTTATTGACAATATCTGAAAACTGAAAGGAATTAATAATAACGGTGAAAGAGTAACCAAAAAATTCACTTGTTTTTGAAAATTTTAAAGCAACTAGCGGCAAAAAGATAAAAATATCTTACAGGTATCAAATTACTCATCATTAAAAATTTTGATTTTCGATATTTTTCATAAATTGTCTCTATTTAGGGGTTGAAAAGTGCTCAAAAACCGTATAAATTATATCGATCAATATGAAAACAATTTTTACCGTATTTTTTTCTATTGAATAAAGCTTCTAAGCAAAATCATCTACTTGCTTGATATATAAGGATTGATAAAGGTTCGAAATGTATCTTTCAGCCCTCCAACGGGGTAAAATCATCCCCAAACATTGAAGAAAGCATACATTTTTAAAAATTCCAAGGAAAAAGTCATGAAAAGTATGAAACAATTATTTCTTGCTAGAATTGGTGAGAAAATAACCCCTACGGTAAAGCCTCCCATAATAAGAAGAATAGTTATAGAAATAAAGAAAATAAGACGTAAACCCCTACGGTAAAGCCTCCCATAATAAGAAGAATAGTCATAGAAATAAAGAAAATAAGACGTATTCATTTTTGATAAGAAATTTAAAGTAACATCATAATTATTCTGATACACATTGGTCAAAACTCACTCCTGTGAGGGGGTGAAATCCGCTCACAAGACATTAAGAAAAAGAACATTTTGAAAAATGCATTTAAACGACATAAGCCCCCTCGTAGAGGTTGTTTTCTCATCAAAGCTAGTAAGAAAAGTTGTCCCATGATTTTGTACCTTTAAGTATGGAAATATATTTTATCGTAATTTTAGAAAATGTATTATTTTTCTTAATGTTTATGACATAATTTCAACCCCTCAGAGCGGCGAATTTTGGGCAGTCTACTAAAATAATTGTGATACGTCATATTGATCGGTATATTATTATTTATTCTGCTTTTGAGGACGTTTCAACCATTAAATAGGGGGAATTTCAACAAAAAATAATTAACCCTTAGTTTTAAACGACAAGTAAATCCTCACAGCTTTTTCCAGTCATTTAAGGGCTCTTAAAATAATTTTATGTTTCGTTCTCTGCTGTTCGTTCATAAATATTCGTTGTTTGTTGTAATACCACTAGTACCCAATGGGTTTTGATTAAGGATCGCCGTGTTAACTTTATCTGAAGTTGTTTTTACAAACCTTTTAAATTTGTAAGGAATAATAAAATATATATTGCTGTCAAAAAACTGGTAATGTTAGTTTTAAAAGCAAAACACAAAATGTAATTGAAAGTAAACAGATCGATTTTATTTTTATGGAATACATAATGTTTAATAACATTTTGGTACAGACACATCCATATTCAGATGTTAAACATAGATGTTAAATATGAAAAATATTTTCCAGCTCAAAAATGGGATGGGGACGGCAGATGGACGGCTGCGGCAACTTCATGAAGTACAGCCTGTTCATCGTCAACCTCGTCATCTTCGTAAGTAAAACGCACCCCTTCTACAACTTTCCCCTTATAAACCACCCTTATTTCCCAGCTGGGCGGTCTTATAGTAGTCGCGTTGGGCATTTGGACAGTAGTGGATAAATCCTTCGCCAACCGACTCCTCGGTACGAACCTCTACGAAGGAGCTGCCTACGTACTCATCGTAACCGGGCTGCTTGTTACCCTGGTTTCGTGCCTGGGGTGCTTGGGGTCCGTCAAGGAAGTCAGATGCCTGCTGGTTATAGTAAGTTAACACGGAATTAATTAAGGAAGGTTCTTAAAGTACTTTTTTCCAGTATTTCATCGCGCTGTTCCTTATCTTCGTCACGATGCTCGTCGGAGGTATTTTGGGGTACGTTTTCCGCGGAAAGGTGCAAACTACCATCAGGATAGGCATGGAGAGTTCCCTGAGGGACTACGGGGACTACAAGCCGATCACCGAAGCCTGGGACGAGACCCAGACCAGGTAGTGGAAGTTTTCAACGATTTCAGATTATTCTCAACTTCCAATCTCTTGAAAAATTCCGAAAAATTTACCCCCTTAAATCCCCTAATATCGTTTCCATTCCTAGATTGAAATGTTGCGGGATCTACAGCTGGAAGGACTGGATAAACACGCCCAGAGGCATCCCTGAATCCTGCTGCCAACTGACGGCGTCAGGGATCCGCATAAAGTGCCGGACTTTGTCTGAAAATAACCTCTTCACGATTTTCGAAAGGGGTTGCCTGAACGTCACCACGGATTACGTTAAAACGCACGCCGTGGTTATCGGCACTTCAGGAATCGTCGTTTCCTGCATAATGGTAAGTTAGATCGGATAATTGGATAATTAGACGGTTAATTGTTGCGATTTTTAGATCCTTGGGATGATATTCTCTTGTGCCTTATTCAAGCTTATTGAATAGTAAGTACCTGCTTCATGATAAACTCCATATTGTATTAAGTGTTAATAATTTTGCGTATTTGTGTAAATTTGATAACAACAATAAAGTACAATTTTTACTCGATACCTCCTTAGAAAAAACTATTTTACTGTGACTTCTTCTACGTCGGCGTGAAGCCGACTTCGCACTTATTCCCCCTCTCTTGTGCTTGTATGGATGCTCATCGTGCTTAGCGACTGACGAGGGAACGTGGGGGGAAGAAGGGGAAACAGCTTGACCAATAGATGGGCGTGGCGTTGGCGCTTTAACAATCTAGCTGAAGAGGGCGTTTACAAAGATTTCATGTCGGTGTGACTTGTTAGTTGCCGAACTGATTAATACCAAAAACCTTACGAATTAATTTATCCATGCAAATCTATACGTGGAAACAGAGAATGTCTTCATAGTAATATCATATAAATTAACACAAATTTTTTATTATGTGTTGTAGTAAGTCTAATTACTAAGACTCGTCCAACAGTAAGAATTAAAATAAGTAGTCTAAACTAATGCATTTTGCTTTTATCCGTGGCGATTGGTAAGAACTATTCAGTGGGTAAATATATTAAGTCCTAAGGCAAAGTATTATAAAGGTATAGGTACTATAACTAAGTGTATATAACATTAGATGTATATACATCAAATTCTCTTTTTACTTGGTGAAAACCACAAAATTTCCTACGTCTTGCAAGTTGCGTGGCAAAAAGTTTCGCTTCTACACTGTGCGTGCATATGGTGCACACCTCTTGTGTATGTCACACTCAATTCTTTTTCATTAAGAAACTGAAAGGATTCAGTTATTAAAGGTACGACTTTATTTAGTGCCAATTTACAACAAGAGAGTAAATATATATTTACAACAAAACTTCAAAATATCACAACGTAACGAAAATATTATAGTAATACTGTTTCCATTGAAGTTATACCTAAATATAGATCTATAAGTTTCCAGCCACAAATGAATAAAGGGTAACTCTTTTTAAATTTCATATTTTCAAGCGGAATAGACCTTGATCGAGTTAGACACTTCTTTGAGGATCTTGAAAAAACGCGCCATTCGAATTTTGTTATGGGGTACTTAAGAGATATCAGATTCCTTCAGATGGTGGAATCGAAGAGCTTTCCAAAGCAAATGCGGGAATATGAGAGAATCATAATGAAGCGTATGGGTTGTGTTATGATCGATTTAGTGGATTTTCCAGTGCGAAGAGCCCAATTTGCGATTCATTAATATAACAGTAATAAAGCAATGTAATCACTAAGTGAGTTCATATGTAATATGAAATGTGCGTGCTTTTAAGGCAAAATACACGAAGGTAACGTCAATGTCAATTAAAAATAAAATAACGGGACTTCTGGCGTTTTGAGGATACAAGGAGGGTATTTGAGGGGGAATGTGGGTCGAGTATTTAGTTAAATTCCATGATTTGTAGTTTGTATTATTTGTAGTTGATGTGTGAAGCACTTGTACTTTAAGATTGAAGAGATAAAAAGTACATCCTCCGAAATATCTCCGTTAATAATTGACGTCATACAAGAGAAAAGCGCCTTTCTCCAAGCTCACATCGACTACTCCCCCATCGAAGCAAATAAACCAAAAAGCTAGTGAGTATCGAAAACCGTTTCAATCGAGGCCTATCCCCGCGGACGAGATTGTCAGTCGGATTATGCACACGTCTTCTGCCTGTTCTGCCGCTGCGCATCGAGCTCGACGAGGAGGCGCAGCACCTCGGAGCCACGCAGGCGCCGCAGGAGCTGCATCGAAGGGTCGCGGCCGAAGCGCATGAAGTTCGAGTTCCTGCCGAACCTCAGGAAGTTGTCGCCGCGCTTCCGGGGGTCCTTCTCCCGGTCGGAGGGGGCCTCCCTCTTGCGGCGATCGCCCCTCGGCTCCTCCCCCGACGCGCCACGACCTGCGAAGGAATCGAATAGGGATGATTGGATGGTTGTCGGGAACATTGCGACTACCAGGGATTTAATCTGGAAAATAATTCTACTGGGTGTTAAAACGAGTCGGGGCAACCGATGGAAGTTCGTAGGGGTGGTAGGTGCTAAGTGAAACTTCAATTCTTCACGTGGAATGGGAATTTCCCGTGATTTCCAGTAATGCTACTTGTCATTGGTTGAGATCTACTGTCCTGGCCAATGGGAGGTCCAAAAATGTGTATGCAATCCTATGGTCCATCCCGTGCAATTTGGGAAGGGGAACATTTTCAAGAAAATATTGTTTTTGTCGTGTCCTACTTTAAAGACGAAAGTGGCATAGGCACCAATGGCTTATAAAAAAACGTAGTCATATGGGGCTTTACTGCTCTAAGGCCTGTAATACTAAGAGATATTTGACAGTGGAAGACATTAGAAAGACATTATAACGTTTTATCAACACATCAGCAATGCAACACTTTCCAAATCCATCTGGAGCTTTCAAACTTCATGAAAATTGAAGCCTTACGGCTCTAAGAGCAGTAATACTAGCAGAAACTTGAAAGTGGAAAACATTAGGAAGACATTATTACGTTTTATCAACACAGCAGTAATACAACACATTCCAAATCCATCTGGAGCTTTCAAAATTCGTGAAAATTGAAGCCTTACGGTTCTAAAGGCTGTAATACTAGGAGAAACTTGAAAGTGGAAGACTTTAGGAAGACATTACAACGTTTTACCAACACCCCTTTAAATAATTTTAAAGCAGCAATGCAATACTTTCCAAATCCATCTGGAGCTCTCAAACACCATGGATATTGAAGCCTTACGCCTCTAAGGGCTGTAATACTAGGAGAAACCTGAAAGTGGAAGACTTTAGGAAGACATTAAAACGTTTTACCAACACTCTTTTAAATAATTTAAGGCAGCAATGCAACACTTCCCAAATTCATCTAGAGCTTTCAGACTCCATGGAAATTAAGGCCTTACGGCTCTAAGGGCTGTAATACTAGGAGAAACTTGAAGGTATAAGTCATTAAGAACACATTATAACGTTTTACCAACAGTTTTTTTAATAATTTTGAAGCAGCAATGCAATACTTTCCAAATCCATCTGGAGTTTTCAAACACCATGGATATTGAAGCTTTACGGCTCTAAGGGCTGTAATACTAGGAGAAACTTGAAAGTGGAAGACATTATAACGTTTTATCAACACAGCAGCAATGCAACACTTTCCAAATCCATCTGGAGCTCTCAAACACCATGGATATTGAAGCCTTACGCCTCTAAGGGCTGTAATACTAGGAGAAACTTGAAAGTGGAAGACATTAGGAAGACATTATAACGTTTTATCAACACAGCAGCAATGCAACACTTTCCAAATCCATTTGGAGCTTTCAAACTCCATGGATATTGAAGCCTTACGGCTCTAAGGGCTGTAATACTAGGAGAAACTTGAAAGTGGAAGACATTAGGAAGACATTATAACGTTTTATCAACACAGCAGCAATGCAACACTTTCCAAATCCATTTGGAGCTCTCAAACACCATGGATATTGAAGCCTTACGCCTCTAAGGGCTGTAATACTAGGAGAAACTTGAAGGTAGCAGTCATTAAGAAGACATTATAACGTTTTACCAACAGTTTTTTTTTAATAATTTTGAAGCAGCAATGTAATACATTGCAAATCCATCTGGAGCTTTCAATCTCCATGAAAATCGAAGCCATCATTTCTGACATTTCCACGATTCTCGTGATCCATCACTTGCCTGGAACCTCTTTTTCCGTTAGAAGGTAGCTAACAAGCCACTAACGGTATTCGGAGACATCCCCAGCAATATCGTAGGCAAATATCTCCGAAACGTCCCATCCAGACTTCCCGGTATTCTTATTTATCGCGATAATTTGTTAATCCCTAACGACTACACCTGATGTCGTTCAAAAGGTTCAAAAGGCCTCGAGCATTACCGCCGCCCTCTGCGGTAAATCACGAGGGGATTTATTCTAATTTGTGGGGGATTTTTCACGTTTCCCGCCGTCTCTTTAGCGTGATATATTACAATGATCTCATTTCGGCGCAAAAAAGGAGATACTATTGCGTTCCCGTTTCGGAATTACGGTCGCCGCTGTAACTTCCCCTAAAGCGATCCGTTATTAATGATAATACATTTCATTTCGGCCGGTGCGGGATATTCCAAAATTTCCGTACGAGATATTTAATTTATTATTAGATTATCGCGGCCCCGTGGAGTTGAACGTTGGGTTTCGTTAAAAATATGAAATCACACGTTAAATCCGAAATAGTTCTTAACTTCAAATTATATTATATGTAACCTAAAGGGAGTGAAGTTTGAATGTAAATGTAAAACGGGCCGAATTTTGTTAGTACATAATACACGTTGAAAGTTCACTAATTTTATTTATGGCGCAACTTCTCTATGGACCAACAACTTTAAAAGTGTTATAATTATTTATTACGCCAATTTTCCTTACGTTATTAAGCAAAGAAGCAAACAACTAGCGAGGCTCGTAGTGCTACGAGCGAAATTTTACAGGCAATATTCCGAACTTCTTTTTCTATGTTCTGCACTCTTTTATTACATTTATGATACATGTATATACAGCGCCTTCGTATGTGTTGCGGAGAAAGTGCTGAAACCCGTCGAGCTTTGATTTCATTGACGAATTTTCAATGTAAAATTTTCCCCTACAGGGTGATTCCTGTGGAAAAGCTTAATTCTCATTGTAGAATGTGAATAAGCGCACTTTTCTACATACAATAGGAAATTTTAAATTTTAAAATACTCTATTTATTAGCAATGATGACTTGAGAAAATTGTTGAATGGAGGGTGGCCTTAGGAAATTTTCTCAGGGATAAACAAATACAATTTTGTGAGACCTAACTTTTCATGTAATTATAAACTCGTAGGTCGATTTCCGCAATATCTATTAAAAACCGATGCTGATGCTTGACTTTTCCTTGCAGTTTTCTAAGCAACAAATTAACTTATGACCGTCTAAAAGCCATTATTTTAACGGTTGATTCGTCAATTTTAATAATATTGGATAAAATATTTTATTTCTTACCTGTAACCAAAAATATGCAAAAATTGCCATTTTTGACTTTAAATTGCCAGCAACTAAATATTCCCACGGAACCCGCTGCAGGAAACATAAATTTTATTCCTGCATGACTATATTACTTCAAAAAAATTTCATATACCTGAATGCGTTGAGAGTCCTGGTCAAAATCTCATTTCCCTGAACTATATTCTTATAATACACCAAGTAACGGAGAAAAAGATAATGTTTTTGATATTAAGTTTACCAGTAATCTACTTACATAACTCGTATGTGAGCTAAAATTTCGCTTTGAGTAATTTGTTATAACCAAAAATACCCAAAAAGTGAATATTTTTGGTTTTTAGATTATATTATGAAAAGTATTGAATAAATCGCATTGCTGTCGACAGAATACTTGTAGAAAAGTACACAGTCTTCAAGATGGTGTTTCGTATACCCTGATCAGATAATTTTTAACCGAGAAATGCAGGAAAAACGGGGAAAAATTACATTTTTTAAAAAAATTCATAACCTCGTTAATTTTAATATTGACGGAAGACATTGTCGAAAACAATAGTCTACTAAGCCTACAATAAACAAGCATAAGGTTAAATTTACTACATGAACACTATTTGAATAATTTTAGTATAAAAAATAAAGCAATATCTTGCAAAATGAATCGCATTAATTCTAATTAATCGATCTTAATTTACCAACCGCATTATAAAAGCAGAGATCAAACGCTTCAATTTGCCTATCTTCGATTTTTGAAGATAGTGGTTTTAAATCAATCCTGATCTTCAGAGAAATGACCTACCTACAGCGCATAACTTGAATATTTCAATATTTCATTTATTTATTTGTTTTTTTTTTGTTTTCAATATTGTCATTAAATTTAGTATTTTAATACTTCAAACTGCCACCTTGGTTTTTATTTATTTATCGTTTATAAAAGAATTTCACATTCTATACAAAAATGTCAATGACGTCATAACCTCCCTCTGAATCACCCTGTATATAAAAATATTACATGGAAAAATGCGCCAATGAAAATAAAATTTAAAGGGTTCGAACGTTTTTCGCGAAACTTGAGCTTAAATTTTTATCCAATTTACGATCTATACTATACTAGGATTCACGGAGCTCGGGAGTTTAAAATGGCGAAACGCATGTTGCGGTGCATTCACCAAATAATCGGAATATTTAGATATTTGTATTTAGCATTTATATTCTTGGATCAGTGATTTAATAATCTCTAAATTTCTGGAAATTGTCAAGAATATCAGTTTTTTAGACTAATGAATTAAGTGCTTAATGCTTTTAATTTAATTAAGTACTTAAGTATTAATTAATTAAAAATTAATTATGGAATTAAGTACTTAATGCTTAATGCTAGTGCTTAGTGCTAGAAAGATGGTTAGTACATCAAAACCTTGTGAATTTCTAAACTGTGAAAAAACACACCGATGTTTTTTGATAACTACAAAATTATATACATAATGGATTACAGTTCATTAGATTTTTGAAAAATCTGATGAGTTTGGTTCAAAACACAAATTTCGAAAATACTAGAGAAAATCCTGGAATTAGTTCAAATTCTAAGCATGAATCAAGATTATTGTTAAAGTTACTGTACCTAGAAAATTGACTGGAAAAATAGTTACTACTAACAAGTTTCTTGGTCCACAATGTCCACCATTTTCTCGCCCAGTGTATATAACCAAGAGAGGATGGCCGAAAATATATTTTTGAGTATGGGCGCTTTTCTCTAAATAATTCATACTATTCATTTCATAAAAGGTACCTAAATATCTTTGTAATATTCTTACAAAAAAATTAAACTGTAATATGTTGTACAGTTAGGGCACGTGCCATTTGCAATACGGCTGTAATATAAATCTGCAGTTTAAAATTCGCGCTACCCTTAATTATAATACACTATAAAGGACAAAACTGGGGTTCGTTCCCAGCCGAAAATCTAAAATACGATACGCTGACTGTATAGTGCGATAGCTTGTATTTTATAGAAAAATACAATTCCTGCTTATAAAGAAAATTCGTCTCTTACCTCGTTTCCAGTGGGAAATCAAGAGATTTCTCCGAAATTTGATATATATGGGAGATTTGAACTTTATATATGCTTGTAGGAACGAAAAAATTGTAAATTGCTAAAACAGTATCAAAAGAAGTTAGGAGAGATGAGAGAGTCAAAATGTAATTTATCCGATCTAATTTCCCAATCGTCTAAGCGCCTAAAAGTGAACAATTAATAAATAAGAGTTTGTACAAGTGTATAATGTAGCGATATTTACTATGAATTGTACTAAATTTGAATGCATGGGAAACTTAGGAGTTAATTTCCGAAAGCCAGACGAATTTCCAAGGTTTCTCCTAATACCAAATAATTGATGTGTGTCAGTTAAATGATTGATGCTAAATTTAGTCTATTACCTCCCCTAAACTATTGTCCAATTGTTAGGTAACTGAAAATTTCTCGTGAACTATTTCAATTGCCATTGTCGTGGTAGATACGGTTAATTAATTTCACGAATTTACAAACCACGTAATGTGGGATTTAAGGGGCAACCTCCAGATAAATACATTTCTTACCAAAATACTGAATATTTCTTACAAGACGATAGAAATAGCTAAAACACGCATAAAACCCTTAAGATCCCTTAAAGGTATCATAAATTAACCATTCTCTCTTTGAGAAGATTCTGGTGATCTGAAAAAACATGGTGTCTCCCAAAAAAATGACAAAACTCTCAACAATACAGAGGGAGCTCGTGAGCGAATAATGCCTGGCGTCAAGCTGAGCGATAGAAAAAGAAATTGGAGGATACGGCAGTAAACTAAACTAGAGGACGTTGTGGCATGATCAGAAAAATGACAGAAGAGACAGATAGACCAAACGTATTCTCGAAAGGAGACCCACACAAGGACGTAGTCAACACCAGAAGAAAGTGTAAAGCCACATCCAGCAGTGGATCGACCCATTAAACCCATTAACCTCCCAATTTTTCTAAACTCACCGAATCTAAGATAGTTCTCCT
This sequence comes from Cryptocephalus primarius, assembly GCA_963576515.1. Classification (NCBI taxonomy): domain Eukaryota; kingdom Metazoa; phylum Arthropoda; class Insecta; order Coleoptera; family Chrysomelidae; genus Cryptocephalus; species Cryptocephalus primarius. Next base: position 11,551,689 of record OY754941.1, read on the forward strand.
TGTCCCTCCTGGCGGCCCTCTCTTGGCTCCTGCCGAACCTGAGGAAGTCCTGCTGGTTCCCGCCCCTCCCGAACCTGATGAAGTGATCGTTCTTCTCCCGCTTGCCCTCCCTCGTCGGCCTCGCGAAGTCCTCCTCGTACTCGTCCTCGAAGTCGTGCTTGAACCTCTCGTCCCTCCTGCCGAACCTCAGGAACTGGTTGTTCCTCCTCTCGACGGCGAAGTCGCGCTCGTCGATCGGCTCCTCCTCGTAGGAGAGGTACCCATCGGGCGACTCCACGTACGACTCCCGCCTATAGGCGGAACACGTTTCGGCGACGAGGAGGACGAGCAGGGCGAAGTAAATCATTTGCCTGGAAATTCATCAACGGGGATAAAGGAGGAACGTGCATGCGGTTTCGAGCAACCCGTACTGTTCTACTTTTTGGTAGATTTGGCCGTGGGACACGATTTTAGCAGACCCTTTAAAAAAATGAGCAATGGTGTTTCCACCAAACAAATTCTTTTTTGGGCGTATATCTGCACCGGAAAATCTCACTAGGATCACTGCGACAACTGTAATTGGTTTAACCTCTTTACTTTCAGCCACGACTCTCAATATCTGGGACTCTCACAATCGACCACCTCTAGGTGAGGCTCTCAATCGCCCATAAAGCAGTCAGCCATGACTCACAAAGCGGTTAACTGAGACACTCATTAGCCTCTCATTTTTTGGACTGAGTATACTATACGTTTTTGGTTCAAAACGAGTAATTTGAACTGAAAACATTTCCATTAATTTTCGACATAATAAATGGTTTTACCGATGAAATTAGTTTAAAAGAGCTGGAAATTGGCACTTAAATCACGTGACTGTCAACCGTGTTCTCAATTACGTGACGTCACTCGCGTTAGTAAGCATACTTAACACTTCCATGTGCGCGATAAATACTATAGAATGTGAGTAAAAGTTTCAACTTTGTCGGCTACGAATAGACGTCACAAGGACTACAAGGAAGAAAATTCGAATAGATATGAGAAAGAGTGCAAGAGAGTCAGGTACAGAACGCTCCTGGGGACGGAATGTTCCGCCACCAATCGCGGGGCGGCGCTACTATCGTCCACTACAGTAACGACTATTTGTAGCCGGAAAGTTATTATAGGAGGTACGTTTACTAAGTCTTTGGAAATTTAAACTGACTTGAAGAATTACCCTTCGAAGTTTGTAACTTGAACAGCCCCGTTTTAGAACCCCCGTATGTTGTATGCTATAAGCAGTACCCAACTAAGATTAAGACCTAATTTCAATACTACGTCATGCATTCGAAGTGTTAGGATAGTGCATGGTAAAGTTGTTTAAGATTTCATTTCAATCTGATATCAAGCTTCAAAGCGAAATTGCCATTTTGGTTCTCTTTGGTTAATTTATTATGTTGAAGTTAATTTGTAATGTGATTTTGTGTATTTTTTATGGAAAAATTAACCAAATTCGTTAACAGAAAAATTGTCAACTCCCATTTCCTGATATCAACGGAGAGGCATATCTTCTAAGGCACATATCCTGCCAGTTTAATACCGAAACTACAAAGTTTCCATATTAAAAAATCAACAAAGGATTTTAATCACTTTGGATTCTTGCCAAAATTAAGACCATCTTAGATTTTTAAAATTCCAGTTTCTAATGCAAGGAGATATTTTCCTGATGTCAGATATGACATTGTTTCTTTTCTACGACCTCTGTTTCTCGAGCTATAGCCAAGAGAAAAATGACAAATTCTCATTTTTTTGGACAAATCCCTTAGTTCCAAAACCGTTGGGTAAATAATACTGAAATTACACCGTGGCCTTAGAGCTTTTTAAGGCACATATCCTGCCAGGTTCATACCGAAACTACAAAGTTCGCATATTGAAAAAACAAGAAAGTTGTTGTTATAAACGACTGCACTTAATTATCAGAAAAAATCCCCAAAGACTGAAAACAACAATCCTTCATCTAATTAGTCTTAAAATAGCTCACCAAACGTATTGTATTACAAATTTTACCTTCTGTTTCCTTCGACAGTAATTAGGGTACAACACCATAAGCTCTAAATGCATTTTGTTCCTTCGGGACGAACCCGATGTAATCACAGAAGCCTTTTTCTTCCGCAACGCGCCCAAGGGGAGAATTTAGAGAACGCTACGAGGAAAAGTGGAGCAAAACCTCGAGTTACGCAAATATTAGGTAATGGAAACAATTAATCAAGCGTTCGTCCAACAAATGTTTATTCCCAAATTAAAATGAGCCGAGGATATTTAATTGGTCGAGTCGAGTGAATCATTACCGAAAAGTAAATTTATCTTTATTTTTCTCGGTCTACCTTGCTACACATTTAATTTTTTATTTATTCACAAAGATCCTCTCAAAGTCGATTAATTAGCTAAATGTATTGAGCCTATCTTATGATCCAGCATCGAAAATTGATGAAATACTTGCTTTGGAGCTTTTAGTTACTATCCATTATCAGGAAAATTAAGCTCCATGGGTTACAGTTTCCATGTTACAGCTTTACAAAGTTAATATTGGGTTTCCTAGTTCTCCTTAGCCGGTGTGGATTGCGGCTCGCATTGAGTGGCAGAAGGAATCTGTGAATTATTTCCCGATGTAAAGCAGTTAATTTCAACGGTTATAAAAATTTTCCTTAAAGCTCCATCTGGCGGACAATTCCTCGGAGAAATTTCCCCAGAATTGCCATTACTTGTCAAACGCGTTTGAACTCGTTGGATTACTTGGATGCCTTTACTGTAACATTTATTTTGAAGGCAATGAGAAAATTTGGTCCGGTAAAAAAATGAATTATGTTACGTAAATATTTATGGGATTACAGTTGCTCTACTGATTGGACTGAAACTCTGAAAGCTGTTTGTAACTGTTTCAGCCCCTCCTCTCTAGGTAGGTAGAAATGAAAACTTCATTATTATTGAATGAATGCCAATGGCCAATGATTGGCCATTTCCATTTAACCCCCCCCCCCTCTAATCTACTGTATTTATGCAAATCTCTTTATACATCTGTATTGAATTTTTCCCTCACTATTTGAGGTTAAAATTTGTTAAAAATAAAAAGGGTTAATGCAGGGATGTTCACTATTTTTCTTTTTAAGCGGCCCGGGGGGACGGCGATGATTTTTCCCCACTATTTAATCAACGCGGCGCTTCCGCACGGGACACAACTAAATCATTTCAGCTCGCTACAAGGACAATTACGCCATCAACGTAATTTATCAGGATTTTGTGACGGTAATGCGGCGAGATCGTGAGAGACATTATTAACATTTTGCGGACGTAATTGAAGGGGGGAAGTCAGCAGCGCAAAAAACAAGGCGTCTCCGCCAAAGGTGATAGTTTTAAATACTAATTTCTAGGCGAATAACTTTCGAATTTGGGAACATTTCCCGCTTATTTAACGCCTCGTTACGCTTTTCCCTCGTGCGATTCATACGGCAATCTTCCGCCCTTTATCTAAGTTACATCCGGTCGGCGTTTATTAAAAGATGCCATTCGGTTAGTTGGCGAAGTTTCAAAGCGACCATTAAACATTCAGGGTGTAGCGTAGGTGATTCTTCCTGCCGGGAAAATTAAATAATATACAGCCTTAGACGCGGTGGATACGTGGAATGGATACCTACGAGTCAACTGAACGTTTAGTTGGGAAATATATGAAGCACGTTAGTCGGGAGGTAAAAGGTTAGTTGGTTGCCAGGGGCGCATTCACCATAGCCGATACGGGAGAGTCGGGAAACAAGGGACGATTTACTCTAAAATTATGCAAGAAAAAGGGATATAACGAGGAAAGCGAAAATATGGTGTATTAAAAGACACTATAATAAAAACAATTATTGTTGGTACAGTACAGTACATTTCTACGTATTTTGACCCGTGGAATTCGAAATCTGAAGTTTAATATTGCTACGCAAAATGCTTTTAGTATGCTTTGACGTGTACTTTGACACACTGGATTCAAATTAGAGGTAAAAATCCATCGACCAAATTTCTTGTCACACATAACCACAAAAAAATGATACCAGTACCACAAAACATTACTATATATTTAATATAACTCATTAAATACTTTACGACTATAAGTACATGCCACATAATAAATTATAAGCAATATTGCATTTCGTTTGTTAATTTTTGACACATTTGTATGTGTATTTCGAACAATTTTCGTGGACCATTTCACGTCTATTTACACAGCAAACTCCACATTTCTCTCCCTACTTCTCTCTGCCTCTATTATCTTATTTCCCTCCCTCTCAGCATGCTTGTAATTTTTATGCCCTTAAGCCTAGCGTTTCAGCTCGATATTCACAGAGACTATCAGGGAACTAATGACGGAAAAGTAGAGCTGGGAAACTTTATGCAAATTCGACGCTCGTTTAGTTCCATGGGAAATCATGAGCGTTGAGCATCTCATCCTTAAGGATTAATACATCAACACGAAAATACGTTCAGGTACAGTTGAAAGCTAATCCCACCTACGATAGAGTAAAAAGTAACACCCGCAGGGGTAACCTGGAATAGCCTGCGGTTGTTCCTTTTCTGGCGTGGCGGATTACATACATGGATAAAAGAGGTGAATGCAAATCGATATTTCAAGGAGTGATAAATGTAATTCCGTTTAAATTGAACGAGATTTATTTTATACGAATTGCTAAGGTACTCGTAGGAAGAAACAAATTGAATTTAGATTTAATATTTTCTTGACAGAAACGTGAGGACACTTCAGATGTTTGTGACAGTTGAAAAGGTCGAATTCGTTCGTTCGTGTAATTCCTCAATAAAGTTTTTATCATATTGTTTAATGGCAATGTCTTTTGAATATACCAGATTTAGCGACAAACGTGCCTCTTTTGACTTAAAAAATAGTTGGGAAATGTTTACCTAACTTACAGGTATAGAATGATTACATATGTAATCATAAATAAATATCTTAAGTGAAAACTAAATGTAAAGGTTGTTAAGCAAAATTATAAAGAAAATCCTGGTTAGAAGTAAAAAGGTAAAAAATATGTAAAATGAAACACGTCAAATCCACATAAAATCTTATAAGTTTTATTATAATGAATCAATATTATTTCTGTTGGAAAAGCAAGTTGTGGATGTTACTGAAAAAACATATGACAGATACTTATATAAACGAAGGCAACGTTTGTAGACTGAAAAAAGAAAATATCTTTTTATGAACGGTCCACCTACGTCCTTTGAGGGGCCGTTTACATTACGAACTTAAGTAGTAATAAATTCCTTTCAGGTGCCCTTCAAGAAATTTGCTGACTTCTTATTATTCAATACAGCATAAGATTTGCCCACATAGTTACCTGTATTTATATCTAAATGATACGGTTTACTTTCACGACTCGATAAATCTGATGATCAACATCCATGTTCACTTATATTACAATGGTTTACAATGTGATTGGTCTCCCTGAAGAATTGGGTCGAGTATAATGATAGATATTCCTATAACTTATATCCTCGTTACAATCATCGATAGCTTTACTACAAGTTCCCCAATGAGAATATTACATACATTCTTCCAGACTAAAAAATGTGCAGGATTCCCTGGAAAATAATGAAACTTCTTTGGTTTATAATCAGGATTTGCAACAGGCGAGAAGTATTTATTTGTGCAAGATGGAAACTTGCATGAATATAATTGCCTTCGTAATGACATATTCGATACTAATTACTACAATCAATATTTATAATACCAAACAAAACTACCATGGAGTTTAAAATGAAATCGATCCAATTTTCCAGAGGAAAAGGTACGAAGTTAAATATATTTGGTTATATTTAACAAAATTATTGCACTGAAATGTACTTATTGATGCTACCACAGGTATTACCCTCCAAAATTTATTATAGTACTATTATCACACTAATTACCATAAAATATTGCGTGCTCTCTCGTGATGCCCCTTGCATTTACACAAAAAAATCTCCCTAGAAATTCCCAAATCAATACAAACTACATTTAATGATCACCATCTTTTTTCCTTGCTTCTATATGTCAGTGGAAATAAAAGTAGCAGATTTACCCACAAGATCCTAGATTATTTTATCAATCTGGCATCTTGGGAAATCTGGCAACATCGTATGGCACTAGTTTCCCTAAAATATCTGTACAAAGCGCTCAAGAATGATCGAGACGAGTCCATCGGTTCAATTTCGGTTGCTAGAGGTCACTTTTCACACGTACTGCCGTGCTCCTGTCGTGCTCAGACTGTGTCGCTTGCTACGCAGTCGCAAAATGGTTTGTTGCATGTAATAGCAAGTAGAAATAGTTTCAATGTGTATAGCAGATGTTAATTTCCACATGATTTTCGATGACAGGGGCAAGATAGACAACTATGCAAAACCGCCGATAGACCGCCGTAAGACCGCCATAAAGTCGTTATAATATAATATATAATATAAGTCGTTAAAACAAGATTATTATAGTTTTTTCTAAATATTATCGAATAACTATTTATTCATTATTATGGCAGTATGGCTAAATAACTTGTTAGGGGGAAAATCTAATAATTTCAAATTTCCATTTCTGAGCGGGGGCGAGAAAAATTGGTGAGGTCAGGTCGCCCCCAGAGCCAACCTGATAAATATGTTCGATGCAACAGGACCTTTGATTCGCATTCCTCGCCGTAGATATTACATTCTGGATCGCAGGATTTTTTCCGCTCAAAACTCAGACAAACGTCAATTTTCCCCTCTCCAATAAAACGATACGGACTTCTTTTACGTAATTTCTACAATCTCTCGAGTTACTCGCATCCCCCTCGCTTTATTGCCGGGCATCAAACGAGACAAACCCCCGAAAAGCACCCAAAAAGGGGTTCGAAGCTTTCCAGGCAAATACATACGCACACGTACGTTGGGACGCGTTACATGGACGTGCGAATCTCCAGGGGGCAAAATATGATTGACCGGTGAACGATAAATTAATAATTGGGTTCAGTTATCCGTCTAATTGGGAGATAATGGACCGTTACGTCACAAACTAGATTTGAATATTGGCATGGCGGAGGTGAGAACGTTAAGGTCGGAAGCGGCACCTCGGGTGCCGTTTGGGGTTGGTGCAGGATAGAAAAAGGTTTTTCGCGGAAATTTCTGGATCCTCATTCCAGCAGGAAATTACTTAATAGTGCACGTCTCCTAAGTTGGATTCGGGCAATTTTTGTCGGTTCTGTTCAAAAAAGTTGCGCGTTTCCGAAATTTCCAGCAAAGTTCGCAGTTTCACTACGTAGTATTTTAGTTTTAATACGTTTTAACTCTCTAATCGAAGGAGTTTCGGAGTTGCCACTGATTAAGCGGCAAATTGACTCACTACTCGCAATGTCTACCAATCGGAGATCTAGAAAATGCCTTCAACAGCTAAATTTTCGAGACCTGTACGGTACTTAAAAATGCCTAAAGCAATTTTCTATTTTCTTCAAAATAAATCCTCATATGATGTGCGAAAATTTCGGAAAATTGCAACACATTCAGGAAAATATTGCGATGTGTGAACCGTCAATTTTCCGGTTTACAAACGCCTCCGCGTGTATTTTTAAAAATTATGGGCAGTTCTGACAACAGTAAAATTCACGTATATTTGCTGATTCACACGGCATTTAGGAACTTTACGAAGTTACGAGGAAAATTTTATTACAAAGGGCCCGGTTTTATGGATTTTCCAGAAGCGTTAATCACGGAGAATCACCTAAATTCGATTTGGAAAACATTTCATTGTTTCGTAAATTTTTGAAATTCCCTTCTGCCACCCTTTAAACCCACCTGGCGATCTCAGCGATAATTTTTCGAACTTCCAACCGCACGTCTAATCCTTTGCAACCCACGATTTTTCCTAAAACTCCACCACAAATCAAGCACACGCTAATAAAGACCCCGGGTTTATCTTCCCGCTTACAGTTACGAATTTTCACGGGAAACTTGCCTGTAAAAAGTTTTAATTACCTCGCGGACGATGAAATTATCCGGAACGTATTACGCCCGTGTTTAATGAGAAGGCTAATAAACATGAGAGAGGAAATCGAAGGAGCTGGAAAGCTTCAGAGCTCTCCGTTTGTGAAGACGAAAGTGTGAAATGCATAAGTTGAAAGGTAGCAAAAATGTACATGCTGTTTCGTAAGAAACCAACTTGGTATTGTAATAAATTAATTTCTTAACCGCAAGGAGCGCAAAGAGTACAAATTAGATTTTCTCGAAAACGATGCATCATAGCAATTCCATACAAGAGAACGTTTCTTTAGAAGATAACTTACAATTTGCAAATATGATACTAGGAAAATAAAATTTATGACAACAAATAAGCCATTAGAAGCTTAGTCAATGTGCAAAATTTAATTTTTAGTCTTCGATTCAGTTAGTTCCAGTCCTTCGCAACTATAGTAAACAAGCTGGATTTAATAACACTAAGACGGTAAATATAACGAATATATTCCTTGTATTGTCGCAAGATTTTGCAAATATTTTTTCTGTGTTATGCGACGCGTATATTTCAGGTTTTTGCGGTATGATTTCAAATCTGTGGAAAAATATTGTTTTAAACCGTACCCGTTATCCTCCGGTGTCCCTTTCAACCCCTACTGAACAAACAAGAGAAGTTCATTGAATATGTACGCGCTTTTTGACGCTACCCTCACCCTGTGGAAAAATATCTAAGCGCCCTTGAAAAATTTTGCCAAATTTAAGTGATCTGCAACTGCTTGTGAATTTCTAGAAATGCTGAATAGGAATTAAACTTTAACGAAGAAAATGTGAAAGAAAAATGACCGATTTCGTGTTTCAATTTCACCTCCAAGGGGTGTAAAGGGAATATATTTTTCATATCAACACATCTTTTAGGATTCTCGCAGTAGTAGCTGTTCATATCAATGCCTCCAAGTATATGTCTGCATTTTTCGAAAATCCACTTCCATTAGGTGGGGATAATGTTCAATTTCAGGTCTGAAAATCCAATTATTTTTTCATAAGTATTTTTCAAAAATTTTTAAATTTTCGCCGTATACAAATTTCTTCATATTTATTATTATGCAAATAGGTGTCTTCTTATCTATGCATTCAACTTTTTGAGTATTTTGAGTAAAAAAGTGTAACGTTCTGTGAACAGAAATGCGTCAAAAATTTGAACTAAATGAGAGGAATATAGAATTGTCGTTTTAGCGTTGTAACAAAAGAGTGAATTGTCCCGCCCGTCTCTTCCTAAACGCTTAAAGAAGAAAGAATCATGATATAGTGACCGAGAGGAAGAAACGTCAGTAATATTTCTCAATGCAACGGAAACAAAGTTGGAACACAAGGAGCGTTTTAAGCGGAAAGTCTCCCTCTTTAGTATGATAAAACGCCCACCGTGTCCGCGTCCCTTCAGTGGATTACCCTTTGTACTGTTGCGTCCGGGAAAAAACAGCGCAGGGAGGATATATCGGGAATGAAATAATTGTCATACTCGCACACACGCTAATCGAACGCCACTTTAACTAATGAACTAACAGAGTTTCTCTTTACGGTATCGATTACAGTCCTATCAGTTATTATTCCAGCAAGTTTAGAATTCCGAGGGAAACTTACACTTGTTGCATTGGATTATTCCCTCTTCGTCGGGCACTTTATTAAAAAGCTCCTGAATCGAATTTTCCGGTGGGTAAGAAAGGGAACGAATCGAGTTATCGTCACGTGTGTAGCAGGAATAAATTTCATCATCTGCTAGGATCAATCGACATGAAAGAGTTGGGCAAGAAATTTTGAACACTAAATTATTGTGGACTGGTTTTCCAAGCAGAAGAAATCACTTGTAATCACTTCTAGGGAAATTGGCATATAATGTGCTTGTTTACTGTCGATATCATTATCCATCAATAGTTAAAGATATCTCTTTTTCGATTTTCAGATTTCATGAAACCTGAGAATGATACTACATTTTTAAGAACATTGGGACAAGGCAACCTGGAAAATTAAAAGAAAACCTGTTAAGGTCTAGAAGATACTACATAATCCATTTTCGTGTTGAACTATATACCATAGTTGTTGTAGGGTCAATATTTGAAGGCACCCTAAAGGTAACGAAAGTTTGTTAAATGAAGTTTTGTTTCTCAGAATTTTTTGAGTTCTGAGAAGCATTTTCATAGTTTTTTCGTTAAAAGTGGTCTAATCAACGTCTGCAAATATCACTTTAAAAGTTGTCTAATTCTGTATGAATATCATATTGGTAAAGAAAAGGAAAGAATCGAGTCATTGTCACGTGTGTAGGAGGAATAAATTTCATCAACTACTAAAATGAACTAACATGAAAGAGCTGGGCAAGGAATTTTGAAGACTAAATTATTTAACTACTCGAAAAAATTATTTTGTATTAGATTTCCAAGTAGATGAAATGCCAAAAAACTTCTAATCATTTCTAGGAAAATTGTCACATAATGTCCTTGTTTACTGTCAATATCATCATCCATCAATAATTAAAGATATCTCTTTTTTGATTTTCAGATATCATAAAACCTAAGAATGATACTACATTTTTAAGAACTTTCGGATAACCAAGGCAACCTGGAAAATTAAAAGAAAACCTGTAAAGGAATATATTACAGAATCCATTTTCGTATTAAACTATATACGACAGTGTTAACGGGTTAATGTTTAAAGCCATCCTTTGGAAAGCTAAAGGTAACGAAAGTTTGTTAAACCAAGTTTTGTTTTTCAGAATTTTTTGAGTTCTGAAAAGCGTTGTCATAGTTTTTCCGTTAAAAATGGTCTGATCAACGTCTGCAATACCATTTTAAAAGTTATTTAATTTTTTACGAACGTCCTATTGGCAGTAACGCGATTCATACAATACTAATCATAATATAAGTAAATAACCACAAAAAAGGTTATTTTTGTTTATAACACATTACCCAAAACGCAATTTTTGCCAAGATGCGAGTTTTAAACGGTGTTTTAAATGAATTCGCGCAAGTAGATTGCTGTTAAACTTTATAGCACGAACATTCTCTGTCACCTGAGGTGTTATGGCCGTCTTAGCGGTTTTACGGGAAGTTTTAAAGACGTTCTGTACGTATATCTCAATTGCACATCTTAAACACATCGTTAATTAATCAATTAGCCACGGAATTAATATTAATAATAAGCAACATGCGAATTTCAATATAATTTAAAGACGTTATTACAGAGCTCTTGTAAATCAGGACGAGAAATCCACAAATTAAATCCATAACCCTCCAGAGAGTTTAAATAATATGAAGAGGGAAAAACAAACTCTAAATCCATCTACGATCATACACCAAGCGGGTAATTACCCGCCAAATTGAAAGACAACACTCGATATTATTGAATAATTTCGCAGCCTACGCGTTTACAAGAATTTCGACGGTGCGTCGGAAGTTTCGGCGAGAAAGTGCGCCCCCGGCGTCATTTCTTTCATCCTCGTGTGGTTTTTATTGAGATTTACAAAGCGGGAAAGGGGATGCCCTGGAATTATGTCGGGAGATTTTCGCTTTTTTCGAAATTCCTCGCGCTAAGTAAATTAGCCGCCAACCAGGGGTCGGACCGTTAATCAAACGGTATAATTGGCGGCGTTAAAGTTTCACGTCTTATCCGGAGGGGGAGCATTTTCTACACCTTACACGTTGTTAATTACGCGTGAAGGGATATAGTAGAGATGTAGAGTGGAGTATGATTACTTCTGAGTGGTTGTAATAACCTATCCCGGTTTACGGGAGTGCCGTTTCTGCTCTGCTATTGGAAATTTAAGACAACTACTTGTCCTGCGTTCCTCCTTCTACTGCAAGTGGTACTATGTTAACATATGTACAAGTTTGAGAACCATACAAGCAAGAATAGCGATTTGTTAAAATGACAGCAACTTTATACAATACTTCGATTTCCTGAGAAACCATTTTTTGAATTTTTCTATTGCCCACAAATGCTGTTACCATTCTCGCCACTCTTAAAATTTTCATGGATCTGATAAATTCTTACTCATGTATCGCTAAATTTTCAGGGCTCGCTTGAAATGGAAAGGAAAAATCCCATAATCCATATAGGATGTATTTTTCGTCGTAACATGTATAAGACTAATCTTTACAAACTACTTAAATGTAACGATTTATCCGCTACAAGATATAACTAAAATGATATTTTGTAAAGATACGTACGATTGACTTTATTGCCGGTATATGTTACTATTTCATATGCTAATTGTGATACTTCTACCAATCTTAATAGACCATTCTTTAGCAAATCTGTAATCAAGCATTAGGCCTTTATCTAAAAGCTGATCAACTTTAAAACTCGCACGACTATTTACATGAGGATCTCTGCGCACAAAGATACCATCTGCCACTCCCTAAAATTACTGTTTCCAAAATTTCTTACATGATATTTTCCCAAAGTAACTGTAGTATACGTGTGTGTACTTTAGAACGCGGTTATGTTGTCTTGTCATTCGTCAACAGCAAGAAATCTTCTCTGTTTCGCCCTAAATGTAATCCTAAGCACTATTTTATTAAGGTCAACATAAATAATGGTGCACTTTTGCAATATCTCTGTAAAATTATGGTTTTTCTTTGGTTTATTTTTGTAAATTTCGATTCAAAATATTTAATAAAGCAAATTTTCCACAATGAAATATATCATTTGGCGGAAACTCAACATGTGGCGCATCCACCATTCTGTGCGTCGAGTGTGCCGCTCTTGGTTTATGTTGCCATATTGAATAAGGAAAACTTATTTCAGCTTTTCGGAATCTAAAATGCCGTAACACACAAAATATTTCAAGAATATACAGATATGCATTTCATATAGGAACAGTATGTAAAAAGCAAGCTGAGAAAACCCCTAAGAGAGTTTTACTGTAAGAGAGGACTTCTTACAGATATTGAGCATCAAATGCATGTCCTATTAAACATATCATTAGAAAAAAGTTCTTAAACAAAACTTCAAAAAATATCAACTTTTCCGTCCATTTTCGGTAAAATCCACTTAGAAAAGATTTCTAGGCGCTGTGTCATGAAAATCTCACTTTTCAGCAACAACTAAACGTCACTGACGATAGTGGCGCCCTGGCGCATGGTGGCCGCTACAAGAACTACATGAAGTAAAATTCTAATGAAAGTGAAAATAGAAATTCTCTCCAGAAAATTCATGAACGTAATGTTTATGCAACTAAGTTACCTTCTTAGCGGAATTGCCTCTTTTTGACTTTACCAGTACATGGATAAAATTATTTTTCAATCACAACTCCTTTAATAGACCGGCGGCTGGATAATAGAAATGTTGGAACGATTTTCAAATGTCTGCCAATTTAATGCCTGAATTTGATAGGCACTCAAAGGAGGAAAAACATATTTTTCAAGGCACCGGGTTGGAAACTAGATTTTCAATTCGCATTAAAAAGTGAGCGTTTTGCTTTCGATCGAAAAAAATTATGCAATCGATGGCCCAAAAAGGATTTCAATCCAGGAACTTCGTACCAGCAAAAAATTCGATTTTCCCAAAGTAAATACCACGCGACATTTATCTGGTTCGCTGAAAATGACTCTTTTTCGAATTTCTAAGGGCATAAATGCCTCCCTACCCTTGAACAAACATTTCTCTACGGCAGCCCTTCATTCGTTTTATGTCTCAACCTACACGATTCGATTTAAATAATTTCTAGCCGCGGGCACAAGTTAATATTAAATTACTTTTCCGATGGTACGCCGATACGATTAATAACACGAAATATATTTGAATTTATACTCCAACCAATCGACGTTTATTTAATTTGGATGTGAGAGAAATTCCTTAAACTATGCCGAATTTGAAACATACCAACAATCATCCCTCAAAAAAGGGAAAACAACATATAAAACGATATTTTTTTAAAAATACTTAATCCAAAAAGGGTAGGAAGAGGTAATTAAAAAATACCCCCACAATAACCCACCCTGTTATTTCACGGGACGCAAAGTTCATTCCACGGGTTCACTCGAGAGGGTCGAAAGGTATAAACTTCGAAATTAAATCGGTAGTGTACCGCTTGTCCTTTACGATGTACATACGATGAATATATTGGGAGGAATAAAATGAATTTATTGCCTGGAAATAACAGAAACCGAGGCGATAGCTTCAATCCCCATTTATCCTCCATTCGGATTGGATATGCAGCAATCAATTCGATTCTGATCGAGCCGGGGGTCGTGGTTGATATTTTTGTATCTAAATAAATGCTTCGAGGTGTTACTGAATATTTATTTTCTAAATGAATCGCTAAATTCTTTTTTAGCATGTTCCAGTCTTTCATATATTTGAGACTTAAATGACTGCTAACACTAAAACACTTAAATACAGTTTAATACGAATTTAACGATTCGGTACGGAAAAATAGTGTCTTTTACACGTTCTTTAGAAATTACGCCTTATTGTGTTGCATGCATTATATATTTATTTAGTAAAATATTATTATTACTAACTTCGATGGAATAATAGTCAAGAAAATCAAATTATTTAACTCATAATATAAAGAAAAACGTTTACAAAGCATATGTTAAACTAAAATTTATATAAGCGATGAAAATGTTACGATTAAGCATAGGCAACCATATATTCTGGTGCTGCATGGCGCCCAATTAATCCAGAGACCAGAGAACGAAGCTCGTCTTCCTCGGAGAGTCCACCAACCACAAGCGATTCTGGAAAATCGTCAGGTTTACCTTCGTTGACATCACCTTCCTGCTTAAGGACTCAATCAACCTTCCGAGAACCCATAGAAGTGCCAGGCTTGTTTTCTTTGTTTTAACTGAGGTTTTCTCAGAATCGGCAGGACCCTCCTCCACAAGAACTCAATCAGCCTTTCTGAAATCCTGAGGATCCCGAGGTTCGCCTTCCTCGAGGAGACCACCAACCTAAAGGGACTCCGGAGAAACGCCAGGCAGCCTCCGTTGAGACCCTCGCAGAATCGACAGGACCTTTGCTCCTCAAGGACTCAATTAACCCTTCGGGAATTTATAAAAGTGCCAGGCTCGTTCTCCCCGAGTTATTTATCAACCTCCAGAGAATCTGCAAGCGAATTTTCACTGAGGCCTTCGCAGAATCGACAGGACCCTCCTCCACAAGGACTCAATCAACCTTCCTGAAATCCAGAGAATGCCCGGGCTCGCCTTCCTCGAGGAGACCACCAGCCTCCAGGGAGTCTGAGAATCGCCAAGCCCGTCTTCGCTGAGATCTTAGCAGAATAGCCAGGACCTCCTCCGCAAGAACTCAATCAGCCTTCCGGGGATCCAACCACGACTCGTATTCCTAGAGAAATTTACCAGGCACAAGGGACTCCGGAGGATCGTCAGACCCGTTTCCCCCAAGCTGTCTCAAAATCGGTAGCATCGTTCCCTCGAAGATTCCGCTAACCTCCAAGGAGTCCAGAAAATCGGCAGGCTCGTCTTTCCCGAGGAGTCTGCCAGGCTACAAGGACTTCGAAGGATACCTTCGCAGAATCGCTACGATCGTGCTTGCCGAGGATTAAATCAGCCTCTCTGGAATCCAGAGAATCGCCAAGCTCGTCTTCCTTAGAAGTCCGCAAGACTCCAGGACCTCCAGGGTTTGGAACCTTCTCCCTAAGGACCCGGGAATCTAGAGAATTATCAGGCTTGTCTCGCCCGAGGAATCCACCAACCTTCAGGGAATCCGAAAAAGAGTAAACGAGCGTAACGCCCTTTAGTTCGCGATATCGTAAACCCGAAATTCATACTTTTCTATCCTTGATAAGTTAGTGTGGATTCATAAATCCCGTTTAAATACTAACGTAAAGCCGAATTGATGTCGAAGTATTACTGTTTTTCTATGATAATAGAGTATTTGACTTTATTTTCCAGTAAATTTCCAGCGATAACAGATCTGCAATTTTTATAATTGAAAAAGTATATAAGCAATAGCATTGGTATTGTACTGAACCCCTCTTCCATCACTATCAGATTTCCCTTTCCTAACGCGGTTTCTTACAAGGCGTTTTTAAAGAACGCAGCCCACATGTTGTAAAAGGGAAAAGTGTATAATAAATCCAAGAAATAGGATATCAGATAAAAATCTAAAAAATATATTTCTGGCAAAGGGACCCTCCTATCCGATTCCTAACCACAAGCTCCTTCCTCTGTTAGGAAAAACGTAATTTATTGAAAGAAATTTTCACTTTTCTTATCCCGTATGGAATCTAATTGCCGACAGCTAATTAGCTACAAGGGGACGTATTTAGCCTGCCGGATCGGGTAAAAATGAAAATTTCCCAAAGTGCCGCATTTCCTTGTTTACGTCAATTACATGGGGTGCGGTAAATTGGACATTACAACGGAGGTAAATGGGAACGCACCTAATTAAAGCGAGAGGAAACGCGAAGTTTTCAGAGGTGACAGATTAATTTTGAATAGCAATCTACCTAGATACAACGTCTTTTTTCCCTGATTTTTGAATTAGGAATAAATTTGCATACAGAGCGGTTTCATGTTTTATTGTTAGAACGTCGCAGTGGAATTGTTTTCTAAGGACAGCCCGAGGTAAAAGAAATTTTCGACGAGGAGTAAGTGGGCAGTTTGATAAAGTGATTCCTTTTTTACTTATTAAATTTGGTTAGAGGTAGAAAAATTATTTATTTCGGAAAAAAGTCTCTCTGTTGGAAAATAAACAGTCGCGAAAAATTTCCTCGACAAAATTTCCCTTTGTAGGTGGTCGTGAAAACTATCTGCATCCCAGAAACTTTCGTCAATATAATTATCCACGCAGAGGAAACTATTTCCCGGTAATTACAAACTACGCGTCGAACAATTAGTACAATTAACGACAACGAATATTACGATACTTTAAACACAAATCCACCTAATTTAATTTTAAACCGTTTTCGAATCACGTAATCTGGTAAACACGGGAATCTTTCGTGATAAACATCGATTATATGTGAGAGCGTATGCATAAATTTAGATTAGGTAATTATTTAAGAATGGGCTGTGGTGTGGTTTATTAAAATTTATATTGTGCGTTCCGGTGAAATTAATAACGTAAAATTTCATATAGTAATGCTGAAATGAGACACCTGTGGGGTATTAGAAGTTATTGTGAAGCAGGGGTTGATAATTTTAAAACAATTTAAAGTGAGGAATATTATTAATTTATTTTTACAATAATCCTACGTTCATGAGTTAGGGCTCCAATTTGGTTAAAGCAATTTTGAGGGCACATAGTGAGATTGTTTCAAACGACATTTGAAGTTTAAATTGCAGGCAATCAATGTGAAAATTTTTATCGATTTAACGATAATCTTAATCATTTTGTATAACCGAAGCTCAAAAAGTTTCAGTTCTCTAAGGGAGTTCAATTATGCACTTGAAATAATTTATAAAAAAATTATCTTAATCTTGATTTAATTGAAACATCACAAAATAATGCATTGTAGCATACTTTAAGAATTATGAAAGTTTTGACTTCTTAACTAAAAGAAATTGAGAGTTGTGACTGATTATGTGGCAAATTGACGTATTTTTTGCGAATTCCAACTGTCTCACTTTTCGAAAATTCTCTAAAAATCGGTTAAAACTCCTCTTTTATTGAATTTTTGCATGTTGTTCAACGCTATTATACCTTAGGAGCTCAGAAAGTTTCAGCTCTTAAGCTCGCGAAATTTGATAGTTGTGGTTGATTGTATGGCTACCTGCTGCACTTCTAGCAATTTTCATCAATCACACAATTCTAATAATTTATAAAAATGTTACCTTCGTTTTAATTTACCTGAAATTTCACAAAAATTGAGCATAGTGGCATACTTTAGGACTTAAAAAAGTTTCAACTTCCTAACTGACAGAAATTGAGAGTTGTGACTGATTACGTGGAAAACGACAGATTTATTGCAATTTCTCACAATTTTATTTTTGGAAAATTCTCTAAAAAATGGTTACTATTCCTATTTCATTGAAACTTTGCATGAAGTTTACCGCTATTATACTTTAGGAGTTCAGAAAGTTTCAGCTCTTAAACTCGTAAAATTTGAGAGTTGTGGTCGATTGTATGAAATTCTGCTGCACTGCTAGTAACTTTTATCAATCACACAATTCCAATAATTCATAAAAATGTTACCTTTGTTTTAATTTACCTGAAACTTCACAACATATAGGATTGTAGCATATTTTAGGACTTAAGAATATTTAAACTTCCTACCTGAAAGAAATTGAGAGTTGTGACTAATTACGTAGAAAACCGACGGATTTATTGCGATTTATAATAGTTTTGTTTATCGAAAATACTCCAAAAGACGATTACAAGTCCTATTTTATTGGAACTTTGCACGACGTTTAACGGTATTATACTTTAGGAGTTCAGAAGGTTTCAACTCCTTGACTTACGCATTTTGAGAGTTGGGGTTGATTGTATGGCTACCTGCTGCACTTCTAGCAATTTTCAACTATCACAGAATTTCAATAATTCATAGAAATGTTACCTTTGTTTTAATTTAATTGAAACTTCACAAAATAAAGTATTGTAGTATATTTTAAAAAAGTCTCGACTTCCTAACTAAAAAAAATTGAGAGTTGTGGCTGATTACGTGGCAAACCGACGCATTTATTGCAATTTCCAACCATCAGAAATTTCGAAAATTCTTTAAAAAGTTGTTACAATTCCAGATTTACTGCAACTTCTCCTGATATTCTACTTTAATTAAATGAAACTCCATATAATAAGCTAATGGAACAGACTAGTAATGCACAAGAAGTTTCTACTCTCTAAATAAAGGAGTTTCAAAGTTACGAATGATTATATGGCAACGCGACGCATTTAATACAACATCTAGCAATCGCTTAGCACAGCAAAGTTGTTCTGAATTTTTGATACATTTTTTAATAGCGTATAACATAAGGGCATTCATTTTTACTCAAAAATAAAATATAAACATTTCAAACAACATAATTTTTTAGTGCAATGATAAATTAAAGGCATTCATTCATCATAGTTTCAAAAGATTTTTAGTCAATTTCAGTGGCAAAAACAAGTATAATAATTTTAATCGATGGTTCTTAAATTTAAGACTGTATTTCAGTTACAAACTGATTTAAATTTATAAGTAACCTCGTTTTTCAATAAATCTAAAAATACAAAGGTATGTAGGAGGGCCTGACCTTTTCTGAATACATTTAGCAATGTTTCAGTGTACAAAATTGTATTTATTTAATTTCTATAAAGATATGTCTAAAAATATTTTCAAATAAGTAAAACTTAATTATTTTATATTTATTAACGCTGTAATAGATGCATGCAATAATCCAAATTTGAAAACTACCAGTCAAAAATTATAAATTTTGCAAACATTCGCTACATTGGACGTTTTAAAATTTTGGAGATAATTTTAGGGCGCTTCAAGTGGAAAAAGTATTTTTACACTGAGCTTTAAAAATTATATTTCTCTACCAGTTATTAAAAAAGTTGCTTGCATTATATTTTTAACAGTAATAATAAAATAAATGTATCCAATCATTAAAGTACGAAAGCATTTTGTACAAATTTTAAAAACGACAAATATTTTTTAATACCCACAAATTTATAAATCCCAACCCGTTCCCCAATTTTGAAAATACGTTTAAGAAACTCCAGTTGTGCTACAACATTTAAATTTTTCAAAAAAATCAAAGCACTGAGAACATCTAACTTACTTTAGAGTGTTACGTTATCCTGGGCAACGGGACCGCTCTTGCTTCTGGATCAACAGGCAGGCGAGGATAAAAGACGTGTTGATAGTACAGGATAACTGGGATTTATCCTGATGACGGCGCCTACATATATGCAAGGGTAGTGGGGGGCGTACCAATGGCTATCTCGCTCTACATCTTCGGTATGTATGTGTGTGTGTGTGAGGGTAGAAGTGTATGTGTGTATGTATACGATACGTAAGCCTTGAATGATGACGGATTTTCGTGGGTGTCAGAAACGTCCTAATAGTGACAGATGAGTAAAAAGGGCGAAAGATGGTCGGGCTCATCAGTATCTGTTAGGATTTTGACAGACCGGGTCTGGAAAGCTTCGGGGAAAAAATTATTGTCATGGGGAGTGTCGATTTTTCACTCTTTGAGGTACTTTGGGGTAATTCAATCATTTTATGGGCCCTGAATCAGTTTGGATAGAAATTGACTGAAAAATATGGAAAGAATGTGTAACTTTCTAAATTTCATGTAAATGGAATTTTTTATCTTCTCACCTATTCCTCTTAAAGAAGTTCAATAGATTTTGCCTTGATCCATCGATGTTATAGGACAAAATTTAAATTTCCTCCAACGTTTACAGCTACCTACGTACTTAAGTATCTTCTTACTCTATACACATAGAAGGTTTGAAATTTTTCTTCAATTTTGGAAAATATTACTGTGCTATGTAAATTTAACAGATTTTCAGAAAAATATGTATTTTCTGTATATAGAATACAAATAAATGTAGTAACGAGTGAATTTGGTGGAAGTGAAAAGGGGTTGTTTTATAATAAATTACAAATTGTGTTGTTTTATAGCGTGATCCCAAGCTTCCCATATGATTAATTTTAAATTGTAACATTGTTAATTGTACAAGTGATTCTCTTTAAATTTGTTAATTATTTTCATATTAATAGTGCCAAGATTATTAATTCTTCCTTTCCTGTGTATACTTGTATCGTATTATTAAAGTATTTGAAATGCGTCCCTCAATTAAAAGCCTTAAAGGCTATTCAAGACACTTACTAAATACGTACGTTATTTAATGGATTGGAAACGTGTGAAATACGAATATTATTTATTAAAAAGTTCAAAAGATAAATTGTAATATAAATAATAAATACATGGTATATGGTATCATAAACATTATACATGGTACGTTTAAACCGATCCTCACTGAAATATTTATAAGATCACTGAAGATTTATAAGACATAAGGTATTTTTTTAATTAGGCCTCAGGGAATTTTTTGCTTATTTTTCCAGTAATCGGAGGGGTCGATAAAACTACGAAAGTGCACTTCAAAGTTCAATTAGACCAAGTTTTGAAAAATGGAACTTCCAAAATCCACCTATTTCTCGGTTTGAAAGGCCGTAGCAGAAAGAAGGCTTAGCGCAGCCTTTCCGCTCATACACCGTTGGAAAAAGCACAAAATTTTCTATGACTCATGAAATTTTCAGGAAATTCTGGGTCCATCGAAAATTCGATAAAATTTCCGGATATACCCCTGTCGATTTTTGCGAAAACATAAATTTCCTCATAACGACCTGAAAATAAGTACTGAGGGAGTTTTGAAGGTGCTGAATCCATATCTGAAGTGAGTTTTTCTCCAAAGTGATTAGTTTAAAAGTTATAGTTGATAACCAGAGATAAAGTCCTGAATTCAGAAAGTTATTTTTTTAATTGGGCTCGGGGAATTTTTTCCTCATTTATCCCATAATCAAAGGGGTCGATAAAACTACGAAAGTGTACTTCAAAGTTCGATTAGACAACATTTTGAAAAATCGAAATTCCAAAATCCACATATTTCTCAGTTTGAAAGGCCTTAGCGGAAAGAGGGCTTAGCGCAGCCTTTCCGCGCATAAAACGTTGGAAAGAGCAAACATTTTTATACAGGAGGTGTGACTTTCTGGGCGCTAACAAAGTTTTTACCGGAAATGCGGGTCTCGAAAAACTAGACTGCGTCACCGAGTTGAAGTCATTTCAAATACTTAATCGGTATTTTTTAATTAGGCCTCGGGGAATTTTTTCCTTATTTTTCCGGTAATCAGAGGGGTCGATAAAACTACGAAAGTGTACTTCAAAGTTCGATTAGACAAAATTTTGAAAAATCGAAATTCCAAAATCTACATATTACTCACTTTGAAAGGCCATAGCAGAAAGTGGGCGTAGCGCAGCCTTTCCGCGCATAAAACGTTGGAAAGAGCAAACATTTTTATACAGGAGGTGTGACTTTCTGGGCGCTAACAAAATTTTTACCGGAAATGCGGGTCTCGAAAAACTAGACTGCGTCACCGAGTTGAAATCAATTCAAATACTTAATCGGTATTTTTTTAATTAGGCCTTAGGGAATTTTTTCCTAATTTTTTTCGAGATCAGAGGGGTCGATAAAACTACGAAAGTGCACTTCAAAGTTCAATAAGACAAAGTTTTGAAAAATTGAGCTTCCAAACTACACCTATTTCTCGGTTTGAAAGGCCGTAGCAGAAAGAAGGCTTAGCGCAGGCTTTCCGCGCATACACCGTTGGAAAAAGCACAAAATTTTCTATGACTCATGAAATTTTCAGGAAATTCTGGCTCCATCGAAAATTCGATAAAATTTGCGTATATACCCGTCGATTTTTGCGAAAAAATAAATTTCCTCATAACGACCTGAAAATAAGTATAAAGGGAGTTTTGAACGTGCTGAATCCATATCTGAAGTGATTTTTTCTCGAAAGTGATTAGTTTAGAAGTTGTAGCTGAAAACCAGAGATAAAGTCCTGAATTCAGAAAGTTATTTTTTTAAATGGGCCTCGGGGAATTTTTTCCTTATTTATCCTATAATCAGAGGGGTCGATAATACTACGAAAATGCACTTTCAAGTTCAATTAGATTTGTCTTTTTATATAGCCCCAGAAGTGTGGCGTTTACATTTCTCGTACGACCCTTATCATTTTGTTCCTGTTGTAAAATAAAACCTTGGTACTTTCGCCAAATGTGTAAACGCTCGCCATATTATACAAACTACTCCGGATACACAAACAGGTAACTTCACTTGAACTGATTTCAATTTAATCACGTGCCGCAAGTTACCGCAACTTAGCATTTTCACTCACGTAAAACTAAAATAACAACGGTGGACTTGTACGATTTCAGGGATGTACCTACAGTGCATAACTTGATAGATACGCTGAATAAATAAGTTATTCGTCTGAGTCGTTCCCCATAACTCTTCTGACGATTTGTCTCTGAAATGTCCCCTGGAATTCAATTGTACAAGAGAGGTACTTCGAGAAGTAAGTGAGTGTATACTTTATGAATTTTCCCGAGAAATGGCCCCAAACTCCTGTCATTTGTTAAAGGAGGGGACGAAAGGAAACTTAGGAATCATTGAACAAAAACTCTAGTGGAGGGAAGAGTTGAGAGAAGGGTAACATATGTGCCTACATGTGTACCTACTTAAACTACAAAACGCAGAAATTTGATGCTAATTTCAACTTTACTTCAATTAACCTCGGTTTTTAAATTTTGTTGCAAATTAATTACTCCTCATACCCCCAAGCGGTGTTGGTTTACAATAATTTGTATGATGAAACGACGCTGTAAATGTATTCATATTTCTCCACGGGTCGGTTGCGGAGTAATGAGGCCATAAATGTTTTGAAGTACAAAGCATATAGCAACGTTTATTAAGAGTATGTTGCCATGAATTTTTTGCTTTAAAAATTATAGTCTGTTGTAAATACGAATAACTTTGTATTACTACAGGGAAACATAGCTAATACAAAGAGCTAGAGCCATTTTTACCAATAATGTTCTTATCAGTCTTACTGGTGACATGTGAGACTCTTGACTAGTTTGAAATAAGGCACAATGTAACTGAAAGTGCAAAAATACAACATGAGGATAAGTATCGAACAGTTTCCTCATTTAGCCCACGTATTCAGAAACATCCACATCTCCTACTACAACATTTTCTGAATTTCCCCACAAAACATTTCCCACACGATACATGCCATGATAAATTATCCGAGGAATAGAAACGTTACAAATTTTTATCATTTCGCGCGGCATCAAAAAACTTCCCTCGGGCAGAGTTAGCACACATTGTTCTTCGCCGGCAATTAAGAAAGTTAGCGAATTAAATTTTCCAGAATCGGCTGTAAGTTTGCCACTAACTCATGTCCATTGTAAGTAATAAGTTTATAGAATTACGTGGGAGGGGATGTAATTAGTTTTAGTTTCATTCGACTAGGCATCTACCAGGTTCGATATTGTGGCAATTTGAAGGGATACGTAGCAGAATTAGCGGCACGATCATCGATTTTTTAAAAGAATTGTAAGCCAAAAGATGGCTAAAGATGGTAATGAATTTCTCTAAATACTTCATGAAAATTTTTGTAGAAATATAGCCTAATTTTTAGTTTTGATTCTTTTTTAGTAGGTAAAATTTAACAGCAGATAGACCAAAAAACTTTGTTTAAAATGGATCAGAGATGATAAAAATCAAAAATCTAGATAAATCTGAGCTTTTGCGTTTTTTTAAACAATAAAAATTTAAAAAAAAAAGGTAGTTTTCCCGTTTTTTCACCATAGCATGAAAATTACCTAAGGAAATGCAATACCTTGTACAGGCAATTTGTAGAGAATTAAAAGACCTTCGAAATGAGCGTTTCTAAAAGATGATCGAAGCATTTTTCTCTGAGAAAATTTGGAAAACTTGGACCCCTTTTGAAAAATTCACAGCTGTGCCCAGTTTAAAGCTGAAGCGATAATTTTGCGTAAAATGTTAGGTTATTAAGTCTACTTTAAGCATGAAAAAGTTGGATGTTGTCGGATGAATAGTTTTTGCACAATTACGTTATTAACAATATACACCGAAATCTTGTAAAATTCGGCGTATTAACTGAGATTGGCCGATTTTAATTTTTCAAACGATTTTTGAAAGAGGACATCAAAACCTACAATTTGGCTATCTTCGATTTTCATATACTTTTGGAGAAAAGTGCGAAAATTGCCCTCGAACATTGCGCGAAACGCGCCATTTCGCATTTCGAGCTGAGCAGAGGGGGCTTGAAGTAGCATAAAGCAGTATTTTTTTTAAATTTTTATTGCTTAAAAAAAACGAAAAGGTTCAGATTTGTCTAGATTTTGGGTTTTTATCATCCTTGATCCATTTTAAAAAAAAAATTATCTACCAAAAAAGCTTTTTTGCTCTATAAACTGGGCTAATAGAAATGAACGACAAAACATTCTACACAACTCATGTGAAAATGTCAAATTATTGTGAAAATGTGCATTTGAAAATTGGTGAAAAGATTTTTTTGTGAAAACACTAATTCAGATAGTCTAGAAGATTTACTACAAAATTACCTCGTACTCGTACCTTGTTAATGAATTTCATTTTCATCGCACATATTTTAATTGCGTTTACATAAGCAGATTAAAGGGGAGGCAGTAGTGTGCTAATAGTCTTTATGCCTTATTTCAGATTACATTTCGAAACGCAAACCCTTTGAAGATGTAAATTTGTAATCTCGTAACGTTTCAGTCTTAAAATTCGGCAGTAGTTATCGAAACAAATATAGTACATAAAGTACAGTGTGGAACAGACAAGTGGAATAAATTCACTATCTCAATTTATGTGCATATTTTTGAAAAACCCCGTGACTCGTCAATTTTAGATTATGCAATGACATGTTGCAACCAAAACTCGATAAAAAAATTGCATATTTTGCATATTTACTCATAATTCTGTACTTATTAATTACACACACACACACATAATATAATACTATATAAGAGTTATATACCGCTTATATATCTATGCCAAGAGTATACCTTATATGTGTATATACTGCAGGGATACGAGAATACATCCTTATATAAATATACATAAGTACGTGTACATGAATATATCTTAATATACAATTCATTTAAAACAAATTTAACATGACGTCATTCATGGAGAGGCCGACACTGTTGTCGAAGTTTCCAAATGGTATTTGAGATCGAATTTCCTTCATATCAGTGACCTCTAGTAACTTTTTTGACACATTAAATATCCACGTATTCAGTATAGTCCATTCACCAAAGGACAGTTGATAAACTGAACAACGTTTACGGTTATATTCAATGCAAACTGTAAAATTAATATCCATGAACTGTAAGGTAAACAAACATTCAAAATCGCCATCCTGTCGAACGTACAAAGAAACAGACAATATCTGCCACCTCAGACATGATTAAGCGCGAATTTTAATCTGCATGACACAGTGGCTTGCCTACGCCCCGCTAGAGCTGGTACATGTATGACGTCACTGGGTCACTTGATACCAGATCTGTTTGTATTTGGGTTTGTACCAAGTATAAACTTTGAAGCTGTTTGACCCAACACCATGACAGTTGATACATTATATGTAACTCGCCACCACATAGCAGCATTTTTAAAATTCTTGGCCACACTTCGGCTTTCGATGAAGGTTTCCTCTGTGAAAATTCCAGGATAAATCCTAAACGTATTGCACGGGACGAAACCTTTTCCCTCTCATCCCAACCTTCCGAAATTCAATGAGTTAAGAAAATACTCTGGTGAAATTAAATTGTGGTAAGTAATCCGATATAGCGCAGAAAGGATAATAGGTGAGAAAAAAAGAGGGAGTGTAAAAATCGCTAGTGAAAAAAAAATCATTCCGACGCAGAAAATAATCCCTAAGGATGAGTATTTAGATTTTAGGCGATACGTGATAATTTTTCAATTTAGAAAATTAGCGATGAAACCTCTCACAAGGGCGGTGGCGTCTAAAACAAGTTTACAAGAACAAAAAGTAATAACTTCCAAAGTAAACGTAACCTTACAAAAGCGCTGTAAATAAACTCTCTAATTTGAGAAAAAAATCTCGTAGACGTGTTATTTCCAGTTAATTAATGCGAAGCGTATTTATGTAACGTGGGAATGTTGATCTTCCATGAATAACTGAAACGCCAGTACATCACCCTTGCCGGTACTAATATTTAATAAGAAAATTAATTATCTTTTTCTTACATGGAGGCGAATCTTCACGTTACATCCTCCCCTTATTTGCACTCTATTAAAAATTTAGGATGTTTTGCGAGAGAACCGAGCCCATTTTTCTTTGATATTCAAATGAGGAATAACTTTACGCTTATGAATAGTTACTAGCCACGGATATTTGCTTATATGAGAAAGCTCAACCGTTATCTAAACGGAATCATGGACGAAGCCCCGTCTGCATCGTTAATTACTTAAGTAATAATTGTACCAGAAATAAGTAATGGAGGGAAATGCGTACCAATCAACTTACGACATACGAAAAATACGAAACTCAACCATTTTCAAAATTTCGATATAAATTTAAATTTTGATTATAACGTTTTTTGATCTATCCAATGCCATAACCTTCACTTTCTTCCATTTATTCATTTCCGAGAAAAGTTCACAACTTACAGGCGCCACATTGAATTTTTCCTAATTTTTCCTTGAAAATATACTGATTGAACAATTTCGTTTTCGAATAAATTTCCTGTCCCCCTAAATTTCACTTTCCGAAAGAACCTCAATTGCATTTATTTCAAATCTACTCTTATAAGATAATAATAGGTACGTTGTCGTGAATTTTCTTAGTGAGTAACAGTTTATCTAAAATTGCTTCTGATAGAAACACTACTATCCCATGGAACCCAGTGAAATTAGCTCAAAGGCATGGCAAAGTTTGCATTTGGTGAAACTTTATTTTTGTGTAAAATCTGATGCCAGGAATGATAACATAGACCTGCAAGATCTGTCGTTTCTGAAGTTATTCTCGAATTAGAATCGAAAACTGGCTCACCACGTCATAATTTTGAGATATTTGGGGTTGTGTTCTCGAAAAATGGCTATATTATTTATTTTTGAGGTTATATATGGGCTGTACAACATTTCCATGCATTCCATCATCTAGTACTACTCTTTACCTTCAAAATATGCTCTCTAGTGGAACTGTGTTATGCTTCTTCCAAAAGTTACGGCCATTTTATTATTAAATTATTATTAAATTTGACATAAGAGGTTTTTCGAGTTATAATTTTGTCATAAAAAATGATTTAAAAAATGCATGACCAAAAGAATTTGTCTAGCCCATCATATGCTTTTCATCTCATCAGTTCATATTAAAATGGCCACAATTTTTGAAAGAAACATCGTTTGATACCACTTCAGGGCTCATTTTGTAGAGGAACAGAAGTACTCAATAATGGAATAGGTAGAAGAAATTACAAAAAATTTGTGCAGCCTGCATCTAACTTCAAAAATATCCCAAATACCCATTTGTGTGTACATAACTTCAAATATCTCAAAATTCTGGACCAAATCTGCCCAATGATACCACCAAAACCCCATTATTTTCATATCTATGCCTACCTCTATCTACGACTAGAGCAAAACTGAATAGAAAATAATTTGTTCATCAAAAATTTTTATTTTAATCTGTTTCCTTTGGTTCAAAATGGAATAATACGCAAAATAAAATTTAGCAAATGACCGTTTCTTAAGTGAGCGATGAATAGATTTAAACGTAACCAATATTCTTAATATCTGATCTCGTAAAATTTCTGTAAAATAAACAAAATTCGATCTCATTACACCTTTACGAATTTTTTTTTATTTACTAATGTTTTGAAGTGCCGTTTTATCTGGATTTTTACTTGTTTTTGTTATTTTTAAAGTTTCAATGCTATTTTCACCGCCTGACATCCAGCCCTTAGTGATAAGTAACATCGACGCACAGCTACCGTGTCAAAAGTAAAATCAAAAGCCTAAAATCACTCTGCGCTTAAGAATATCAATTGTTAGTCCAATCAGATTAGCTCTATTAGAGAAAATACGTTGTAAATAGAAATTTTCCTACCGAAAGTTCTTCGGAAACATGTAGTAAACAAAATGTATTACTTTGTAACACCTAAAAAGCTGTTTTCTACAACTATGATATGATTTACTTAAATCTCTTGCAAACCTTTTATTTTCTTGAAACCATTCCGGATCTTTTTTTTTTAATTTAATACGATAGTGATACAAATGAACCAAACAAGGAATGGTCATAACTTCTCATGATCTCAAGAAACTATAGATATAAGCTAGAGTTTAAGCTCACTATGTAATTTTCAAAAATTCCGAAGTTCTATTAGATAAAATAAGTAAATTTCATTAGTTTACAAGACGTACTGGCAATATTTTTGTAACTGAAATATACAACTACAATCTGCTTTCAAATAATCATGTTGTTGGTTAGGCTAATAGGCATTTCACTGCAGTGATAAAGTTACAAAAAAAATTTTCTTACTGGTCTTCTTCGAAGTTGTCCATTACTACACCATGATACATTTCTTGCCTTTTTGCCGCACCAGAGGCTTACCTAGAAAGTAGTGAAAATATGTGTTAACACAAGGAATCGCATTAATTTAAAATATATGGTGTTTCAAAGAAACATTTTAAAGGAACTAACCTTATAAACAGCTACATCTTTCGTACTGCCCTTATATGAAGTTCTATGCCATTGTCGAGACAATACTCACCTGAAAAAATTGTTTTTATTGTTATATGTTGACTATTACTAACATGATAAGTGTATTAAAATCTTTAGAAATTAATTTTAAGAAAACTCACCATTTGACAATGACATATAGGCATGAAACCCTCTGCTACTACTCCTCATCGCGGTACACGCCACTGTCACTAAAATGTTCACCACACACTACCTGAAACAATAATAAAATTTGATTATAAAAAGTTAAAAACTTGTCATTCGAAAATAAATTTTCAAAAATAATGGCGATGTGTCCATCGTATAACCAAAAAATTAGTGAAATAGCCAGAAAATAGGGAGAATTTTTAGGGGGCCAAGTTTCAGCTTTCAATTAATTATAGTTGCTTAGAAAAAGTCGATAAAATTTCCCAAAAATATGTTTTTCTGGGTCAAAACGTCTAGAAAAGGCAATCTCTCAACTTTGGAAAATCTACCTGAAACCAGTACTTTCTCATTACATAAGTACCTTATATGAGAAAGTGGAAATCATCCTTACAGCACCTTAATTTCAAATGCCGCAAATACCACATTCGAAAACACAGTTATTAACGCGAAAATCTATCACACAAAAGAATTAATTGATAATTAACGAAATGACATTAAACAAACAATTGCATACTAATTTAGTTAAATAATTATTTATTATAGAGTCAAATAAACTGAGAAAATAAAATAATCACCGATAAAACCCCTCCCGACTCTTCCTGGGCACCGACGACACTTTTTTTAAGAAAAAAACCCGGAAATTTTAAAGAAATTACCTCCGGTAATTAAAACTGAACGGTCCTCTCACCGACGAACTGCACAAATAAATTTCCTAGCGAGCGAAATGTTCGGCAGTTGTTTGTCTGAAAAGCGACTAAAAAATCTCACAAAAACTGTAAGTCGCCGAGTCACGTGATAACGAGCGACGAGAGGCGAAAATATCGGCGTTTTAAAATTGAGGAAATAAAATAATACGTTTTCCGGTCGTTCACCTTGTGTTAATTGAATTAAATGTAATTATGGATAAATAATTAATACTAAAATAAAGTATGGATTAAAATTGTTTTAAATTTAGGTATTTGTTATATTTATTTTTATAAAATTTAAAATTAAATCTAGTCGTCTATTTAATTTGCTGTTTGACCCATATTGAAGGCCATTATCGATATCTTGACTGATCTTCCTTGAAGACCCCTTTGCCCTTATAACCTTTTGGATTTTCTCATTTTCTTCCAAAACGGTTTCACATATTCTTACCAAAGTTTCTATCTGAACTTCTACATTAAATGCCTTTAATTTTCAATTAAAAAAAAATAAGTTTCAGGCATTCTTATTATTTTATTGAAGTCTAAAGGAACCCTTCTCGAAATTCCCCTCTACCCCAACATATCCAAGTTCCTGTATTAAACCCCAGTCTTAAATTAGCCCGAATAGCAGATTCCTTGTTAAATCTAAGCAATACCATCTGACCCCCCTTCCTTCGATAAGTAAGTACAACCCAATATCCATTCGGCGCTGTCCTGAAAATTCGCCCCCATTGTCCTTTAGGTATAAAACGTGATTCGTATTCCGCGCAAAAAGGAATGTGGATGTACCCTGCGAATGTAAATGTGGCGAAAATAATGACGTTCATTCTTTGACTTCCGGGCTGTGTATTATTCCATCCGGTATGAATTTTTCTTGATTTGGAATTGTGAATGGAATAAAAGGATTTAAACACTAAGAAAACATAAATCCCACGCTGGAATGGACTAACTCTCAAGTTCAATTTTTTTAAAATAAGGAATAATAAATTTTCCGCGTGTTGCCGAGTGGAAAAACTTGAATCGATCAATTCTGACATTCAAGTAGGACAAATATTTTCAAACTTCCAACCAATTTCGATTATAGATTATTGATTTTCTGCACGCAAAACGTATCGT
Organism: Cryptocephalus primarius; assembly: GCA_963576515.1. NCBI lineage: Eukaryota > Metazoa > Arthropoda > Insecta > Coleoptera > Chrysomelidae > Cryptocephalus > Cryptocephalus primarius. The sequence goes on from OY754941.1 coordinate 11,582,865, forward strand.
ATGAAAATTATTACTTACAAAGGCTAACTGGAAGTTCCAAACACTCGCGTGATGTTAATAACAGTTTTAATTAGAAATTAACAAACCTTACTTTCGAAGGGCTATAAATCAGCCAGGAAGACAAAACAAAACCGCCCCCGTCTATACTTGGCGCTGATCTCGAATTTCATGATTTATATTCATAATTAAAACGGCTCTTATTAATTACAATTTCAGCAGACAAGGCTCTAATTGAAAACCGAATAGATCTTAACAAGGATACACCATCTTTCGATAATTATAGAAGACTTTTTATTAATGGAGACATCTAAAGGGCACTCAAATTCAACGCCATTAATATTTGTAGGGCTGAAAATAGCCACTGTTGAATTCTACAAGTTAAAAACTTACACTTCTCTGTATTTACTGCGTTCGCAACAATGTCTGTCGCATCTATTCCAAACTCATTAATTTTATCCCTTTTCCGTCTCGAGATGCGCGTTGTACATCTCACAATAAATAAGGATTAGCTTTTGCGAGGAAATTTTCAAGTATGAACTGTCATCCGGAACAATAAAACTTCTCCCTTAAGCCCCTAAGCTCAAGGATCAATTGGAAAAATTCCTGGAAGGCCACGAGCAACAGTTTCGTGGAAACACGATTTCTCATACTAAAATTTTATCTTTTATCTCACAGGTGAGGGAAGGTTTATTTAATTACAGTTAACCGGGGGCATTAACAATGTTACTTTAAATTCTGCACAGCAGCCCCAGACAGCCCAGGTAATACGATAATGTTTAATTTATAGTAATACTTGAGGTATAAATAATTTAAAGGAAATTGTGAGCTGACAAGATGAATTGCCCCTGTTGGGTGTGTGATGGCAGGGGCAACTAACTACAATTTTTCTATGGTCTAAATGAATTCATGAATGGCCTGATGAGAACATTTACCTATAAAAAACTTTATTGAACTCACAACACTGCAAATAAAATCGTAGACTAAGACATACATTTGGTTTCAAGAGTAATAATGAAAAGTATGAAGACCAGCAACAAAATGCGAAATCTTGTAAACTCAGACTTTAAAATATTGGCACTACTGACGTGTGGAAATGTATACAATAATGTCGAAAACGAAATGCTACAAGCCTATCACCAAAGAAATAGTATTTGAATTATATTTAAAAATACCTATACAAAACTTCGAACTATATAGACACATGCCATCATAAAGCATCAAGGAGTATATGCGTTTACAAAAAATCCTATTGACTATACAGGGGTTGATAAAACATTTTGTTTCTTCAAAAAAAACTTTCTCATAATAGTACGAATCTTCACGATGAAATAATATATCTCAGCTAAAAACAAGTGCGAATGGTTGCTGCCACTTGGTCACATGTGCATCATGGTCAGTATAAAAATATCACTTTTCGTACCAATTTCGAAAATATCACTTATCCAACTCGACTACAGGTCGACTGTATTCGAAAATTGGTAAAGCCAGTTAAAGTTTAGCAGTTACGCGTACTTTCTGGTGTTCCTTGGCGTTACTTAAGTTGATGTTCTCCAGGAACGTTTGTATGGCTGAGAGGTACTCCTTCTGGTGCATCCTGAAGTGGCCGACGTGGGGCGACTTGTCCCAACATTTCCAATTCACCTGCAAACAAAAATTTACCAAAAATAGTTATAGGATATATTTACAATCTATTTCTATAATGTTGAAACTCTGTTTTGAGTGGTAGATGAACCAGTGATGGTCTAAAAAGACTTACAAGCCAATAAATGTTATGAATCCGGTTTCGCTTTGAGGTTTTGGCAAAGCAGATCAATAGTGCTCATGTTGCTTTAATCCTTATTGAGCATCATGGATCCAACAAGCCCGAGTGGTAATAGAATTTTATATGTATAATTATTTTTATGCTAGCTTTCCAACAAACTCATCAATATTATCTATCATTATGTGAAAGAATTTGTGAAATATTCATTACCGTTTTTGAGAAATCGCAGTCAAATAATTTTTGTTACCCGAGAGGGCAGTCCGGATACGTTAAACCCTCATTATAATCACTACTAACTTAAAATTACCATAAAGTTAAAATAACCATTGCCCAAATAGTTCAAATAAACGAAAGTTATTCCCGGGAAGTGTAAATAATGATTATCCATAGCCTGCACCCCCGAATCATAGATTAAGGTGCACAGACAGAGAAAACTATATACCCTCCAGCAAACATGGCCGACATAACTGTGACGCCATCCCGAAATGGTCTATTTGCAGTAATTATGACTTAAAGGCTACATGAAATATAATGGAAATTTATCCCAATTATCAATTACATAAACTTAACGGCATTAAAATAATAATTTATCTACTTCTGAATAATTTCCATACTTGAATTCCCATGTTCTCCCACGATTCCTTCACTCTAGAATTGGAAAGCTCCGTTCCGATGGGATCTGTTTTGCTTAGGAAAATCTGAGCTGGAGCATGCACCAGATTCGTGTGGAACATCTGACTGGCTCTGACGTAATGTGCCGTCGCGACCTTGTCGAAAGTCCTCATGTGGTACCTACAAAAATACTTTTGCTTGAAAATTTCCTTCCACAAAGTAATTCACATTTCCCTTACAGAATATATTGACGCAGAGCGTTCTGCAGAACGGTATTCCTTGGGAACACAGCGAGAGGCAGGCCGAGATGTATTTCCGTGACATCCGCCGCACTATCCCAGATCTGACCGACTATCCTATCGACAAGATGGGAGTACTTTTCACGTTCCGCTGCGATGTTCACCAGCACTTCGCTCCACAGGTACGCGCCCACAGATAAACCATGGAGGACTAGAGGGCTGTAGCACGTGTTGAGGTCGAGGAATTTCAGCACATCTTTAGCCACAACCTAACAAAATAAAAAAATTATTAATAACCGTAGAAACTCTCAAAATATGGATATTTATTTAAAAGTCCATCACGCAATTCAATTTAGGGCGGTTTTAGAGGTATGGGGCGATATTTCTGATGTTATTTGTAAAACAAAAATAATCGAAGCAGAAAACTCAAATACACATTGGCATAGGGAGGAAACTTTGATTTTCTTTCTTGTTTTCTTCAAAGATTTCCCTAAGCTGATGTACTTTCAGATCAAAATTAAAGGAAAGTTAAAATTATGTCATTAGACCAATGTTAAATGGTCTTTTATCTCTTCATTAAATGATATTTCATTGCAATACAGTAATACTCAACCATATTATCATGTGTTTCCTAAAAAATATGACTACCTATCATGTCCATTGAATAATATTTCATATACTTTAACATTTTTGTGTTTAAACTAGAATACCTTCTTGGAGGTTTTTAATGATTCAACGTGCAGAAATTGGACTGGATGTAATTTCGTCGTTTTTAGGGATTTTTCAGATTGTGTCGAGGCAATCCTTGAATGTTAATGTTTCCTGTCCTTATAAAACACATCAATGTTTCGTTCAATATCTCCTACATTTGCCAAGACAATAATTGCATCTTAATTAATCAATACAAAACCGATTTGACCTCGATAGTTACGTAATTCAAATTCTATCATTGTTTGATTTGAACATCGATCTGTTAAAATTGATACAGATTAAATGATATGATGAATTTAATTTCGATCAGACGGTTAGTTATTTTTTCTAAGATAAGGTATGTCGATAAATTATTGATGATCTCTAGAAATGAATACTAAAATCTAGAAAGTGCCTCAAGGCAAACAAATCATATTGATAATATTTTTAGAGAATTTTCCTCTATTTACATTATTGTTAAAGGATGTTTTAAAATAAATATGATTTGAAGATCAAAATTTATTATTTTTATTTATTTTTTTTTTATTTATTTATTTATTTATTTTTATTTATTATTTTATTATCTAAATCTTAATGACTGGACTTTGTGCTGTAAATAATTGCAACAAAATACAAAGTAACACTAGAGCCACTATTTTTGGGTCTGTTAACTTTGGACTCATCAGCTGATGAAAAAAAGCTTTAATGAAACTAACAACTATTTATGTTTGATTATACAGCCACTATGTCCATGCTAAGGGCAATTAAAATCATTTAATCTCAATACTTAATTTACTCTACTTACTTGCGAACCTTTAGCGGGCCATAATAGCTGCCAGGGAGTGATACTTATGTTCAGCACATCGAATCCTTGCTCTAGGTAGATGTTCGCGTATTTATTTATGTGCTTCTTCCTAGCCATCAACCAGGTGAGCAAGACCACCAGGGGTTTATTCTCAGGCCTTTCCAGCTTCAAATCGATGACACTATTGTTTTTCTTTTCCTCGCTCAGAAGCGCAATGTTTTTGGTCACTTCCAGGGAGGAGATGCCACGGTTTTGGGTCATGATAATGAAAATAGCCTGAAAACAAAAGTATTCAATTTACCCTAACAAGTCTAACTAAATGTGTCTATGTTTAATCTAATAAATAAACATTATGGTTGATAAATTCTCCCTACAACCGTATTTTTACAAGTGAATGCTACACAAACTCCAAGCCAAAGTATAGATTATAATTACTCTTATACGGTCTCTCTTTAAATTCAAAATTAATCCAAGTAATACTTAGTTAGAATAAACAAAATTTTAATACACATGTGTAATGTGATAGACTTTTACCTACATTAAGCGTAATTGGAACTCATCCAAGTCTTATCTTTAGATATATTTATTAAATTTACATGTCTTATCTCACATTGATTAAAATATAAGTGAAAGGATCAGACAGGTATAATTATACTTTTAATGAATTATGTTTCTTACCACATTTGATTGGCTATACTTTCCAAACTTCAGAAAGGCTGAAGAGAATTGTCGCAAGGCCATTTCTGGAAAAAGAAATAAAGGTATTTTTAATTATAAATACAATTACATCGTTGGCAAGAATAAAACTATATAAATTAAATATAACTGGTATTTGTGGACAAAGGAAATGAATAAAACGTATCATACATAATTTAGATTTCGATTGCAATATTTCAATGTCAAATTGTTGGGAAAATGATTTTTATAACTATACAGCTTTTAATTGGATCCACCAATAATAATTAAAGTCACATCGAACAATGACTTAAGGTTTTTGAATCGTATTACAACATTTACAATATCTATTGAATTAATCAAAATTTCCTCACTTGAAACACCTCACAAGAAGAAAAACTAATACTTGGTAGTATTTTGTTGTATGTGCATCAAAAATTAATTAGTATTTTGATGGATAATTATTGTGTACAATTAAGTGTTCGTAAAATGCTTTACTATGTATCGCCTGCAATTTAAAAATTATCATAATGGCTGTTATGAGCCCCGATTCACAAAACTCAATCATATTTTATGGCCCACAAATGAATCAAATCAGTATGTTCAACATAGGGTAAAATAGCTTATCATTTGTTTATCTGGGTTACGGGTAGTTATGGTCTGATTAAAATAAGTTGGAGCTTTGCGAATAAAGGCTAATTAAGTTTAGGATAAACATTAACTATTATACATTGCAGTAGGGAAATTAACATGCCACTTTATGTTTTTGAAAGTTACCAGGAAGCAAAGAGATTAAACCTTGTTTATTAATGGTTCTAATAGGAATTTAGGTAGATTGTAGAAGCACAGTAAATACCATTTTAAGTAATTAGTAGTGTCAGTGATGACTTATCTGTATAGTTTAATAGATATAACTACCACAAAAAACTAAAGAGCAATCAAAAACTTTTGCTATGGGGCTGTAAATGATAAAGCAAGTATAATAGCGTTAAGTAAATTTAAATCACATGCACCCAGGCTTTAAGTAGAATATTGGATCTACAAGAAAATCAACCTTATCACCCAGTCGTCCCATAAAACTCGGACTAATTTACTAAATTGATCCAATGAATCCCAATTATAAAGGAAGAAACCAGTCAGTCTTCCTCTAAAAATAAAACAATAATAAACATTTCATACTCACTGAAAGAATACCTCGTAGCAATCTAATTTATAGTTCCGGACGGCGTCCCACAAATGAACACACTGTTGATAACGCGTGTGCTCCTCTCGAGGCTCTACGACCTAAAGTAACATGTGCTTATTGGAGGCCACGCTGAGCGACGAGCACTAACTAAAAACGTAATTGATACCAGACGGACTGATCGTTAATTCTGATAAACGTTGTCGGACGCAATGGAAGGGGAACGCATTTATCGCCTACAAAAACGTCCCCAGTTTATTTCAAAGGAATAAATAATGAGCGAGTGAAGAGACCGCAGGTGTCGCGCGATTTGTGTCCTGCGAATCACACGTGGGATACAAACCCGGCAAATTGAACGGGCGATTGAAACAGCAGGTTTGAGGGCACTTTAACACCACTTTATGAAATATTCTACTGTTGTTTTCGGTCATTTATTCACTTTGTCACATCACGCCGCTATCGCGATGAACTGTCATTGTTCGACGTTGTCAAACAGTCAGCGACAACAATGGCTCTATTGCGGTCACGTGATCAGTATGTTGCACGTTTCACTGGCTAGGTTAGCACGAATTCCGAACTGTTCTTACTCGAAAATACCTCATAATAAAGCAACTCCTGGCAAATACGATCAAGCTCGATCTAAGGAATACACGAACATCCTACATCCGCTGGAAAAACCGTTGACCGTTCCGTGACGTCTGTAACTATTTCGTCGTTTCGTGCTGGGAACCCTAACCTCAAACGAGATTTGTTTGGCAGTTCTGCGCTGTGGTGTGTAGGTCGTGTTGTCGTCCGTTGGAAAAACACGTCTTATCCGCGAGATTCCGGCGATGTGATGAGTGAAAGCCCCCGAGGATGTCGAACCTGCAGGCGAGCGCCGTCATGAAGGAGGGCTTCATGATCAAACGCTCCCAGAACAAGAAGGCTTACACGAGGGTGAACTACAAGAAGAGGTTGTTCGTGTTAACCAAACAGTATCTTATCTACTTTGACGTAGTCGAGGATACCGGAAAATCGGTAAGTCGGATTTCCCAGGCGAGGAATTCCAAACGCGTCCCTCGGATAATTCTTAAAATAGACCTTTCGGTAGGCGCGTTGCATGCCTCGAGTACAAAAGAGAAGAAGGGTCCGTTCTTTTGGTTTTGTCGTTTCGTTTATATTTAGATTGCCTTTTTCGGATAAGCCTCGGGAAAACCGCTTACAGGCTCGAAGCTTAGAAAGGATATCGTTAATTGTTGTTAATTGATGTTGGTGCCTTGTTTGGGGATGATTCATTATACTAGACAAATGTGGTTCCTATTAACATTCAGATGGTTTCACATTAATTATTCATTTTGTTGAATTATCGTTTGAAAACAGATTAAGACTTTTAGCTTTGAATTTATTTCCAGTCTTTAACTTACCTGTCTTAACAGGTAAAGTCGACACTATGAAGGCAACTTCCATTGCATGAGAAAACTATCTTCATTTTTTCCATTGTTCACCATTTTTTAACGAAATTATCTGCCTCACTAACTTTTAAGCATAAACTTTTTAATGGAAGTAACTAATTCAACACGTTTGTAGAGTTATTTCCTAAGAAATGTCAGAAGTACACAAAGGAAATTGCTAATAAAGGCAAATTCATAACGAGCAAACACACTTGATTTACTCTACGGTTTTTCTTTAAATACCCTATCTTATATACAGTACATAATATATCAAAATATGCAAACAAACCTTGTCAGTTTCATTGTATTTTAGATTTATTAAATAATGCCATTTAATGATTTCATTAGTATGTTTCCCTCACTACTCTTCTCCAGTACAATCCTTACTGTATTCACAAAGAATCGAATACAATAGGATGGAAATGTAAGGTTCAACCTCTAGTGTAGCTTATTCAAAACTCAAAAAAAAATGTACAGATTTTTGTCAACTGTAGTTTTTTAAAATGTCTTTGTCTAAACCAAAGGTTGAAGCATACATAAGATATATGTTATAATTGGCACTTATATATATAATTGACAGAAAAATAAACATCAATGCATTAATGCAATGTGTCAACTTGCTACACTCCTCATTTTTCTTCCACATTTTATTGTAAATTTGTTAAACACCCCAAACAAATCTTGAGCTGTTGCATTTTCAGTTATTTCTTTGCCGAACTGAGCGATGTTCTGCCAAAGCATCTTATTATCGACAACAACGAAACTACTGTAATCCAAAAAGCGTACATACCAAATAACATGTACATCTTCGTTACTGTCATTATCCTCAGCAAGTTACCGAAAATTCTTTGCCTCTCATTTTCCTATCAATTGGCCATTGAGATCCTCGCCTGTATGATAGATAGCCTCATAAGATAAACGCACTTTTGTAATTAGTTTAAATTTTTCAATTTGTACCTGCTACTGTTTTCTCTTGTCTGGAAACCAGAATCACTTTGTTTCCAAAGAGGAGGAAGCAAGAGCACCTTGTAGCACTCTTGCTCTAAACAGAGGTTTGAATGAAAATTTATAGTAGGTATACTGAACTTGTTCCATCTTAGAAAGATTTAGTTTCTGCCTTCATTGCTTCATGTTTTGGTTAGAATATACTTGCTTATAACTTCTACACATCTGTACATTAGTACCGTAAACTTCACTTTCTGGTGCAGCTCATTGCTAATTGCAAACAGACAGATTTTTGGTAGAGAATGCACATTTGCTTTGTTGTAAGATCAGTACATTCTAGATGTGTTTTGTCTAATATAATGGTTTGTTTTATGCCAAGTGACTAGTGACCAGAGTGTTGCTATGTTCTATTGGCAGAAATATACCCATAACAAAATTATAAATATTCAACATTGCTATATTCAGTGTCTAAGTGACTCTCCCACGCTTTTTGTGTTCCTGTTTAGTGTTGTTTTACTGATAATTTTCCAGAACACATAAGAAAGGCAAAGTATTTCATAAAAGAAATTGATTCGGTGTTTGTGGCAAGAATTAACTTTACCAATAGCAGAGATTACCAGAACAGCTGTACATTTTTAAGGTTCATTTTAAGTTATTCTAATGTAGCAGTTGTAGAAATTTTGAGAGAACTAAAACAGGCACTAAATCACAAAAACAGGAAATCAATGGGACACTACCAGATACCAGTAGTAACACTGAAATGAACACGCCATAGATACCCTGTTTGATCTCCAACTTAATTCACAGAAGAGGGATAATTGTAACTGAGGGTAATTTCAACCTACTGCACCCTCCGTAATACTGCACATATGCCTGAAAATGTATCAGTAGTTTGCGCATACTTGTGCATGGAATTTAACTGATCTATGTAATTACAGTTCAAAATATGCAATTAAAAGGAATTTATTGTATATTAACATTATTATTTTTAAATTAGGACAACTGATAAAATTATTGAAACTAATTTTAAAATTCCAGTATTTCTCAAACTTATCGCTTAATTTTTCTTGTCTAATTGTATGTGTATGTAAATGGAAATACCCCTTTCCACTTCAACAGGGGTTATCATGCCATTTTCTAAACTGATCAAAATTTCAGGATGTCTTGGCACTGACACGGTTTCCTATTAAAATGTCAATTTTTATATAGCCTTGACATATTGACAAGACTCAGATTTAGAACACGATTACCCTCTATACCCTCTGGTATAGAGAATTGCACATTAAAATAGAGCACATAGGAAAATTACAACCTATTGAAATGTGATACTACAAGAGAACATTGAGAATATCGTGGACAGACAATGAAACAAATATAGAATTGTTGGAGAGAATGTTTCTTCCTTTTTATTCTATCATGCATTATTACATTTAATATTAATAGGCCTCAGGTACTGTAATTTTTTTAATTTGTCTAGGAAGGATTTAAATAAATTAAAAAAATTGCAGCTCTTCGGGCCTATTCAATATATGGAATATTAAGTGTAATAATGCAAGATAAAATAAGAGGCAAGATAAAATAAGAGGCAAGAAACATTGAGAGTCGAAGAGAACCTGTAAAGAGCTACAATAAATAAACGAAAACTGGCAATGATACCGCCAACCTCTGATAAGAGACACCACACAGGAGAATTCAAGTATGTAACTGGTGGGTCATAAAAACCACCTTTTGACCCGATGATATCTGCTATTTTCAGTGTCGTCACAGTTTTTTTCCATGTCGCACCATATTCATTAATATTACTTCGAAAAATAGACGTAGGTGGCGGTCCTCTTTTAGTTAGGCGAGGTTCGTAAATGTGTGGCATTTTTGAAACTTTTATCAAAACAATTTCATTGGAAAATCAAAAATCTTCGAACAGAAATTTTCCAAGGTCCAAGTTTCCCTGTTTTCACTGCAACACACAATACACCATTAAGTAATTAAACATGATTTAACAAGGATAACAAGAAATTGTTGTTATTATTCTAATGAAGGTTTGCGTTACTTTAAGCATCATGTCCTTCTACTTTCATTTGTGAAATCAATTATTTTTTTACCTGTTCAATTGTGGATAAAGCGTTGATGATATTTGCTGATCTGGCACATTTCTTATTGTATTTACATTTCAAGGTTTTCAATTAAACTATAAATAATATTCGCTCGAAACAATAACATTCATAAAAAGCGAGTTAAAAGCAAATTGAAGTACGAGACAAAAAATCACAATGAGTAATATTTTGCGGACCATATCTTACATAAGAAACAAAAATTGCCCTTGCCCTCACATTGATACGTCGATTCTACCACAATTTTCATGGTCGTTGATTTTCACATTCTTTTAATAAGGCGATGTTAACCAAAGCATAATAATACATTACTTACTTTCTATAATCTTAAAAATAATTGCACAGGATAGTCCTCGTGAAAGCTTCCAAGGAACTGAATATGTATAGCATTAAGAACTATTAAAGAAAATTAAAAACGGGGAAAACTGGGTTAATTTTCATTATGGAATTGGATTGAAATGGTAATGGTATGTTGTGTAATATTAGAAAGATTGATTCGAGTTCGTTCGTACCTTTCAATTACAGGAAGGAATTTTCTAGTTAAAAATTAGGCATCGTCATGCCATGATGGTTACGATTGAGTCCAACAGTTCAACTAATGATGGAAATGAATCGATGTTCATTTCATCGAGGTTAAAAATTTCCGTTTTTTAAAAATCCACTACCTCTGTATATTTTCCGAAACACCCACCATGGAATAACCCTCCTACGAGTCCTCGCTTTCGACTACCTTTTGTATAAAATCCCGTAGAACCGGAGGGTAACTTGATTATTCCAATTTTCTCTCCGCCCTCGTATTCGACACGAGTAAAAAGGGATGAAACAGAAGGGGGAGAGTGGTGGTGGGTGAGTGCTATGCGCACACGATTCAGGGTGGAACCTCGCCAGTTTCTTGATCCGAGGGTGGTTTGTATTTATTTTTTCACCTCCCGAGAGATATTTTTGTTATAAAACTCCATGTATTTGAGGCCTGGGCGTGTCGCAAATCGCTGAAAGTCGTCGAGGGTAAGTTTCTGTTATTATCCCGAGTTTTTAGGTCAATTAAATCAAGTCGATGATTCTTATATGTTTATATTTCATTTTTAATTAAATTGATATTTTATCGGATGTTGGATGGGATGGGTACGTTGTAAATAAGGTTTTATATGTGCTGATAAGATGACATATGGAGCATGTTAAGAATGAAACGTCTGTAGGCTTATGGTCAATTAATCGATTTATTGATTTTTTTTTTTTAAATTCGAAATTTGTTTATCATGCATTCTGTCGTTCTCATATGAGGCACTCGTAAATGAGAAGTATTGTAATAGGGTCGATTTTTCGAATTCGAGTTATTAGACGTTTTAATGCCCTCAGAGTCCAAAAAATATGTTTTTAAAACTGCCTAGGTGGCAGTTTATTTTCGCCATTGTTCAGTTTTCGAAATTTTCTCAAAATCCGCGTCAAGATTTTTTTAAACTTTAAATACTTGTTCACCTATCGAATGTATATAATAAAGTTTAATGTTTTTTACTAAATTTTCTGTAAAGGGCACTTTACGCATTCCGAAAGGATCAAAAAATGAGAATTTTGTGATATTACTATTTTAAAACAAAGTGCCTTAAGCAGTCTCATTTTAAACATTGATTTGCATATTATCCGTCTTCTTCTCTGGCCAAACCAACCTGTATCTCTGCACCCAGGTGGATTTTCGGGGGTTTTTCAAATTTCGATGGCCGTATGCCGAATTTTAGGTGCTATGCTGTACTAGAACTTGTGAATTTTTGGTGACAAAATGATCATTTAAAAAATTATTTTCAACAAAATTTCACTTATTGTTCTGTATTGTTCATTTTGAAACTTATGTACTCATTCTGTCGAAAAGATCGATACTGAGAAAGTATTGTTTTACAGGAAACTTAATGCTTGTTTTAGTCTTTCAAAATCTAAGCCAAAATTTGGCGTATAAATAATTCAAAAATCTGGGTAATGTAACATTACTTGTAGTGTTCCTCACAGTGATTTGTTTCTGAACGCTTATAAGTAGGATTATATGCAGAAGAAAACTGAAATAAGTGCGCATACACATGCACCGATATTTTAGAAAATATACATGAAATGTAAAAACGGTGGGAAAGTATGTAAACATTTTACCTATTAAAAAATAAATTTAAACAACCTAATCTTTATTACAAAAAAACGTGTTTAAATTCTTAGTGCAATTTTACAACAAATTGGTACATTACTTTATTAAATCTTTTACTAACTACTTTAAAATATGGTTATCGGAACACTTATAGCTATAATATATTTTTAAAACAATTTGTTGTTAAAAGTTGTTTAAAATTATGTAGAAGAAAACTTTGCCTCCCTATCAGAATATATATGGAATAACTTACTTTACCTTTAACCTTTTGACATAGTGCATTAAATTCATCTACTGTTTCATTTAATTGTGCTAACATTGCAAATGGAATCATTAATCAAAGGGAATTGATTCCTAATGGCTTCGGCTACACAATTTAAACCATGAGCTAAAGAAATTGTATGAATAATGTTACTACTACGGTTTTTAAATCGTTGTATTGCATTTACCATATATACAGTTTCAATTAGAAAAAAAATTGATTGACCTCCTTGAACGTATTGAACAATTGTCGAATTATTTATTTTTTGAAGTTTGCTAAGAAATAAATATTATTTGCCCAACACATTAAGTAACTTTTAATGACATTTTAATACAACAAAACAAATTGTCGGGAACCTAATTACCCAATATAAGAAGTTAGTTGTCTATCATGATTGTCCTGTAACTAAACATAAATAAGCACAGTACAAAATTTAATTTCTTGCACCTTTTCTATTTGTTTGTTCCAGAAGTACAGGGAGAAAGGCAGGATAGACCTGCAGACCGTGCACACCGTCGAACCCGCCCTAGCGTTTCACACGAAGGAGGGCGAACAGGGGGAGCTTTGGCCGTTCCTCATCGGCTACAACACCGACAAAGACTACACGTTGTTCTTGTTCGCTCAGAACCAAAATGACCGCATCGACTGGATACTTGCCATAAGAGAAAGTAAACATGCCCTAACGTTACCTCTTAGAATATACATTCATTAACAAAAATACAAGAATTTTGTTTGAAAACTTGATTAACTTCCCAGCTTGCGTGGACAACAAGAACGTAAAGTACTACCACCACCCAGCGCCGTGGATAGGCAACAAATGGAACTGCTGTGAGAACGGTGCGAAAGCAGCGGAGGGTTGCAGGGAGAGCGGACGATGGAGTAACATCCAGCTGAGCAACCCGTACATACACAATAACTCTCAAGCCTACACTGATAATAATTTCAATAAGGAAAACTCGTTCAACAGTAAGTACATACGCAATTATAATTACTAAGTAGTATGTAGAAGTAATTTTAAACAGGAACGGTGTATCGCTTCTAACGGCATTCAAAAATTTAATCCATAATTCGGATGGACAAAGGTAGATGATTAATGTACCTTTTGGCTTTATGTAGACAATGGTAGTCATTTAATATTCTTGACATAAGTACTCATTATGAATTCAAAAGTGGCACTGTCATTGTGAACAAGGAATAATTTATGTTCAAAGAGGTGTATACAGGAGGGATAACTTTCAGACTTTACACTAGGTTTTTGGAAGATGTTATGATTGAAGGTTTTCGGCTACTTCACTTACATAAAGAAATTAACCATATTTATTTATACATATTCCAGAACGTTTTGAAATTAGTCCCATTAACTATTCCTTGAAGGGCCCAATTATTTTTAATTAAAAATCTATCACTTTCATTACCCCATATTCAGCGTTATTGACTTCCATTTACACTCAAAGTTGCCATTACTTCTCACCCGTTTTAACCATTCAATGGTTTTCCTTTTTATCGCCGGTTATAAAGAACATGGCGCGATCTCCTTATTGGCAGGGGAACTCCCATGATTTATCCATTTTTGCTGCTCTAGCCCGCGCACTTTCGTTTCTCTTACCAAGTTCAACGGATATTTCCCCGGGCAGTAAATAATGTGCAATTATGCTATTTGATACCGTTTTATCTAAAAGGAAAAAACTTGATCGATTAACTGCATGTTTTATTAAACACTCGTAACTAAGAAAGAAATAAAACTCGACGTCTTTTATATCAAAAAGATTTAGTGGAGGTATGTAAATGTGAAATTTTAATCAAGATTAAAATGTTTTATGACTGGTCGTGTAATGAGATGTGGAATTAAAGTTTGGTTTCAATTGTTGCCATATAATTGCATTGTTTCATGAAATGGTGATTAGTTGCTCTTATAGTTGCATCATTTACTATATTAGTGATAGTGTCAAAATTAAATCCATCCTGCTGTTGTCGATTCTATACCATTATATACTTTGTGATTGCTGTTACTGCAATCATAGTTGCACCTTTTAGAAGAAAGCAAATCGGCCAAGTTAATATTGTATTCATTATTTATTTTTGAATTATCCAAAAAATTCCAGTTTGATTTAAGAAGACAAAAAGTGATGATGTCTTAAAGGATCCCTTTAAATACAGGCGAGCCAGAGTCTAATGGTACTTATTCAAGCGGACCAAGTGATTCCGCTCTCGTGCTGCGAGCTATGTTATATAGAATTGATGATTTATGTTATCTGTATCCATGAGAAAATTGTAACTATTCGTAATTTGGTATCCATTATCTAGTAATGATTTTAAAAGTACTTCTGTCCATAGTTATCATTAATTGTTTTGTTAAAGAAATATAATTTTCCACTAGGGTTATTACTTTTACGACAATTGAACCACCAACGCCTAAGATCATATTATGCCACAAAATTGGCCAGTGGATTCTAGCATAGACAAGTTCTGCCATGACGATGCATATTAGCCCGCAGCAGAGATGCGTTTGATACGATTTATTTTATATTTATTTAAAATTCAGAAACCTGGCAAACTAACTTCAACCCATTAACGTAAGAGATACATTCAAGGAAATTAAAAACCCAATAAACTAACCTCAAGAAATTTTAAAAAACAATAATTAAGTCATAATAACCAAAATTTACTCCTAATATTAATACTTTATTGTAATTATACAATACATCTGTATTCTATAAATTTATTTTTTGCAGAAACTACTGGATTCCTCAAGTTTATATTATTTTTTCCCCTTACACTGACACTGCCCTCTTTCACAAAAAAATATATCGTTTTCTTGTCGAAATTCGATAAAATGGGTACTTTTAACTTGTCTAGAAAACTTGTGACAAGCAACTTATAATGAAACCCACGTAGGAAACCACCGCCATGCTATCAGGGAATTCCTCTATTGCGGTACACCCTGTACACCTGCAATCAATCCGTCTCTTTCGTCGCGCGGCTCGTTCAATTGTTCCGTTCTCTCTCTTTTTTTTCCGATATTCCCCCGTATATCGAAAACCTGTCCCACTAAACTAACGGTGTCTACACGAGTTGCAGCAGCAGCAGCAGCCCGTGTATACGTATTTGATATTTAATTTAGTTACCTTGACGTGAAGCAGTCTTCTTTCACCTGCGCGATGATCTGGCCGATAACGAGCGACGATTTCTAATACTTCGCCTCCTTTTCCCAACTTTTTCTCTTCTCTCCTGCTTCGAAGTCTTCCCGATTTTCCAACATGCAGTTCGATATGCTGGTGAACGTCTTCAGGAGTGCCACCGGTAGGTCTTCATATGTATTTCCCCGCCGTTGATTAATAACAGGTATGCGATAGGTGTTGTTTCGCGTTGGCAGATTTTTTTCTCTTGGGAGTTCTTTTGTGGGCAGGCGAACGCGAAATCGAGGAAATCCACCGTAGGCGGAATGGAAAAATGTGTGACTGTCCGTGTGCGCGTGTTTATGTGGTGCCGGAAGTGCTAAATCGGCTATAAGGGGATTAGCCTATTGAACTAGGACAATGTTTTCATAATAGCGATGCGCGTTACGAAATTTGATGGTGCACATCGAAAATACATATAAAATAGGATCTGCTCGATCTTCTCTGTTTTGAAATATCAGACCCAGCGCTTTCCAATTGTTACTACTCATATATGAACGGGTGTTTGATTAGAAATTTTATCAAATTGGCTGTGACATTATGTTGAGGATTGATAACCAACATATTTACTTTACCTGGTCAATTCGTAAACAGTAGTAAAACCTTTAATGACTATTAACTGTTAACTTCACCCTTTAATATTACCATTCCGTTCCACACAGTTCGTTCTAATCACCTCCCGGCTTTAAAAACAAATCTTATCACTTATCTCAGACATTCTTAATCTGACATTAACTCTATTTATCTTGATGGATATACATTATCAATCTCTCATTACCGAGTTTGTTTTCTTCAAAGTAAAAGCAACTGGCTAATACAATTTCTTTTCTAGGTACTGGTAATAACTCCTCAGGTACTATAATGTTAGGGCCTCGCACGCCTTCACCAAAACAAAAACCCAGGCCGAAAGTAGTCGTCGCTCTCTACAACTACAGGGCCATCGAGAGCGGAGACTTGACTCTGGATAGGAATCACGAATACGAAGTGATCGACGATACACAAGAGCATTGGTGGAAAGTCAAAGACTCTAAAGGGTAAGAGTGTATTGAAAGAAGTAGAAAAAAATTGATAATTTTTTAGGCTACTTTATTCGACATCACTAGGGAAAAAAAAGGACTTCATTAGCTAAACCATTTATCAAAACATATTCATAAATGTAACTTACACTTTACCGATATTTTGAAATAATATTACATTACACTTGTGTCAACATTTTATAATAAATTACCTAAATATTTTACAAGCAATAACTTCTTGGGAATTTTCAGACAATTTGTTAATTTATTAATTAAAAGATGATTATCATTCGAATGAAGCTCATTATGGTCGCTCAAACGACGAGGTGCTAATTTCGCCTCAATTAAATTTAATGGTTACATTAATGACTGCTTCCCTCTTTCAGGAACATTGGATTCATACCGAGCAATTATGTCAAAGAGAAAGAGCTGTTGGGGTTGCAACAATATGAGTAAGTCTTAGTTATGCGCTTTATTATATATGAATTAAAACGTATGTTTATTCCAGCTGGTATGTTAACGACATGTCGAGACAGAGGTCAGAGTCCTTGCTTAAGCAAGAGGACAAAGAGGGTTGTTTTGTGGTGAGGAACTCTTCGACTAAAGGACTGTACACTTTATCATTATACACCAAAGTGTAAGTATTAAATTACAATCACTTCGTACCTATTCAGTATTCATTTAAAAAAGTATTTAGATTAAATGGTGTTAAATTTTCAAAGCGAGTTAAAAACTGGGGGGATAGTAACAGAAAATGACATTATTTTGTTACAAGTATGATGACTCTTAATATTCGAATTATATCATGAATGAAAGAAAAATGGTGGTTATAATGCTTGTCTTCGGGGACATAATCACAGTATTACAGTATGGCATTATCATATTCAGTTTGTTTCAAAACGATTGTACATAACAAAAATTATCCCATACTGACACAAGTGGCTGAAGACTGTCATATTCGAAAATAAATGTCGAAATGAATTATTATGGTCGATTTATAGGAAAGTTTGTGATACAGTGAGACTGTTAATATATCTGCCAAACTTTTGATGAAAATTATTTATTTCAATAGTTCATTACAGTATGAGTATGCCTGTGTATATTTATGGTGAAAACCCAAAGATGTTCGTGTGTAGAATATTTTATGTAAACAAAATTTCACTATGTTATATCCATGTTCCCTAAAGTCTGTTCCAGATATTTTTATTTTTCAAGTTCTTCTCTTTACCATATTCAACTATTTTCAGCCCTAAACCCCACGTGAAACACTACCACATCAAACAGAACTCCAGAGGTGAATTCTACTTATCTGAGAAGCACTGCTGCAGTTCCATTCCAGATCTTATAAATTACCATAAACACAACAGCGGCGGACTAGCTTCCAGGTTGAAAACCAGCCCGTGCGACCGACCGGCGCCTGCAACTGCTGGTCTGAGTCACGGTAAAGAAAGTTTAAGACTTTAAATTTGTTTCCCATTACTTCTGTTATGATGTTAAACTTCTTTTCTGTGTTAGATAAATGGGAGATCGACCATCACGAACTGATGTTGTTGGAAGAGCTCGGATCCGGACAGTTTGGGGTGGTTCGAAGGGGGAAGTGGAGAGGATCGATAGACGTCGCTGTTAAGATGATGAAAGAGGGGACGATGTCCGAGGATGATTTTATTGAGGAAGCAAAAGTCATGACGTAAGAATATTAGCTAATAGCCTCTAGACATAGTTGAGTCTTAAGAAATTGATAAGAATAATACTTGTGTTTTCATTCAGATTGTAATGTTTTCTTAGCTGTCTTTGGCGTTTACATCCACTACTTTTCAAAAATTTAGTGTCTCTCATTTTCAAGCGATGGGGCACTTACACAATGTTGTTTTAACAAAGTGTTTGTTTGCTTCAGTTGTAACTTACGGGGTACTTAAAAAGGGTACTCTCAAGTTTACTTCTTTAATAGAGTTGTAGCATTGACAAATACCATGTGGAAAATGATCGTCTTTCAAAATATAGACAGTATAATGTAATAGACTATATAATAGGGACTAGCACAGATATGAAAATGCCAGTATAAGTATAGAACTCTACACACCTGTACAGAATAACTGTAGAGATGAGTACAGACCTGTATGGAGTAGTACAGGCATGTATATATGTTCATAGGCCATTACAGAACTACACAAATTCATACAGAATAGTACAGAACTGTACACGCCTGTATAACTGGCATATTCATATGTGACTAAGTGACAAATCACAAACTGACCAAAGCCGAAATCACATTCTATCTCTTTCTGCAGAAAATTACAACATACCAACTTGGTACAACTTTATGGAGTGTGCAGCAAAAACAGACCAATTTTCATAGTAACCGAATACATGAGGTACGGCTCTCTCTTGAACCATCTGAGAAGACACGAGCAATCTTTGAGCATCAATCAGGGACTGTTGCTTGATATGTGCATTCAAGTAAGTAAAAATAGGTTCTCCAAGTTCTTGAAGTGGCTCACCATGTTATAAAGAAAAACGTCTTCGCGATGGGTGTAATCTATATTTAACTTCTTTCGTTCGTTGTTTAATACCTATCATCAGATTGGTGTATTAGTCTCAACAACATTTTCAAAAAACAAGTAAACAAGCCTTGTAATAAACTTTTCTGTATACCTTTCTATCTTTGGCAATGTGAAACAGATCTTCTGCTGTTATATGTGTTCATTCCTTGATAGATCTCAGCCGAGACTTCTCTTTTCCAATACCTTTTCTTCCGTCCACTCTTCCTTGCATTATTGCTTATATAAGCAATAAAGTAAAATATGAGGAGCGTTCATAAGTAACACGTTCATCAAGGTTGGCAGAGATTTTTTAACATGATCTCAACTAGCAACTGTCAATAGATGAAAGACAGAAGTTAATAATAGGTTACACCTGTGGCGAAAATAATTCTCACTATCCTTATATCTTAAAATTAAATGTTCACAAGGTCCCATAACTTTAACTTTCACTTTAAGTTTCTTCTCAAGTGTTAAATAGCAATATCTGAGCATTTTTAAAAAAATTTCAGGTTTGCAAGGGCATGGCGTACCTAGAGAGGCACAACTACATCCACAGGGATCTGGCAGCGAGAAATTGCCTCGTCGGTACCGAGAACGTGGTGAAAGTCGCAGATTTCGGCTTGGCGAGATACGTCTTGGACGACCAGTATACTTCCTCGGGAGGATCAAAGTTCCCGATCAAATGGGCGCCTCCGGAAGTGCTGAACTACACGAGGTTCTCCTCCAAGTCTGATGTCTGGGCATACGGTAAAAGGGAGACCTGATGTTTTATTGACATATGTAAATATTTGATTGTCCTTAGGCGTTTTGATGTGGGAAGTGTTCACTTGTGGTGAAATGCCTTATGGTAGACTGAAAAATACCCAAGTCGTTGAAAGGGTTCAGAAGGGTCTTATATTGGAGAAACCGAAGGCATGTTATAAGGAAGTGTATGATGTAAGTATTAAGTTGCTTTACATGGAAACCAAAAGATGTACAGTGTGAACAATAGTGGCAGATATTTATCACAACCTTATCTTTGCTTTTGCTTCTGCTACATATTATATTTCCATTAAATATCACATACTCAAGGGTACATGACATTTCTTCGAGTGTATGATAGTACGATTTGTTGGTTTCTCAATTTGTTGAAATTCTCAACCTTTTTGTCAAATCTGGTGGGTTTTAGTATTGTACAGTTTCTAGCAATTCTATACAATCTTCGAAACCCTTTGGCTCTCTAAGCATTTCGTAAACAACTTGTTTCAATTTTTGTCATTGTAGGTGATGAAGAAATGTTGGGCTCACCTGCCCGAGAACCGTCCGTCGTTCCGGGTGCTGAAGGAGACTCTAATCAATGTGTCCCAGGGGATCCTGGTTGACTGACTGGCTAAGCTCGTGTGCGAGACGGTCTCGCAGCACGTCGAGCCGTCCCCTTCCTCTTCGACCTGCGATTACGAGCAGGCCTGGATCGACATCTGCCAAACTCTCTGCAGGGAATCCACCAAACGTCTAAAGTCGAAGAATTGCTAAACGCCGCTTCATCGGCGTCAATGGGGATTTTTTCTCCTTTTTTTTTAGGTGAAACAGGTAGTTGATATCTTGATATATATTATATACATATTATATTAGATATGTAATGTTTTTTGAAATTTTTATATAACTTGTGAACTTTTTTACGTTGACATTGCTATAAAAAAATGTTAAAGATACGATGTGTAATTGTGATGATGTATTGTATATTATTAACTGTATTGAATAGCTGCCAAATAAATGGTTTGTATCGATTAAGTTTATTTGAGGGAACAGTCTCCACATTCAGGTCATAGCTCCAAAGCTTCAACAATTAGAGGATATGAAAGACTATCTTATATGATCATCATGGCCACTGCCTTAAGCGATAGCCAAGTTTACCATAATCCCGATTATAAATGGCTTTTCGAAGAGGACTGTAGACGCGCTTGGCATTCACCATAATAAAACCTGCGTATGTTTATCCCTATAAACTTGATTTATAAAAAGTATAGAGTGCAATAAGAAAGGAGCAAAGATTCATAATCGTGCTTAGTGACACATCCCACAGCGAGTGGACTTTCAGTATAGGACCATACAGAAATTGAGATAAAAATAACCAATCTTTTTACCTCAAATTCCTCCTTTAATTTATCATAAGAAACTTATACAAAAACATATCACTCTCCTTACTTTAGCGCCTCTTAAACCCATACTTCTTCCTCTCGTAGAACAAATCTGTCTTTGAGCTTCCCAGATTCACTATCTTCGGACAACCGTCTCGGTCCTTTTCCTGTATCGTGCATTCCTTACAGTAGTAAGCGTCAGACACGCCGGGACCACCGCATATCACGCATCTACCCTGATAGGAACCGTAGTTGCATTCGTCGCATATCCTGACGAGAGTGCAGGGCCTCACGTAAGAATCGCAGATGACGCATTTACCATCGCACTTCTCACAGAGGCGACCGATGGCCACGCCGGGTTGTTTCCTGCAGAAGATAAGGTCCGGGTGGTGCTTCGCCATGGTTTTGTCTGAAAGAGGGTTGTCCTTTATAATAAAAGCAACAAGAAGTAGTCAAGATAGCCAGAGTTGCTACGTGGAATTTAATAAGAGGTGTACTTACTTGTTTTTTCAA
This sequence comes from Cryptocephalus primarius, assembly GCA_963576515.1. Classification (NCBI taxonomy): domain Eukaryota; kingdom Metazoa; phylum Arthropoda; class Insecta; order Coleoptera; family Chrysomelidae; genus Cryptocephalus; species Cryptocephalus primarius. Next base: position 11,605,063 of record OY754941.1, read on the forward strand.
CTTTTAGGATATCAAAATCTAAACAAACTTATCACATTTAACCTCACTTCCTTTTAAACGAAGGACTCACGTTTCATATCAATGCTCGTTCAGAACGTGTTGTGTAAAGTATCTCGTTCTGTGTCAAATGTAAACCCAACATAACCCAATTTGTTAATCAACATTAAATTTTTTTTATTAAATCTGTGAATTGTCTCTATATAGAAAAATGGAGGAGGTGGACAAAATAATTATAGATTCTCTAAAGAACATTGATTGGTAAGTTAATCTTAATAAATATCGTGGAGTATGAAAGTGTATTTTTAAAAATTACAACAGAACAAGGCTCTCTTTGGAGTAATTATATTTTCGAGATACATTTCATTCCCTAAAACGATCCCCATTTAATTACAGTAACCTCGAGGATGTAACCAATTTAAAACAATTTGATGCCGAAATGGCAACGCTAGCCATCTCCTCATGCTTGGAAGTTATTTCACCAGATTCATCCTTGCCTAAAAAGCTACCACCTTCAATGAGCGCTCGCTTAAAGCTCACATCAAATTTGGCCGAGAAAATAAAGGCATTAGGTTTCCGTGGCGATCTAGGCTACCATTCCATATTGTACTGCAATGAGGTAGAGATTAGAAGAATCTTAATGTTCTTGATCGAACGATTACCAAGGGAGAGCAGTAAGACGGTTCCTGTCGAGCAAACGGGATACGTCCCAAGAATAGTAAAAGGTATAGAGGAGACCTTAAGGGAGTCTTTGAGCCAAGTGTGGATCCCGTCATGGTTGCTTAACAGAGGCATTAGGGAGGTACAGGGTGGATATTTAGTGCACAGTTTAGGAAACTCCAGTCCTTTGGAAATCACTAAATTGGAAATACCTGATGCGAATGGTGGAAACGAAGGTATAATTGTTTTCACATGTTACAAAATTATTCTCATAATATGGTAAATAAGTAATAACTTCCGATTTACAGCACAAAAGGCTTATTGGAGTGATATCGTCAAGGTGGTGACAAAACAGTGCTCATCAAGGAACTTGATACCATCATTACTCTTTCATGACTGTGAGTTTCTAGAAAGTTTCAGCTTAGATACAATCCAGTTACAAAATGAAAGAGTTGTCGATATGATAAATGAGAAAGTCTCTATTGAAACTGCTGAAGTTCAAAAAGAAATACATGAAGAAGTAAACAGCAATACAGCGGTCGAAATTTTATCAAAAAAACTTGAACAATCTAAACAAAAATATTTCGCTCTACAAGAAGCCAGTAAAACAAAGGAATTAAATTTATCACAAGTAAATTCTACATTAATAACCCTATGATTCATTTAACTGACACATATTTTTCAGGTACAGGAGAAGAAAGCCTTAGAGCAAGAAATACTAAAGGAAACCTTATCGAAGATCAAATTAAAAACGAAAACTCTGGCAGTAGTCGAAAACCAAGAAAAAATGACAGAGTTAAAGACCCTGATACAAAACGCTAATAATCGTTTCGTCAAGTTGTCCAATCGTTGGGACGAAGTCCGAACACCGCTGTTGGAGGAGTATAAATCTTTGGAAACAACACTCACCTCCGAAGAGGCCAAATTGCAGAAGGAGCAGGCAAAATTGGAGAGCCTTAGGGATACTCATGCGAAATTAAGTAATGATCTAAAGGAGAAGGTCCACCTAGAGCAAGTTTTGACACAGAAATGTCAGCAGCTGAATCGGATTAATAATAGGTGAGTAATTTTAATCACGTGGAATACATATTAATAGTAAAGATGAAGATTGATTAAATATTTGCTCAATTCGTCTACCTAGCAAAGGAAGCAGGAGGAAAATTGGGAACAATCAAACCAAAAGATTTAAAATAATGAAACAAGAATATGAATGAACATACATTTTGAATATTTGAATACTTTACAGTTACCATGACTGAATATTATGACACAGTTACATTTTCCTTCAGGTCTGCTTACACCAGGAGGATATTAGAAATAATTGGAAACATTAGGAAACAAAACGACGACATCCAAAAAATTTTGAAAGACACAAAGGACGTTCAAAAGTACATCAGCAATCTAACAGGACAAGTTGACCGATCTTTCACACTGGCAGATGAAATGATATTCTATGTAAGTAATTGCTGCACAGGAATACTAACCCAGATATCCAATTGCCGACAGATCCCATACTTAATTTTTTTTTAAGGACGCTAAGAACGATGAAGCCGCTCGTAAGGCGTATAAACTGCTTGCAGCGCTACGAGACGAGTGTAATGCCATATTGAAAGCCGTTGAGGAATTAGGCCTGACAGAAAGGGAATCCAGGAATTTACAGGAACAGATAGAGACCGAAAAGGCTAAGGAGATTGGTGTGAAACTTGATAAGGTGCTCTCGGACCTGGCGGAGATTCAAAAAGACACTCAGGTGTTACTCAAGCAGTCTTAATATGAACAATTAGGTATAATCTTTTATTAAACTTTCGTACAAAACTGTAATGCTATATGTAATAAATATTCGATTTAAATTTTGGTATTGGGATTTCAAGAGATATGTAATCCTGGTACAATTCTGGTCTGCACTAATCAGTTAAATTACTGATTACCTAACGTCACATGCTGAATTGCAATTGATCAAACACTTCAGCCACTGATAAGATATTCTATGGACTCATTGCAGTGGTCAACAGAATAGGCTGACTAAACAGAAGCTGATCAAACATGCTATTACCTGACAAACTATTTTATTGACTCAATTATAATGACTAACAGACTTTTACTAGAGAAGAAGATATAAGAAGGGGGTAATGGGACAAAAAATGGATTGATTATCTAACATAATGTGGGGATTTGACCAGTTTTGCTTTGTTCTCTAACTGACCAGCTGTTACTGACTACCAATTCATAGACTAGGCTGGCTAGTTTTTATTTTTATAGAAAGTATAAAGTAACAGAAGGTATTGACGGATGTTACATAACTGGACTGGTTAGCTAACACAGCGCAATTTGACCAGTTTTGCTTCACTCGCTAATTTACCAGCTGTTATTGATGGTCAGTTAAATTACTGATCAACCAACGTCATAAGCTAAATTGCAACTGATCATGACTGCAGTCAGTTATTGACAAACTGTTCTACTGACTCATTGCCTTGACTAACAGATTAACATGACTTGACTAACATGTTAACAATTCGAATACACCCTTTTTTGTCTATCTCTGTAAAATACTGTCAAAAATTATTGCTGAACTTGTGTGTTATAGTAAAATTAGCATGGCCGCTGATAAGGGGAGTCTACGGAGTTTACGACAAGTTTCTGGGATAATTGTAATGTTCCCATTTTCAGTTGTACCGGCAATAATACTTTCTTTGTATTTCATATATATGCAACCAAACATAGGTAGTTGTTAAACCAGTTGTCTACTAATCAATCGTGTCGATAATATTTAAATAAAAAAATTCATTGGATAAATTTTTCAGTGGAATTTTTCAACTTGAGATTACTACGAGGCGAGTCAAAATTTAGATGTTCTCTTTTGTTTCAAAAACCTCGAAACCAAATTTAAAAAAGAAAGATTCAATGTCTGAAAATTTTGATATAATTCCAGTAATAATAAAATTCATAAACTAAAAAAATTCGTACTTAATCTTTTTTGGGACATTTTGGATTCATTCAAAAGTTAAATTGAATTCAAAATTAGCGTATCTGTAAAATAAATGTCCTTGTGTACTTTCCACCATATCAACTCACTGAGAGTTAATTAATAGTACGGTTTACTTCATAAATATACTTTAAATTATTTAAAATTAAATTAAAATATCACGTATTAGAATCGTAACTTTGTTATAAACACCTCAAAAAAATAGGTACTACCCATAGTTTTGTACTACAAAAGAAAAATCAAAGGAACCCAATCATCGCACTTGAGCTGCGTATGTGAATTTTTTTTAAACGAATTTGCAAGTGTCGTGATTAAAAAAAAACAATAATTTTCCTACGATCTATAATTTTTAATTACCCATACTGTTTACTGCCGAGAGCAGAGCCGACGAAACAAGGCAGTTTTAGGCTCAGGTGGGAGACAATGTTGCAAGGTTAATTCTTAAAGTGCGATATATAAAATCGCCCATTGTATACAGAGTACCTACTTCATTTCAAATTTGATTTTGGTTGGGTGAAGTGACCGGTCATCAGCATGAACGCACTCGTAAGTTTCTTATTCGTACTTATTTATTACTCAAATTAACTCAACCGTATTAGGTATCAGTTTTATATTTTTGTACAGGTGTGGAAGTACATTTTTGTGATAAACTTTTGTTGAAAAATGAAATACTTGATGGAAGTTTTTAAATATTACTGCACTGAAATTTAAAATATTTTTTCGTAGTATTTAGATATTTGTTTAATTGATTTGTGGCAATAAATATGATCACATCAACGTTTTAACATTATAATAATGAAGAAAACTTTTGTTGATAACATATTCGTTTATAACTGAAATGAACTGATTTTGTAATGCGCACTGATCATTATTTTTTAAGTACGTTTTTTATTTTATAATGCACTATAATTTTTAAAAATTGTTGATTGGTTGATTCACCCCAAATATATTTTTTTATTAAATACACATGTACGTTAGTGAAGTTAATTAATCAGTCATTTTTTTAAGTCAATTAATTACAAAAACCAGGATATCGTTAATTTTTTATTTAGAATTTTTTTATGACAATAAAGCAGGTACTTCATTAACCTTACTAAGTAGGTTAACACATGAAAAAAAAATCAAGTTTTCCATTAGGTGCGTACTTGTTCTATGGTGTTTATCAGTAAATTGAAACATTACCGTTGTTGTTTTTCGTATATTTTTAATTTTAACAACTTTCAACACGCCCAAATTTAATTCTGTCATTAAACCTGAAAAGATAGGTCTTATAATAATCCAAATAAATTCTACTGTAGACTTTACTGAACAGTATTACCAGGTTTTATCAAAATAAAAGATTTCCATTGCTATTGATTGAAGTCATATTTTATTGAATGGTTTTCAACTTACTAACATTCTTGAGAAAACTCTCAATAACTTTTCCAAAGAATTTCAATAAAATTAAAGTCACATTCATAAATGAAAATGAAATTTTAAAAGAAATAACCAATATAGGGTTTCAAATGATAGGTCATAACATCGAAACTACTTTATGAAAAAGGTTGAAACTTACTGAACTTCTTTAAAAATCTACTTCAATCTTCCTAATGAAGCTTACGTAAAATTAAAGTTGTATTAATAAAGTTATGAATTTTTGAAAGAAATGATCAAAGTATGGTTTCAAGTAATGAGTAATAATTCTGTAATTCCTTTATGAATCTAGATGAAACTCGCTAAATGTCTTAAGAAATCTCTCACAATATATACGTTATACATTTTTTAAAAGCTTAAGGTTTGAATGAAGAAATTGAGTGTGACGTGGAAGGTTATAATTTCGAAAATTATTTATGAAAAGGGTTGAAATTCTCAGAACTTCTTTAGAAAATTCCCACAAAATTTGTAATAGCGCGTTAATAAAGCTAATGTTGTATCAGTAAAATGGGAATTTTCAGAAAAGCACCAAAATAGAGTTTCCAGTAGGTCATAACTTCGAAACTACTTCATGAAAATGGTTGAAATTCATTGAACTACTTTAGAAAACTCCTACAAGCCTTCTAACAAAGTTTCAATAAAATCCAAATTGTATTAACGAAATTACGAATTTTTTAATTCTATGGTTGAAAGAAAAAAAATAGATTTTTAAACGAAATATCATAAAAATTGTCACAACTTCGAAACTTCTTTATGAATAGAGTTATAACTCACTAAGAGTTTTAAGAAAACTTCCACAAACCATCTTATATGGTTTTAACAAAATCCAGGTTGCGTTAATAAAAATTTTAATTTTTGAAAGAAATTATCAAAATACAACAAAACTTCTTTATGGCATTTAATGAAATTTACTGAACCATTTAAGGAAACTCCTGCAAAGCTTCTAAATAGAATTTCAATCAAATCAAAGGCGTATTAATGAAATTATGACTTTTTGAGTGTTGAAGATTTGAAAAAAGAAAAAGTATTTCATATGGAAGGTTACAATTTCGAAACTTCTTCGTGAAAAGTGTTGCAATTGATTGCACTTCTTTAGAAAACTCGTACCAGCTTTTTAATAGAGTTTCAACAAAACCAAAACTGTATTAATGAAATTGTGAATTTTTTAAAGTCTAAGGTTTAAAGTAGACTGTAAAAGTTTAAAGTAGAAGTGAGTTTCAAATGAAAGATTATAACAAGATTCACAACTTTGAAGCTTCTATATGAAAAGAGTTGAAACTCACTAAATCTTTTGAGAAATCTCCCACAAACCATCTTATAGAGTTTCAACACAGTCAAAGTTGTATTAATGAAAATTAGAAAATTTTGAAAGAAATAATCAACATTACGTTTCTAATGACGCCACAACTTCAAAACTTTTTTATGAAAATGGATGAAACTGACTAAACTTCTTAAGAAAACTTGCAATCAATTGCCAAATTGCAATCAATTTGGCGCACAATCAGTCACAACTCAGAAACTTCTTTAGTTAGCAAACTGAATTTTTCCATACTTCTAAAGTACGGTCGTAGTAGCTAAACGTTAGGAAAAGTTACAATTAAATTAAAACTGAGATCACATTTTTACGGGTCTGGAACAGCAAAAATCGTTTAGTACTCTTCCTTCTTACAACTTCAGTTTATGGTCAATTTTCCTGTAACTGATTTCCAATTCTTTTTTAACTGATGTGTGGTGTACGTACAGTGTAGGTAAAAACAGTTTACTCGTTCTACACAAAATTGTAATGTAGGAAATTGCGAAAGTTTCGTACCTACTTTTATTTCATTTTACACACACGAAGGTGCGTCTTTTAACAAATTGGTGTAAATAATACGGTTAATACATTGCTTTCAAGTCTAATGAATATATAATTGTCTTCATTTAATCTGTGCGTACGCAATGTCATGTGAAAATTTTTATATAATCAGGGGGTATTATTAAACAAATATCCGTTGTTTAGCATGAAATTAACGTGTTATTTTCTTGAGCAGTAGTTAATAGAGACAAACTGACCGCAATGCCACACCTCATGTGGAGCATTTTATGATGTGTAGTAGCGTTTTGAATGAGTCACAAGGTAATTTGTTGTATAAACGTGTTTTTCCATGAAATTATAGGAGTACTAAACTATATGTGTTTATGTTGATTAAAGTATGTCGGTAAAAATATCCTTAATAATATAGTGAATTTTACTTAATTTTCATTTTTTGAGGTATTAATCCTCACAGATTTAAGTGAAAGTAATTGGAGGTTACTACATTCCTTCTCATCTTCATTTCTACGCTACAGCTCCATGGATAATGTTTCTATTATCTACTCATCATGTTGAATATACTTCTAAAGTCGAAGGATCAAATATTTAATCGACTGCGAAGGAAACGCTTCCAGATTCTACTTGAGACCAATTAGGAAAACCTGTTTTATGTGGTCCTTGGGGAATAAAAATATTGGAACATCCATAAAACTTCTAAATTAGATATCATGGCAGTTTTGGCGTTCTAGAAGAACCGAGGGTTATTATTTAAGATCCTTGCTAGCGTTGAAATTATTTGGAATGTCTAAAAACCTTCTAGATTACATTTTGGGGCCGATTTTGTAGTTTAAGGATTCAGACCGTTCATTCAAGGGGGTCCAGCAGCGCACAATGGCTAAAAGTAGCACTTTGATGCACCCTTTCCCACTTCCAAATGGGCTACGTGGTTTATAAGCGATCCCTAAGGGAATGGCTAATTATTTTCATAAACGCAGGATACTTTTAACAGGAGTTAATGACGTTTATTTTATTTTTTGTTGTAAAAGTTACTCTAGTAGCACAAATAATAAATATGCAATTGCTCGTAATGGCTGTAATAACCGTTGATTACTCATTCGGTAAATTGCCCATATTTACGTATTCTCCATCCGCAGGATACAACCTTAGAGACGAATGAATCATCCTTTGTCATGTTCGGAAAATCCTGACTTAATTTTTCTATCAGTAGTCAGACATAAACAGTCGAAAATGGCACATAAAATGTGACGTTTAAGTATGTCCACTGTATAATTCGCCTATTAATAAATCACATCATGCATGGGAATAAAGAAGGTCGTGCGTATGTCTTACAAGATACACATATTGGATTGTTTTTGTTTATAACCATAAAGGAAATGCAAATCATCAGGAAAAGTAAATGTATTTTTTATGATAATGACAATATAAACTATTATTATTAAATTGCTATTGCTCTGTCTGGTGGATGATCGGATAATCACCGGTTTCAGTTTCCTACAGGAATTTCAAACAAACATTTAAGGAATTACTTTAATTTTTATTTAATTACATTGACTAGAATATTACTTATCCAGATGGGAATAGTTGACTTATACGTATGTTATGTTATGAATCATAAGCGCAGTGAGTAAAGAAAGCTCCTTATAACTGTATTCATCTCATATCAAAATCAACAACTTTACTATCAATTGTATCATGAAATGCTCAAATCACGCACCAATCGCAAATAATAACCATGGGTAATGAGCGTATCCTTATAATTCCATAACGCCATTACCTTTGAGACACGATCTAATTTTCTAAAAGCAATAACGGCCACAAGACTATCCTACATATTGGACGTAAGGGGGTGCTATAAATATTTTGTCGTGGATAATGAGCATATCCTTATACCATGATCATACGGATTACTTATTTTTGAAACATGTTTCAATTTTTTGAAGTGAACAATTTTCGAATAAAATGGGCAAATTTGTCTTACACGTATGTTATGTTATGAATCGTTGAGTACCGTGGGTAATGAGCATATCTTTATAACCACATAATATGTGTATTTCATATTTGGAAACCATTCAAGTTTTTGGACACCAACAACTATAAAATAAAATTGACACATCTGTTATATCACGAAATGCTCGGATCACTAAAGAACCGTGGGTAATGCGGGTATCCTTATAATTCCATAACGCCACTAGTTATCTTTGAAACACGATCTTCCAATGAAATATCTTTAATAAAATTCTTCCAGAAGAGGAATAGAATAACTTTGCTTAACTACGTGCTTTTTCCCCCAGATTTTAACCCTGTGCGCAGTGATCATCTCCGTGCACGCTAGCGGCTACGGCCTGTACAACGCAGGCTACTCCGGCTACGGCTCGACCTACGACTCTACGTACTCGACGGGCTACTCCAGCTCCTACGGCGGCAGCGCCTACAGGCCCGGTTATTCGAGCTACGGCTACTCCTCCTACCCGTCCTACAGCGGCTACGGCGGCTACAGCAGCACCTACAGGCCCTCGTACGGCCTGAACAACTACGGCTACGACAGCTACTTCAAGCCGGGAGGCTACAGCAGCTCGTACAGGCCCGGCTACGGCAGCTACTACAGCAGTACCTACAGGCCAGGTTACAGGGGCTACGGGAGCTACGGGGGAGGCTACGGTGACTACTATGACGGTTACGATAATTCAGGTTACGGCGGCGTCCTCAGCAGCACCTACAGGCCGTACAGCTCGTGGCCGTACAAGAATTACAAATGATTTTATGTTAATTTTAAGTACGGTGGTATAAAGTCTTTTGTTTATAGGAACTTTTTGTGACATTAATAAAGATTAATAACAAAAATATGTCCTATTCTCTAACTTTCCTAACCTGGTCTTAAGTCAAACCGAGCTCTACGATACACGAGGCTACAAATGTATTGATTTATATTCCAGTAGACAACCGATATATATGGTAAGGAGTGGCTTAAGTAACAAAAGTTATATAGCATTTATATATTCACTGTTTCTCGGATACGGCACGAGCAACAAAATTACTTGTAGCGTCACATAACGGCAATAAATCAGCAACAAAATATGTCACTCGAATCATTATGATATCGTTGATGAGACACAAGGGTGGATACTCTGATGTAATATTGCACTGAAACATCCACTGTTGTTGGTGAGCAACAAAATTAAAGTTGATGTCACAACTTAGCAACAAATTATGGGGTTGGTCCAATAGAGGAACCCAAAAATGGATATTTCAATGTAATAGACCTGAGGTTTATGTCAATTTCAAACTGTTGTACTTCTCGACGACAACAAAAACATTTTTCACTTTCCTAAATAGGCTTAGATGCTTATAAAAGTATTCAGGTTATAAGCTCAAACAATAGCAAGTCAGAATGATGCTTAAGGAAATCTATTCTACACAAAATCTATTAAAATTTAAATTAAGTGTGAAATCAGGGGCAGAGCTAAAAATTCAATACAAATCTCTTTTTCGCGAATCTCAATATGTGTATCGAACGAATGTTATTACGTAATGAAGACGTAAAGGAACAACCAGTGGGAAGTTGGTGAAAAAGTAAAATGGAGAGTGGGTGTTTGACACACTTTCTTTATACACCATCGGGATTACCAGAGTTGATACAACAGCAATTTACTTTTAAAATGAAATCAGGTTGGGATCTCAACGTTACATAAATTACTTAACCGTCGAACTAAAACAACACGTATTACGTATTACTAATTCTAATTAAGTATTTTCAACGACATTTGATCCTTAAATTTGTGGGATTCATTAAACGCAATATGAAATTCCCTACATATTAGTTAATTCTAGCTAGATTTATCAAACAATAATCCAATGTTTTTAAACTTACAGTTAATTTATTACAGTAGTACTATTCTGAGGTGTGTGTAAGTACGCTAATATTTTGATTGCTGTAATTTAATGTACACACTCATTGAAAATAACACGTGTATAATTCCATTGTAAAACGAAAAATTTAATAGGTTAAGTTCAAAACCAAGGACTTTATGGTAAAGAACCCATTGTTTTCGATATTAACCTAATCAACTTTAAATATTGTTTATGGGCTAGTAGCAGTGAGTAATTTTGTTAAAATACCTTTTTACCTCCGCATTTACATGAAATAACATTTGTACTAAAAAATAATTTAATTACACTGATGACGTATGGATTCTCTACTAAATTACTAAGAGAATCTTTTCTGTAAAGATGTTACAATGGAGAATTCAAATTAGGAAGTGAGAAAGGGTCAAGTTCAGTTTTATAAGCATCAAGAGTTTATGTAATAACAACTTTACCTCACTCTCACTTTCAAGATACGCGTTTCAGTTTGGTAAAAGTCGTTCGGTGTTTTGGTCATATTCGAGATTAGTGGATGTTCAGTTTAAATGAAAATGTTATTCTCTAAGGTGAGTCCCATCATAAAATACGCATATATAATTTTCAAAATTAATAATGAGATGATCGAACTACAAAAAAAATATTTAAGTACCAGTTTCAAACTTTACCTGAAATTGTTTGTTTGGTTTCTCACGTTTCCAAAGCATGTCGTTAATGAGATGCAAATTTCTTTCAATTTAACGAAATAGCTATTGAAAATAGAATTCGTGAGTGATTGATAGCATCATTTCCTAGATATTTTTGAAATACAATTGATTTATGGCGCATAAAATTGTAACTGAATATCTAATAATCGCGATTGTCTTGATTGAAATTACTATAATCAGGCAAGTATCAAGGTTCGATGAGGATCCTGCTGGAATTTTTTATATATATTAACAATTAGAGCATTAGTATTAGCATTTTTATTGCAACGTTTAACACATAATTGTTTTGAACTTTGTTTTGGAATTACAAATTAAATTGTGAGATACGCAAAAATAATTTCACTAACATAATGCTAGCATGCATCGATTCTTGAAATTGTCACTAAGTTAAAAAAGTGATCACAACTTCGAGCATTAAACTAGGAGTGACGTAACTTTTGAAAATTGCTACAAGTGAGTCAGGTTGGCAGACAATCAGTGACAACTCCAAAACCCCTTAAGTTATGTTGCTAAAACTGTATGAATTCTTTAAGTACACTACCATCAATTTTCCTACAAAAATTCAACAAAACTGGAGTTGAAATCGCTTTTCAAAATTTATTTAGAAAGCTGCGATTGATGGAAATTGCAATAAATGCGTCATGTCACAACTCCAAAACTCCCTAAGTTAGGTAGTTAAAACTTTCAGAACTTTTAAAGGCTGTTATCTTCAAGTCATTAAAATTGGGGTTGTAATCGTATTTTTCAGAATTTTCAAAATCTGCGAATGGTAGAAGTGGCATTAGTATGTCATGATAGCACATAATTACCAATATCCTCGAAATTCTTTCAGTTAGAAAGTTGAAACTTTCTAAACTGCTAAAATACGTTCCAGCATTCCCTTAAAACTACACACAAAAAATACTACAAAAACTTAAAAAAGTTACTGGACATTGAGTAATAAAATATATAAAATCGGATGCAGAATTTTCGTCCATTACATCTTGCAAACACGAACATTCTTACTTATGTAATGCATGCACAAACGTAAAACAGGAAAATAAACCCAGGTAGCTTCATTTCCATGAGAAAATGATTAATGAAAAGCGTAAATCTTCGTTAATTTCCCGAGTCTCCTTGTAAATAATAAAGAGTCGGCAGAGTGTGACAAATTTGAAAACGTATAAATTTTTTATCGTTATTTTCTATTTAATTGAGATCTCTTTTACTGCATACATTACGTGGATATACGCTTGAACAGTAATTGAAGCAAATTTTCAATGAAAAGTCCTTAAAAATGAATTGTTCTTGCTGTTCAGGTCAAACCTGTCTTAATTAAGTACATTGATGGTAATTGTAGTTGGGTTGTTGAGTAAACAACTTATATGAGTAAAATTGTGAATTGCAAGACAATTTGTTGAAGGCACACACCTAGCGATAATTACGCGGTTATTACTTAACACCATTCTTTTACATTTCAGCTAAACTTTTTAATTTTTCTATTAGAAGCATTCAGAATCGTAAATTGTATACGTCCAGAAGAAAATAGTAAAGACCTTCCAAACAACTTTGAAGAGGAGGAATTTCTCAGCAGAAGACGAAGACCAGGGAGACCAGGTTTAGGATTAGGCTCAAGTCAAGGTTCAGGATGTAACTTCAATGGCATAAGAAAACCCCAAATGGTATACAAAACAGATGCTCAGGGTAGAACGTTCGTCGATTTACAATACATCAACGTCGGATACAATTACCAATACAACATTAACTGCGGAGGATTAGGACCTGGGGGCGGAGGCAACGGTCACCCCCAGACTTTCGGGAATAAACCCTTGTTTGGAGGCGGGGGGCACCACAAACCTCATAAGCCACTGAAACCTGGAGGTATAGGTTCAACTGGTAAGAGCATATATCATTACTACAGGACATACTGTATTACCTTGTGTTATGTCGTTATATACCGTTTTAATTTTCAAGGTGAAGATGGTCACCAAATGGGTTCAGGCGGTCCATTTCCACATAGACCTATCTTATCCATGATCCTAGCAAATAGACCGCTTCAAGGGTTATTCAGTCAATCGCAGTCACAAAGCCAGTCTCAAGCACAATCAGGTGTGTGTTTTTTAATAATTTTGCTACCTCGTTGTTAGAGTATCGTGTACGGTAATTGTCTTGCTGCCGCAGGGATTCTTAGTGACATTTTGAGCGGATTTGGGAGCTTGCTCCCGTCTCCACAGCAGTTCGGCCAGGGTTTAGGAGAAGGGATCTCGTCTTTCGTGCAAACCCTACCCCAGATCGGACAAAGTTTTCAGGATTTAGTACCGAATTTTGGTAATTTTCAGTTGCCTTCGTTTGGTTCTACACCACAAGGTAGGACTAAGAGACTAAAATATTAATGCTACTTAATGTGATTCATACTTTCACTGTCACAACAGAAACAAAGAAACTTGAAAAAATTACCAAAATTCCCCTTAGGTAGTCAGAGTGGAAGCATTCCTTCCAATCCAGATCCCACACCTGCTCCAGCGCCGACAGTCACGACGTCAGATCCCGACGATATAATTTACAATGACGATGTAAAACCAGTTCACGAAGATCACGATCCTATTACAGATCCCTACAGCAGCATCAATAAACTGCCGCCTGGTCAGTACTTAGCCGTTACTCATCCTTGGTTTGGGACTCACACGCAGGACCTTTCCGATTTTGACTTCATTAACCCTTTCAAAATTCACAAAAGGCTGGTAAAGGATGCGACCGACTTTTTCGCTGACTTGTTCGCCCTCCGCAGATAGTGGCTTTGTTATTGCAAGTGCACGTGCAACGATCGGTTAGTAATTGCATGTAAGGCACAAAAATAATCACCGCAAGTTACGACTAAATAGACAATCTGAAAACAGTTCATAAAGTTTTAAATTTGGATCAAACAGCTTAAAAAATTACTTATAACAAACGAGCTGTGCTACTAAACCATTACCAATTATTTTATAGAATGATTTAAATCTCTTGTGTTTTGTAGGGTTTAACAAAAATCAACTGTACAACAGAGGACCTCAACAGTTTTACAACGGTCGACGAAATTCTAACTATGAAAGTGGTCAATACAGAAACTTGGAACGTCAAGAAAACAGTCTTCCCACACCAGGCGGTAGGAGCTTTAGATTTCCTCAATGATGAATGTATTCAACTAAATATTTCCTCATGCTATCTGCCAGTACTAATAGGATTGTTAGAGTAAACAAAATATTTTTAAGAAATTCGAATAAATTAATTACAATCCAATTAGTATCAACAATTTACGTTAAACGATGTAAATATAAATTTAATCAAGCGAACAAACGTGTCATCAACACAAACGGGATTCGCTTTCTTCTTGCAAAATATACAATTGATTGTATAGACAAATACCGATATTTAAGCTTTTAGGAACAATAAAGGAGTACACTTGTCTTGTCGTCCTCCAACAACTACTTCTGATATCAATACTTATATCGAGTATACCAAGTTCACCTATGGCTAGGCAATCCACAACACCAGAAGACGGGTCGTAGTGCAAACTATTGCTTGTAAATCTGTTGAGGTTTTTTTATCATACTAATATCATCCTTATCTGAACAATTTACATGTATCCAGAAACAAGAAGAAGAAAGCTAAGAAGACACTATTGTTGTAGAAGTTGTCTGGAAACTGAAACCCCAAAACTGCCTCAAAATCAAACTTAGAACTTAAACGCTTCAAATAATTTACTTTAAATGCTACAAGAACCTAGAATAAAAATTCCCAGTTCTCCTATCATGTTAGACCGCCAAAAGTACTTTAACACCTAATTTAGAGGGATTACTCATCTTTCCGAGGACCATTTTTCAGTGTTAAGATTTTATTTGCTGCGCTCCAAATTAAATAAGCATTACTTTGCTGTGAATTCCCTGGCCCTTTTGGGGTCGGGAGACAACACAGTTTATTAATGATCCCCGTGTTTTAATTACAAGAACAAAATGCCATGAGATAACACAAACAAGTTTTTAACAAGTATAAACCTCCATTATAAGTTTTTTAAAAAATTTCCATCTGCGTTTTGTATTCCAAATGCGCCCAAATAAACAGCATTGCCTCCTACTATGCTACAACCAATTTCCAAAACATTGCTCAATCCTGTGCTGAAGAGATATGCGCTAAAATCAAAACTATTAATAAGTACTCTTTAGTGGTAAAGCTTGTTAAATATTATTTTCACTTGTCATGATCAAATTTAAAATACTTTGTATATGCTGTACAGCAGCAACACTACAAGTATTAGGGTTACATTCAGAATTTACCTAATTTCCCATTGTCCTTCTTTGATCATTTTCGAATGCCTTCCTCGAATATTTTCAATGACATCAACAGCTTCAGTAGGATTTACTTCAATGATGGAAGAGTTCACCAATAAGTCTCTTTTGGCTTCTGCCAGCAACTTTACTACCTTCATAGAGCCATTGTAACCGCTTAGTAATAAAGTAAAATTTAATCGATTTGGAAGTTCCTCGGCGGTTTTTGTTAGACAGTACACAACCGTGTTATCAACAATCTCAATATCAGTGATAAAAAGCTGGTGGATGTAATCGATGTCTTTCCTCAAGTTCTTTTTGGTAATGAGGCAGGCATTTCTAGAGTTCACTACAGTACTTTGAATACAACCACATTTACGACTCAAAGTTGGGATTGCTTCATAGTTAGGAACTGCTGTTACGACTTTCGGATATAAGAATTTTGACAGTTGATTTTGTTGGCTGAAAATGTTGTAACATCTCTGAAATAAGAGTAATGAAGAAATGGTAGTTTTCAAAAATAATGACAAAATTACTTCATCTAGTCCTATGTAAAAGTTTGTGGAAAAATAATTACAAATAGGATGCGTGTACAAATATGGCCAAAGACTGGTCCAAAAAGCAGAATCATTGTTCAGAAAATCCTCAAAGAATTTATCAGTTTTGGGTAAAGTTTCGTGTGTCCAACCCGGAGCAAATAACGCAAGTGACAATCCCAATCGACTTGCTAATTCCACCGCCTGAAAACCAGAACTAATAATAGAAACCAAAATGCATACAACTGCTTACTTTATAAGTATTGAATTTTCCTCCGCCATACATGTTTCGACCAAAAACATCAACCCCGACAAAAACGTCGGTTTTACGGTACTGAGAAGCTACAACTGAATTGATTAAGTGCTTTTCTGACCAGGAGTAATTAAGAAATATTCCATCACAAGTATCAAAAAAGTACCTGGAAACAAACGAGTGACATTCAATAACAATAAGTTGATAGCAAACTTATCACTATTAAAATAATTAAGCTACTGTACCTATTTTTCTCGTTCAGCTCATTTTGCCAGCTTAACTCTCCTTTATCGGTAACACTGTCGTACCAAATAACTAAATGACCAGGATTCACCTCATGAACCAGAGAAGTGAAGTAAGGAACAAATTCTTTAAGTATTTCAATATTTTCAACTTTATTCTCTATGTTCAACAGCCAACCATCGAACCCAAAGAGTCTAGTGATCTGAGCCAATGATCTAGCAAAGGCTCGCATTTCAAGCGAGTTCACGAAAATTTTCTTATCGCATATTTCTTTGCCCTTATCGAATTCTGTTATTAAAGTTCCTTTAAAAAGAAAATTTATGAAACCGGTGCAATAAATTACATAATTGTATATTTGATGATGTGATTTGCTTACCTAAAACTTTCACACCTTGATTGTGACCAGCGTTTATCCAACACAAAGGAGGAATAGTTATGAAATGATGACTAAAATAGACGAAAATATCGATTTGTGCCCAATTATAAAATGTATATCCATTACCTAACATTTCCTCATTAGGATTTTGAAGGTATCTAAAAGGAAATTTAACCGATGTAAGAAAATTGTTGACAATATGACTCATAGCGTCAGTCATAAGTCTAAATGTGCAAAAAATAGATGTTTCAATGTGCAAAATGTCCAATTTACAAAAATTGTGAAATTGGTGAATTTTTGGAAAACCCCAAAAGATCTTGATGTATTCTATGGCTTAATAGAACATGAACTTTCCACAGACATTTTAGAATTTCACCACTAATAGCAATTTTAACATGCCCAGTTTTATGGAATCTCCCCCAAGCAAAACTGGAAATTTCGGAAAATTGTAGGAAATTCATAATTTCCCAGAAAGCTTCGATACTTCTGAATTCTGTCAGGAATTGTCCTAGCAGGACAGTATACTGAAAGTTCTATACAAATACCAACAAAAGTTCTATACAGCTTTATACAGTTCTATACAAATATATTGTCTATAGCAGGAAAAAAATGTTGTAACTTGTTGGAATGTATAACAATGGCACAAGTCTCTGAAAATTCCCCCACAATACCATCTGAGAACATCGGAAACTATAGCAAAGTTTCGTGATCAGGCATAAAGTTTCATTATTTTTAAATTCTAGCTGAAATATTCCTTAAAAAATAATAAGAAAAATGCAGAGGTTCCATCTCAACAGCATCAAATCGACAACAGATAAATGGAAATTTTATAGTAATATTCTATAAGTTAACACTAGCACCTAAGAGAAGACCCAACACCATTATTACCCTAATTCCACTTACTTATCAGCATGGTAACCCCCTTTGTAGTCATGACACACCAAAGTCTTGGGTGCAGCACGTAAGTCGGTCCTATTCCTGAATGAAAACTGCGTGGCGGTACTGTGACAATCCGATATGTGGTTTTGTAGGACGGTAGAAGACCTCGGCAGTAACGGTTCGACCCTATTGACCCAACTCGGAGGCTCCTGGACTACCAGCTCCAAATCTTCCAAATCGCTGATCGGGTGACATTGTGAGAACAGATTGCGTATCATCATATCTGAGTTTTCCCCTTTGTCGTCAGACGTCTTCAAACGCTTTGACGCTGTGTCACCTAAAACGGTATCAGTAAGAATGAAAAGTTTTATAACATACAATTGTTGTTTACTAACTGTCTTCCTTTTGTAGACTATCCATGTTATCAGGTTTCCTCTAAGTGCATAATAGAGATAATTCTGGGCTACTTCCTTTCGGTTTTTGTGACCTAGAAAATGCAACTTATCTGGTTTATAAAAATGCAACAAATGTAGAGGAGGTGATAACGTGATAAGGAAATTGTAATAGGAAAACTATTAACTACAATGGATGTTAACGTCCACCCAATATAAAGGATGTCTACTTTAAACTATGACTATTGAGCATTTGATTGTAGGACGAAGAAAAAGAATATATATGACGTAGACATGTTGCTATTAAACACTAATGGATATCTAGCAACATATGGACACAACTGAAAGCTTGTACTACAGTGTTATCAAATATATCTTGTCAAATTGGGATATACTTTAGATCCAAAATATGAATATCTACATACATAACAGTAGAACTAAAAATGAAATACGTTATTTGGAGTTACCATAGTCCGACGTGTTGGAAACTAATAACACATAACTTTCACGAAATGGGGTTACTTTGAGAGAAAATGTGTTAATATATCCCAAAAATATCTTACTGAATTTAAGGTTAAGTGTAGCATTCACCATTAGCTATAGTTTATAACAGGCAACCTGCATTACAAACCGGCAACACATCCTATCGTTTTTCTGTTCTGTGTTTACTGACATTCGACAACACAAAACTTGTGCACCTGGTGAGTTAATTCAGAACTATAAATCAATTCGAAGTAAGCCGAACGGTAACAAGTAAATTCATTTATTTCGAATAGAAATTCAAGTAGATTCAATTGTTGTTTATGTGGTACCCTTCTGGTACGACCCCCAATGTGTAGGCCTGTTTCCAGCAGTGGACATGACATATGACCAGGGGGACGAAGTTGCGACAAGCCTCGAACATGTAAGTCAATCATTTATGATTTTCTCGCTTAAAATTTGAAAAGTACGTGTCCCAATGCGTCTGAGCGTCTTTTGGGAATGTAACTTAACAACTTTTGATAGCAAGTATCACTTTCCGAGAAAAATGTTTACTAACAACATTGAAGCGTGCTTGGTCAAATTTTCACATATTACTGTTTTATTCCGGTCTCATATTTGTGAGGGACAGTTTCTAGTAATCAGATATTTGCATTCTGTAGATCTGAGTGCTTACTCGAATATTTTTTGAAAATCTTTATGGCCGTCATCTTATTAGGTAATCGCTTACGGCTATACAACTTCAACATAGTATTGTATTACCATTGTATTCAGGACTCATTTCTTTGAAGTACAGTTTCTAACAGAGACACCTTTTATTGATTTGAGTACTCGAATCATCATTTAAAAGTTGTCTTATATCTGCCATCTTAGCAGGTTATTACTGCAGTACTTAATCGAGTTCAATTTTCAAAAAATACCGGCTGTTCGTTCAAATTTGTACTGACTTGAAGAAAAATACACTGAATAGTGGAATGTAAGAACAGGTTGGGAAGTATAGAAATCTTCTGAGAAACTACAGAGCTTTTACAACTTTCTGGAATATCCAGTGGTTCTTAGGGAAAATTCCATAGGACTTAGGGGGCTTCCAAATTCCTATCAGCTGTGAAACTCTGATATATCTTCTGGATTGTTCTATTGTTTTCTAGAAAGATCCTGGACAACATTTGAGAGTTGCAACTGTTTGGAAGACATGGAATTTTCTTACAGAACTCCCTTAAATTTCAATTTGCTATGTTAAGAAGATTCCATAGAGTTTTCGCCATGAAGTTCATCTAGAACTGGTTATCTATTTGATGCTACTGGGAGAGTTACACACAAAATTAGAAAAATTAATAAGATGTATTGAATCATCCTATGGAGTCCCGAAACTCTTTTAGGACTTCTGCATTTTTCTAATTGTTTTGTCAGGATAATCTTTATGAAACTTCCTATGGAGTTGTCAACTTCTTTAAAAACTTCTGGATTTTTATAATGGTTTTATTGGGAAGTGGGGAATAATGAAAAATTCTGGAAAGTCAAGAAAGTTCTGTAACTTCCAAGTGTCTAATTGTATTCAGAGAACTGTATTTAATTTTCAAGTCAAGAAACTTTTATACAACTTCTTAATTTCCTTGAGCATCTTCTTAAGAAAATTCCTCACAGATTTGGAACCGTGGAAACTGTTTCTTGAAAAGATTTTATAGAACTTAGGAGGTTTCCAAATTTCTATCAACCCTAAATTACTTGTATAATCTCTGGAGTTGTCTGAAAAGAGTTTAGAGGATTTTTGTATGAAACTATTTCTTACATTCCATATTGCTATGTTATGGAGCATATTCATCAGGAGAATTTTGGTGTTTACTATAATTTATAAAGATACTTCTTAGTTCTGAAAGTTATTGTAATTTCTTCAGGTTTTCCAATATCTGAAAATTACTAAATGGCATTTATTTGATGGAAGTTGAAAATTTTCCATCTAATATGAATATTTATATGTTCGTATTTTATGCGCTGCCATACCGTTCATCAGATTGTGATGGGACTTACTGCTAAATGTTCAGGAATTTCTCGGGAACGCTATAGAATATATGAGAGTTGTGATACTTAACCTCTTCACCCTTAAAAAAGTCACCCTTTGTGAAAAACGTATTTTTCGGAACCCAAATAAACAAGTCGTATAAGAAAAGTTGCATATACAATATAATAGTAATCTGTATTATTAATAATATAATATTAACATTCGGGTAAAACACTATAAGAAATACTTGGCAACAAAAAATAGTGTTATGTATAATAGCTTTCATCGATTATCCGCACGGTAACCATTTTCACTTGCTACGGGCGGTCCCTATGCAACCCATCCTACAACAGCATTGTATTGTGTGTTCTACTGTGTCTTACTATGCTTTATGTTTTTAGTGAATAGTTAAAATATGCACAATATTATGGCTAAAGCGAACGGTACATGTTATTTGAGCTTTATATCATAGAAACAAAATGCCTCCAGTATTCAAAGTTTTTAAGCACAGGTTTTCATGGAAATCTCGATCGAAGCCGGATAAAACGGCCAGTTTCTAATAATCCACTGCATAAAATGACTGAAATCTTTTAGTTTTAATGTAAAGTTGTCAGGTTTCTCACATCGTCTAAGACTGGTTAGATACTTTGTAGGTTTATTTATAATCACCATGGGCTGCCTTGAATGTTTCAAAGCTCTCACGATTCCTGTCAATTTTTTTAGGTTTTTCAGACTTGATAACTTGAAAAACTCTGCTTTCAAGTGTTTATGTGATAAATATTCATGCACTCTTTAATGTTTTCATCGGAAACTGTAGCACGGTAATAAATCCACATGCTGTTGCACCTTCCCGCGTTAAACGACACTTTCTTTTTACGCCGATCGAGGCGAAAGCCCGCCATCCCATTTTTTAACGTGATTAACTTCAATTATTGGCCCATCGGAGTATACGTAAAAAATTCCCGAGATGCTCGCAAAGAATTACGACTTTCAACAATGTATCTGCGAGATTAATAGTGCAAAACTGCATTGATAATTTAATTGTCTCATATATCAGAGATAAAGTGTCGTTAATCTTCCGTTAACTTCTCTCTTATCCTAAGGCGGCAGAATGCCGCATCTGGTGCTTTCTGAAATTACGCAGATTTCGTATTTAAAACCACTTCAACGCGTATCCCCGTATTTCGATTTATTAATCGCTATTAATTTTTATTGACGTGCGCGACGGGCCAGTTCAAACTTAATCGACTTTACGCTTATATCGTTTATGGTTCGATTAGAATGGAATTAAACAGTAAAAAGGGAACGAAACGAATGCGATTTAGCGATCCATTTTGAAGTGACCGACAGAAAGATTACTTAGACCGTCGTTATCGTGTTGTTTTTGTTTGTTTCTTCAAAATTAAATGTAACTAATTGTCAGTTTATGTTCATTCGTCTACCTGAGGAGATTCATGAGGGTTCTTTTGAGATTCGCTCAGGATATCGACCTTCTTTTAGGCAAGTTATATGCATTTTAGATGCATTTTCTTGTGCTGTCCGTACAACACTTGGAGCAAAACGGCTGGCCAAAATGTCTCCTACAAGGATCACTAAATTTCTTTAAATCATATTTTAAGCAAGTTGACGTCAAACAGCCACTTCGGCTGTTCATGGTGGGCCTTCGTTGCACCAGTTTTCATAAATATTTTAGCCTTTTATACGACCTTAGGTGGCAACAAGACTCCACTGGCGCTACTGCATACCATTATGCTAATGGCTTTCCTGGAATGGTTTTAGATACGCTTGGCCCTTTTAAAGTTTCGTGGAACAATGTCTATCACCAGAGTCGTTAGTGACGTTGGTTTCGTCATAATTATATATGTGATCGCTATTGATCTGGCTCTATTGGTGTTTGAGGCTATTCCTACAGATTAATTGTTTCCCTGGATGAATGCATTAACCATGTTATCTCCAAGGTTGTTGTCTTTTAATAGGTGTAACGAAACCCTTTTTGTCAAGGTATTTTTTGATAACTGCTTTTGCTTCTGGCTTTGTTAAAGGACATGCCCAATCTGCCACGACTCCCAAGGTTCTTGATATCAACTGCCTTTCTCCCTTACAAAAGACTGTTGGATGTCCAACAGACTTCTTGTACCTTCCAATACATCTATTGACTAAAGAATTGCGTCAAATTTTATAGTTTTGAGCAACTAGTTTTTTTGTTCATACCGCTTTGTAGGGCCTCCACTGCTGTTTCCAAATTTTCTTGGCTATAGGTGGCATTTGGCCAGCTGCCAGGGGTTTGAAACTTCATGTTTCAATAGAGAACGAAACGATTACAATTATGATTATACTATCGGGCCCATTCTTGAATTTTAACAGACAATAAAGAACTATTAATGAAGGGACAAACCTGCTAGTCCCTGCTTAAAGGGTGACAGGTGGCTGCAAGGGTCACAATGTCGTCTATGTCGAGGACCACAAGAAGGTTGGTTGTAGCAACGACCAGACGATGCTGTACTATTTGTGGCAAGAACCACAGAAGTGATGTCTGTTTGTGACGAGAGCCACTGGTGTATCGTTTGTGATGAACACACTGTAGATACGATACAACACGCTTGATTTCAATAGTGAGGATGTTTGGAAGGATGATAAAATTGAGGCTTATTAACGCACGCCGAATTTGATAGTGATATTCACGAAAGAGATACATAGGGCTACACCATGGGCGGTAGCAGCCTCAGGGTTTCTCAGCATGAATATTGGCGCTTTGCTCGTTTAATATCTCTCTAAAAGTCTTTACATTACAAATTCGCAAAACCTCCCATGTACAGCTGTCAACCGTACACTAGGTGTGTATCAGCTATATCGAACTAATTCAATATATCCACGTATGTAAACATTCAGAACCGACATTTTCTTACCCCGTAGTTTAATGATATCGCGTAGGCATATTACATTTTTCCCTATACATTATAACTTCTCGGCGATAAACTTCTCGAGCTGCTTCTTCACTTCCTTCTCCTTGATCTCCAGCGAGATCCTCGCCAGCTCCATGGCGCTCAGGTTCGTCTCTTCCTCGTCGGATACCACCTGGTCCCTCCTCAGCGAGGACCTGTTCGAGAGGCCGCCGTCCGGCGAGTACTTTCTACTGTACATGTCCAGCTTGAACAGCTCTTTCGATATCAGCATCTTCAGCCTGTTCAGGCTGTTCGTCCGTATGACCGGCCTCTCGGTCGGCAGACCGACGGACCTCTTCAGTTTCGAGACCTTCGGGTCCGGCAGCGGTTTCTTCCATTTCTGCATGCAGGCCGGGCAGTTCGTGTGCCTGATGACGCTGGGCGGATGACGGGTTTTGAAGGGGGCCGAGGGCGCTACCGCAGAGGGAGGTCTCGAACTGGAGTCGAAAGAGGTTCTAAAAGACATGTCAGAAGATCAGGAAAGATGGAGAGATGGCCTAAGAAAAGGTTTGGAAAAATTAAATGTAGAACAATGGAAAATAGAGGCACAAGATGGAGGAAAGTGGAAGGCAATGGTGAACGCGGCCAAAACTCGACCAGAGTTGTAGAGCCAACTGGATGGATGAGTACTTAAACACTTTTCTATAAAATTTACATGTGCCGGGCCCTAATAATGTACCTACTAATGTAAGTGGGGACCAGAGTCAGATACATCAAAATTACAGCAATCTCCATAGGAAGGTTTTAATAAATGAATCACCAGTCCTCGTAATTAAATGTCCTATAAGTGGTTCTAATGTCGATGTGGTAAAATCTTTATAGCAAGGTGTTAGTCTAGTGGTTCTAGAAATCTGTATCAATGGTACTAAAAAATTCGTGATGGTGCAGCAGTTTACTATTACAGTGATAACGTAAGCTTGCTACTGTACCCGTATTGTCCAGTATTATAAACGTTGCTCTTTTGGTGTCTTGTCCACAAGTTGTAAGTCAGATCCGTATTGCTTCAAATGTAGTGGTTCTCA
Organism: Cryptocephalus primarius; assembly: GCA_963576515.1. Lineage (NCBI taxonomy): Eukaryota > Metazoa > Arthropoda > Insecta > Coleoptera > Chrysomelidae > Cryptocephalus > Cryptocephalus primarius. Next base: position 11,629,899 of record OY754941.1, read on the forward strand.
TGTACCTAAAACTTATAAATCTGTTCGACTTTACTTGTGTAAATTGTAACAATTGATAAATTGATTTCTTTGTATTTGTTTCTTTCTTGAAACATCTTACATATTTGTAGTTCTTGTGGTTAGGTGTAAGGGTAGCTGTTTAGCTAAATCTTGCTACAATTGAACTCAACTATATGCCACGTGTGTGGTTGTTTCGTAAAGACGCATTATTATTATCATATATGTAATGCAATGGTTCGATTACTGTGCTTGAAAATACGTTTAAATCATTTTGAAAAACCTTCATTATGGTGAGGTATCTACGAGTATACTCCATGCTGTTAATGTTAAATATTGTTCCTGTTCAAAATGAAATAGCGAACCTACCTGGTTGCTTCTGGGATCAACTCCAACGTTCTCCTTTTCTTCCTCTCCGTCTTTTGATCTTCAGATTCCGCCTCTTCGGAGATCGTAGCGTCAATACTCAGTTTCACTTTAGAAGCGATGCCAGAGTCTAATCTGCTTCTGCTGGACCGGCTAGATCTTCTGCTCGTATCGGAGTCGTCAGTATCGTATTCAATTTTCTTGGTTTGCCCCGCATTTCTGATGTTCCTTTTTATGAAGTCCTTCGTCGCTGACTCGGTTAGTAATTTCGCTTTCTTCTCGGCGATCAACGCTGTGATGAAGGTACGGGAAAGTGCCGGACTCGGCAACCCCTTCGAGCCTCTATCTTCTGGAACATTTTTCTTAATGGGCGGTGCGGTGTTCATGCGGTTGATAGGATTGGGCTTGTCGTTTCCCTTTAACAACGTTTTCTTAGAGAATTGCAGTACATTTTTTCTGATGTGGTCGATGATGCGCCCGAGCGGTCCTGAGTCTGCGCCGATGACCAGGTCCTCACTTTTGATTTTGAACGGCGCGGAGAGGACGAAAGACTCGCAGCTACGACATTTTGAATTTGACGTCTAGTTCAATTGTTCCGGCAGATTTGCGCTGATTCCAAACCGATTCCAGTCCAAGCCATGTAGGGGTTTTTTCGTTTGGCGATAGGAGTCGCAATATGCCTTTGGATGGAACCAGCTCGGGAGCAGCTGGAGTAAACCCCAAGTTTAAAATGTTTCGATGAGTTAGTAAAAATCAGTTGAAGAATGAAATGTGTCACAATTGATTTCTGAATGTTTTCGTTCACCTGGTTATGAGAGGATTATCCCTTATTTCTTCGAAAAAGTCGAAACCTTTGTCGCTTTGGAACATTTCTCTCAGCACTTCTGGTTGTCGCGCAACGTGTGCCAATTCCTCTAGTTTCTCTCTATCGGTGTTCTCCAATGTGTTAATGACAGTTTCAATCAATTTCCTCAGTTTGGCGTTTATCAGTATTCTAGCAACGAATCTGCCGTCGTTGACAACCGGCGGTTTCGTCTTCCCACCGTTCGACTCGTCACATAATTCTAAAGAAAAATGGAATAGGTTAATATCCGACCATACTAGAATTCACGGAGTTATGGTGTAATTAAATGGCGGAATTTTTATTAGTTCTCCAAAGGTTCCAAAGTTATATATCAGTTGTTTTGAAGTGGTGACGCCTAATTGTTTTGAATTGCTCGTTAATGTATTATACTAAGAACCCAACAAAATGCAGTCACTATGTTTAAACTACTTGCAAAATAGGTGTGAAAAATGCGAATACAGGCATCAGATGAGTTCCTATTGGGAATTAAATTAGTTTTTCGTGCCGCGCGACATGGAATCTACTATCTTTATCTACTATCTTTCTTTCTTTAGTACCGCCAGCCATATAGTCTTCTAGCAGCGATGTTATGAGGGTTTCGCGACTCGTATCGCTGTGTGCAAACCGTTCCTGTGCATGCGTACTAAATATACGATAACATTAGTGTTGGTATTACGTGATAATATATCAGTATTAAGTTTAAACGGGTAGTAACAAAATTGTCGATGTAAATAAAGTTGTCGAGATGGAGATTTTCGTGAAATTAAAATTTACTTCGGAGCTTTTGAGATATGTTTGCAAAGAACATTGAAACCGTCGTGGATTATTCCCGGCCGTAATTGCCGCTATAACACATATTTTTTAAGCTATAAATGGGTCAAAATTCATTAAAAAGTACCCAAAGATAGTGAGAGTAAAAAAGTATTAAACCCACTCCTGGACCTGGCAACATACAGATTTGTTTATAGGAGAGTATATTGAGAGTAATGTTATGCAAAAAATGGAATCAGAATATTTTTCCGACCGGATGCGAAGTCCTCCTGGACTATAAGCTCGTGTAAACCTTCGCTGAGGTTACATTGACTGCTTTCTTTAGTATTGACGTTATGAATTAAACTGTATTACAAATCTAATTTTTCATCCACGATCACTGTTCAGTGTTTCAAAAATCACTCTTCACGTTTGTCCTCTAATTATTCTATTAATTTTTCCGACCAGAGGCGAAGATTCTTCCTGGACTATAAGCTTACGTAAACCTTCACTGAAGTGCCTTTTCCATTACACTTTTAACGCTTCTAATTTTAAATTTTTCATTATATTGACTACTTTCTCTAATGAAGTAAACTGTATTACAAATCTAATTTTTTATTCCACGATCGCTGTTCAGTGTTTCAAAAAATCACTCCTCACGTTTAGCCTCTAATTATTGTATTATTGTATTAATATTTCCGACTGGAGGCGAAGATTCTTCCTGGACTATAAGCTTACGTAAACCTTCACTGAAGTGCCTTTTCCATTACACTTTTAATGCTTCTAATTTTAAATTTTTCATTACGTTGACTACTTTCTCTAATAAATTAAACTGTATTACAGATCTAATTTTTAATTCACGATCACTGTTCAGTGTTTCAAAAAATCACTCCTCACGTTTAGCCTCGTATTATTGTATTAATTTTTCCGACCGGAGGCGAAGATTTTTCCTGGACTATAAGCTCATATAAACCCTCACTGAGGAGCCTTTTCCATTACACTTTTAGCGCTTCTAATATTAAATTTTTCATTACATTGACTACTTTAATAGTGGCGTTATGAATTAAACTGTATTACATATTTTTCTTCACGACCACAATTCAGTGTTTCAAAAATCGCTCCCCACGTTTTGCCTCTAATTACTGTATTAATTATCTATTTGATAGTAATTAAGTGTAGATGATGTTTTATTTTTAGCGGAAGTTAATTAGCCTTGAGAGAATGTTGTCATTAGAGACACGAAGCTACACTTTTGCACCGTTTTGTCCTGTTCTTATTTCAAACTGTATTTTCCAAAGGAACTGTATGCACGTCAAAAAAACATGAAACATCATTATTATTGACATGCAGATTGCATTCACACACTTTTCAAAGTAATGCTGCTAATTACCGCCATCGCTACTAACTCCAGCGGAAGTACCTCCAATGTGTCTGATAATACGGTCCGTGATTATAATTAAGAATCACGGTCTTGGAGCCTCACGTGGATTAATTCACGTACCTAACGTGTGTTAGTTTTATTTGAAAATCCTGAAAATACTGTTATGCCTCCGGGTAAGATAATATAGCATACTATATATGAAATTATACACGTTTTTTTCTCGTGGATACGTTGTTACTCGGTAGGGTTAATACACTTTTATTTTTTTGAATATAATGAATACAATGTCCGTAGTTAGTGAAAAATGAACGTTTGCTTTGATCGATAATTAATCACGATCGCGTACGGCAAAAGGGCTCGGATCAGTGGCGTCGAAGGAAGCCGACCCGATTCGGCGGCAGTTCCATAAGAAGATTTAATAACGAATAAGTTTATCGAAGTCCTCACGCCGAAGAGGAAACGTTTAATTATGATGGAACGACACTATAAATCAAGTATTTAAAAGAACGGTGAGCAAAGAATTTAATTATATATTTCCTTGTTAGTAGATATGTTAGCAGACGCTTAGATTTTCTAAATAAGGCAATACTTCATCACGGTGAAATGCTGTAAAGAATAATAATGCGGACACAAATGTGGACGGACATAAATTCATTTCATTAAATTCATTAATTGTTTTTAAATGGAAATAAAATATAATGTGGAGGAATAATCGTACCGAACAAAAGTTTATATACAGGGTGTTCAAAAGATATGAGTCAACATTTACACTGAGGCACTTGAAGAAAAGAAAGTTTAAAGAAAATACCCTCAACCACATTAGGGAAAAAGAGCGCCGTTTACTTAATAACGTAGAACATAATAACATAGATTGTCCATGACGCCCTGTGTACTTACCCACTGTATAAAAGGGAAGCAATTTGGATATTTTCTTGTTGAGAGAAAAAGTTAATTTGGATCTACGCAACAGCTTCGTCGCCGGTAAATGATCCTTGAAAAACTTTCGTTTCCTCGGCGGGACTAAATTTTCAGATTTATGCGCAGAAATTAAATGGAGGAATAATATTTTCTTGATGTCCACCGCGCCTTCGGTAAATACTAACTTGTAAAGGTTCTGAAAGTGTAGAATACTTTCAGTCTATTCTCTGATGATCCGTTACTCACTTTAAAATCGATCATCGGTCGGTCTTGGATATTCATTATGGTCCTCTGTTCACCGGATCGTTTGTAACAGAATCCCGGGAGATGAGTTTCAAACATTTTAATATCGGATGCCTAAAATATATATTTATTTTCAAGTTTGAAACGCCTGTAACAAAAAAAGTGTCCTCTACACGCCTTAGATGTCGCAAATTTCAAAAAAAGACCGCTCGGCGAACAATAGACTGTATTGAATTACCTTCGATATCGGATTCGCGTTCAGTTTAGAAAACTTGGACCGAAACTTTTTGGCTCTAATATCGAACAGTTGCATATCGTATTTCTTCTCCTTGTCGATTATCTTTAGGTTTTCAAGCAGACGTACTTGCTCTGCTCGGTTTTTGGTACGTGCGATTTGGTCCCTGCCTTTAAAAGACATGGCGATGTCTTCCTGGGGTTTACGACGTTTAAATGGTGTACAGTTTACGGTATTTGATGAAGGGGTAGGTTACGTATTTGGTGTAATTTTGACAAATGACTGACAGACAGTGACAGACAGTCAGCATTAATCCCAAAGCGAATGCTTTCAAAATAATTTCGTTTCAATTTTAAACGCTACAAAGACTCTAGGATGAACATGATTATGAAACGTCCAGGTAAAAGTGTCTTAAACTAATCTAGAAAATTTTAAGATTTTTCATAGTTTTCCATTCTCTCAGGGGCCACAGAAACCATCTGCATTCCCCTAAATGGTTTCAAGCAGAATCTGAAAGCATGATTTCCAATACTAAAATGTTTGGATCATGCTGAAAAGCTCTGTGAAGATTTCTTTACAATTTTTGAAAGATAGTGTGGTATTAAAATTAAATCTAAGAGTTTTGCAAAAGCCCCAAACCAATTGATGTTTGTATTAAACGTTAGAACGAACCTAAAGTATAGGTTCAAATAAGACGTTTTTCTAGTTCTTTGAATGATCAGAAGTGCCTCAAAATCGAATCTAGAAGGTTTATGCAAGTTTTAAAGTGTTTCACTCTCTGAGGATCACAACAAAAAATTTATGATTTTTCTAAACGGGCTCAGATTGGTTGTAGAAGCTTTTTTATGTTATCTTCAAACAATAGAAAATGTAAATCATGCTAAAGATTGCCCTACAGGTTCTTTTAGAATTTTGGAACCTTAGAATGGCTTTAAATAGAGCCTAAATTTCATTAAACTTGATTATAATAATGATTGATTAATAACATACCTGTTACATGGTATATTAAAATCGAATCTAGAATATTTATGCAAGTTTGAAATCGTTGGACTATCCGAGGACCACAAAAAAGAATTAAGATTTTCCTAAATATAGTAATTTGATAGATACACTAATTTGATGCTTGGTAAATTTCAAAAAAAAAACAATAAAATTAACATATGCAGTCAGCAATATCTCACCACGTACCTTACAAATATGCAATTTGTTAATAAATAAATATTTAAATTATCCTAATTTTCTGATTTGCTACGTTAAGTTTTACAATTACATAAAAATTTATGTTGCACAATGAAATAATTAAATATTTAATTGGAATAATTAAAATTTTGTTGGTGAAATGAAACTTTAATGAATTAATTCCTAAAACTCAGTCGATTTAATTAACTATTAATTGGAGTAATCAAATTTTAATCGATCCCAATAAACATTTCATAATCCTGATTGAATTATTTCATTGAAAGAACAAAATATTCCATTATATATTTGCAGTAAAATGATCATAAACTATTATTGATCTAATTAACTATTTAATTGGAGTAATCAAATTTTAATCGATCCAAATTAATATTTCATACTCCAGATAGAATCATTTCATTAAACAAAATTCCAATATATATTTACAATGAAATGATCATAGTATAATGATGGATCGAATAATAATATATCTTGTTTTTTGCAATGAATTGATTCTGTTAAGGGTATGAGATATTTATTTGGGTCAATTAGAATTTGATAATTCCAATAGAATGTTTTATTAGAACATTTGAATTTTATAATTTGTGATTAAACTTTTGTCTATGAATATGTAAGCATTAGAAATATTTAAATGAAATTTAATTAAAATGTATGAAAAGAAATACATTTTTTGTAATTATTCAATTGTTCGTAATTATATTCTGTTTATTATAAGTGTGTATAGCTTTAAAATCGAATTTAAATTTCATTTAATCCATTATAATGCTGATTGATTGATAACATACTTGTTACATGATGAAGACTTTTATTCCTACTTGGAGAACATGGAGGGTTTACATTTGGAATCTAAATGGTGTACATAAGTTCCGAACAAATTACATTTTGCTGTAAACACTGGAACAAACCTAAAATATAGATTTCGGACGTTTTTCTAGAATTCTATATTATGGAAAATGCCTCAAAATCCAATCTAAAATGTTCATTCAAGTTTTACATTGTTTCATTCCCCGAGGAGCACCGCAAAAGAATTAAAATTTTCCTAAACGGGCACAGATACGTTCTATCAGCTTTACCGTTGTAATTTCAAAAAGTAGAAAGTGTAAATCATGCTGAAGATAAATTCTAGAGGTTCCTTTAGAATTTTGGAAGGCAGGAGTGAATTTAGAATTGACATTTCGAAGGCTTAATTTTAGATTTAAACGTGAAACAACGTTAGAACGAATCCAAAATAGAAATTATAGTCATGTGGATCAAAAGTTTGTATACTTGTATATTATTATTATTTTTTCACACCAACAATAAGAAGATCATGTTTGAAAACGTTCACACATAATGTTCTATTAAAATTTAACCTTTTGAAATATTATTAATGTAAAGTATTATTATTATAACTAAATATTTATTATTAATTTATTCCTAATATCACACTGATTTCTCTTAATGTTGTTACGACTAAAACAATCGTTTAAAACCATTCATTACTCCTACAAAATTCTGGTCAGTTTGTCGCTGCTTATCAACACAACAATTTTTTGTCGGATTTTTTGTCTCGCTTGACCTAAATACGTAACGCGTCTAAAGGAAAATGTACCTACGAATATTTCTCAGTAGAAAATTTATTCGTGGAGTTAATTCGTACGGAAACGGTTCGGTTTTGAATTTCGCAGTGGAATTTTTCAAAATTTGAGACGATTTTCTGAAAATCTCGTCATTTTTCAGAAATTTTCTTAAGTGATTTTCGCGTCGCGTTCGCGTGGTAATAATCATGTGGTGATTTGATGGACTGTAATTTTTGTAATTATTTGTGTAATTATCTCCCGTAATTTAATTTCGATTCGAAGGTGTGGTGTGGGAAAGGGATGATATTAACTTAAAGGTGATTAAAGTTATTAATTTTCTTGTGGTATGATCTAATATTTATGTTATTAATATTGTTTCAGATAGTGGTGAACATTTTAGTGACAGTGTCGTCCACCTTGGCAGGCGGGTAGAAGCGCGGGTTCATGCCTACATGTCATTGTCAAATGGTTTGTTTTTTTTTTTAAATTATTTTGAAAAAACCACATTACATTTTCTTCTATCTTTATTATGATAATGTTGATACATTTATTATTAATTCTTAGGTGAGTATTGATTATCGACAATGGCATAGAACTTCATACAAGGGCAGTAAGACTGATGTAGCAGTTTGTAAGGTTAGTTTTGTTTCAAATAATTGTTAATATTCTACTATTTTATTGTGATTGTTTGCTAATATTTTATTATTAATTTCTTAGGTAAGCCTTTTCTTTGGTAATGCCGAATGTCTTCCAAAAAAGCAGCTTGTCTTCTGGTCGTGCAGTGGTGAATAACTTCCAAGGAGGGCGAAAACCGAAATCAGTTAATCAGTTAACTAATGGTAAGTAATTTTTAATTACTTCGAAGGGTCTATTTGTTTTTCTTCTATTTTAATGGGGTTTAATGATGTTTAAATTCTTTTTATTTAATTTTTTTCAGGTATCAAAGTCACACGATCAGCAGTGGCGGATGTATTAGTAGAAGGGCAGGAGTTTCTTTGCAGCTGAAGCAGAAGAAAATTTCAAGGTGAGTGTTTCTAAATTATTTTTGAGGCTTATTTTATTTTGTTTCTAATTGATTATATAAAATTGATATACTCTTGAAAAATTTTGCCCAATAGTCCAAATTTTGCCTCCGAATTCTTAGTAGTACAACCGATTGATACGAAATTTGAATAGCAGGTAGAGAATTGCTCAAGAAACAAAAGTTATATAGTCCCAATCTGCGCTTTTAATCTGTGGGTGGATTCCACCCTTTCTCAGGTAATCAATAGAACCATGAGTTTTAAACAAAAAGTAATCTATGAGGTTTTTTGATGAAACAGTATTTTTCGAATTATTCGCGATTGAAAATGTCGATTTTTCACCTAAAAACGCATGTTTTCGAGCATCTTTTCTCAAATACCTGGAAAACCTTACGTTTCTTGAAAGAAATCACAATTGGCAAAACTGTGGCTTTTAAAATAACGAATCAACTGTTTTTCGTTGTATTTCTGTAGGTACAATATTAATGAAGTTATGGGCTCTTGAAGGTAGCGAAAAAACGAAGGATTTTTGTAGGAAAAGTTATCAGAACCTTTTCAATAAATGGAAAACATTATTCACAGTGAAAGTATTTAAATTTATTACGAACACACCATAATAGATCTTCAAAAATAATTTTTTTGAAATTTCGCAATAAGGGATGGTTTTTTGAGAGTTCAAAAGTTGCAATAAATCAAAAACGATATCAGTGACAAAAGTGAAGGATTATACTTCATTATAACTGCACCATAAAACAACTTAAAGACATTAAAGACTAATATTATTTTGAATTTTGTTATGAGGGGTGATTTTTAAGCGATGTGGCGTTTTAATAAATCACAACTTAAGCCGGAACGCGAAAAAATATTTATTTTACATATTTAAATATGAATTCAATCTAAGTGGCATATTCTGTTTTCTTAACGTTTTGTTATGAGTGGTAGTTTTCACCCCTTTCATGCAAGGAGCGCACATTACGAACACATAATTTTTGAAGAGAAGGGCAAGATAAGCTTGGTTACTAAGTTTCATCTAAGTCCGTGTTTTCTAAAGGAATCTGAGCTTGAAAACTATTTTGCTTTGCAAATTTTGCCATAAGTGATGATTATAAAGAGATGTGACGTTAAACGAAATCACAGAAAAGCGAATTTTTGAATTTCACTCTGAAATTCACAATGACGAAGGTTCTAATCTTCGTGGCGTATACTTCACATCATTAGGCCCAATGATTTTCGAATTTTTTTTCGAAAGAGTAACATTCCTATTCTCCTTACGTTTGTATCTATCATCTTTGAAAAGAAAGGTTTTCATTTCTGACATCAAAAGGGCGTCCTTTTTCGTTTCACGCAGGAATTTTTGAAAATCCGAATTCGACACGTTTATGGAAGAAATTGCAAGGGGTTAGTTAACCTTTTTCGCTCCAGAAAGCAAATTTTTGAATGTCACAAAGAAGTCCGCACGGTAACTCAAGAAGGTTCTAATCTCCGCGGCGTATACTTCACATCGTTAAGCTAAATGGTTTTCGAGAAATTTTTTGAAAAAGTAACATTCGCATTCTCCTTACGTTTGCATCTATCGTCTGAGAAAAAAATATTTTCATTTCTGACATCAGAATAACGTTTTATTTCGTTTCGCACCGGAATTTTTGGAAATCCGTAATCGACATGTTTTTAAAAAAAAGCTGCAAGGGATCAATTAATCTTTCTTGCGCCAGAAAAGCGAGTTTTTTAAATTTCACTATGAAATTCGCAAGGTAACTGGAGAGTATTCTAATCCCTGTGGCGTAAATTTCAATGATTTTCGAAAACACGGTTTTTTTCGAAAAAGTAAAATTCCCATTTTCCTTACGTTTGTCTTTCGCCCTAGGATAGAAAGGATTTCATATCTTACCTCAGAGGACCGTCCCCCTTCGTTTATCACCGTAATTTTTAAAAATCCGAAATCGATTAAAGAGATTACTGTTTTTCGCCACAAAATACAATTTTTTGAATTTCACGATGAAACTCATGTTGGGCGTAAGTTTCATCTTGGTAGGCCCAATGGTTGTCGAGGAGAATCATTTAAGAAATTAAAATTAATAACAAAGTTTGAGAAACGTCGAATTTTTGGAACCGTAGAGGAGCATCATTTAAATAATTAAAATTAATAACGAATTTTGAGAAGCGAATTAACCAGAATGTCATTTAGAGGCGCGTCTAATGCATATTTGAACACTCTTATAGTCTAAATTTTTTTTTCAAAATTTTTTGGCGACGTACGCATGACCCTACCAACCAACCCCTACTCCCTACCAACGAACTTATATGTGAAAATATTTACTCGGCACCACAAAACTGCAAGGTAAAGTCCATTGGGGTATACGTGATACGGTGGGAACCGAAGTATATCATTCGAATTTGCTCATAATGAAGTCGCATAATGCGAGCTCGCAGAAAGATAAGCGGGATGGTAAACTGACGAATTGCAAAATAGTTAGCATTACGTTAATTACATCCAGCATTCCTAACTGTGGGAAAAGTTTTATAACAGGATGTAAGGAATAAAACTGCTTTTACTAATTTATTTTCAAATGAGAATGTTGTACCGAAACCAGCAGTGTATAAAATTAAATTTTAATTTCCTTATTGTAAGCGTTAGGCTTTCATTTTCTAAGATCTTCCATTCGTAAATTAGTAAAACTCGTTTTGTTAAATTTTAGTAAAAATCGTGTTTTCTGTTACTTGAAATTTCACTCGCGTAGTGGTTGTCTTGTTTTGTAATAACAAAATTAAAAATACTTGATTAAACGATTGGATTCAAATACCAATTCTTAATTGCATTCCGAATGGATTCTCTCTTTTGAAAAAGCGCTGTAATAATTTTCATAGACGACGATATGCGGTTTTGTCAGACATCAAAATAAAAGTCTGTAATGTCTCTAAGCACTACAGGCATAAAAGAACCCGAGACATTCGACACAATTTTATGTACCATTCCTCGTTCAAACTCTGAAATAATTAATCGGCGCTTGTGCTTCGCAGGCACAAGTTGCATGTATTTACAAGTCATAAAATCGACATTAAAAGTTAAAGTTAAAAAATAATTACGAAAAGAAGTCTTTCAATATTCGTGCGCCATCCGCCGCAGCTTCTCTTTGCCAGTGGAATTATCGAGGATTAGACTTCTATCAACTCGTAATAATTATTTCATTAATTCCCGTACCTGCATATTTTACTCTTAAGTAATCGTTAGAATTGTTATCGAACGTAATTAATTTATACGCATGAGTTATGCCCTATCGGGCTTAATTGATAGGTCGCATAAGTAGATTTAGAGTTTATTAATGGGCTGAGTATTTCAAGAGCTACATACCAGTGTCAATGGGCAATACCGTGGGTGTTATTTCTTACGTCACGATACACGGGACTGAATTATGAAAGCTTTGAATATGCGCAGAATAGGCAAACGAATAGCAGGAATATTGGATGTTGATTCGATGTTTTATCGATATTGGCCTAATATCGTTAGAGTGTGCCCAGTCAATACTGGTGCTCCCAATATCGGTTCGATACATGTACGCAGTACTTTATGTGAATAAATGAAACGACGGAAATATGAAGAAGGCCAATTTCTAGCAATAAATTCGAAACATTTTCGATCTATTAATATCGATACACTTTATACATAACTACCTTTTGTAATTTCATTTGAAATACCCCTTGATTAATTGCTAATAAGCAACGCATTATGAACTGCCAAACGAAATCACGACTTTCTACTTATTGTTCTACAAACCGGAGGGAATTTGTCCTTGTGAGATATCATGCCGTTTCCTAGATGATATACGATAGATACAATAGATACCATGGTATTATGTAAATCATATTTTTTCCGCTGGTTGAATAACATATTTATTAATAGACGGCTTAGGTCGAGCAGAGTTTTAAACAAAGTTCCATTATGTCGCTGCCGTAACGTTTTTAGTGTAGAATTTTGTATAGGTAAGGGGTATTCGCCATCGTGTTACGCATTTCTTAGCGCGGCGACTGAAACAAACGGTCAGTATCTCTTCTCATACACGTACACAGAGGCACTTATCTAAAGAGAAAATCTCATATTGCCTCGCCATCAAGAGAATCGTGTGAATTTCGTTCTCGTTGCGCCATTCGCACTGTTTTTACAAACTAATAAGTCCAATATTGCAGACGTGAACGGTATCGGAAGAAAATAATAAGGCAATTTAATATTGTGTATCCTGTAGGAAGATTGTGCAACCAGAATTATTCGCAATGTAATTAAAAGTGTATTAAACGAATTACAGTTACTTCAATCGTAGCTGGACTTTGCGCCAACGAAATCAGCAAATATTTTAGGAAATACTTTATTTACAAAATAAAAGATTTACTGTTTAAATGAAACAATAAACACTGATGGCTAGGTATGAGTATATAGTGAAATATCCAGAAATTATCATTTTTATTTAAAAAACTCTGTTCGACCAATGAGATCTGGCCTGCCATTTTGTGCATTTCAGCTGTAAGTGTTATTTAACCTTCCTTACCCCATGGAAAAATATTGTGGTTTTCGCTTAAACCCCCTAATGAAACATTGAAATCTTTAATAGGTATTTTTTATTTTTTTCTAACCATTACAATTGAAATGAAATTGTTTGGAAATTCAGTGAACCGCAAGTAGTTTTTCTTTGCCAGCAATTTTGAATATTAAAGGAATATTGGAATCTTTCCAATTTTCGATTTTTGAATATTTATAAAACTGGAACGTTTGAAATTTTCTTAAACTTTCTACATTTCAGTATTTACCCCATTTTAGCTTCCTAGAGTTTTAAGAAGCCATTGGAGTTTTTACTTAGCTTAATTTAGACATTCTTTTGTTTGAAATTATAACGAGAGAGCATCTAGAATCTGAATCCATTTAGGAAAATTTTAAATTCAGGCACTTTGGATGATTTAAAATTCTATATAATCATCTTGAGTCTTTATTTAAGATTTGTTTTAACGTTTAAAATCAAAATGAATTTTTTTTTGTAAAGTGTGGCTGATTATGCAGGCCTGGTACAGTTTTCGCAATTTTCACCAATCACACATTTCCAAAAATTGATAAAAAAGTGGTTTCAACACTAATTTATTTGAAACTCCTTAGAAGGGGCTATGAGAATGTACTTCAGAAGTCTGAAAAATTTCTACTTTCTAACTAAAGGAGTTTTGGGGTTCCTGCTGGTTATGAAACTGATTGACGCATTTAATGCAATTTCCATGATTGAAAATTCGTTTTCAAAAGTTCATAAAAATGTAGCTACAATTTTAATTTTTTTTAAATTCCGCACGATGTTTAATGAAAATATACTTTAGAAGTTCAAAGAGTTTCAGGTCTTTAACTCACGGAGTTTGATAGTTGTGGCTAATTTTACGGTACCCTGATGTACTTTAACAATTTTTACATCATCCACTTCCAAACATTCATAAAAAATTTATCTCAAAATTAATTTTATTGAAACTCCCTAAAAGGGGTCACTGGATTGTACTTTAGAAGCTTAAAAAAGTTCAGCTCTCTAACTGAAGAAATTTTTGAGTTGCGACTGATTATGCAACAAACTAACACATTTATTGCAATTTCCTGTTGCTCCTGTTTTAACCTGACGCATTTCTACCAATTTTCGTTAATCATTCATTTCCAAAAATCCATAAAAAGATTATTTGAATTTAATTGAAACTCCCTACAAGGGGCCACTGGAATGTACTTTAGAAATTTAAAAACTTTCTACTCTCTATCTAAAGAAGTTTTGGAGTTCCGACTTATTATGCAAAAATTTGACGTTTATTGTAATTTCCATTATTGATAATTCTATTTCGAAAATTCTTTAAAATGTAGTTACAACTCCTATTTTGTTGGAACTCTGCATGATGCTTTGTGATTTCAAAAAGTTTCAGCTCTCTAACTCACGGAGTCTGATACACTTTACTTTGAATCAGTCAAATATTTTCAAAATTTTAGAACGACGCATTTCAGAGGGGGACACCCTATATATCGATCAATCGGAGGGGTGACTTGGAGTGGTGCTAACAGCGAAGTCTATTGTCCTGTTAGTCAGGTCGTGAAAAAGGCCTATTATAAATCTTGAGGTTTATGGCTTTTGTTATCTTTTGTGGGCGATTATTGCCAGAATGCGACTGCTGGTGTATTTCAACACGTAATCGTTGGACAAAAGCATTGTATTTTTATCTCAATAATTTAAAAGTGCATTTTAGGGTTTTTCAAGGTGAAGTGGCTTCAGAAAATTGTCGAATTATACGGATTATTTTTAAATATTGTTAAATAAAAACCGATTTAGTTTGGAAAAAGGGTTGAAACCAGGAGCGTGTCTGGGTGCTCAGTAAGAGGGAAACTTAAGCAACTTGCGTTCGATTAGTACGGTCTTATTCGTAAACGCATATTAACGTTAAAATGGATTTTAGCTTAAAACGCGTTTAAAATGTGTTTCACAGATGTAATTACAGTGTTTTTCCGTGTATTCTTAATATGGAGGTAACTATAGTTACCTTATTGAAACACATTCTAAACGCAACAAAAATCAGTAACGTTGCAAAAAGTGGCCATTGTTAATGGTTTTCTTACAATAATTATTTGATCAAACTTAACTTACTGTATCTCAAATTAAGGGTGATTAACGTAAGGTGTTCTTGGCCTCTAGAGAAAAATGGAGAAGAGGGGGGGATACACAGGCAAATTTTTAAAAACGCTGGGTTTGCACAGTCTAATCAGACATAGCAGAAGCTATGAGTTCCGCCACAGGCTTCGCGAGTAGATTTGGGTCATTTCCTTGGTTTTTTTTCATTACTTATCTTAATATTTCTTGTGGGACTAATCTGAACATTCCGGTGTGTTTGTTAAGTCGCACGTTGCGGCGGAATAAGTAACGAGCTACGTCACAAAGGTCAGTGCAAGTATTTTTTGATCAATCCGTTGGACGTCGGTTCGAATCCGAGCTTCCTAAGCCATTAGTCACCGTTGTAGAGTGAGCGAGTGAGTGAGAGAGAGAAAGAGGGGAGGGGTGGATCCCAAAAATCTTGTCTGAATTTTTCGAAAGGAATCGAACCGTCTCGACCCTGCCGAGCGATAAACGGTCGAACCGTAGTCGAGATTGAGGCTGCTTCCGAGCGGCGGCGGGGACGGCCGATCCGGGGACGGCTCGTAGCGTGGTCACTTCTACGGCCTACTACTACTACCTGTCGCATCGAATGTCGAATGTTCCTCCGGTGACTGTCAGCAGTTTTGCCGTGCCGACCGCTTTTTTCCGCTCTCGGCGGTTTTTCCGCGCTCGATCGCGGAAAAGTGACGCTTTTCCGATCCGGGATTCGTGTGCGCGGAAACTGTCCCGTAGTGTGCCCCCGTGGACCGGTTGACGCGTAAGGCGCGTGTGTTACTTTTGAATTTCCTTCGGTCTCTTTTACTTGGGATAACTGTCTTCTGGTGAGTCGAAGCAAACATACATCGGCAGACGTATCGTCGTAGAAAGGATTTCCCTATTGAAATCCGATAGGTACCGTGACAACTATCACAAAGTTTTACTTTAATTTCGCGACACTTTCAAAATTCACCGTTTATTCCTGATCTGTACGCAGGCAGCTTTTCTCCATCACTTAACGTTACATATATGTGATACCTATTAAATATTCCTATATTAGAATGTGGTTATGCTACAAATCCCAAATTCATAACGTTGATCAATTCTAGGCCAAATTTTATGTCAAACTCGTTTTAACTTTTGTTTACACGTTAAAAACTGTTAAAATATATACGTTAAACGTAAGATAGGTTAGTTTCGTTGATTCTTAAAAAAACTATAAATCTGGTTAGCTAACCGGCTTTCCTTTGACTTGGTCATGGGTAGCATTATGTTTCCTTATCTCTCGAATCCATACTCTCGGAAGTATAATTTATATAAACGGGATGCGTGGCAGAACTCAGTGATCACTACTGTGCATGTACACACGATTTTATATTCATCTGTAGTGAGACACGTAAAGTATATCTAAAAATAATCCAGCGAAATTTATCCCTACGGAACTTCCTTAACATGAAATTTACTGCCAGAAACAGGATATAGCAAGTGGATTTTGACAATACCTTTGTTATTTTTTAATGGAATTTAACGAAATTTTGAGGGCTTTTTTAATCTATTATGGTAGCCTATGTATTATTATTATATATATTATTCTATTACATATTCTATACCTATTATTCTTAGCCCTAAATTAAGCCTTAAATTAAAATGAACAACACTCTCTCTAACAATAATTCCCTCCTGTAGTTTTATGTGTATTTTACAATGAAAAATAATTTAAGCTTTTTTAATATCTATAAATTGATCGTCTTCAGTTCGAATGAGGAAAATTGAATGAATGAAGGCCCCGAGGATGTTTATTTCTTTCCTCCTTTCAATCCTACCTGACGAATTTACGGGACGTCTGAAAGAAACATAACAGCACGACGATGCGTATGTTATCCCTTTTTGCATTATCCCTTTTTCTTCCCTTCGTGCTTAACGACCCACTAATGAAGTGAATAATTGTAAACTATTGCAATATGCAGTTGGCCAATTTGCCATTGGTGAAGATGGAAAAGGTTTTGTAATAGCAAGTGTTTTAAGGTGATTCTGAGATGTTTCCACAAAACTACCAACGGATTGTAAGAAATGGCGAAGGCGCGCACTAATTACATTAACTTTTTTTATTCTGATTATCCTGGAGGGAACATTAGGACAAAATTATTAAATAAGTGTACTGTCATAGGGCCTTAAAACTTGTGGAGATTTTAAAATAAATTAGACGTCGTGAAATCAGAGAAAATGATGTTGAAAAATTCCGTCATATAATGATGTATACGTACAGTGTAAGTTTCAGATGTATTGTACGTCCCCCAGTGATTGGCCACAAACTACACTCTACTGCTCTTCTACTTGAAAGATTCTACTAAAGATTCTAAATCTGTCTATTTGTAACTCGAAATTTTAACCTTCTAGAAAAGCAACTGAAAAATCTTGTAAGGCTTTACACTTATTGCTTTATAACCTGCTCTAGTCTTTGTTGTTCCTCTATCGATAATACTGATTGCTGTATTGCTAGCAATAAACTAGAGTCTTTTTGAAAAGTATATATGTGTGTACTTTAGTGCATTCATCTAGAAAAGCAACTGAAAAATCTCGTGAATCTCTAAAATTGTTGCTTTATAATATAGCTTTTTAATGTTTCTCTATCGTTCTCTATATTGTTGGTTATTGAGAAGTCCAGTTTTTCTTTGAAGCTAAAAACGTTTTCTAGACTTTAAACTTATTGTTCTGTTATTAAACTTACTACTTTATAACCTGCTCTAAACTCTATTGTTTCTCTATTGGAAAATATGATTTTCCTGAAAAACTTAAAACGTTATGGAGACTTTAATCTTAATGCTTTGTTGCGAGCAGATCACTACACTTTAGAAATTGTAAATAGGTATAATAGAGGCTATGACTCTAAAACACGTTGTACAAATTGTAAACATTTGCTCTGTTTGCTGCTCAAAATGGCGGTTTTTTAGAAAATCAACTGAAAATGCTCCTGAAACTTGTTGCTTTATAACCTTCGTTAAAAACTGAATATGCCCTGGAGACTCTAAGCTTATTGCTTGTAGAATAATGTTGCATCTCCTCAATTTTTTGATGGCATATTGCTCAATTTTCGAATTTTAAATGACAATAATTTCATAAAAAAAGGTATTTCAACTTTAAATCACTCCACATTCCGCACTATAAGTTGCTAGAACGTACTTTAGGGGTATAGAAAATTTCACCTCTCTAATCAAATGAAGTATTAATGCATTTTCTACCATAAGCAGTTTACGAACATGCTTGAAGATACGATTACAACTGCGATTTTGTTGAAACTCCACATGATGCTTATGGTAATGTACTTTAGAAGTTTCAGCTCTGGAACTAACGGAGTTTGAGAGTTGTGACGGATTGTACGGCGACTTTGGCGCGTTCATTGCAATACTCACCAATAGCACATTTCAAACAATTGACAAAAAAAAAGTGCAACTTTGATTTGATTGAAAATCCACAAGGTAGTTTACTGAAGTGCACTTTAGGTGTTTAGTAGGTTTTAAGTCTCTAACTTCTGAAGTTGCGGAGTTGTGATGGTTTTTCCAGTAACCTGTTGCATTAATTGAAGTTGCAGTTTGGTTAATGTGGAAGTTATGTTCGCTTTTCTAATAACTTTACTCGCTAACTCGTCTTAATGACAACTTCAAAACTCGATGCATTTTGCTAGCGTATTGCTGGTTGCTGATGGCTGTTTGCAATCTTCTCTCTGAGAGAGGAATAAGGGGAAAAGTGTTTTTCCAGTTGTTAGAAATTTTATTTCGCGTTACCAGCAATTTAGCAATTTTTTGTATTGTTTTAGCCTACACATGTTCTCAAAATTTCCCCCGCTCTCCCATACCTCGGTACCAAACTGTATGAATCATTTAAACGACGAGTCATATAAATAATATAAACCTCATCGATTCTACAGGTAAATTATTCCCAGGTGAATTTTTAAAAAGCCTCTCTCATCGAATCTCTCGCATCCATATCCCCATCGAACATCCATCTTCATCAAAACGTCAAGTTGTGAAGAGATAAAGAAAATTATTCCGCGCAACGAACACACACCGTCATAACATCCGTGGTACTTGTAATTTAGCCACATGCTTGCGCTTTTAATGAGGAAGCTCAAGAAAAATTGTTTTCGATCATAACGCGGAATGCGTGCAACTCGAGTTAATTTGCACTACCTTACCATAAATGCAAAAACTGGGAAACGATCTGTCTGAATCGATTATGGGGGATCGGAGGTAATTGTGAAGAAGCACGGAAAGCTTTATCGACTTTAAACAAAACGCACTGTTTCTCAATTGGAAGTTAATCCTTTGATGATTAGACGTTTGTCGTATTTCTCGTAGTTGCTTCTAGATAAACTTTCTTCTTGGCCGTTTGTATTCACTTTCAAAGCGAATATAAAACGCATGATCGTTGCTTTCTAATGATGCAGGTACGTTTTTGCGTATTCAGACTTTTTTATCTCGTCGCTAACTTTCTACACATCGATATTTTTTAGCCACATACTCGAAAACAATATGTCTTAACCGCAAGTGATTTTGTCAGCAATTAATTACTCCGCGAAGAAATAAAACCTACACGACGATCAAAAAACTTTACACTACGTTGAAAATAAATGAAGATGAGTTATTTGAAAAATAAAACTGGTTTTAAGTACGCCGGGACTTGAGAACCACGTTGTAAATCAGCATTAGGTTGACTACACCATGTTTGTAGTTGTAACCCAACTGACACAGCGAATATATTCATTGAAGACTTATATAAAATACTAACCTGTAACTTATTACGGTAATGGCGCAAAAATGATTTTGCAACTGTTAGTGTCAGTGAAGATTATTAGATTCGCACTATGTAATGGGTAAACGCTTGTCGATTCAATTTCAAAGGCCGCAGGAGACTGCAAGCACTTTTAAATTGTTCTTTTTGCATGTTTCTTTTTTTGACATGGTACATTACGGCACATGCAAATGATCTGTTTAAAGATTTTTGGGGGAGGAAGCGAGTTGCTTTTAGGTTTGTGCCAGGATAATTCGAAATTGATCACCAATAACATATTTTGATAGATACAGTGGAAAACAAGACTGTCTTTTGGTTAAATTTCTGGAGTAATCGTTGTTAATCGTGCTGTAATAACTGATATTTTAATAGACAACGGCATTTTTAAGCCATTAGATATTCCGTTTATAAATATCATACAAAGGAGTGTTAAAAGTTTGTGTTAGTTCACACAAGGATAACTCATTGTGTAACAAAGTGTGACCACGTTGAAAAAGTTAATTTCAAAATTTTTATGCTACGCAGAAGAAAAATGACAATCTAAAAACTTTACGGCAGAGTATCATCACTTTCACTGGGTGCCGCAGCCATTGTTCATTGTATAAAATTAAATGCCTCATTACAAAATCAATTAAAACGCATCGTGGAACATCACCACTCCTCTTAGAAATCCAATGGTTGTCAATAAGATGAAAAATTTTAAGACCGTCTTGAGTTATATTGACGAATTAATGATCGATATTAACCGTCTTATCCATTATGGGATTGGCAAGCGGCTTAATTTTATTGAAGGCGTGTGATTTGTAAATTACCGCCAACAAGAAATTTCATGATTAAATTAGGGTATGATGCAGGACTAATAAACATAAGTATACATTGAACCAAAGAGACGTTAGCAGAAACAAATTAACTAAAGCAGAGTTTATTGTGCTGTTTTATAAAAGTGAGAGGCGAAGATACAAGTGTAGATGATTGCTCTTTTTCTTTGCAATGATGGTGACTGGAGCTGCATCATATGCACTTTTTGGAGAATCAAGCTTCAATAGTATCGAAATCTTGATACTCACTGGTCGATGGTTGATCTGTTTTATGTGTAGTGGGAAGGTTAGTTATCTGAACTCTCAGATAGGCTTTTCCATAGAGCTCCATTGCGTTATTATGCCTGACAAGACGATTAAAATGCCCTAACCATTTCCTAACCTCCTCACTATTGAGCTTTCATTGGACCCATGAAACTCTTGTCCAGTGGGTAAAGTTTATGGGTTGAGTGAGGGGGGACGTACACAATGATCATGTTAGCCCTTGCCAAGTCGATCACTTCAAAATTTCGCACATGGCTGTAATGCCCGTCCAAAACAAGCAGTAGTTGGTTTAGTGTGTTTAATAAACAAAGACAGCCATTTGGTGATCAGGTGTTTGCACCCAGTCACAAGGTGGGTCCTTACAATAGTTCCAGGAGGACCACCTTTCAATATTGTGATTTGAATCTTATAAAAATTCACGTTATAAGAGGTTCTTGGTCGTTGTAAGTGATTTTTTAACATTGATTACGTTGCGAAATAACAGAACCCTTAGACCTTAGACGTTCGCCTTTATAGCTGATGTCGTGAGCGGTTTTGATGTTTTCATATGGCATCATAGATGCCATGGATTTCCTTTCTTTCTCGACCACCATTTTGAAAATCTGTTGTCTTTTTTTGGATCAAAAATACAATCTAGAAATTTTGTTGTAAGATTCACAGGGTCTAATTTCGTTTAGTGCACTAATAAACAAAAAAAAAAATAATCGAAATCACTTCCATGGTAATCCATAATCTGCCAATATAAAAACCAGTGACGTAACTCAATCACGTAAGCCCATTGAAAAATAATCACGTATTAAACGTTACTTCCAGGTAAAATGATTAATGAATTTGCAGTCTTCCAGGCTCGTTCCGCCTCTTAAAAGACTTAAAACGAAAACGGTAAATAGGATTCATAATGCAGTGTGTGATTCATCCTGCAAATACCTAATGCGAAAATCATTATTAGAATATTCCAAGTCAACGAAAGCTATAGAACTTCTTGTTGCTGGCGAGTTTTCAATACGTTTTAACAAACGAAAAGGCATTAACATTTCAAGTGATTATTTCAATTTCTGCTTTACAGCAATGTACCGTTTTTACTTATCTAACTTTATTCCTTCCTTTTGCTTACGCATGTAGTAAACTTGGTAACTTGGGAGCCGCCGATTGATGGTATCTCGATACTTGAAACTTTCTGCCTGTGAATAAACGTGGAGAAGGTTCAGATTATATCGAACCGAAACTGATATAAAAAGTATGCCGACACCTCCCGTTAAAAAACATTTATTAAGTACGCCAAAAAAGTGGGTGTTACCCCGTGATTTGTGGAGTGGAAGGACACGCCACTGACGAAGTCCCGGCTGCTAGTTTCATTCGAACATCGCAGATATGACACGCAAGTCCCCACTGCATTCCATTATAATAGCCACTTAGTCCCTTCACTCACCTCAGCTAAGGCTATCTCTCTCCATCTTATTTTATATCCATACATCAGAACGTCGGCTTGGTGAATACAAAATTATAACCCGTATGATTCTTGTTCTTCTTTAGAGTGGACAGGGGGATTGTCCCGTGATTGCTCATAGTCGCTGGTAACTAAGATAAGAGTCGTAAACCAGGGATCATTTGAAATAGCGTTGTTGAACGGGTATCTTAAATCTTCATCTTCAAAACTTCCCCTCACTAAGACTACATTTTAATACAACGCACAACCGAGTAAAACTTCTTTTACCATACAAATAAATATCATGTAATCAAAACTATGATTAGGTGTGCGGTCCATTATTGCTTTCCTCTTTCCTTTACAATTATAAGATCACAATGCAATACAACTATTCTACGCTCCATATTCTCCGTAAGAGATGCCTATAATTGTAAACGCTGTAATTTAATAATCAATTACGTACAGTTACATCACTGAGAGAGGAATATGGGCTAAAAGTGCACTAATCTAAAATTACGTTTAATGTTATACCAGCATATGGGTCAAAATGAGCGCTGGGAATCTGTAATTCAGGCAAACCTCGATATTAGTTTGTGTATCCGGTGATTTTGGTCTCGAAATAGAAGATGAATCGACCAAGAAAAATTACAGTCTCATGCTGAACGTTTGAGAGTGAATTTTCGACCGTATCTGAAAAGCTACGAGAGTCGAATTGTGGTGTTGTATGATTTTTGCTATAGAAATATTGGGTACGTGACCTGAAATTTGAATATCGGCGTAGAAGTTGCACGCATTAGTGAAAAAGATGATTCAGTCTGAACGTTTGAGGCTAAATTTCGATCTTTTCAGAAAATGAATTGCTGAAATTAAAGCCGAATTGGCAAATGCTTCAGGAAAACGGTGGTTTCATGGAAAAAACTTCTACATAGTACTCGTAGAGTTCTTTTTAATTTTAAGATATGTGATAACAACATGGGAAACTTACTTACCTGAATTTCTATAAATCGAAAGTATTTCTCTTATCTCCATTGAAACAGTGTGTTTTCCCCTGAATTCCCCTTATCTCCCATAGGGCCACATTGTTTTTGGCTTTAAAAAACTAAATACAAAGAAGCATCTGTTAAACCATCAGCGTATTTTAACGTACTTAAGTTGGAACCGTATGAAAACCATTTTTATAATTAGTTTTATGAATAAAATTACATGTCCTAAATCTCAAAATGAAATAATCATAATCATGAATAGACGCCCTTTTGTGTAATCACGATTTTGATTCTTCTACAACAGAAAACGTCACCTTAAATTCAGTGTCCATTGGCAACCATTTTTCGATGTTTTTTGGTGTGGTAATTTTGAATATTTTCATTACTCTCGAATTTATTTAATATTTTTGTGACTATTGAATGTACAGTTGTGAACAGTGAACAGCAGAAGAATCCCTGGAATTTTTCTTCTTTCTTTTCAAATTTTTAACGATTAGATTTAAAAGAAACGTCTGAAGTTTCTATAAACCTTCTAGATTCTAGTTTTGAACCCATTTTTGTCTTCAAAAATTCTCAAGGACCCTCAAGAGTTCTTCTTTAGCATGATTCGGATTTCCTGTCTGTAACGAGAAAGCTTCTTGGGTCTATTTAGGAAAACTAAGATTCTTTTTGTGTGATTTTCAGAGAGTGAACAATTTGAAACCTCCTTGGTTAAATTTTAAAACCATTGTAGCCTTACAAAAATGCCGTTGAAACCTCTGGGGTCTTTTTCGTCATGTTTCAGTTATTTTGCATTCGAAATCAAATCGAAGACACTTCTAGATTCTACTTAAGGCTACCCAGAAAAACTTAGGTGTTTTATGTGTTTCTGAGAGAATGAAAAATTATTCAAAATTCATTCAATAGATTCTAGATTCTAGTTTTGAACCCATTTCTGTCTTCCAAAATTCTCAAGGACCCTCAAGAGTTCTTCTTTAGCATGATTCGGATTTCCTGTCTGTAACGAGAAAGCTTCTTGGGTCTATTTAGGAAAACTAAGATTCTTTTTGTGTGATTTTCAGAGAGTGAACAATTTGAAACCTCCTTGGTTAAATTTTAAAACCATTGTAGCCTTTCAAAAATGCCATTGAAACCTCTGGGGTCTTTTTCGTCATGTTTCAGTTCTTTTGCATTCGAAATCAAATCGAAGACACTTCTAGATTCCACTTAAGGCTACCCAGAAAAACTTAGGTGTTTTATGTGTTTCTGAGAGAATGAAAAATTTTTGAAAATTCATTTAACCTTCTCCATTCGTTGGTAAGGCATTTTTGACGGTTTAACGTTAGAGGAAATACAGGAATTTTGATTCTAGATTTTTTAAAACACAAATAGATCACGTTCCGACAGTAATTCCCTTTTTGTACTATGACACAACATTACTGAGGAAGGTTGCTTGACGAATTTTTACTGTAAACTGCACTGGTGGCATTTAGAGGTTATTTCACTCCCTTATACGTAAATATACTGTGACGACCGAAACCGGGTGGTATTTTTGAGTGCCACTGCTGCAATCGGTATGGTTTTTGGTACTACAATAGCTATAATTACATGTATTATAAATTCTCTATAAAGCTGTAATAACTGAACAAGTATCCTAGCGCTAACCCTCTGTAGAGTGCTAACCGAGGCAAAGGAGGAGAAAGATAGAGGGTGGAAGAGGAACCCTATTCCTTTCTTGGTTTTAAAAGTGTTTAATGGCGGAAATTAGATCTTCCATGTAAGCTTGTATCGATTGATACGTAACGAAAGATAGAATGTGGTCATCTTTTACTCCTATTCCACCGCTCTTCTTTCTTCCTCGTGGCGGAACAAATACAATTATCTTATAGAGTTCATGGCCGGCCCATAAACAATCTCCCCCTGATACACGTTCCGCCAGTGCACGGCTATCCGCTCTATAATGACCTTAAAATTAGGGTCCGAAGTTACATTTTGTATGCCCGTTTTTTCAGTCGCGGCTACCGGAGTCCGTTCTGATACACCGGGGGATTATTAATACCTGAAGGGCATTCGGCTCAATGTGAAAAAATGTATATTCAAAAAGTAGGTAAGGAATTTGTAGAGCCTCGAAGTGAGCCCGGGTTTTTTCTTCTTAATCGAAAAACGCGTTACGTTCAATCTCGTGTAGAGGTCCCAAATAAATGGGAAAGAAAAGTAATGAAAGGATTGGAGGATGTTACATGACCTATTTCAGAGGATCGATGTTAATTGGAGGACAGTTAAACGATGCAAAGGAAATGTGTTGATTTTGCATTATGAATGAACAAAAATTGAAATTTCCATTTTGACTAGCCTAAAATCAGCTCTAAAACAGAAGAGCGGGCGAGTGTGTGTAGCCTGGAGAATATATGGCAAAAGTGTCATCAACCGTCCTCGATAATACCGTAATTAGCAATTTTACCTTCTACAAGCCTTTCTAAAACTCTTAATACGACCATATCTACTAAACCTACAAACAAATTTATTCACCTCGACTTTCTTCCAATCGTACTTCGGTGAAGAAATCTGCATCGGATTCATAAGAGCCCAGGCTATCTATCGTTCTTCTTCTTACAGTTACATTAACGGCTCCGTTAACAGAGTGTTATATCACAAGCGATACAAACGTAAGTCGAGATTGTAATTTTATACAACTCCATTATACCATTCAATTAAGACGACAAAAACGTCACGGTTTTTTGGCGGTTCCAAATCCATTCACCGAACATTTTCCGAGAATGCTCGTCGTTAGGAAAAAAACTGGAATAATTATCAAATAACGTCGTTTGATGGTAGATGCGATGAGAATTTCTAGATGATTTTAGGGCATAGGCGTAACTATGCTGACGACGAAGAGAACCCACGAGAAGAAATGTCGACAGACCGGAGGTACTACGTTATGAAATCGACGCTTAGTATGCAAAAGAGCTTAATTTACCTCCTTATTAACCTTACAATGTCAGACCTAATAAAATTATTAATTTATCAGGTAGATGCGTATATCTTTTCTCCCCTTGAACATGCTGAGAAGTAGAGACACTAAAATCTACAACTTGTTCAACTCGACCGTTAATGTCTCAATCACCAACTGCGCAATTACGGCCTGTATCGTTTACTAATACATTGTTTCGGTAAATGCATGGTAATCTTCAAGAAAGCGTCTCAATTTACATAAATTAAATCAAAACTCTCTCTAGTTGAACCACAGGTCTTAAAAACCCAACACACGTATAATTTCTAATATCGATACTTAGCATTTGAAATTACTTTCTGGGGATTTAAGCAAAAATCACAACACTAAATTATTCACATTACTGTTAACGTAATAACGACATTATTATTATTATTATTCAGTTCTATCGTTGCTGCGTCGTGACAATTTTTCGCATTGCAATTTCAAAACTTGCTGATTAATGAAACTGACTGGCTGACACAGAAAACGCCAACCTTATTAAATTCAGGGAAAAACAACAAAAATTGTACATATTTCACATACATGGTCAACAGTCAAACAGTACCTCTTGTTAAATAAATAAGTTACCGTTATCGACCGAGGTGCATCTAAGTTAAAACACTAATAAAAGTTCTCAATAATTTCTGGGAGCATTAACAGATTTATGGACAAAATTGTAATGGACAGTTCTTCTGTAATAATATGTTATATGTAACTTTTGGAGTATACCGTGTATTATACTGACGAACTGTGTATTATAACATTCTTATGTGGAATCCTTTGGAATAGTCCTTAGAGTAATCAGGAAGAATGTTGCAGGCTCTCCCATTTTCAGGAGCTCTACACATTTCTATACAACCTTTGCATTATTTAGAACATAGAAAATCCGAAATAAGTTCAATAAAAGTTTCTTAATAGGCACGCATCAGAGAATATTACAGTATCAAGTCCTTAGAGTAATGAGGAAGAAAGTTGCAGGCTCTCCCATTCCCAGGAAACCTTCAAATTTCTAGAAAACTTTTGGCATTATTCAGAACTTTGGAAACCTGAGCTCGGTAAAACATTCTTATGCTATAAAGAATATTACGGAATTTAGTCCTTAGAGAAAATAGGAAGAAAGTTACAGGGTCTCCCATTCCCAGTAGAACTTCAAAATATCTACAAAACCTTTGGTATTAGTTAGAACTTTAAAAAATTGAGCTAAGATTCGTTAAAAACTTTCTTATGCTATAGAGAATATTACAAAATTTAGTCCTTAGAGAAAACAGGAAGAGTTGCAGGATCTCCCATTCCCAGGAAACTGAAATTTTCTGTACAACCTTTGGCATTATTTAGAAAATTGGAAACCTGAGCTAAGTTCGGTAAAACCTCCTAGTGCTATAGAGAAGAATACAGGATTTAGTCCTTAGAGAAAACAGGAAGAAAATTGCAGGATCTTTCAGTCCCAGGAAACTTAAATTTTCTAGACAGCCTTTGCCATTATTTAGAACTTCGAAAACCTGAGATAAATTAGAAACTACCCTTTAGAATGGAAATGCGTACAAGTTTAATGTTTTAATATATTGATATTATATCATTTTAAGATTATACACACAACGACTAATTATGTGTGGCTTAAAGTTTGTCACTCATTTTACTGTGCATTTTATTGTGTACTTGACTTGAAAATTATTTTTGAAAATCCTAACGTACGTTGCATGTAGGTAATTCTTGTAAAATATAAAAAGAAATATCACCCCTGAGGACGTTCCAAATACGGACGAAACGTCGGGTAGCATAGTTCCATTTTGAAAGGATGTTTTATTTTGGGGATCACAGGACCTTTACAGGTCGTCGTAATTTACTAATTTATTTGGTATGGTTTCCTGTGACTAAATTGAAAACAGTTGAATATCGTTAGTAATTTATATTAATTTAAATTATTGTACATAAGATTGTAATATTATTTTTTGGAAAACATACGAAGTCCTGCTTTTTGTGTCGTCAACTCTGGAGAGTTTACGACTTTATTCTTCCTTCACTATAGGGGATTTTTCTTAGTTCCTATTTTGTTTTTTAAATTGCAAATGGGAATGTAACAGAAATCTTTTGTGGATTTCTTTTAGGGCCGTTTGTATTAAACGAGGAGTCTTTTAACCAAACCGGTCGGTCCTCTGGTGTAATTGACTCGGCATAAAATTTTTAAAATTTTAAAGCTTTAAAATTTTTAAAACGGTTTCGTCTTTATTCTCCCTTGACTGTAGGAGATTTTTCTTAGTTGCTATTTTCTTTTTGAAATTATGAATGGGAATGTAACAGAAATCTTTTGTGGATTTCTTTTAGTGCCGTTTATATTAAACGAGGAGTCTTTTAACCCAACCGGTCCAAATTTTTAAAACGTCGCTCTGGTACTCGCGAAACATTATTTTTTGAAGTGCAAAAGTGTGTTCCTGGCAGAGGGCGATTTAAAAATT
Organism: Cryptocephalus primarius; assembly: GCA_963576515.1. Lineage (NCBI taxonomy): Eukaryota > Metazoa > Arthropoda > Insecta > Coleoptera > Chrysomelidae > Cryptocephalus > Cryptocephalus primarius. The sequence continues at coordinate 11,658,734 of OY754941.1, forward strand.
TCCTTTTCTCACGTCCTGCCATATTTCTCCGATCATAAAACACCACTTTAACGTTACGGCCGCCTTAAGTGACGTAGGGAGTGTAATGGGTAGCCGAACATAGTGTTTTTTCCGTGCTGGTCCAATAAACCCTAAGAAAATACATATCGCTACGAACGGTAATGGCATGTTGTGGTGTGGTTGTAGGCAAGACGTGGCACTCGGGCATTATGAATACATTTTATGAGTACGCACACATGCCTTAAGTTGTCCAGCCGCCGGCGGTACTGCCTCTGATTCAGTACGGCTGAGCCTCAGCGGCGCGCGTTGTCGCAGGTTCAAACGTCACAACCTTAATTCGTTACGTGGAGATTTAGTTATTACATCGACGAAGGCCCTAATTGCTTTCTAGGTGGTACCTTTTTGTCCCACAGTAACCGATTCGCGACAAAATCAAAAACGTGATTCAATGAGCCTCCCTCGACACTTCCATGAATGAAATTAACTTCAGCACGTTTTATGCCACATCTATTGCTAGATAAATGCTTTATTAATCGCCGTAATTGAAATATTGTCCTCGGGTCCCTCGAGGACCGATAGAGTAATAAAGGTTAATGTGGAACGGATTCCGATTTAATTTTAAAACCAGATTACCGTAAGATTGAATGTTCGTCAGCGGCACACATTTAAAAATCTGCTGAAAGTCATTTGCGACGTTTATTCGCCTAAAAGTGGAACCGCTAATTAATAACTGGATAAATAAATATGTCCTTCTACTCGGCGCGGAGGATATTTAATTATATGCATTTGTGACAAGGAGTAATGATAGTGTGTGTGTCAATGGTAAATAATGAAGACGTTAGAAGATGGCAACTAACAGGAAAGTTTTAAAAAATGGCCGAGACGAGAATTAGTCGAAGATGTTAACAAGGTCAAAGTAAAAATGGAAAAATTTGCTGTCTTTGTTGATCACATGTATAGTGATTACAACTCCCAAACTTGTTTACAAAAAGAGTTGAAACATACCAAACTTTTTAAAGGCACTTTACTGAACAATCCCACAAGTTTCGTCAAAACCAATGTTTCAGTATTTTTTCATTGATTTTTGAAGTTGTCAAGCAACATCGAAACGTTTAGTGATTTTTACGTATGTACCTACATTCATAAGTTTTTTGTCTCCTTAGCCTTATTTCTCGAGGATCATCTTTTTTGAAAATTAAAGATAAAAATGTGGGTTATTAATAAGGAAAAATCGCGTTTAAATAATTTCCGCTAGGCTTTTTCGTGACGATTATTTTCTGTTAACTCCCCTCGCTAAAGCTACCATTAAAAGTTTCACTGCGAAAAACCCGTGGGTACTGATTTTGCCTCGGCTAAAGGATTACCATAACGAGCTTGAAATCCTAATGTTTTAAGATTCTTGGAAGGATTCAATGAATACTTAATTAATCACTAAACGCATAACAACCATGACAGGGTCAAATTTCCCACTACATATTGTATTAATGCAATTATGACTTATTAAAGTTTATGGTTAGAAAGGGGAAATAGAGTTTCACATGAAAAGCCCACTTCGAAACTTCTTAATGAAGAGGGGTGAAAATCACTGAAATTCTTAAGACAACATTCACGAACCATCTGATAGAGCTTCAACAAAATCAAAGTGTTATTAACGGAATTATGAATTTTAGATGGAAATCGAGGTTCTAATGACGTCCCAACTTCGGTAAATCTTTGTGAAACGGGTTGAAATTCGTTGTACTTCTTAAGATAACTTCCATTAGGCTTCTTATAGAGTTTCAATAAAGTCAAAATTGTATAAATGAAATTATGAATTTTTGGACGTTTCAGGTTTTATAGAAAAAATACACTTTTAATCAAATGGAAGGAATGAAATATAACTCCTTTATGACATGGTATGAAACTGGCAGAACTTCATTAGAAAAGTATAACACCTCTAGTAGAGCTTTAATAATAATAAAATCATATTAATGGAGTTACGTTTGATTCTTTGAATGAAAATGTAATATTCGAGAGAAAAGTGACAACTTTGCAGTATCTTTATGAAAAGAGTTGAAAATCACTGAACTCCTCAAGACAACTCCTATAAGACATCTTATAGAGTTTCAATAAAAGTAAAATGTCATTAATGAAACTGTGAATTTTCGAAATATATGATTGTTGAAAATTAAAATAAATGCTTCAGGTTGTGTCACGATCAATCACAATTCTGAAACTCTTCTGGTTAGAATGCTGTAATTTATTAAACTCCGGAAGTACGTTCCAATAACTTATTGTGTGGAGTTTGAATGAAATTTAAACCGAAATATTGCTTTGTGGATTACAAGACATAAAAATTCGCTTCTGGCGCATTTGATTCATGTCATGATAAACACTTTTTGGTATTATTGATCCTGTCATTATCACAGCTTTGGCGGTCTCTATAGAGATAAGCAGCTACGTTCCCTATCTTCACAACGTGTATTCATACATGTAAATAATTTTAAAAATCTCAAATATCCGATATTCCAAACCTCTTTGATCAGTACAAACACATAGGCAGACACGTAAACGGAACAAATTGATTTTGTGCGGAGAACCGGCACGGCAAATGTGATAAGAAGTCGTAAACAACGTTTTTATGAAGAAAACTCAGTTTTTTATTACATGGATAGTCAACACGAGGATATTTTTGTTTCATTTTTAACTCATTAACTTGAAAACAGGCAAGATTAGAATAATAGTTTATTACATGAGAGGCTAATACATAATTCGGTAATCACATTTTATGCATGAGAAGTAGAGATAGTATGCGCACAATTATGCATAGGTTGTTTCGTATGCATTTTATTTACTAAATGTGTAAAACATGTATGAAATGTAAAACGTGTTTTTCACCTATATTCGTTTTTCGATCAAGATTGTAAACAAAGCATAATGGGATTTTACAAATTATTTATTGATAAAATTTAATAGTTACATGTGTAATAGAGAAGTTTTCGACATTTCCCACTGTAAATTTATGACGGTGATTGCTTAATACACCTTTAAATAGAGGAATAGTTTCTTTTATATCCACTGAAGTAATAGTACAGTAGTACCCCCACCTCAACTATTGCTGGTGCAGCTTTGCCGTTTCTTGAAACCTTGTCATTTTTCAATTAATTTACTATAACTGTAAATATTTCTTGTTATTACACTGAAATCATTTTGTTCGATTTTCCCTTTGTTCTGCTTCTCACTCCTGATCAATTTCAAATTGTATTTGCTTCTGCACTAAGCCGTTTTTGTAATTATTAATTTACTATTGTATTGTCTTTAAAATGTATACGAGAGTATATTGTTTAAACTATTCGCTAGCTTACTAAAGTGTTTTGTGATAATATTACAAGAATATTTCATATTCCTCAAAGTATAACGTTTAGGAATTGGTTTAACCAAAATAAGAGAAGTGGTGACAGCTAGATGAATAGGGGCGAAATAGGTATTTGCCACAAATGACCGTGCAGCACAATGGGTAGTTTTCAGGTAAATTTTTGTAAGATTAATGGGAAACGTAGTGTTACCCAGTCATCATAGCTGATAATGTTTTATATTGCACTATTGGGTACTTAAAGAACTTGAACTTGGAGTGTCTAAGTCGTTGGTCATTGTAGTAAAATATTTCTAATATCAATAAGTCGTTTGGTCATAATGCATCTTGTGCTAATCATATGTAATGACTTTAGCTCAGATTTATAGCAAAAAAATTCCAATAAAAATGCGCATATATATGGAAGGATTGTTGAGGAAATATACAGCAAAACGTATATATATGCAAAAATAGATGCAAAACATGCGATATTAAACAACTTTTTACTACGAAAATATATGTTAATCACCTGCAAAGTTAAACGTATATATATCATGAATCTTTAATCGCTTTTATTTATTTGACTAAATATTTTTCCAGTCAGTTAATAGTCCAGTCACTAAACGTAAAAATATTTTATTACCTTCGTACTTCCACTTACTTCCAATTTGCTCTTAGGGGGTGAAAACTACTCCTTGTATTAATAAATAGTAGATTAAAGCAGTAATTATGTTCAAATATGCGAAATATTCATTGTTTTTTCATAGTGGGACTAATATTGTGGTATTTTACTATATAACTGCCCTCAGGAACTACCGCACGTATTGAAATTAATAAAAAATATTTTTAAACAGCATGAAACATTTTTATTTTGGGACTTAAATGGAAGAAATATATTCTCAAGGTCTTTACGATGTGATATATTATTTTTTAAACGATATAACCCCTATAAACTACCCCTTACAATAAATTTTAGGGGGAAAACTTTCACAAATATGGGCGCAAAACCATTTCGTATGAAATTTCGTATGCTATAAGATCATGTGATTCCCGATATTTTTAGATCTTTAGGTTCGGAGAGTTTTAAAGTTAAAGGGCCCTCTGCATCAAATGCAACCTTTGAACGGCCACATCTCATTTAATTTTTAAGCTACATGAGTTTTAAAGAAGGCGAAATTTCCAGTAAAAATGCTAAAACAATTTTTTGTGCAAATTCATTACTTTTAAAGTTGTTTTGAATAAAAAAACTTCTGGAGCATGTAATTGTGGCATGAATAATGTTAATTCTTTTACCGCATTTTACCGCAAGACTTATTTCAAAAATTCGAGCTACTCATCTTATTTTTATCATTACTACCTTAATTTCAAAGGGGGTATGCAATCAAATCGATGGTAAGGAACTCGTTTTCCCTAGAAAAATAAAGTTGGCAGTATGGTATCAAAAATATGCGACAATATGCACTCACCATTTAAATATGAAAAATGTGAAAACCTGCATAAATATTCATTTTGCATACAATCTGTGCTTTAGTAATGAGTCCCCCTTAATTTAAATTCGAGGAATAATCGTCTGCTATCTGCGTGGGTGTGGTATGTTTGGCCAATGGCGTATTTTTCAAATCTAAATTCGTACTTATATCGGTTAGATAAGATGCCCGGTAAATCACATAAACGACTGGGTAATAATAATGAAGATTTAAACTGACGATCCAGCGGTACAAGCTTCGACACTCTTGCCGGAGACGGCTATAAAAATTTCTTTCGATTTTGGCTACGGGAACCGGTCGTGGCCCGCAGAATACGACACGGTCGATTTGCATATTATAGAAATTTTCGAGACAAAAATATTATGATTACAAAAAAACGAAGCCGGGAATTTATCGACAACGGTGACTCATTATCTTTTATAAGCTTTAAAATTGGTGACGGCCGCGGCGCTGGGACACGGGTTCTAATATACGGCTACGTATTACTTAGTATAATAAAAACTTATAATAAGAAGCTGTTTTATGGAAGAATAAATTCGGGGTCCTAAGCTGCTGAAGTCGAACAAATTTCTTTCCAAAACTTGTACGGACGCTTAACGTTCTGGACCACCACCATTTGCTAACATATGCCTATGAGGGTGCCGAGAGTTACCAGAAACAACTGAAATAAGTGGAAAATTGAGCGGTCCTCGTGGTGCCATCTTTGAGAAAATTGGGTTTTCCTTTGTAAATAGTTCTGGCGTTGTGCGCCAATTTTCTCATAGATCGAGAGATATTACTGATAAGTTTAACCACGGTTTTCTCCCTTATGCCTCTCATAGTACCGAAAAATACACTCGAGACGAGTAAAATAAGAGAAAATTTAAAATTAGACCAGGTTGCTTTTTCGTGGAAATCGAATTTTCTTTCACAGTTAAAAATTGGTGGGGTCTGAATGATTTTCTCTTTTATGCCATGTTTATAAAACAATTAGGGACTAACGATACCATTTTTGGCATAAGGGTTTAAAGTGCCGTAAGGGTTTTAATTATTGGCCAAATGTTTAACAAAAACGGTGATTGTCGATGATTTTCTCCTTCATTACAATTGACAGTACGAAAGATTTCACGATAAAAAATCCACGAAAATGGCATAAACCGGAAAAATTGCGGAAATTTTCAGGATTTTCTCTTGTCTTTTTTCTCTTGTCTTTAAGAGCAAAGTAATGGTAACAATGCAAATAGGCATTTAAATGTAATGGCAAAAGGGAAAGTGGATTTCATAGAGAAAATTGTTGGAAAATTGGAGTAAATGTCCACGATTTTCTCGCTTTTACAACTTTGCACGTGTCTTGAAAACTTTATTTTAAGCCTACGAAAGGGGAGCAGAAGTCCCACAAGCGATTTTTTTGATCAGAAGTTATTTTCAAATTCTATGAAACCTACCCCTAAGTTGTGGAAAAAATATGCGACTATTTTCTCCCTTATACCCTTTCCCATGTGCATAAAACACCAATATATGTTCATATATAAGTAGGGATAAGTGCCACAAATGTATTTCATAATCAAAATTACTAAATGTAATTAAGTAAAACAAGTATTAATGAAAATATATAAAAATACACATTATTATTATCATTTCGTATAAAACACGGAAATTTTAAATTAATAATTGTTTTGATAACCATTTATTAATTATAATCTTAGATTCACCTTTTTTTACCAATTAATAGAACAGAACAAAGAACCTCTAATAATGAATGAGGATGCTCTCTGACCACGTTTTTCTTGTATTTAGCTCTGGAAAATTTGTTGGAATTTCTTGCTTAGCGTTAGCGATTTTCTCACTTATGCCTTTGAAACTGTATGAGATTGATAGATGTTAAATGATGAGACGATAAATTAAACCCTTTCTTTGAATCGACATAACCATTGAAGGCATAAGTTGTAGGAAAATGTGGGAAAATGTCGACCATAATGCCATTTAGCATGTGTATAGAAAACGTTATAGTAAGTCCCTATAAAGTGATACAAAGGACTAATTTTCAACAACTGCTGCACTTATTTATGTTGCTCTTTATTATCGTTTTATGATTGTGGCAGATATGGGAAAATTGACGTATAACGCCAGAATTTCTGACAAAGAAAACCCATTTTCCACAAGGATGTGTGAACTTTTTAGTTTATAGAGACTTTTTCACTTCTTTTTGACGTAGCTTTATGTTATTATCTGCCTGTTTATTAGTGGAAGGTAAAGAGCTCTAGGTAAAGTGAGTATAGGCTTATATATAGCATATAGAGTTTTGTACATATAGTGTGCTCTTATAGCTTATTGCATTATATAGCAAACCGAAGATGTTGCTATATAATGGCGTTGTTTTCGTTTTTTGTAACACTTTCGACATTATACCTGGTTTGCCGTTATATTTAACGTCGTTGTGAGTGGTTTCGACTGTATATTTCACCTTTGTAATAAAGTATTTTAGGTGAAAAGCAAAACTCTTCGCACAACACCACGTCCGCCATTTCTGACTGGGCACGGTGCTCGATTCAGCCACAGTAAAAACTCTTTAAGTACACGCATCTGAATTTCAAATAAATTCCTCAAGAACGTGATATTCCTCGCAAGTCCTGCACACAAGCCGCGTATCGAGTCGATTATGATTCAGTGCGATAGTCGAAATTAATTTGAATTCTAACACCTCATGCAAGTTGTATGAGGAGGTTTACGTGACGATTCGCGAAATACCGTATGCAGTGGTGTTTAAGAAAATTTTTTTAAATTGTTCGTCTGGTGCAATTGCATCCTATTACTTGGAATTACAATACGAACGCGTCGATGATAATTTTATTACCTACGGCGTTATTTAGATTCGTAGTGACTGCAACGTAGCACTTTGCTGATAAGAAGTGAATGTACCATAAACACCACCGGAGTGAATGCAATAACATTTAATTTGCTTACAAAGTTGATAACGCAGTTTTCAATTACCTACTTGGATTACTAGACTGTTGGGATTCTTTTATTTAAATGTGCGATATTTTCACTTTTAATGTAAATGTCGTCATGACTTAATCATTACATTTTAATTTATATTACCTTTGAATAACGGTATGAATAGTAATTGCACGTATGTACGGTTGAAGTTACCTTTCGGCAGATTTGTTGCAAATAATTTCATGTGCATTGCAATATAATACCTACATTTTTCCGGGATCGCAGTTCTCGTCTGAAAACATCATGAATATAAATTTACAGCGCGGAACAGGTATTCTTCATACACGCACACTCATTTTTCCAAGGCTAGTAATGAACAACAAAAAACTGACTTCATTTCATAGACGTCACATAAAGTATGTTAACACAATTGTACCTCCTATTGGTTACAGAGGAAAAGGATGAAAGTAGTAAAAGTGGTCGCACTCATTTCGAAAACCGCGTGGGCGGTTTGGGAGCGTAGAAAATCACGCTGTCAATTTCATTGTAATGTATGATATTGTATATTACGATTGTTGTTTGTTTTCGAATGGTAATTATTTGTTATGGGTCGGTTGGTCTAGGAAAAATGTGGAGTGCTCATTGAATAAGTCGTCGTTTCTCAATTCATTTTTATCTCGCGATTTTGCGTTGCCTTTAAAAATCATTGCTTTATCATTCATGGAAAATGCACCTTACCGCCACGTCAGTTGCATCACCCTAGAACCCTCAAAGTAGTCAGTCATTTCATCATTTTGTTTTCTCACCCAGTATTCCTATCTTTTCATAAGGTTGTTCTTTCTACCTAAAGTTTCAATAATCATTTTTTTTTAATATTACTTTTCGTATAAAAAAATGTCACTGTGAAATTTTGCAAGTTTGTTTGTTATTGTTTGAGAAGTGCAAATAAATCGCTTTAGGTTTTTAAAGTGACATTTTTAAAGTTTTTTTGCAAAAAACCGTTGGTGACATAGTTAATATTATACATGATCGATATTAAAATATCAGAGAAATCAGTCTAAAGTTTTTTTTTTAAATCGAGTTATCCGGTCAAAAATTATGGATTTCCTTTCAAAATAGGTCAATTTTTTTTTGGTAGATTCCCACAATTTTAGGTAGAAAAGTAAATGGGTTAATTTGTTTCTCGAATTTAAGTTCCTAAAGTATGTGTGAAGAAGTTTAAGTTTTGGTCTTAAATCCTAGTTCTGCCTACATAAAAGAGCAGTAAACGTTTTAGTTTGTTTCTAAGATCTAAATTGTTGTCCTTTCTCTACAAGCCAGTTTGTTAGTTGGTCGACAATTCTTGTTCTGCCTTCTTAAACAAGCAGTAAATGGGTCAGTTTGTTTCCACTAACTAAAGTTTTGTTCTGACTTCATAAGAAGGTTTGTTTGGTCGTAAATTCTTGTTCTGCCTTTATAAGTGAATAATAAATATGCCAGTTTGTTCGCCATGCTTTATATTGATCTTCTGCCCTCATGTGCGAGCAGTAAACGGCTTAATTTGTTTCTAGGATCTAAATTCTTGTCCTTTCGCTACAAGCAAGTTTGTTTGTTGGTCGTAAATTCTTGTTCTACCTTTATAAGTAAATAATAAAAATGCCTGTTTGTTCACCATGCTTTATATCGTTCCTCTGCCTCCATGAGCGACCAATAAATGGTTTAGTTTGTTACTAAGGTCTAAATTCTTGTTCTTTTTTAACAAGCAAGTTTGTTTTTTCTTCGTAAATCCTTGCTCTGCTCTCTTAAGCAAATAGTAAATAAGTCAGTTTGATTGCACGAACTAAAGTTTTGTTCTGACTTCATGAGCAAGTTTATTAGGCCGTAAATTCTTGTTCTGCTTTTATAAGTAAATAATAAATGTGTCAGATTTTTCACCACGCTTTATATTGATCTTCTGCCCGAATGAGCGAGCAGTAAACGTTTTAGTTTGTTTCTAGGATCTAAATTCTTGCCGTTTCTTTACAAACAAGTTTGGTAATTGGTCGTAAATTTTTTTTTGCCTTCCTAAGCGAACAGTAAATAAGTCAGTTTCATTGCACGAACTAAAGTTTTGTTCTGGCTTCATAATCAAGTTTGGTTGGCCATAAATTCATGTTCTGCCTTTATAAGTAAGTAATAAATATGTCAAATTGTTCACCATGCTTTATATTTTTCTTTTGTCCCCATGATCAAGCAGTAAAGGGTGTAGTTAGTTTCTTGCATCGAAAAGTCTTCTCCTTTCTTTATGTGCAAGTTTGTTTGTTGGTCCTAAATTCTTGTTCCGCCTTCTTAAGCAATTAGGAAATGGTTTAGTTTGTTTCCTCGATGTAAATTTTTCTTCCGACTAGTAAATGGGCTTTTTTTTTAAATTTATATTCATTATTTGCCCTGTTAGATAAGTTAGTTATATCGTTTAGGAAATGAAACTAATAAAATGCTGCTTAGGGTTTGTTGGTCCTAAATTCTTGTTCCGCCTTCTTAAGCAATTAGGAAATGGTTTAGTTTGTTTCCTCGATGTAAGTTTTTCTTCCGACTAGTAAATGGGCTTTTTTTTTAAATTTATATTCATTATTTGCCCTGTTAGATAAGTTAGTTATATAGTTTAGGAAATGAAACTAATAAAATGCTGCTTACGGTAAGAGTAAATCAGTTTAACGCAAGCATTTCTTCCGCATTGCATTTCTGAAGCGTAACAGGGAACGTTATGGAACAAGTCGACAAAATTTTCACGCACTCTCAATTACACTGTCGTATTAATTTACTGTTGTAAGTCATACCGTAAAGAGGTAATAGTTTCAAAGTTTTATTATCTCGTAACGGTGATTGTGACGATTATTTTACCTTAAAAAAAGGTAACTTACATACATTTCTCCTTCCGATTGTTATTCAATCGAGCTGCTCCGGTCCATTCCACCGTAGGTAAATGTGACGATCACAAAATTTATTGAAAGTGAAATGGTATCACGGGAAGAATAATAATTACCATGGGAAAGTAATGAGCAGTCATGCGAGCGTAGTGTAGACGGTAATTTATGAAGGAAGTCCGCAGTCGATTTGCAAATTTATAAACTCCAAAAAAAGAAAGCGAGACACTTGTTCCTCCGGGCGTACGTATAATTGCAGGTAATTAAAAGTAATGCATTTCAACCGTCATAATTATTAGAATAACGTGTCTTCTCGATATTGAAAATATGGTGATATTTCAAAGAAACTGCTGATACATCCTCTGCCTTCGTGTTTACACGTGAAAATCAAGTGTGATTATTGTACCTTTTTATTGAACGACGACACCGTGTACTAATGGCTATATTGCGTTTCGAATGCTATCAAATTGCGTTTTTAATTGGGAAGGTGGGGTAGAAAACGGAATCGTGCAAATTACAATTATTTAGTGGAGAAACTATTAGAACGAAACTTTATTTTGTAGCACAGTTATTTTTAATCAAAATATAGATTATAAAATAAATTAAATGGGCTCTTAGAATTCTTCCCTGTAATTGTTTCGGATGTAATTATTTCTTTTACTACCGATTCATAATCATTGTTGGAAATTAATTATTTTTTTTTTAAATTAATGTGTTTACTTCGTTCATTTTAAAAAAGTTATGGCATATACGGCATGGTAAATCACATAGACACTTTGCACATTAATTAAATATAAATTGTTGGAAAAAAGTAATTACTTCTGGCGCATTCTGTTTTACTAAGGACGTTAGAAGAAGAAATTTTCATAACGATATCATATAAAAATAAAATAGTAATTTATTACAAATCTGTCTCAAAATTCACCTCAAATTATTTCCGCCTCGATTTTTCCTAAGCGACCCGCTTAGTTTCCATAACAAATGACGTGAATTACACTATGAAATATTCATCAAAGCGTAACGAGCCACGTCGCGTAATAGCTATTTCATATGGACGTGCGTAATTTGTAATAATTTTTCATTCAATTTATGCGCCAATTTCATAATATTTTTCATCAATTTGCTTAATGTACTCCTATTTTTCAACACTCTGGCATGAATTCTGTACGTGCATATTTCTCAAAGCGAGTGTAAGGGTACGTGGGAATGTAGAAGACTCCGTTCTAGGCAAGATCCTATGAATAATGAGAATGTAATCGATGTAATGGTTGAGGAAGTGGAAAACTGTTTGCAGGAAATTTTTCTAATTAGGACAGTAGATTACGCCATTTATATGTACTGCAATTATCATCATGATATGTGTGTATAGCAAGTTTCTTGGGTTTTTAAAGGTTGTGTTGTAATATTCGCCTGGGCTGCGTGCGTTGCACTTTCACCTGTTCCGACAAATTTATAAATCATCTCCTGATTGCCCATTAACCCAATCCTGACAAAATTAAGAATTTATATGTTTGTCCATTGAAGGTATGACTTTCTCCGCGATGATTTGTCTCTTATTTTCCTCGAGCTTCTCTCTGCGACTCCGGACGCGATACCTCTATTTGTCTTACTAATTTGGGCTCGTTACTCTTAAACCAACTCGAAATTCGACTTGTAAACACACGGACGTTTTCTAACGCGTGTCCCGTATTATCCATCGGTCAAACAAAACGGTCGTTTGTTTGTTCTCACTTAACCCACTTTAACGTAGAAGACTTAGAATATTTTAGATAGCTTAATTGGAGTGCTCGAAAACGAATTAGGGACGTTTCATTTATGCTCGAGTTGCCCAACCATTACTTAGTACAATGAAGCTTTGTTCGTTTGATATCAACGAAGTGGATTGATTGGAAAAGCTCGTGGGTTGATTAAAATATCTGAACCAGATTAAATAAAGTATCAACTTGGTTCTTATTGATTTCATTCAGTTAGTGTTAAGTAATCACGCATACTCCATGAATATAACGTTGAATGTACCATATTTTATTACACCATCATTACTTATAAAGTGAACTAAAAACTAAGGTGGGTGCCAAATAATATTGAGCTTTACAGTTCTCGTTTCTTAGTGGGGTAATGATCACCACTCCAAAACTTGGCGAAAAGTTGATACTTGCCCAACTTCTTAAAGGCATTTTGGTGAACAGTTCTGCCAAGCTTCATCCAAAGAACAGTTTTGAGTGTTTTTCTTATAGATTTTTTAAGTCGCCATTAAGTCACTAGAAAATGCGCTGCAACTCCGAAACTCCCTCGTGAAAAAAGTTCAAATTCACGAAACTCACTACTTCTCTAACTGCAAATCTCCTTCAATTAAAGAAACGCAACTCTTAGCTCCAAAACTTCGCGAAAAGTTGATACTTGTCCAACTTCTTAAGGGCACTTTGGTGAACAGTTCTACCAAGCTTCATCCAAAGGGGAGTTTTGAGTGTTTTTCTTATAGATTTTTTAAGTCGCCATTAAGTCACTAGAAAATTCGCTGCAACTCCGAAACTCCCTCGTGAAAAGAGTTCAAATTCACGAAACTCACTACTTCTCAAACTGCAAATCTCCTTCAGTTAAAGAAACGCAACTCTTGGCTCTTGAATTACATTTGTACAGTCAGACTAGAGGAGTTTCACTGAAATTAATAACAACATGATATAATGTTTCAACTAAGTTGTAATTCAAATATTTTTTATGAATTGCGCCAAGTCGTCACATAATCTGTCGCAACTTCTAAACTTTGTAAGTTAGAGATTTGAAACTTTCTTGGCTTCTGCAGTAAGTTTCAGTAATTTTTTCTTTCGGAGTTTATATAACTTAGAATTGAAATTACATTTTTATGAATTATTACACATTTGTGATAAAATTTGCAAAAAATGCGCCAGGTTGTCACATAATCACCTACAACTCCGAAACTTTGCTTGTTGAGTACATTTAAGTAATTTTTTAAAGTACAATTCCATAAACACCCTGCGAAGTTTCAACAAAATCCGAGTTGTAACCGTTTAAAAGAATTGAAATCTGCAATAGGAAAAACAGCAATAAATAGCAAAACTTCTTTAGTTACAAAGTTGAAACTCTCTAAACTCCTAAAGTACATTTCAGCCATCCATCCTTTGAAGTTTTTCAAAGTTTTTTTTTGTCCAAACTCACTCCAAAGCTGCATAAGTTAGGGAGTTGTAGGATTGTATTTTCAAGTAAATTTGAGCCATTCTCGCTTTGTACAAAACTTTCAATTTGTGGGATTGGTGAAAATTATAATGCATGCGCCATGTTACTGTAAAATCAGCCACAACTCCTAAACTCCTTTAGTTAGGCCGTTGAAAATTTCTAAACTCGTAAAGTACATTTTAAGGACTCATTGTGTAGAGTATCAATAAAATTAAGGTTGAGATAATTTTTTTATAAATTACTGGAAATGTGTATTTGGTGAAAATTACAATATTCGCATCATATTGCCTCACAATCAGTCACAATTTCGAAGGATTGAAACTTACCTCTATCTTAATTCTTAAAATGCATTTAAATAACCCATCTTGTGAAGTTTAAATCCAATTGAAGTTAATATAGTTTTTTTATAAATTGTTTGAAATATTTGATTGGTAAATATTTCAATAAATGCGTCATTGCTGTACAATCAATGATAACTCCTGAACTCCTTTAGTTAGTGACGTAAGACTTTCTGAACCCCTGAAGTACGTTCCCATTAAACATTCCACAAAATCTGAGCTGTTCTCGCAATTCAAAGGATTGCCTTAACCAGGGATTGTTTGAAATTATATTGAAAACATCTTCTTGTCTTATAAGCAGCTACAACTTCGAAAATCCTTTAGTTAGACAGATGAAATTTTCTGAACTTCTAAAGTACGTTCCAGTAACCTGTTACGTAGAGTTTCAATGAAATCGAAGTTGAGATAATTTTATTATGAGTCATTGAAATTTGTTTGATGTAGCTTCATGTACAGTTAGTCACAACCCTCAAACTCTGAGTTAGTTGGAGAAGTGAGTCTTTCTGAACTCTTGAAGTACGTTTGTATTAAGTTCTCCACAAAACCGGAGTTGTTTTCGTATTTAAAAACCAATTCAAAATATGTGATTACAATTTTACTAAATAATTTTATCTCTTGTTTCAGATGTTCCACACCAAGCAACCGGAACGTAATTTCCACCATTTCCTCGACCACCTAAAACTATTTTAACTCGTCTGAACCCAAATCCTTCTCAATTTTTACCATGCCGTCCTCTTTGAAAGCCTAATCGGCTCGCACAATGCTTTCGGAGAACTTTTTCCTGTCTTGGTAAGACCCGTCTCTTTTAACCGATCATGTTTAATAATCTCCTGACGCGTATTACTAGTCCTTCCGCTCGACGGAGGTACACCTACCAGTGTACCGAGATACATTCGGACCCGGAAGATACCCAGCCGGCCGTTTCCAGGAGGCCGAGGCTGTTGGAGAGGAGGAAGAAAGGCAGGAAGTTCCTGGAGAGCGGATTGAGGCAGGCGAGGAGCCTCGGCAGATTGGACGGGCTCAAAGAGGTTAGTGGAGCTCGATAATTGAATGTTTATTCGTACGTTAGGAATAGAGGGCCAGTGGGAAAAATGCTCAGTTACCCTCTTCAGAAATCTGGACTCAGTTGGAAAAGTTAAAATTCCTTAGGTGCACTTTACTCTTAAGATTAATTAAGTAGAGTGAATTTTTGAAATGTTCCTAATACATTTCTATTTTCAAACATTGTTACGCACTGGGACGCACCTAGCTTTCTGCCTTTTGAACACCTGAACGGACCTGGGCAATTAATTATATTTTACTGCTGGGACGCACCTCCAACGTTTTACTGACTTACGGTGTATAAAGAGTGGAGGAAATAAAACATAAAGTAGTAAAATACTGCTAATTGCATCAGAATTAATTCTATTTAACGAATTTTCTGTAACAGTAAAGCAAACAAGTGGCGAAAAATATTTGTAAACAACGTATCCAGAGTACAAAACTTAAGTACACGTGCCGTCGATGCTCGTTACGTTTCAGCTAAAGTTAAATAATTATTGATAAGAAGGCTTTTACTTATATGTGCCATCGCCACCGATATGATGGCCATGCGGCGATTTTATCGAGTAGAAAATATATTTAATTTTGATTTATGAGAAATTGCTACCGTCATTCCTTTAAACTAATGAAGTGGTGCATCTTGAAGCAATGAAGAGTTATATAATTCAAATTAACTAATTAATCGTTATTATAGCGTGCCTGTGCTTCACAACGCGTTTTTAAACCATAGAGATGCAGCAAGAATCCAATCGATATTTTGGCGAATTCGCCAAAGTTTGTGCATTTTAGGGCGGTTCCAATGTAACTAAAATTAGTTGACATTTTCGACTGAAATTTTATATGTAGCTTTAAAACTGCAGTGCTAACTTGGGTCTTGCAATTCAATTTAACTAAATTTAATGATAGTGGAAATAATTAAAAAATAGTACAAATTCCTTTTTTCTTTTGGATTTGAAAAATATTAATAGCAGTGCTAAATTCATCGATCAGTTTTGTACAATACGATACAAACCACATTAAAATTGATTAATTTCTAAGCGATTTATATTTAAACATCGATCTACAAGGGTATAGAGACTTATAAGATTATGAAGGGTGTGACAAATTTGTTACAGTAGGATCAATCACTCTTGAAATGAAAATATTGTTAGTAACATCGATTGTAATTTCTACAAAGGCAACATAACCGGTTGTGTAAGGGATAACCGCCGGTTTATTTTCATTTTTAAACCTTCTCCTCATTAATAAGTGTCTCGGCCCAGTTTCTCAACGCAGGCAATTCACACCACCACCTAAGGTCTAATTTTATTAAGTACGAACTCGCTTAGCACTTACCTCGCCTGTCATTAGCCCGGGACATGTTAAAGAGCGCCGAGTTATCTGGAGATAATCCAATTTTTACCACTATTAATAATATCGATGATAACGATCGCGAAGATGCGTCTTATTATTCATTCTACGCGTACCAGTTTACCCACTGAACATCTAAAGTGCCATAAATTCTACCTTAAATTATCTTAACTGTCATCGTCTACAATAAGCCGTGAGGTGAAGATTCTCTCGCCCGTCGATTAGATAAAATTTTCACCGCGTCGTTCTCCTCGGGTGAGTTTCGAAGATTGTTTTTTTCATTTTATCGGGCGGCGGAATTTTGCTTTATTGATCTAGTTAAACATAGATTTCGGCGCCGATTGCGTTAAGGTGTGTCGGGGTGAAAAAACCTGCTAACTATAGTTACCTCAAGACAAAGTAAGACTTCTGTCAATATTGAATCTTACGCAGCCCACGAAAATGAATTATTTTGATTATTTTGGACTTGGCTAAGGGTAGCAGTAAAACGATTACTGTAGGATTATAATCTTGCACCAAGAAACAGGTCGTATTGGCCTATTATATTAGGCCTGTAATTAGAGGATTAGAAGTTAGAATTAGAGTAATTAGAATTTGTTATAATTTAGAGTTTCAATAAACCTTCGTAATTCTTTTAAATTTAATTTTATGAGTCAGTTTTTGTCGCTGCGAACTAAACTTCCTATTTTGAAACTAATTCAGGTATGTGCTTCAAATTTATTTGCACCTTATGCCATGAGTTTTCCAGTGCTTAAAAAAGTTTATTAAGATTTATTTTTGATATATTGACAGGAAATAAAAAAAATAACTATTTCGATTTTATTGTTTAAACAAAGTGGTGACGCGGAAAGTTTGAAATTTAAGTCGCTGTTACTAATATTTTTATTAAAAAATACATATTCATTACCCTATTTTGACCAACTACAGCCTCAATATTGAGTCTTGATGTGGTTTAAAAAGGACCAACCGGTTTGTTTTGAATTCACTTAAAATGAAAACAAGCGTCGGTCGAAGTCTACTTCGAGAAGAAATCAAACCTGATTTTTACAAACTGCCCACGATTAAACAGGAATGGAAAAAAATTTAAGTTTCTAAAGTAATTATCAAGGAAATGCATTTATTGTAGTGCATAAATAAATAAGAGGAGGTTTCGTTTAGCGTTATCGGTTTTGGTAACAGTTTCCATACCCTTTTGCACAATAGTGTTTCAGTGAATGTATGCAAAGGTAATACGATTTCAGTGTGTATTAATTCAATTCCTCACACACGGTCTATATCTTAATTGAATCGAGCATATCTTGGAGCTATGATTAACGCGCCATCATAACTGAAATTCAATTTAAAAGTACCTATCCAGCGTCAATTGGGTCGTATTTGCCTCTAGATCGCCAGCGCTAGATATCGTCTTCCTCAAGAGCCGTTAATTAGCAATAAATTGGAAATGCGCCTTCCCCGTTGGTCTTTGGTGAGTTTATCTTTTGTGCGCGACCTTGCAACGCAAGTACTGTTATGTAATAAAAGCGAGCTTTAAGGACAATCCTTTTACACTCTCCACTTATTCACGTACTCTCATACCGCAGGAATGTGCGACGAAATTAACGACCTAGAACGAATCGACGAGGCCTCTTGCGCTTAAGCAGATCCACCAGGTCGTATTTGCTATCGTCTGCTAAAAGCCTCTCCGGCCGTCCCTGAGTTTCAATAAATTGTCACAGTTTATCTTAAATTTAAATTTAAAATGTCCGCGCGTGCTCTCCGAACAATTACATTACCGTCGATTTGATTCGATGCTCTTCTAATTAAAACTTGTGTTTATGATAGGTTGTTTTCCATCACAGCCACCATCGTTAGTCACGCCTCAATTAAGCAGACATCGGCTGCTATTAATTTTCAATATTTTAATAGTCGTTAATTATAAGGCAAATCTTTGTACTATATATTTTTATTTTATCTCAATTAATTTGTTGAAATTATTATTTCCTTGATCGTTTCCTGGATTCCGGAAATACGGTTATTAGGGGTCAAATGAAAAGGACCTTTACTTTAATCGTAACAAATTATAATAAAAATTTAATGAGCCGAACACCGAAAAGTCGAAAATCAAATTTTCCACCATTTTTGTTAAAACCTTCCTTTCGTCTCAAAAAAATTTTTGTTCAAATGTTTCCAAATTCGCAGTGAAACTTTGAAGATAAGTGCTACGACTTTTCTATGGAAAGGAACTTTATGAAAATTTCTAATTTATCTATTTCGTCAACTATTGTAGACTTCGGCTAGTTAGAGCAATGAGCGCCTTCAATCTTTTAACTCAAGCTGTTATAATTTCCCCAAATGTCAAGATATACCGTTGTTCTAATCGGTTAAACTGTTTAACACGTGTCGGCATAAAAATATTCATACCTGATCAGGCTTTTGCACCGGGCACTGTACCTCTATTCTTCCCCTCAGTTGATGAATACTGTTACCCCATGCGGTGTAAATAGCCCTTTATATGCGGTAAGGAACAAGAACACAGATATCGTAACCTTCTTATTCAAAGGGACTGTCGCACATTCTCTCTCCTTAGGGCTACTCTCCGTACTTTTCGAATTTGGTTATTGTCTAACTGTATTTAACCTAATAAGTGTTTCGTTTAAAAGTCTCAGTAAGAGTCTGATTGAATTCCCGTCCATTGGCCATACGAGTAGTGATTGGCCGCTCTAATGCACTTATGTAGGAGTACCCGTGCAGATGGGTGGAAGCACCTCAATAGGGCACTCCGTTGAGGCCGTATGTATTAAAATGCTATTGAGAAGAAACGGCAAAAGAGCCTTAATTGTAATGCGTTGTGTATGTACCAACCACCACGACATATTTACGGCCTATATGAAATGGACAGTTCTTGGGAGTAAGTAAAATTGTCTGCAGGAGACAGGGTTGGCTTGCTCCTTTCTGAAAGCAGGTTTGCTGCCACTGCCCATTTCGTTAGGTTAAATTAATGCCTAAATTTCTTTCGAAAATCCATAGACTTGACAATTTTGGTGTGTACCTAGAAAGTTTCGCTAATGGCAAGTAACTGGGCCGAAAGTTCACTGTCGTCCAGGAAAATACCATCGATTCTAACGTATGATCATTATAAGAAGAACCCAAGAAGACTCGAAAACACAAATAACGTTGTCAATAACAGCAACCGAAAGAATTTAATCCGATTGCAAACGAGTCACACACGCACATACACAGCTATTCTCCCTTGTCAGGCGATAAATCAACGATTTCGATTATCGCATTTTATAGGTGATCTCCACCTTGCATTAAATCAAGGTACGCAAAGGTCACTTTTAAGGCCGGTGCATCGAACCAGCAACGACCATGTAGGACGGAAGTTCGTTATGGTAGGTACTCATTTTGTCATTGTACGGCCATATTGTGTAACGAATCGTAGAGCAGTGGTAGCACTCGACGACAAACGTAGGCAGAAAAATTTAAGTAACTATACGGCATAAGTAAAGGTGGAAAGAGTTCACCACGGTGCTTAATGTTCCAGTAGGAACAAGACAACGAAGTGTGTAACCCTTAAGCGGCACTCATCGACGAAAATGTCGAGGCTAGACCCTGGAACATGGTAGTGAGAGTTCCAAATAGGTGATGTTTGGATTACAATAGAAGGCATCCTGGTTTCGGACTGGTTGAAATGAGTGATAAATTACTTCCTTCTCCTTGCCAGTAATGCTCGATTTTTCTGCGTGCATCTGTCAGAAGCACGAGTGTAACAAATCGTATGAGAGGTTTTAAATTGCAGTTGCTGCAATGACACCGGGGATAACCTCCGGGGAAAAAAGACGATTTATTACCTTACGCGTTTCAACCGCCGGTACTGCTCACGTCATACACTCGCATTCAACCCGGAGTTATCCGGCAGTGACGCAACGCGACGTGTGCATAAAGTGTAACAAATTTAACGCGACTGAGGAAGCTGATGTGCACGCCCGAGGGAAAAGATAGCATAACAACGTTAATATCATCAAAGAAGACAATAGCCGCAGTGCATTCGGTTTCCCATGTTGGTTAACTTAACTGCGGGCTTCATTGTCTGGTGGTGAAAAATTGTATTTACATGAGGCAGCGCTTCGGTTCCGCGCCGCGAGTCGAAAACATCCATGCACCGTCACACGACGAAGACCGGAAAATACGTTTTCTTTTCTATCGGCGGAACCCATGTGGTCCACGAGCGCAATCGCGACCATTCAATTATATCTGGAGCTCCTGTTTATGCAACGCAAGGCGATATTCGACGGAATGTAAACGTCAAAGCTGGTGATTTCTTAATACGAGAGATACCGGTCGAGGTTCGATAGATATAATTAAACCGAATAATAGTTCAGACACTGCTGGATTCAATAAATTTGTGCTTTAGGCAGGACACGAAGTGTGAAACCGTTACGACACAGCGCTGATTAGGTTTAATACCGGTCGAATTACCATGCAAAGCGCAATAACGTTCTCCTGAGCTATGGTGTCGTGTTACCATTGGAGATGGTCATCGTTTAGGTGTCTGTATAACCAGAAAATTCCTATAAAGTTCGTGATTATTCCTCGGGGATGTGTAGCTAAGAGGATGACCCCCATGTCATCTTAGTCAAAGCTGACAAGGTTAACGTATCAGTTTTAATGGACACACGGTATTATGACAACGAAATAACAACCCTTCTACAAGATAAGGAGACATGTATAAACATAAATTAAGATCCAACTTCATAATGATAACGTTTCCAGAATTTTTAGTGAAAACACAAAAGTGGCTATCCATTAGTTGGGAGGTTCGCTACGACATGCCTCAGTTTCCTTATTTCCAACGTTCCAAGGTAGACCAATCGTATTTTTTTGGGCAGAAAATGAAGAAATTTAAACGGTCCTTGCGATTTCGCCCCAAGAGAATTTATATTTTACAATTCTAACGGTGAACGAATGCCAGATTAAAATAACGTCTAATTTTCGAAATATAACGTGTTCAAACATAAAACATAACTAAGGCTGGGCAAATATGCCTCAAAAATTAATTATTATATGCACTTTCTATGTCGTAAAAAATAGCTATTTGATGGAACTAAATGTGCTGTAAAACTCTAAAATAAGCCTTCAAATATGGATGTTGTCACGTATTATGTACATTATATGCCTAAACTTGTAAAGCTTGTACATGATGTTACATTGCTTGTTTTTTATTGCCGCAAAAAGGCTCACTTTCTTATTAAAGTATGTATAGAGATATTAATCTATTGGCAGTATTCAATAAAATGTATTTAACTGATCACAAGCAGCGATCACTTTACTACATCAACTTGATTTGCCTAATTCTTTCCGCAATATCGAGTAACAACAATATATAATACTAAAAACAAACAAAAAAGCAATTTTAAATATTTATTTTTACTACTAAACAAAAAAAAAATATAAGTACACATTTAACCTGAAATAATATATTTACAAAAAATGAAAGCGATACCTAACAACCTAACTAAACAAAATTATTGCAATAATCATGTGCTTTTCAAGAATTTCTAAAAGAAAACTTCTTCTGTTGTCTTATAGGATATTTTTGTATCGCGAAAAACTCCTTTCAATGTCTCACATGACGTAATGGGGCAATATTTAAATGGGTAAAATTTTTCCAAAATAATCTGCGTTCTGATTATTACATCATTTGATGGGCACTCTCCATAAATCACTTTTCGGGCATATTACAATAAAGCTAAATCACAATTTTTTGTGAATAACGATTTCAATTTTTCAGATAAGCGTGAACGTACTACATTAGTTGACAATTTTATATGATCACGAAAATCTTCCATTATTAAGAGTGACTCTGATTGAAGAAGATTTTGTTCTTCTAATTTTCTTAAAATTATTGGAATTCTGCTAAAATTTGCTTTAATGAAATTTAATTAATTAATTCAAATTTTTCAAAAAGTTGTTTACAATCTGCTATACACTGACTAGAAGTTGCATCAAACTTTGAACTAGATTTGTGTATTTTCCAATATGCTCAGCATAAGGCAATGCTGCCTCAATCCATGTTCCCCATTTAGTTAGGATAGGTTTTGGTAGAAAAGAGTTGTGTTTTAGGAATTTGCAGCAAAAATGACCAAAATATGCTCGGATATGCTCTTTCATGTTAAAATATGGAACCTGTATGTGCTTGTGCTTTAAAACTCCAAAATAGGTAAAATGTGCTAATTAAAGTTTAGTTTTTTTTAACTAAAAAAGACATGTAATACGTAAATATATCATTTTCATGTAAGTTTACCCATAAATAAAAAATATGCGATTATGCACTTGCCCAGCCTTACACATAAATTTAGAACAAAAATAGTAACGTTCAAATAGCCATTTATACTATTTTTCTCTTTCTGGTTTCATGGGATGGTGGTGTAGAGGACGATCTAAGTAAATATATGGGAAAACTTAAATGTCATGTGGAATCTAGTAAAAAACTCTAAGAGTGAAAATATACAATGTTATGTTACAATAATGGATTGTAACACCATCATTTTCCCCGATCAATGAGGATATTTTTGTTCAAGTTCCACACCTACACTTTCTAGTAATACATAGGAATTATTTACTTTCGATATTCAATCAGAGGAAATCGAATAATCCTCATACCGTAGAGGAATCGATAGGAATTATTGCACCTGCTACACACGACAGGCAGCGAAAAAGCAATTCCGCACGTCCGTCGATCAGGATTCAAACTTCCATCTGAACAGCTTATCTAAATAGGAAGTTTCCGCGGAGTTGGTACATGAAGTAGCGGCGATTTTTTCGCGCCACGGGCTCACCGTTATGATACCACGAAACGGATCGTTCTCCATTCAAATAAGCTTTTTACCATCACAGACCGATGGACACGGTTTATCGTGGAGCGTTTAGCGGTGTGACCGACGAGCCACCGCGAGGCGCGCGCGGGCCAATTACGTCGGTCGAGAGGAAAAAATCCCTGAAAAAAGTCTACGGTAGTTACTGATGCTCTTTTTTACACGTAAACGTCGGAGCGGGAAGCTCGAAGGACGAGGAGAGATGATGATTGGTTCAAACGGGCGTGAAGTGAATTAAACGTCGGTTGTTTGGCAACAATGGTGGGTGGAATATTTTGGAAAAAGTTTCAGGGATGATTTTTACTCGAATTTTCGATTTTGGTGCTCATATCGAAATAGTGCGTGGCGCTGATTGTAATAAATTCCATTTCGAGGCGATGCTGTTTGAATCGGATCACCTGATCATTGGGAAAGAACTTTAAGGGTTGAAAATCCAAAAAAATGCTTTTGAAAAAACTAACATTAAATTCGTAAGTCATGTAATTTCCCATGTCAGCTTATTTAAATGTGCGTATATTTTTTAAACAATTGTTTAAAAAAATCAAATTTGATGTTTTCAAATAAAAAACATTCGTTTTTCTTCAAATTTTTAAATTCGGAATACATTTTGGATCCCTTTCACTTTTTTTGGATATCATGTAGTCATGTCAGGTGGTTAAGTGGAAATAATACAGGCTAGACTTCGCCCCCTCAATTGTAATCTACATTGTAAAACATGGTACCAATTAAATCAAATATTATTACTATTACTATTATAACTGTATACAAAATTATTTTACTTCTATATCGCGTACTTCAATTATAAATGGTAAAGGCGAATTTAACTGGGAATCCCTACATTTCAACTACACCACAAAAGTGCTACAAAAATCTTCAATGTACCTACAGGGTGTTTGTCCACTTCGATGCGCTCCTTATCATGAACGCATCTATGTTATCTGTAATTGAGTCGTTTGTCATACCCACATGCCAATACAAAGACCGTTAAATGGAGCTTTATTATTTGTTGTATCATCATACACTAACAATACAAACTAAGGTGTGTCCTAGAGTAAAGAATCTTCGTTTGTTCTTCATAAATTGGAGTAATTTCGATAACAATGAACTCACTTTCAATATTTACTTACGGCCATTGTTCGGGGAGCATAATGGAATAATTAACTTAACGTTAGAACGCACTAACGGGTAATTAAATTTAATGAAATATGCCTCGTAGAGGATAAAAGTATCATGTAACTAACTGTGTAAGCGAAATACACAAGAACACATCTAATTAGAGCTAAATATATGTAGTTCGCGACATAAATTGCCATCAATATGAAATGCTCTAATAACATAGAATAGATACGTTTAAAACGGATGTGATAGTCACGTTCGGACTTAAATTTTTGAAAATACCGGCCCATTTACACAACAGAGTGTGAATATACTTTTACACCATATTTAATATTATAATGGAGAAAGTTTCATGGTCGATCGACTTCTGGAAAATGTTCACATGTGCGCAGTGCTTAGATAAGACGGAGTATTAATGAGAAAATTTCTCCTGTCGATGACACAAAAAATTAACACGTTTTAGTCTTTCGACGTTGTAAGTACCCCGATTTCGCCCGTTCCTTCCGCGATGTATCATTACAATATTTAAATGGGTACCGTTGTAGCTGAAATTGCCTATTAAGAGATGCTGGACTAAAGTGTTTATTTCTACGAGTTGTGAAATGTTGAGTATTCTTGTTGAATGTTTTATCATTGCTACCAGCAGGTGCTGTTGTGCCATCCTTCCTCCTTTCACTCTTGTGTCTTAAGTGGTCCCATGAAGTCTAATTGTGATTTCATTAAAATCCATACGGAGGAAGAATCCAAAAACCATAGATTCAGGAATTACTTAAACTGAAATCAAGTTCAAATGGGTAGATATACATTCGTCTATGGCCCAGAAAGTAATTTATGATTTATTGCAATGTTTCATCCCTTGGAAACCAACCATGATGGCGAAATTTACCGAAAGGATTAGCTGAAAGTGTTTAACGACTGTTTTTAGTTTTATTTCTGATTTATTGCAACGTTTCATCCCTTATAAACCGCCCATGTGTTTAAGAACTTTACCATAACAGCGATTGTTTTTTGAACAATAACATTCTTAATTTTCTAGATAACTGATCACTCCAACGCCTATTTTGTAGGGAATTTAGAGCTATAAGGTTTATAACCCTTCGTTTCTGAGTTTTTGAGTTTAATTGGCTCGAAAAAGGTGATTTTCACACTCAAATGCGATTAAAAAAAGGGGGATCTATTAAGCATCCTAGACAACTAAGAAAACCTCATTTCTGTACTGTTGCATTTTTTACGTAATTTCTTTAATTTTTGAGTTGTAAAAAAAAACGAAATTTTTTTCAAAGGTTTCAAATTAGAAACGATTTAAAAATCTCCAACCTATCAAATTTAATTTTAAATGTTAAAAAACTTCAAAATCTGAAAGAATAATTCCAGAGGTTCTTTAAAATTTTTCATCTATAAATTAGATGGTTTTCAAAAATTTCAAACAATTTCATTATAATTTCCAACGTTAGATAAATAACAGGAAACAAATTACAGAGGTTCCCCTATTACCTCAAATGACGGAAGTGCTTTGAAATAGAATTTAGAAGTTTTGAAGGAAGTTTCAAATGTTTTTAGTTCTCCAAGGACCCTAGAAGAAAATAGAGACTCTGCTAAATGATCATAAATATGTTTTACAAGCTTTCTTGTTTTACTTTCAAACGATAGATAGTCTGAATCATGCTGAATTTTTTTCTAGAGGTTCTATTAGAACATTAGAAAGCCAGAAGGAAAACCTAGAAGGTTTATGGTAATCACACACTGATCAAATTTTATTTTAAGCCTTGGAAAAATTTCGTAGAGGAAGTTTCAAATGTTTTTAGTTCTCTAGGGCCGTAGAAGAAAATAGAGACTCTGCTAAATAATCATAAATACGTTTTAGAAGCTTTCTTGTTTTAGTTTCAAAAGGTAAAAAGTCTGCATCATGCTGAAACAAATTCTAAAAGTTCCATTAGAACTTTAGAAGGCAAGAAGGGAAACCTAGAAAGTTTATGGAAATTACACACTGAGCAAATTTTATTCTAAACCTTAGAAAAATTTAATACTTTGGAAGAATGAATCTAGAGGTTCTTCTAAAACCTTCTAAATTCTAAAAAATTTCATTTCACTTTCGAACATTAGAAAAACCTAGTAAACAAATTTCAGATGTTCTTCTGCAAACTCAAATGATTGAAAGTAAATCGAAAATAAAAGTTTTGCAAAGTTTCGAATGTTTTTAATACTTCGAAGGACCACAGAAGAAAATCTAGATTTTCCTGCATAGCATTAAATATGTTCTGGAAGCTTTCTAGGGTTAGTTTGAAATAATAGAAAGTCTGAATCATGCCGAAGAATTCTAAAAGTTCCTTTATAATTTCAGAAAGCTAGAATGGGGTTTTATTTGAGACCTAGAAGGTTTTTGAAAATCTCTAACGTATCAAATTTAATCCTAAATGTTAGAAGATCTAAAGAATCTAGGATAGTTCCAGAGGTTCTTCTAAAACCTCCAACAAACCACCAAAGATTAGATGCTTTAAGAAAATTTCAAACAATTTCATTACACTTTCCAACGTTAGAAAGGGCCTCGAAAACAAATTACAAAGGATCTTCTAAAACCTCAAATGAGCGAAGTGACTTAAAATCGAATGTGGAGTTTTGCGGGATTTCAAAAATATTTCAGCTCTCTGGCGGCCATAGAAGAAAATTTGTTTTAAATGTGTTCTAGAAGCTTTCTCGGTTTATTTTTGAACAATAGAATCATGCTGAAGAAAGACTAGAGATTCCTTTAAAATAATAGAATGCCAGAATAGGGTTATAATTGACACATAGAAGGTTTATGAAAATCTCAAACGTATCAAATTTAATTCAAAATGTTAGTAAATTTCAAGTATCGAGAAAAGTATTGGCGCAGTTTTGAGCCTCGTCGTTCCACTCTGACAGTTCGAGACACTCTAGGGTGGATCAATATAGACTTACAGACTCCTAGAGACCCAAAGCAGATTGTAATTATAATGGAAAGTTTTGTGAAAAAGACATTTGTAGCCAGTAACTATAACTTCTATATATATTTAATGTCTGTGTAATAAAATAAATGAGTGATAAAATAAATTATTACTATTATCTGGTTTCCACAAGCAAATTGTGAGATTCTTAACGTGCAGCAGGTGTCAACATCATACGGCGTTCTAATAACAGTTACCTCATACTTCCTGATAGTATTGAATAAAAACTGACCAATTAAGGAAATTGCGCTTATACCCCTGAACGACTACAGGACGAAATTTAGTCGAGGTTAAATAGGTATAATTGTTATCGCCATTGTAAGTCCAATCGATTCGATTAACCTAACGAGCGTTCCACCGGAGTATACGTTAAGCAGTTTTTTACAGCATATAGATGAATTAAGCTTATCTATTGCAATTTAACGTCTTAGCTTTGCTACTTCCATTTCCTCCTCTGAAGCAAAGTCGCCGTCATTTATTATCGAAATAATTAGCAAAAAAATCCCAAAAACCGGTTACGTACACCTCATTGAGTCAATGCCCTTTTGATTATGTAAATATACATAAACGCCACGTACTCCCCGCCAAAACCTTTAACAACCACTAATAAAGAAATGGTGAGCAAATAAATCTCTGAATAATAATAAGACGCGCTTCTTCAGACGCCAAAATTTACACATGTAATTAGCGATACATTTCGAAGACAAACTGCACACGATTACTGGCAGGTTTTTTCTTCTCGAACAATTCAAGGTTTTCAAGGTGTTGTTCTCCGTTAAATCTTTCCAAATTTACATAATTTTAGACGTGAAAATGCTGCCTTGGGTGCATGTAAATTAATACGTCTGTTGATTAAACAATTTGAGATTTTTATTCCTTATTCGTCGAGTTTTCGGGTAATCGCAGCTTTCAAATTTTTTCAGTATTAAATATTTATTCTGGTATGGAGCTGCTACTCAAAATTTTTAAAATAGATTAAATCCAAAACGACTTCAAATTTAATGGGTTTTCTAATGGTCACTCTAAGGGGTTAGGACAGCTTTTAGGGGATGGTGCGGGGGTTGATGCTAATATGAAATCCCTATGCTTTCGTTACTGTGAGACTTTTTACTCCGGAGGATCCTAGCTTCATTTTTTGCAGTATGGTTCATTTAGGGGTTGAAATTAGTTAAAATCAGTTTTCGAAGTCTCTTTATTAAAATTCGTGACGTTTTAGCAAGTCCAAGCAAAAGATGTAGATCTTAAAGAGACGTGTCGATGTTATATAGCGCAACTTTCTTTAAAAAAATGTCTTCACGCCTGAAAAATGATGAAATCTTTATTTCTTTTTAAATTACTATAGAAATAGGGGGTGTATAGTTTAAATCTATGAATTGTAGGCATAATTATTCTCTATATTTTTGTTCTCGAGCATAACCCCTGATTTTTACGTTTTCCCCCCTACGAGGGGTCGAATATTCAAAAACAATATCCAGAAAAACCATTGAATATTTTTCATTGATCGTGGAAACTTATTTGTAGCTTCAACTGTCAACTATATTTTTGCTCATGGATCCAACGGGCGTTTTGTTGTCATTTCTGAGTGGAAAATGGAGGAGAGGAAAAGTTCTAAAGCCTGAAATTGGGCGTCGATTGGTTATAATGACATTCCCTTAAAAAACACTGCAACCCTTAAGAAAAATGGTCCATTTTTAGGGTATATTTCATGTTTATATGTAGAAATCATTAGTTACATTTTATTTTATACACATCTTATATACCAAGCCTTAATTTTGCCCTGTTTTCATCTCCAATTCCAAATAAAAAGTTTTATTGTAGGGAAATTTACGTCGATAAAGAAAATTTCGTAAAATAATTTTTTTCCACGGACCCTCCACTGTACTTAACAGTTCTTTCATGTTTCTCAAAAGGGGGTGAATTTCACCTCTCAAAAAGGGGGTGATTGTCTTCCTTGTTAATTCCCTATCACGTGCAATTAACCCCTACAATACTTTCATCTCCCTGGTAGGGAATGGAAACTTATTCCCATTTTATCACGTGCACGTGCAATGAATTAATATTTCATTATACCACTATCTAATGGAGACTCCTATTAATTACTATATATTATTCATTAATACTTTGATTGTTTGTATTTTTTCTTATTTATTAATGTCCCCTATCTGTCCCTAAGTGAACCGCCATACAAAAAATGTTAAACAAAAATAGAACTAGGATTTTGGAAGTGAAAAGTGTCGCAGTAGCAAAAGCGTAGGGGTTATGTTTTAGCTCAAATCAACGCATCAGTCTTCCATCCCCTAAAAGTTGCCCTAATCCTCTAGTATGGCGAAAACTTAATTTAAAGTATCCGAATGTCCCACCGAATCTACTGTCAAAATGAAAATATTTCGTTTTTCCGTACTTTAAGGAAACAGGAAGGCTTGAGCAAAATATGTTGTAGTAATTTTTTAGCCTGAATCCAACAGAATTCTTTTACTCCAAAACTCCAATACAGCTTTCATTTCAAATTCATATGTAATTGAATTTCTTGATGAAGTTACAATTTTGGCTATCACTCTAGAAGGTTTTTAAAAATTTCCACTTTTCACGGGTTTCTTTAAAATATATGGGATAGGATAGTTTAGCTAAAGTTATACTTTGACAAATTTTGTTTAAACCTCAGTTCAGTACATTTTGCTTGAAAATTACCATGTAGTACTCATACTCTAATAGTGTTTTAGTTAGTGACTTAAACCAGGCAGACTTCACCTAACGATTCAGTACCGTTTCAACAAAATTAAAGTTCCAGTAAAGTTTTCGTTATTATCTCTATAACCCTATTTAAATTAAATTATCCTCCATTATAAAGCCGATGATGATGATACTTTATCGGAAACGTGCGTCAGATCAGCAGCTTATATTCCTCCTGATCTATCACGGCAGATAGAAAAATTAGATAGCACGTCGGAGAGAGGAAGCGTAGACCACTTCATACACACACAGCAGATATACGTAGTACCTGTCTATTTTATTTTATGTATATCGCTAGAACGTAACACCGTTATATGGCATTCCTGACGTGCTAGCGACTCTGATCGCCGCATTTTGTGTATCGGTAATCATCGAAATAACAAATTAGAACCGATAGGATGTAGCGGCTTGCACCTTTCACGACCAAATTTGGCGCATTCGTAACTCGCCATTCGATAACTATCTCGTTTTCTCTCTCTTTCTGCTTTTAATGTTGAATCGTTGTCCCTTTCGGCTATTTTGAAGAGACGTGATTTTACTGATTCATATTGTCGTTTATGCGTGTCGATAATTATTAGGGGAAATACCCAAAATGGGACTATATCGTAAAAAGGTGTTGCGATTCTCTGAGAACATGAGTTTGGTAAGCAAAACCGTGTTTGCTGCTGCACTTGTGTATTTTAAAATAAGTTATATTTTTACATAACGTAACACACCTTGCATGTGTGTTTTACATATCGTGTTTTTAAAGGTGGTTTAAAGATTCTCGGAGCAATATTAAAAACTTTACACACAATTCTTGTGGTGTCGCAATTGTTCCATTTAACACATGGAAGTTAATTCGAACTGGGTTTCTAAACAATTTGCCGAAAAGTTTGCTAAGATAAATTAACAAAAATAACTGAGAAATAGTAGAAATTAACTCATTTTTTCAGAAAAACATGGTAAGTTGCAATGCCTTGTTAATGTTTAGGTTTCGTAAAAAAATTGGAAACCTACTAACAAAGGAAAAACATTTCTTTTACCCCTTTTGTCGACAATTTGGAAATTATATTTAATTTTTCAATATTTTCAAAATTTACAATATTTGACTACAATGATAAAAAGTTGTATCATTTTTTTAAAACTAGAGATATCTTCCAAAATCGCCAAAAATTAGTAACTGTTCTACTTCTGTTTTGGAATTACTTCCACTTGTTATAATTTTGAGTTTTCCTATCGATTTTCGTACAAAAAAATTACTCTAAATTCGTTTTCAACTGGCATTAGCATTTAGTTTTACGGTGACGATATACCATATATAAATGAGTTTTTGTACTTATATACTTATGTCCTTCTATTTTCTATATTTATGCTCACAATTTTAAAAAACTTACTTATCTTAAAAATATGCCTTCTACAATCTTTCTAGAATAAAAGTACCCCTGTAGATATCTCAAAACTGTATGGAAAACAAAAACATTCCCCCTATCCGATCCTTTAATATGGATGATGAGTGGAAAGCCAAATGGGCATCACCACCAAATAATAAACAAAAAATACAAAAATAATATAAACTAATTAATTTATCACAAAAACTATTTAAGAACAATTGGACAGTGACTATTTTATTTAAAATCTGCTGTGGAATAGTGAACTTTTCATCCCTATCAACCATTTTTGAATTATATAGAATTGATGTACTTTTAGACTTTTCGATTCTGTCTATCCAAAAAATTGTGAATGTATAATTTTTTGTAGTAATTATGTATTTATTACCACAGTATCCCTTACTTTGTGCCATGTCCAATCGTCCCAAGTCTTATTGGTTTTGTGGGTCTTCTCGTACTTATGGGTTCATTCATTCATTATAAACACATGACCATGACCATGACCAATTCGTTAAGAGCTTTATTTGTGTGTTCGTACTAATATGAAAAATTGACCAACCCAAGCATTATTTGAATATTGGAATTCCTTTTCGAAGGAAGTAATTTTCGAAATAAGAGACCTACCTATGGTTTTGCTGGAAAATATTTTGGAAACTACTGTAAAATAAAATGGAACTTGTGAAAATACTATCGAATGCTTGACATGAGCTTCAATGAAGTGATTCAGCCAATTTTTCGAATTTAAATGATTCTTGCAAATAAGCATACCTTGCAAAGACCTAATTCCAAATTTAAAAACCAATGAACTCTCAGAGATTAAAAATGAGGTTAAAATTAATGTAATACTATTTGGAAAAACAAAACGGTTAAATGCCTGAACCCATTTTCATTTTAAAAACCCATTAGTTTTGTAGCTCGTCGATTAATTTTAAATTTTATTTAATAACCGAATCTTTTCCACGCAATTAGCGCCAGCATCGGTGGAAATGAGTGCTTGAAACTGATTATTTTTTTATGGAAAATTTCATCTCGTCGGCACTTCCTCGAAAATACTTTCAAACCCCGTGACATACAATCCAATGAACGCCATTTTTTTATTCAGACTATTCAAAAAGCTCAGGCACCCGAAACGCGCGTCCGGCTTGAATTTCACCTTCACGGTGATTCGGTTATACACATAGAAAACAGAAATCGGTTATGCAGCTCTTCACGTGCCGATTTCGCGGTTCATTTCGTTCCATGGGATCCGTCATGGACGACAAAATTTTCTAAGAAACGCCGAAATAATTCTGGATTGATTCCGTAACCTTGATATCTTTAAAGGAATTGGGTTAATAGACTCTAAAATTTTTCACGCCGGGCCTATCAAGTTCGTAACAATTAAAATTCTACGAAAACATTACATCCGTTGTATATGCGTACATTTTTATTGCAATCTCGTCGTAAAAGCGATACGTGAACGATAAAAAAAGAAATATTGCTCAGGTGAAGTTGCTTTCTTAGTGCGTTAACAGCTATTTTTAATTCACTGCGCTTGTCATTCAGATTTTGAAGAACACAGTAGATAAAAACGTAGTGAATAGTGGAATGTAACAAAAGGGAAATTAAACGCCATCACAACCCACTTTTTCTTGGAACTTTTTTACAAAAACTGTCCAGAATTGGATTTTTGATCCTTCTTATCCGTAATTTAATTGTTTCAAAACTTCTCCGCCAAGTTTTATCATGAAATTTGAAAATTCACTATTTTAGAACGAAAAGACAAGGTGCGATTTTTCCAAAAATGGTCTAGTATTGGACCATTTTTTGCTGATAGGTTAAAGGTAACAGTGTCCTGATTTTAAAAGTGCAAAAATTTCGTTCGTAGCATGCGTACTTTTCGAGTAATTAATTATTAAAAAGTTGTTTCCAATTTTTTGAAAAAATATCAATTCTCAAAAACCTATCGAGGTGAAATTCGATCACACCTTTCATAATCGACTCATTAACAGATTGGAGTTGCGTGTCAATTTGAAAAAGGAAATTTCGACAGTTCATGATAGTAAAGGTTTTCCAAAAACCGTCTAAACCTGGATTTTCGAATCTTCGGTAGCAAATGGAAAAGAACCCTTGATTTCTAAACTACAAGAATTTCGTACCTAGTTTATTTCCGAGTTATTATTTATTGAAGAAATGTGTTCCAGTTATGGAAAAAATTTCGATATTTCGAAATCCCTTTGTAGCCCAGTTTATAGAGTTCTTTTGGTAGATAAAATTTAATAGCAGACGGACCAAAAAACTTTGTTTAAAATGGATCAAAGATGATAAAAACTCAAAATCTAAACAAATCAGAGCTTTTGCGTTTTTTTTAAACAATAAGAATTTTAAAAAATAGGTTGTTTTTTCGTTTTTTCACCATAGCGTGAAAGTTATTGACGGAAATGCAATACAATGTACAGACGATTTATAGGGATTTAAAGAACCCTCAAAATGAGCGTTTCTAAAAGGTAATCGCAGCATTTTTCATCGAGGAAACTCGTTAAAATGGACCCTTTTTCAAAAATTCACAGCTTCGTCTAATTTAAAGCTGAAACGCTAATTTTGCCTGAAATGTTAAGTTGTTATGTCTACTTTAAGGATCAACAGTTTTTGCACAATTACGTAATTAACAATATACACCGAAATCTTGCAAAATTCTGCGTATTAACTGAGATGGGCCGATTTTAATTTTACAAATGGTTTTTGAAAGAGGTCCTCAAAACCTACGACTTGGCTATCTTCGATTTTCTTATGTGTTTGGGGGAAATTGCGGAAAATGGCTTCGAACATTGCTTGAAACACACGATTTCATATTTCAAACTGAGCGGGGGGCTTTAAACAGCATAAAACTTGCGTTAACAAAGTTATAATTGTGACGAGAATTTTTAAAAAAAATGTTCAAATTAATATTTGTCGTCATTAACATTCGAAAAAGCATAAAGCTTCTACTTTTGAATCATGTTCCTTTAAGTTAAAGAAAAATCAAATGTGTTTTAAATATCCCCTATGTCGCCCCACTTACATGAATTATCTAATACGAGTGCCATGAAGTTTAAGAAAGAAACAATTTTAAATTTTATAAAGGGGACACTTTAAAAAGTGAAGTGGTGCTGTAAAGGTACCGGCGCATTCGCCAAAATAAATGAAATAAATATAAGTTCCTCTTTTGTACATACCCATTTTTTCAACGAACCGTCTCGTCATAAGGAAAAGCTGTACAAGGGCCACTTTCAAGCATCACTTCGCTATTTAATAAACTACAATTTTCCGACATCGTTCCATGCGTCAAACCCGTTCTCGTTTTACTTATCGAGAAGAGATTGCGTTTTCGTACTCCTGAAAAACGTCCGCAGATATATCATCGGATACAATCAGAATGACTCCTTTTTCTCACTTTTGATTTCTTTTTTGCCGACGTGGATTTCAGTTTATCGTCGAGCGTTCCCAAGAAAGAGTCGATCCGTACGAAAATGGCTAAATACTGACATAAAAATGGCTCGGACGTGGCAAAAAAATCAAGCAGTCGAGAGCGATCACATAATTCCTTTAGAATTGCATTGTTTTAAGGCATTGCCATCTTAGATCCCAACAAGGGAGTGAGTGCACTTGTACATTTTTATTTCCTCATCAGAGGCGTTGCACCGACGGGTATAGTAAACTGAATTACGCAATTTTCTCATTGTGTTATTACGGAATTATGTGATTACCTGCGAGTATTTAATTGCCTAGTAATGATTATTGTAATATAAAAGTAGTAGCATCTTCAGATAAAAAAATGTAATTAGATGAAATAGGACGGCATACGGTAAAAGTAGTGGAAGGTGTACACCATACCACTTATATCCCAGGATTTTTTTGATCCGTAGTTCTCTTTATATTAGGCGTTACTAGAGGATACGCCAAATAGAAATGGGATCGTCAATTAATTTTTACGCGCATATGGGGCGGAGCTAGGATGTAGACAGCATGGCATAGGGCTATCTCTGCGTCGATCTTTATTTGGCGTTTCCTCAATGAGTCATGTTTTCTCCCTTTAAACCACTAATTGCTTTATTCATGCGTTATGGATTCTACTTTCTTTGAGTCTTGATCTTCAAAGGAATAGTTCTTATCTCAAAGGGTTAAAACCTTATAGGAAACCTTATGAAACTGTGTATGAAGTTCACATCTTCAAAAACTCTGATGCAATATTTAGAACACCTGAAGGGTGGGGAAATTTAGGGTTCGTAGCTTTTAAACAACGTGAATCATTGGAACACTTATTCAAGGAGGACTAGGGGATACTAATTTCCTTAGGGGAAGAACGATTTACTAGGTAGAGCGAGGTAACGTTAGATTCAATGATTTAAATTAGGCTAACGGAACATGTGAGGCAAAACATGGCTTATTTGACTTACTGTTTCGGTTAAAATGAGTCTGTTTTGTATATATCATTTTGTTAGACGAAGATTAATGGCTAATCTATTGCTTGTTGGGATTATTCGGGGGTCTTTGTCGCTCTCAAGGTGTCTTCAAAAGGTGCCGATCTTTTTCT
Source organism: Cryptocephalus primarius (assembly GCA_963576515.1). Classification (NCBI taxonomy): domain Eukaryota; kingdom Metazoa; phylum Arthropoda; class Insecta; order Coleoptera; family Chrysomelidae; genus Cryptocephalus; species Cryptocephalus primarius. The sequence goes on from OY754941.1 coordinate 11,694,856, forward strand.
TTGTTTTTAACAACTTTTGAATCCCATGACGATTTTTGGATTTAATTTTTGCTTCGTACCTAAAAGTTACGCCATTGAATTCATGTAATTACCAGCCGGGAGAAGCGCATACGGTTTTATGCAAATCTGGAGTCACGCACGATCACTCTGAGGAACAGTGTAAGATTTATCCTTCAAATAAAATTATTTTGAACGTCACTGTCACGACCATGTCGTACTTTCTTGATACAAACGCGTCTTCGTGTTTACTCTTCAATGATGTTACGTTTAAGTTTCTTACTATTGTGTTTACTTATTTATCGTTTTTATTTTCGAAGCGAGTACACTTTTTGGATTTACAAAAAAAAATTAGAAACAAATTTTCCTGTTCGGGGTGAATAATTCATGCGAGTCGCTTGTATTGCAATCGTTTGATGAAACTCGCGGTGCTTTAATTTTAAATTTCTATGTCAGTGGAATGGAAGGCTCAATTATAAACCGTGCGTAAAAAGTTGTAAAGTTATTCAAAATGTAACACAAATTACGTTTTTGAAAAAGCGTGCGTGCCTCGTAATCGTCGTAATAAATCTCCGCCGGGTAAATGCCATAACGTTTTATCATTCGATCAGTTTCTAGCATACTTTCCGTCTCAGTTCTAAAGTGGAATATTTTTTTGCGCAAATATTTCTGCAGTATTCATATATATTTGTCCTCAATGTGAACGATTGGGTGTGTAGTGGAGAAAAGTTTCGTAATTTATTGCGTTGCCGACATGCATCGGACTCGTTTCCTTTGATATCACGACTGCACCGAAAGCAATAATTTTATCCAAAAATATTCGTTACTGCCCTTCCCTCGAAATCGAAAATCGTCCAGGTCGTCTCGGTAACTATTACAGCACTATCAAAAAACTGTAATAGAGACGCGCATTAGCCTTAGCCTATTTAATACGGTCAATATTATTGCAGCGATGTCGAAGTTCTTCAACATATTAATCATGTATTTTCGTAGGCGAGAATCCCCCACCTGATATGCTGTCTACTATAAATAATTTCTGTTAACCGCGTTTTAATTCTTGTTTAAGCAACGCACTGTCACAGTCTGGAGTAATTTTATAATAAAATGAAAGCTGTATTTACTGCACTTTAATACACAAAACAGCCTGCTAGTACGGTTAAATTGAAGAAATTTCAGTTTTGGAATAATAAATGCATAAAAAATTTAACATAATTTACTATAGGTTCCATAATAGTAAAGAATACTTTAGTTAAGTACTCACCTGAAGTTTTAAATAAACTTAATAGGGGACAGTTTTGGTACACATTATTTTCGAATTCGTTTTCGTGCCATTGTACTTAAAAAATTTTAACATAGCATTTTAGACAATCATAGAGTTTTGGAATATTTCAGGATCTTTTGCAAATTTTACTGAGCGTTACCATTACCAATTATATATTTATGGACTATTCCTGTCGTTCAATTATACTGGGAAAGAGGAAACTTGTAATTAATTAATCGGTGAAACAGTTATTTCTAAAATAAATCACCATTCTTATGGATTTTAGTATATAAAAGTCCAAAATGTAGGTACATACAAATAGTATGAACATTCCAAATGGAGTTCAATTAAATTTAAAACATACAGCGCAGTTTCTTTATTTAATCTAAATCTTCAGCGAAATTCCTGGTGCATTTCTGGCAAGTTTTACCAATCATACACTTTCAATAATCCATAGTAAAATTATGTCTACTTTAATTTAGGTAAAACCCCAAAAATTGAGCCATCGACAGGTATTTCGGAAGTTCAGAAAATTTCAGCTCTTTAACGATGGCGGTTTTGAAATTGTGATTGATTATGCTGCGACATAATTCATTTATTTCAATTTTCAATAATGACAGATTTCGATATTTTTTTAAAATGCGACTCCCATCTAGATTTTGATGCAATTCTGCGCGATGTTTCAGGGAAACGTATTTTAACAGCTCAGAAAGTTTCAGCCCGTTAATTAAAAAAGCTTGGGAGTTTTAGCTGATTACGCGGTAGCAGGACGCATTTAATGTAATTTCTACCAGTCACAAATTTCGATGATTCTTTAAAATGCAGTTGCGAATTCAATTTTATTGAAACTCCGCATGGTGCTTAATAAAAATGTCCTTTAGGAGTTCAATAAGTTTCAGCTCCTTAGTTCACAGAATTTGATAGCTGTACGGCAATTTGACGCACTTCTGTCAATTTTCACCAATCACACATTTTTATTAATATATAAAAAATTTATCTCAACTTCATCATTGAGCATCATGCGAAGTTTCAACCAAATTGAAATTGTAATCACATTTTAAATAATTATCGAAATCGGTGATATGTAGAAATTACATTAAATGCGTTACCACGTCAATGTTACCACATAATCAGCTACAACTCCGAAACAACTTTGGTTAGAGGGCTGAAATTTTATGAACTCCTAAAAAAACGTTATCAATAATCGTCATGCGAAGTTTTAACGAAATTGGACTGGTAATCGTTTTTTAAAAATCTGTAATTTGTGGATATTGCAATAAATGTGTCATAATGGTATGTAATCGGTCACAATTTCTAAACTTCGGGAGTTAGAAATTACGATTTTTACATTTATGATTTACATTTATTACGATTTTGAAACAGTCACAGATTTCGGTGCATTTGCTAAAAATATAAAAAGTTAATTTATTTTTAAGATACAATATTTTGGAGATATTTGAATTGGAGAAAACTTTGGAACTTTTTTAAATTTCCACCGGTTTTTAAGAGGAAAAAAATGCAAAATATGTCCTATTTACCAAAAAAGAAATACAAATTTGTAAGAAAACTGAAACAATGCAAAATTTGCATTATTTCTGCCCTTTTGTTATGTATAAAAATAATTTCACCTTCTTTCGGACTTCTCTAATTTTTCGGCTCCATTGTTGGACTGATGCACACGTTGGAATAAAAAAAAGAGAGAAGGGTCTAATAATAAAATAAATATTATAAAAGGAAGAGTCTAACAACTGCTTCCATAGCAGGCGAACAGGTAGATTTTAAGGGATATCCGATGATCCCTCAAATTCAGGTAAATGTCCAGCCTTAAAACGGAATTTAAAGATCGCCACGTGCCTTAGAACGATCCCTAGCCAAAGAAACCCACATTAACTTCAAATTTCTGATTCTTCATCGCCTCTCGACGAAATCGAAGATTTTGCAAAGGATACCAACTATCCCCTATCAACCGGGGTGTGATTACAACCCAGAAATATTCACGATAGGTTCGTCGACCTCGTTAAAAAGTGAATTCGCCGGTGATCAATCATATCCACTTTCCGCCCGTTAATTTCTTAAAATCTCTCGATTATTCAGAGTCACCTCGAGGCGCAACAGATACTATTGCGGAGAAAAGAAACCTCGAGATAGGTGTACTTCCAGATCGGAGATACGGGCGCAATCCACAAATGGAATTACTAAACAATTAATAATTATCGGTTATCGGGAATGGATCGCGTCTGGGCCGAGATTAATCCAGTCGAATCCCAGAAGTATTTATATGATTGTGCGTTATATCCATGCTTTTATCAGATTTTCCTTTCTAAAAATCCTTTAGAAGGGTTTAAGTTCGAAACTTCTTAGTCTTCTAAAGCTGCTTTCATTGTCTGGAGAGAAATTAATGTTTATTGTTAAGTGTCTCCTACTTATCTTCGTTTTGTATCAATTTTATTATAGAATTTCGCATTTCCATCTCGCTGAATTCATTATCCGCACGAGAACAATTCCATCGGCATTTCCAAGGAAACAGCTCAGATTATACCCCAAGGAGACGTGAATAAGTAAAATTATAAGTAACCTTATTACCGTTTTTACAATGGTATCATTGCAATAGTCCTGTTATCAATGAAAAATCAAAGCTGTGCGAGTCGACGCTGCCCCATTAGAATACCTCGCTAGGCTACGGTACAAATAATAAAATTTACTTTGAATTTATTTATTGCGATTTGTTATTGTGTCTTACGCTCGCATGAATGTATAAGTAATATTAAGCTGATGAGATAAATCATATGAATTTATAAATCTCTGCATTGTACCGGCTTATGTACGGGGCGATTCTTTCGAGGTGTGCAATATCATTTTCATACATTGCCTGAATGGGTCGTTTAGTCTGATATCGAGTGGGCTCGCAGGCATTAACTTTGATACTTTGTCGCCTGCGATTTTCAACGAATGTCCTCGAACCCTTTAGCATTACGCCGCTAACGACACAAGGAAAGATCAGTATACATTACATGACTATTACAATAGTCGTGCGGTGAAATAGGACATCAAGAAGCTTTATTTGTATGTCGCCATTTTCAAACCACGTGGTAAAACCCCTGATTATTAATTACGGTCGGTTAAATTTGATCCATCGGTTTCTGCTTTTTCTTGGCTAACTGATGAAATAGCTCGTTATAGAAGGTTGGCGCTACTTTCTAGAAGGGAAATGACCCTGTTATATGTTAAAGACGGTTGGTTCTAATAGCTTTGATCATTCTTTGCTCTTTGGCTCCTTGGGTTTTATGCCGATGCTCGAGCCAAGTCAAGAAAAATTTAGAGAGCGGTGGCTGATTTCACGTCTGTTACGAGACGTCTTCTTCTTCGATGTTACGCACTTACGTGGCTTAGTACTTACTCTCTTTCTCTCGTTCTTGCATGGGTACATCATGCATGAGTTTTGTATAAAAATTTACACCAAAGTTCTAAAAAGATTTAGTTTTGCGAGTACTTGAGCGGAAGGGCAGACGAAAGGGCCCCCATAATCCATAGCAGACTATACATTTATACAAGTTAATCTCGTTTCTAACTTCTCATTATAAAAGTTTTTCCATCGCAGCAACTCCTTGGCAATGACTAGCAGAAGATTTGCTTATCATTAACAAAAATTGCAACGTTTCATTCGTAGGTTGCCGTACAAGGAGGAGGGAGGATCCTCGTAATAACCCAGAGGTGCACCGTAATTTCAAACTGCGCTCACCGTCTTCGACCAAAACGATCATTAAATCCACGACGCCCTTCGTAATGTTGATTTTGCGGCGTGTCGCTTTTATAACACCCATTGTTTTTATGTACCACCTAACCGACAATCATACTACGTTTCGTATTAAATTTGCAATGTTGCTCTTCGGCGATTACGAAAGATATCTCATATTTCGAAATTGTTATACAGTCGTAATTGCAGAGTTGCTTTCTCACATACACATGTACTATGCCGCGGACTTCACAATTATGAGATGCGGATCTTTTGTATGGAAATATATTTTTTTATACTAGACGATATGCCAGGCTTCGCTCGGGAGGTGGAGCTGTCCTCGCCCCGTTTCTCCAGCCGCACAGAAAATATCAAATTTGGGATTAATTGGGAGTTTTAAAGTTTCCAACTACTTAAAAAGTGCCTTAGTATAAAAATGACAAAATAATTATTACCCACATTTTCGAGGTATAAAGGTGCAAAGTTTAAAGTGTCCAGGTACTAGTAAAGTGGCATAAAATCTCCAAATTTGCCCACATACAAAGGAACACTTTAGGAACGCTTTATACGTTTGATGTGTCTGTAAATGCTGGTCACAAGATAATGTGGTTTTAAGTGTACTTTGTATTATATGTATTATATACTCTGATTTCGTGTGGTTTCAACATGGATCCAGTTTACTTGGTTAGGCTCAATTTCGTTTTGTCTCAAATTGTATCCAATTTAACTGACTGGGTTTTTCCTTTGGTGAAACTCACGTTGATTTGGTATCAATTCAAACTTCAATTATCTTATCTTTTCTAATTTAAGTGGACTAAACTTCGTTTGGTTTCAACTTGATCCCGATTTATTTGCGATATAAAGATTTGATTGACCCCAATTTTCTTTGATTCCAAATTGTACCCAATATGTCTGGAGATTTCATCTTTTGGTGACACCTGCATTATCTTTTCTAGTTGAAATGATACCCAATTCCGTTTGGTTCAAATTTGAACCCAATTTGCTTGAAATTTGATAATTCACCATAGCCCAATTTGGATTGTTTCACATTTAAACCCAATGTGCTTCAAATTTGACAGTTTGATAGCACAATTTCGTTTGGTTCAATTTGAAACTAATTTGATTTCATACTTGAAAATAATTTAATACACCCCAATTACGTTTGATACAAATGTGAACCCATTTTGCTTGTAATTTGGTAATCACATTAAATTGGTAGGGCACAATTTCGATTGTTTCAAATTTGAACCATGTGTACTTAAGATTTAATAATTAGAGGGCATAATTTCATTTGGATCAATTTGGAACCAATTCTAATCAAGATTTCATTATTTAATGGAGCCCAATTGCTTTGGTTCAAATTTGATCCCAGTTCTGTTGAGATTAAATAATTTGGTAAAGCGCAGTATCATTTGGCTTCAAATTTGAACCCGATGTGATTAAGATTTAATAATTAATAACACAATTTTATTGGGTCAAATTTGAAAGGAATGTCGTTTAAAGTTTGATAACATTATGGAGCTCAATCACTTTGGTTCAAATTTGAACCCAATGTGCTTAAAATTTAATAATTTAATAGCACAGTTCCGTTTGGTTTAACGTGGTTAACCGATTTTGTTTAAGATGTAATAGTTTGATAGAACCCAATTACGTTTGGTTCAAATTTGAACCCAATTTACTTAAAATTTGATAATCCAGTATACTACAATTCCAATTGTTTTAAATTTGAACCAGTTATGTTTGTGATTTAATATTTTGATATCTTAATTTTGTTTGCTTCACTTTGAAAGTAATTTCGTTCAAGATTTCATATAATTCGAAAACTCAAAAATGTTACCAACTTTATTCTGGTGATTTTTACACTCAACCAATCGCACAATTCATCATATTTTTCTCAAAAATGTTACCATTGTTCGAGATATCTTTCAGCTAATTACAGCCAGATCCCTCATTCCTGTGATTTCAGATTTCTTGTAATCAGGGATTTTGTATCGATCTATCTGAGGTTCATATTTGGCTTAAATTGATTGAGTATATTGGTAGTTATTGCGGATTTACTTAATTTGCGGCATAGACGAAGAGGCGGCTGGAAGACGCCGACAAGACATTAAATGAAATAGGAGATGCTTTTAATTTCGCACGAATCTAAAAATAGTAACGTTACACATCCCACAGTATCACTAATTTGAGAGGCAAGGCACTTTTGGTGGAGAATTTTCGAACAGGCTAAAACTCGCAGAGGATTGTAATGCCATTGAAAAATTATTACTTAAATTGTCACTATAAACGTGTATGGTGGTGATTTTAGTGTTCAACGGGAAAAAGTATATCGTGATCGACTATTATGCAGTGCTTAGGAAATGGCGAATGCGCCGGTTCCGCGCTGCCATGGGTAAATATTTTTCCCCGGTGAAGGCTCGATCTAAAACTTTAAAACCGTTTTATTTAATCATGCAAGCGTTTCCAACGACGTTTTAACACATCTTCAACTATTCAAGAAAAATGATATGTGACATACCTTCTGCGGTACGACCGCATGATCGCAGTCGACATTCGCTCGCCGCGAGCGAAACGAACTTTACGAGTGCGAGTTGAGATTCCTGAAACGCACCGAGAAGTAATCTAAAAAGAATGCTGGACATAAAGAAGTGCTGTCCGTTGCATAAACATTTAATTTTTGCGAGTGCATATCAAACAAAGGCATTAAATACTATAAATAGTTGCTATATAAATGCTCTTCGATAATTCCAGTGGAATTCAAAACCGAGTGAACGACCTCCGACATTGTTATGTGCGTACGGAGATTTGTGATTTATTAACGCAGAAAAGGGTTTTTGATGATTTTTTGAAAAAAACACATAGTAAAATTCCTCTAAGTATTTCTTGGAATTTTACATAGTTCTGTCACATTCGTTTAATTAAGTAGTAGCAAACTAATTGAGGACGAGCAAAGATTAATTACATCATAATTATTGTCGGTTCTAATCAGACTAATTGAACGCTTAAAGAACATTCATACGCAATGTAAGTAAAATTGAATCCTCGACTCGATGAAATAATTACTGATGTGATAGCCAAGAACAAGTTTTCTATGACCGTACTTTTATCGTCGAGAGAGGACTATTAGCATTCTGACTTAACCGATTTTTATTTCATAAGGTTACATGAAATGTTAAAGAGACCGTTAACCCACTTTAACTTCCATGCCAAGATTTTAGGAAAAAAGACAGCGTATTAAATTGTCGGATACCGTTAGGACTAAATGGTACTTTGTACAGAAGATGCCGTAAAATTTTCCAAAACAGTGGGGGGTGAATTTTATGCATTTATTAAGCTAGACCTACCCCATAATTTATTGTCTATGTTTTGTTGCACAAGCCGAAAAAAATATTTTTCAGGTAAAGATTGAGATTATTTCATTTTTTTCGTAGATCCATTTAGAAATTCACGAGAAAAGTTCCATTAGCCAGGAAATATTTAACGTTTAAATATTCACTATCAAATATTAAAATTGTTGGTGGCATTTAAAATGGCAGACAAATTTTTGCGATGGACAGCCTTGATTAGCCATAATCGATGTGACAATAACAATTACAATTGATGGGATATCAAATGAATATAACAGATAGTGCACAGAATATAAAAGTGCTTAAGCAATAAAAGTAATTGAGGCGCCACATATCAGTAACAAATTTGCAACAAATATGTTGCTCGAGTCATATCGATATCTCATTGCGTTCAGGAGATGCAGAAATGACTATTCCATTGTAACATTACGCTGTAACATCCACTGCTTCTCGAAAACTGCTTGAGCAATAAAATTAATTGAGGCGCCACATATCAGTAACACATTTGCAACAAAATATGTTGCACGAATCATGTCCATGTCTCGTGGCGTTCAGGAGTTGTAGGAATGACTATTCCATTGTAATATTCATCCACTGCTTCTCGAAAACTGCTTGAGCAATAAAATTAATTGAGGCGCCACATATCAGTAACACATTTGTAACAAAATATGTTGCACGAATCATATCGATATCTCATTGCGTTCAGGAGATGCAGGAGTGACTGTTCTATTGTAATCTTATGGTGGAATATCCACTGTTTCTTAGAAACGCCATGAGCAACAAAATTAATTGTGGTGATATTATTATTGCATATTGCAATTAGCATATTGGCAACAAAAGATGCTGCTCGAATCAGATTGATATCTAGTTGCGTTCAGGAGATACAAGGGTGGCCAATCTAGCATATTGATACGTCGAAATATCCGCTGTTTCTTGAAAATGGCGCGAGCAACAAAATTAACTGTGATGTCACATATTAACAACAAAATATGTCGATCTAATCATTTCGATATCTCGTTGCATTCAGAAGATACGGGAGTGTCTAATTCAACATAATGTTGTGTTGAAATATCCAGTGCTTCGCGGAAACGGCTTGAGCAACAAAATTAATTTTGACATCACCACTTAGCAATAAATTATCGGGTAGGTCACATAAAAAAAATTGTAAAATGGATATTCTAGCGTATGTTAATTACTTGGATTGCTTTTACACCTTAATGGTTATTCACCATTTTATAGCCACACGAGTTTAGCTAAGCTTTACTTATTATGCTACTATAATGTTTTTATTTCCTCATCCATTCAGGCTGCATAATTTAATTGCCGCTTCGCCAGGAATCTGAAAATTCGATCCATAATTAATGTTCGCGGGCAAATTCTCACACGTTTCTGCGCTGAAACTGAAATGGTGAAGGCGGAAAGCGTTTAATTATTTTTCCATTGATTAGGTATCGATTAACGAAATTCCACGGTAAGATAAATGGATTGCGAACTGCCATTAAAGACCACCTATCGGAGTTATTTTATAATCCGCTAGTCTGTAATTTTATTACAGTTCAAAGAATTCTTAATGGCCTCTATGAATCCATAAAAAATATCTTGTGGTGGGTCTGATTTTAGGCATAGGTGATTGGAGGAGAGGGAGAGGACGACTATTATCAGGAAATTGAATCAGATTCCTGGAGATCGAAGGCGGTTATTAGGTATGTGGGTATGATTACGTTAATGTGAGAAAATAAACATGGTTCGGAGATTTTGAGTAAAAATACCTTTGCTTCTGAATACTTTTGTGTTCATAATTTACCTGCATTACTCGCTTTTGAAAGCTTCTAGACTGCTTTCGGTTGAGTTTTTGCGGCGTTCATTAACAGGTTTCCCTCTTTGATCTACAAATGTAAAAAACAACAATTGTGTGTTAGTCGGTGTGTAGTTAACCCGACTTACTCGCGATGTTTTATTTATTTTTCATAATTTCTCAACTTGTCCTATTTAAAAGTATAACAACTATACGCTGCTTATAAGGCACATTTAGATAGAACGTCGTATATTATTTAATTGCACCGTAAGTTTTTTCCATTACATTATCTTTACGCCATTGACAAAAAGCGAAGTTGAGGACACCTGGTTGCTCTTCATTAAAGACGGCTTCATCTATATTTATTGCGGAATAATGTTTATAAAAAATGTTGCATTCGATGTTATTTCTCTTCTTTTCACCTGCAGTATTGGGTCAAAAATTCGTTGTTATACGTAAGCTTCGCACAAGGGTTGCACAAATCGTATGGCTCTATTATACATGTAGCACTACAGTAGAGCATTATTCTAAGATATTTTTGCATAGGAATCGGTACCATCGCTGAGTATGAGTGTTCAGTGAAATGAAATAACTGAGTAGGTTCCTCTGGTACTGAACAGTTGCACAAATCATATGGCTCTTATGCATGTGGCACTACAGTAGAGCATTGTTTTAGGTTATTTTTGCATAGGAATCGGTAGCATCGCTGAGTATGAGTGTTCAATGAAAGGAAATAACAGAGTAGATTCCTCTGGAACAGAGGTTCCTCTGGCACTGGACACTTGCACAAATCATATGGCTCCATTATACTTGTGGCACTATAGTAGAGCATTATTCTAAGATATTTTTGCATAGGAATCGGTAGCATCGCTGAGTATGAGTGTTCAATGAAAGGAAATAACAGAGTAGATTCCTCTGGAACAGCGGTTCCTCTGTCACTGAACACTTGCACAAATCATATGGCTCTATTATACTTGTGGCACTACAGTAGAGCATTATTCTAAGATATTTTTGCATAGGAATCGGTACCATCGCTGAGTATGAGTGTTCAGTGAAATGAAATAACTGAGTAGGTTCCTCTGGTACTGAACAGTTGCACAAATCATATGGCTCTTATGCATGTGGCACTACAGTAGAGCATTGTTTTAGGTTATTTTTGCATAGGAATCGGTAGCATCGCTGAGTATGAGTGTTCAATGAAAGGAAATAACAGAGTAGATTCCTCTGGAACAGAGGTTCCTCTGGCACTGGACACTTGCACAAATCATATGGCTCCATTATACTTGTGGCACTATAGTAGAGCATTATTCTAAGATATTTTTGCATAGGAATCGGTAGCATTGCTGAGTATGAGTGTTCAGTGAAATGAAATAACAGAGTAGGTTCCTCTGGTACTGAACAGTTGCACAAATTATATGACTCTTATGCATGTGGCACTACAGTAGAGCATTGTTTTAGGTTATTTTTGCATAGGAATCGGTAGCATCGCTGAGTATGAGTGTTCAATGAAAGGAAATAACAGAGTAGATTCCTCTGGAACAGAGGTTCCTCTGGCACTGGACACTTGCACAAATCATATGGCTCCATTATACTTGTGGCACTATAGTAGAGCATTATTCTAAGATATTTTTGCATGGCAATGGTTAACATCGCTGAGTATGAGTGTTCCGTGAAGTAAAGTAACAGAGTGTGTTCCTTTGGAACAGACCAGAACTTTAAAAATGTCCACTGTCGAATCAGAAATACGTATTCTCGTATCTCGTCCGGTCCATTGTATTTCACAGGTACCCCGCTATTCCGAACAAAAGTTACCCACACAGTCGCGTTTATGCACTCTTGAAGAACCCTGCCAACTTCATAAATCTAAGGAATCAATTCGGGGTACGTCGTTACTCGTCCTCCTGAAATTTACTACCGAAAAACCATTTCTGCGGTTTTGCTTACCAAATGTTGATTTACGACAACTGTCACACATACGTACGTATGCTATATGTCGTCAACAGGTGCATTTCTTGTGGGTGGGCCAAACATAAAAATATATCCTTTGAGAAGCCTACATACGTGCCCATTGTGACGACGATTGTCGAAGAATACAGGGACGAGCGTTATAAAGGCAGTAAAATCTTAAGGAACTATAGGTGTGCTGTGATTTTCCTCGGGAAATAAATCTAAATCAATAACTTGTAAATAACAAAAGAAAATCTTAATGCCTGTTAAGGGTACAACCAGAACCAGTGTGTTTGCCTTTCTATAGCTCAATTATTATTTCGACTAAGACTAGGTGGTGGTCTATCCACAGTTTACCCTCAGGCTAGTTGTCTTTAACTTTCAATGCTGTCTTTGGTTTACATAGTCAAGTAGGTATGACAACTCTCTTGTTGCTTGTACAAAACTGGATTTATGGATAACTTTTTGGGGACGATATCTATTCATGATCTTCAGAGGTATGAATTTGCATAAATGCCTAAGGAGTATTCCATGGCCATTGGTTGCAGATTCTCCATACTGTCCTACCACTGTTATTCTTTGTTCCTCGATAAATATTTCTTTATTATCCTTGATATCTGTAATTACAATTGTAAGTTTTATTGAACGTTTTCAGATTTTTTTTGTTCATTTGCACAAAATCCATTATTTATGATTTACTTCATCGGTCAATCATCACGTTCTCTCTTTAAAGGACCCGTCGATGAAAGGAAACCCTGAGAATGTACGTACTGTTAGACTATCTAAAAGGCGTTTCTCCCTCTCTCTTTCTTAATTCCTGCGATACGTTTCCTCAGATGAAACTTTCAATTTTAGTGACGTATTTATGGTGTAATTGTGTCGGAAGTGCAGTCTCGTTTATTATCTGAGTCATGTACTTACCAGGAACGCTTTTTCTGTATAGAAATTCACTTTGAGAAGAATAAATGGCCGAGAAAAGTATTTACGAATGGACAAGTTACTTTCACGTCGCCATCGACGAATGTGTAGGATTTCTGTTTGATTTTCACGCTCGAAATCTGAAGGATTTGAAATTGTTTTCGTGCCTGCCGTACAAATAAACAATGGGATCATTAATAAGGAGGAGAAGTCGATGATGTTTACATTTTTAAATATATAATTAATTATCTGTGCCGCAAAAATGAAGATATCAATCATAACGTGGAAAATCCGCCCAACACTAAGATTACCTTCAAGATAAATGGAAACGGACCTTTAACCTTTCACAACTTAATTTCACAACGTACTGGAATATTTAATTAACCGTACGGACGATAAATCAAAGTCTCTCTCGCCTGAATATTAAAAGTTTGTTTGGAAATTATCAAAGCAAATTGTATTAAACGATTGTGACGCCTATAAAAATTTTACGATCAATCAAAATTAAAAAAGCAGAATTGAACGTGACTCACGTCCAAATTAAACGGACAGCGATGACATCAATACCGAGATCTAATTAGAGTGATGCAATAAAGTTAATCAACGTCCATTATTAACATATGGACGAAAGGCGTTTATATACTCAAAATTATTAGTGTATAAAGGAGACATTTGGAAATGATTCGTTCAAGACCAAGTGTAATTACATTAATTAATAATATAATTATAACATGCCTTAAGAATACCTCCGTTTTAGACGGTAATTAGAAAAGTATCTTCTTCCAATTTCATGCGCTGGTATTCTTTCAAGTCAGCGATTGAAATTTGCATTTTATACAAGGTAGTTTTCTTATGCATACTAATGAAAATATTACTGAATCTTATTAAATCTAGATTTTTCCTGTCAACTTTGATGGGCAATAAAAATTCTTGATTGCCGCGTGACAAATTGATGTTATAAAAACATAGTAAATTGCCCGTTAAACGTCGCACTTTTTGTTTTTAGCAATTTCGTGTCGTTACATTAAAGGTTCCATTACTGCAATTGCTGACAAGCTACCACCCCATTCAGCATATTGATGTATGTAGTCGAGGAGTTTTACTGTAGATCGCAAGACTGATACAGCGAAACGGCTCGAGGTGAGCGAGTTTCGTATTTTAATAGGGGTTATTAAATAATTTTATTCCCCGGGTATTTTATTTGCTACCCCGAACCTGTACTTAACTTTGTATTTACCCGGGATGGGCTCGATGGTACTTTCGTATTTTATAACTACGTAATGTGTGTGAGAGGAAAATTGAGCTAATCGTCGATGGCAGGTTGAGTTGCAAACGTGTCAACATGTTTTCTTTGAGTAATTTCCCTATGTTTATTTATTAAAGGGGTGATGAAATGAATAGAGTACACAAGAAATAATTGGGGTAGTAGGGGCACTACTCGACTATATTGGGCATATCGACGATCCGGCAATGGGTTCCACCAGACAGGAATATAGAGGATCGATGGTATACGCAATAACAAACTCATTATATGTTCACCTTCCTTATCGAAGAAAAGAAAGTATTGAGATGAAATGATTGAGAGAGATCGAAATAATAAGACATTTGCTCCAAACTTCTTGAAACTTTCTTTAGTATTATTCAAAACTTTCTAGTATTTGAAAGCGAAAAGAAGAAGCTTCTAGATTCAAGGGAGATTCTTGAAAGAACTCTTCTCCATTTGAAACTTCCCTAAACTTCATTTTAAGGCCTTCTCTATCATTTGAGATCATGGAGGTGGTTTCAGAATTTACATGCTAGATTCTTTCTAAGGTTTTGAAATTTGTTTGCAATTTCCTTATATAATTTACATGTTGAAGATTCCATAAGAACCTCTAAAGTCTTCCTTATAGATTGCTAAAGTTTTTTTGAGTTGAAAAATTGAAATGATGGAACATTTACTACAGCAGGAAAACTTCTTGAATCTTTCTTCGGTATTATTCAAACGCTCTAGTATTTGAAAAGAAAGAAACGAAGCTTCTAGAATCTAATCTATATTTCTTCCTTGGTCCTCCATTGGAAACTTCCACAAACTCGATTTTAAGGCCCCCTCAGCCATTTGAGATTATGAAACAGCCTTTGGAATTTTCATTCTAGATTCTTTCGAATATTTTGAAATTGTTTGTAATTTTCTTAAGCAATTTACATGCTGAAGATTTCATAAGAACCTCTGCAGTGTTTCTTCTACATTGCTAAAGCTCCCTTTGAGTTTGAATGGGAGAGATAGAAGTAATGAGACATTTGCAACAGCAGGAATACTTCTTGAATCTTTCATTGGTATTAATCAGACGCTTTAGTATTTGAAAGTGAAAAGAAGAAATTTCTAGGTTCTAATCTACATTTTTTCCTTAGTCATCCATTTGAAACTTCCATAGACTCGATTTTATTTACATGTTGAAAATTTCATAAGGACCTCTGGAGTCTTCCTTCTAGATTCTTGAAGTTTCCTTTGAATTTGAGTGAGAAAGATTGAAATAATGATACATTTGCGACAGCAGGGGAACTTCTTGAATCTTTCTTCGGTGTTATTCAGACGATCTGACATTTTCCTCCATTTGAAGCTTCCATGAACTCGATTTTAAAGTACTCTCGATCATTTGAGATTATGGAAGAGCCTTTGGAATTTACATTCTAGATGCTTTCTAATGCTTTGAAATTGTTTGTAATTTTCTCGAACAATTTTACATATTGAAGGTTTCAGAAGAACCTCTGGAGGATTGCTAAAGTTTTCTTTGAATTTTAATGAAGGAGATTAAAGTTATGAGATATTCGCTACATCAGGAAAACTTCTTGACTCTTTCTTCGGTGTTATTCAGACGCTCTAATATTTGGAATCAAAAAGAAAAAGCTTCTAGATTCTATTCTAGATTTCTTCTTTAGTTGTCCATTTGAAACTCCCATGAACTTGATTTTAAGGCACTCTCGATCATTTGAGATTATGAAAGTGTTGTGATTTTAAATTATTGCTAACTTTACTGTTGACTTTTAAATTAGGTGTCTTCTATATAAAAGTGTCTTCTTTAACACATTTTAGTATAATCTTAAACACTTGATCAGGTGAAATGACTGCTGCATCTGGATTTTCTTGATAAACGAAGTATTGTCTTCACAGATTTTCTTTTTCCTTGTTATTGTAGTCGCTTTTACTTTATCTTATACTGTAGAAACATTTCTTCTATCGTTTTGTCTGTTCTGAATTTATCCACAATATATTATTGTTTTGGAAGGTGATGCAGATGTTGCCTTTCCTATATTAAAAGAAAATGAGTGTCTTTGTCTGTTGTCATTATCCATTTCCTCTGAAATCTCATCGTATTCTTCGTCATCAGAGGTTTCTTTGTCTAATTGTCGAATATTTTTCTTGGTTGTTGATGCAGTCTGCGAAATTTCATTAATTATAGTTGATATGAAGTCTTTTGTTGAGGCGCTCTCAACCGGAACAACGTTAACTTCTTTCTTGTTTTTCAAGGGGTTCATTGACTCACCCTGTCTATCCAATATTCCCATATAATTGTCTATGAAGTAGCTTCTTAGGTATTTGGATAGTAATAGCATTATATTTTATTTCTGAATGTTCTATTTGGAAATATCCTAATTTTTTTTTATTTTTTTTTAAAGATCAACAGGTGAGACCCTATTTGGTGTACAGTTTAATACAGTTCATCAATTATATTGCAAATACGTAATCTATTGAAGCACGTTCTAAAAATTCACAATGTAGATAGACTTTTCTTCATCAAATTATCTTCAAGAGAAAGAGAAAAACCCCAGGTCTTTCCAACTACTTTAAAAATACTTTTCCAACTAAAAATAGTTGGAAAGGCTTTGGGTTTCTCTTTTTCGTTTGACCACGGTAACCTTCCAATCTTGTAACCTTCTCCAAAATATCTTCAGTTCACATTTCCTATGGGGATTCATTTAAGCTCGTTTGTCATAATGTTAAAGTAAAAATTGGCGATATGTCCATTATATCACTTTGTCATATAAGGCACGTGTTTGATTTCACATATAAAGCGTGAAGGAAGCTTTTGGGCATATACTTTCTCATATTATGCTTATTTTCGTTTTATATTTTTCTTCCATGAGTTTCCAAAGTTGTGCTTCATAACGCTGATCCATGCAATTTGTACAAAAATCATACTTATTCATTACCTCTGAAATACAAAGAGAACGACTTTTTGTATGTTAATTTCTACAAAAAAAGTCCCGTCACCTTAACAAATGCCTCGTTATTAATACCTCTGCCCACGGGACGTCCCGTGTTAGAAAACTTTCTTGTTTCGCGATGTCTATGCATTAATAAAGCGACGTCGGAACCGGTTCGTCGATTTGTTCGCAAATTTCTTGACGTTTTGTCAAACGGCGCTGGTTAATTTTTAAACGTGGGTTTTTCGAAGAACGTGACTAAACACTCGGGGCGCGGATTCCGAGATGAGGTCACTTTTACAAGAAAGTCTCCAGCCACGAAAAACCTTCAGGTAGGGCCGTCACGTGCTGAAGGGTCCGGTACAATTATTGCGCCCAAATCAAAGCATTTTACCGTTATAATCCACTCCCTTACTTCGTTAATTAAATATAATGCGCTATTGGTATTAGTTATCATAAGGAAAAGTGCCTGCATGTTGTGAGTGTCAATTAAATGTGACGAATGTAATTAATTAAAAAGATTACAGTTTTTAATCAGCGATCGATTTTCCGGTGTTAGCGCTCATATTTTATGTAATCAAATGATGGACCGATCTTTAATCGCTATGAATATGCATAAGTTTCAGTTATTTACAAGGTTGACATGGTGTTAACAATTTTTGAAGCGTCCTGTTAACGTAATATATGCTATGTAATTATGTTTGCTTCGTAGACCAGTGCATTTAGGAAAAAAGTCTATAGTATTTGTAACAGTAATTTTTTTATTAAAATTTTTATCAGTTGATTGAAATTTGTTATTAATTACTATTTGAAAAGGTTTCTGGGAAAGTGACTAGATTTATAAGTATTTTTCATTTTTTAAATGACGTTTCCTAGGCCAATATTCCCAAAATTGCGCGAAAAGTGTCGAAAATTGCTTAAAACTGTTTTTCGGGTTTTTGGAGGTAGGAAAAATTTGGGAGGTATTTTTCCACAAGGTAAATCAAAAGTTATGAAAATTAGTCCTGTGCCAACCTTTGGAAATTATGAAAACAGTATGCTTACCAAAAAGCAATTTTTTTAGGCACCATGGGAAAAGCCTACATGTTTTGACAGCCAGTCAGCAGTACTCATGGATTTTTTAAGGTTTTTTTAATCGATCAGATTCCGAGGAAACAAATGAAATGCAAACAATTGGTGTTTTTGGTAGTGGAGGGGAGGGCTGAGGGCGAATAACATGGTGAATGTTTTTCCACCAATTCTCACTTTTTATTGCGCACATTTTATGTCAACATTTATTTCTAAATTAAATAGTTTTTCTATTATTTAAAAAAAACTGATTTTTAGGTTTTATTTAAACAAAATAGCGACGCGGGATTATATTTTTTTTTTAAACTAAACCTCACAGGTCTTGTTTTCGATACATCCATGTAAAAAATCACTGTTACGAACATTTTTATTAAAAAATTACATATTCATCGCCCTATAGTAGCTAGCAGCTTTATTTACGATTGCATGTGAAATTCGCCTATTTTAAAGATAAACTGGATTTAACGGTCCCGTTAATGGATTTCCTCACGAAGTTACTTCGGAAAATGCATTGTTGTAGCAGCTTTCTAAGAGATTATGAAACCGCCACGGTAGCGAAATATCTACGTATACACATGTAGTATGTATGTCACTTATTCTCATTTCGATAAACATCTCGCGAATGCAGGAGGCACTTGTTTACTTATCTTCGCAAGCATGCCGGAATGCGCACACTTTGGTACTTTTGTTCCGTTATGCGGAATATCTAATCTATCGTCTTCGATCAGTGATAATCGGCCTCAGACTAAAAGAAGGCCTTTGAATAGCATCCCACTAAGCAAATTTTTTACTTTGCCTTATTAGCGGAACGTTTGTGAGAGCACTAGGAAGGCATTCTAGTAATTTTTGCCCGACCGCCATTATCCGCAGAAAAATTAGAACGCGTCGAATAACTCTGAAGGGAAATTGAAAATATTTCCTACGAAAACGGTAGGAATTTTATTCTCTCCACTCGTAATTTCCACGCTAACGGGAAAGGTATACATGGCGACTCATGAAACATTAATTTCCACCATTTGGGTACTTAACATCAGGTACCGTCGAATATCTCAAATTCATCGAAACTACCAGCTAATAATGCTATAACTTCGGATTGTTCATCGACGGATTACTAGCATCTTTTCGGCGTTACATAACGTTATTTATACGTGACATAATAGGGATAATACTGTTATGCGCATTTCCTGGCGACGAGGAATTTTTTTATGGAAAATATCACATGGTATAAATCAAGATTTATATTTTCGATTTCTGTTAGTCGACCCCTGAGAGAGATGCGTTCGGGTAAACCGAGATTATCCTAGATAAAGTTAACTGTGCGTCGACAGTGACAAAG
This sequence comes from Cryptocephalus primarius, assembly GCA_963576515.1. Taxonomy (NCBI): domain Eukaryota; kingdom Metazoa; phylum Arthropoda; class Insecta; order Coleoptera; family Chrysomelidae; genus Cryptocephalus; species Cryptocephalus primarius. Next base: position 11,714,443 of record OY754941.1, read on the forward strand.
TGCCTCTGCACCACTTCTGTGAAATTCGTGGTGTCGCAACAACTGCCTAATTTGTTAAGATAAGTTCAAATTACGGAAAATACGAAAACCTGGACGGGAGAATGCACGGCCCGTGATTTATTGTCGCCGGAAAATGGCGGTGGATATTAGAAAAATATTTACTTAAGTGCTCGTTAATCACCTAATAGACTTAGTGGCAGACTAACGATACATGTGTAATAATAACTTTTAAGGCTGTTTTCAATAGCAACCGTGGATCCTTTGTCACCACGGGACAAATCATCTTATACCTTTTTTAAAAAATTGTGGAAATCTACTCGGATTCGCTACGTTGGTCCAAATAACGACTTGTGTAGAAGACTAATGTATTTTACCATCTGCTTGTAGGAATTGTAAAATTTTCCCAGTGCCCAGACGTATCTATATAATTTGCTTGAGGCATGCAAAAGAGTACCCTTTTGCATTACACCCCCTGCAATTAAAACACCAGGAGACATTTATGGCAATTTTTGTACTGTGCGTAGTACACCGCTGATGGTACTCAATCTCCAAAAATATACGTATATTCGTTTAAAAGATATAGTGGACGAGAATTCCTGAAATACCTGAAAATTTACTGGGCCGGCTTTGGAGAGTACCTTATAAATATGTTTTTTGTATTTTAATAAACTCAGCCTAGTTTTTAAAGTTTTTTATGAAAACGTCGTACATTTAATTATCGTAACCTTCTTTAGGAAATTTTAGAGTTTCAACTTTCTAACTACAGGACTTTTGGAGTTATGACCGATTATGAGACTAACTAACGCATTTGGTGCAATTTCGAACAATTACAATTTCAAAAATTTCCCTATCGAGCCAAAGTGGTACTTCTTTAGTAATAATACGAAAAGGGATTTATAGCTGTAAAAATGAGCTTCGATTGTGCTGGAAAGCGCCCTTATTGAGAAAATTCCTAGATTAATACAAAATTTGAATATGAGTTCAAACTTTGTGTAAAATGCGACTCCTTTTTTCTAGAGCGCATGAGAGAAGTTCCAAAAAAAACTTCAACTTGAAATACTTAAGAAAAGTTATTTACTGCGTTTCCATTTTTATGAAATTTCGTAAGATTGTTTAGTATAGTGTGTAAAGGACGTTTCGAGAGTTTCAGCTCTTTTCACGGAAGAGTTTCGAAGTTGCGACCATTTTTCTAACGACCTGACATCAGTATAAAATAACTTGGTACCTAAATGCGCCCCTGATACAAGCAATATATTAATATATGGACGGTATATACAGTATGATCCTTTAAGAATTGAACGTGACTTTCTTCATATCTACCTGTGATAGCAATGAAGTTTCGTGAATTGGAATTAATATTTGACCTCCCTATGTACCTGCGTTTTACCTGAGAAGTAATCTTGGGATTATGACACCGCCATGTGTTTTCAAAAGAAATACCTGGATGCAAATGCAAAAGTTCTTGTCTTCATTTCGGTGAATAGCGACGGTCCGAAAATTTTATTTCTTTATTGCAAAGATTAGGGGTTATTTTATTTCCGACATCCAGCAACTTTTGTTATTCTACTAGCAAATCTTTTATGAAACGGAGTGTTGGAATTTTGTAAAGAACGTAGGGAGATTGGAATACCAGATTTGTAATGTACCATTTTGTCATCTGTGTACACCTTCAAGCGTTAGCTACTTTCAACGCGTCACTTGATAGTCATTGTACAAGTAATGCTTGTGATCAACGCCCCATGTTCTTCTCAGTTTATATTCAAAACACTTGCGATTGTTTACTTTCACGGAAGATATATCATTTTGTCACCCTGGCTGTGGAACCGTTATATCGTTATTGAGACTCCACATGTTCTACCATGAGTTATAGGCCCATTGAAATGACATTTTAGGTGGTTTTTATAAAGATAATCGTGTAGATAGGAAATACCAAGGAGTTTTGTGTTTATTTTAAAAGAATTTTACAACGTAATAATACTTTGACATTTTGGAGAGAGCTCATCTTATACGTTTACTTGTATTGCTCGCTGATTACTAATTTATGTTTTTTTGTTTCAGGTAAGTGATCAATCCGTCTAATTCGATACGTCGTTATGTGAGTATACTCGTTTAAATCTATTTTTGGCTGGTTTTACAACTTTTTCGCACCATTAGAATAAATTAAGTGTTTTATAACTGGAAGTATGAATGTAAATTTATTCGGAATTTTTTATCGCCAGCTTCTAAATCTATAAATAATCCTAACGTTTGAACAAGTCACTCTAGGTGTGAAACATGAAGTTTTATTTTAAAAACGTACGGTTGTTTGCTATCGACGCCATTGTAGGTAGCTGTTTTTAATATTTTTTATTTAAATTGTATCTTCTGGAACCTTCAGTTTTATCCAGAGGCAAGACAGGGGAATTTTCATTAGGGGATTTCTGAAAATAAATCTGAAAATTTTTGCAGTACAACTTGGCTACTGTTACTTTCGAAAATGGGCCAAAAAAATTTCTGGGAAAATTTCCCTAACTTCCCCAATTTTCCATTCATTATTTCCTTTTTTGAGCCAAATATTTGTTTGCAAAGAAAGACGATTAATTAGATCCCTCTAAGAGGAAATGAAAACTCAACCCTTCTCGCTTCACAAGCATTTTCGTTCTAATTTTCAACCAGGCAAAAACTTGCTTCTCCTTGTCTCGTCCAATGAAACTCTTTAAAGAATGACTTAACTTCCGTTACTTTTAATATAGCAAGGGAAGTCTAAATTTTCAATCATGGACGCATCCAATGTACACTCGAGAACTTTTTACGCACAGTCGTAGGTCGTTCGCACGTACATGGGACTTGTCTCGTTTATCTCGTTTTCATTCATAACGGATTCCTGCAAACGAGCGGACGTTACAGCGTATAAAACTGAAATATATAATATAGGAAATAAACGCACTTGCACATGTAGGTGTCGCTGCTTTCTCTTTCTCGCTTCAGCAAGTTTTGTTGCTGGATTGTTGCCAAGTGTGTAAGCATATGCGACAAATTGATTTTATTTTGGGTAACTAATTTGCAGACGACGTTACAGAAGAGATTTTACATGTACAGCTCAAAAGATGGACGGACTAAAAATATTCAGCCAATCATAAAACGTCGTCCATCTCTCAAAACAAACAGTCTTGATATTAGTGCATTATTATGCAGGCTTTCACACATTTTACATCAGTCACTTATAGAATTACATTGGAATTAACAAGGGTAAATTATTCATGTCGAAATACTTCCGTGTCCTTAAAATTAGTTTAATTGGCTCAAAATTCGTCTTGAAATTTTAGGTAAAATACAACTGTTTAGTAGACAGTTAATAAATTAATTTCAATTTAATTTAGATCTCGTTTTAACCAACAAAGTTTCTCATATTCAATCATGTGCAATATGCACCAATGTGCATATGCAACAAGCTTGTTTGTTACGCTTTAAATCGATTCCAATCTATGATAAATCTTAGGTGATTAAATTTCTAACGCCTGATTGAGTGAACTTTGTTCACAATTGGTATTGGAATTTTCGGTAAAATACAACTGTCTAGATACTTAAAAAATTAATTTCAGAGTAATTTGGAGCTCATTTCAGCCATTAAACCTTCCCATATTCAGTCATGTAATAGTATCCAACAAGCTTGTCGTTACGTTTTGAATCGGTTTCAACCTAGGAAGTGCCTGAGAAGATTAAATTTCTAACGCCTGATTGAACAAAGTTTGTTCAAAATTGGTCTTCAAATTTTAGGTAAAATACAACTATTTAGACAGTTAAAAAATACTTTCAAGCTCATTTCAACCAAGAAACCTCATATTCAATCATGAAGAGATTAAATTTTTAATGCCTGATTGAATAATGTTTGCTAAAACATTGATACTGAAATTTTAGATAAAATAGGACTGTGTAGGTAGCTAAACAATTAATTTGGATTTAATTTAGAGCTCTGTTCAACCAATAAACCTTCTCATATTGAATTATGTACAATAATAGTAGCCAACAAGCTTGCTTGTTACGTTTTGAATCGGTTTCAATCTATGAAATATCTGAAGAGATTAAATTTCTAATGCCTGATTGAACAATGTTTGTTAAAAGTTGATACTGAAATTTTAGATAAAACAGGACTGTGTAGGTAGCTAAAAATTTGTTTTTGATTTAATTTACAGCTCTATTCATCCAATAAACCTTCTCATATTGAATCATGTGCGGTAATAGTAGCCAACAAGCTTGTTAGTTACGTTTTCAATCGGTTTCACCATATGAAATATCTAAGGAGATTAAATTTCTAACGCCTAATTGAACAAAGTTTGTTCAAAAGTGGTACATATTGAAATTTTAGATAAAATACAACTGTTTAGATAGTTAAAAAATTAATTTCCATTTAATTTAGAGCTCGGTTCCGGTGATCAACCCAGTAACAATTTTTATACAAATCTGCTAACACTAATTCCACCATAATTGTACTTTTAACTTCGTGTTAAATGTGTATGCCAACAGAAAATATGTACAGATCGATGTGAACCATGGAAAATTGTTACAATTCCACCAATTAAGTCTCGTTACCATGTGTATTCATCTTATATAAGCGACATCGCTACATTAGCCCGATATTAAAAGTACGAAATGTAAGCAAACGCCGGAGGGAACATCCTCCCAGCAGTAATTGAACAAGAATTTTAATAGCCTCGGTTTTAATAGTCTAACATCGTTGTTATTATCCATATAAACATAACCTCAATAGGTTAAGAATCTCTGTTGATTTCGATGTTTATGCCGCCATTGTCACCTAAAAGGATTTCACGAACGTGCTTGATCGTCGATTTAGTCTTATGTTTTCGGAAATGTTAACAAGCGCGTTATTAATTGCAAACGGGAGAAAAATTACCTCGACACGTTTCAAGAGATGATATTTTTTTACTTCCACGAATGAAATAATAAAAGTGCGTCTAATTTTAAGTTTGGTGCAGGAAGTTCAGCAACCTCGTGGAAAATCGTAAATATAAATTTTCTAGTATAAAATCAAAATAAATCTACGAAAGTGTCTCGCCGGAATTTTTAAACAAGAAATTCATTAAAGTTGAACACAAACCGAGAAGACATCCAGTAAAGAACCAATTAACTGTGAAATTATGACCATAACTGAGAGACCGTAAATCAACCAGAAAGAGAGGAAGAAAAGAGGTCCGAGGAGAAATTAGGTGACAGTGTGAGCTGTTTTAATAACTCATATTAATTGCTTAAAAATGGTTAGTTTACATATTTTACAGGATATTAAATTTCTGTTTGAAGCTCTTGATGTGCGCGTTAATCACTTGATTCCATGAATACTTAAACGTGCACGCTTCGATAGCTGTTTAAATATGTCACAATTTCGAGTGATTAGTGATTTTACTTGGAAAATGCAACATCTCAAGATATTTTTAAGGATGTTTTTTAAGGATATTTCATCAATTGTCGGTTTTGTCTCCATTTTTGTTGGGCTTGTGCAATGGGTACTAAGAGAGTGACACGCGATATACCGATTCGAACTCCTAGCAAACGTAATATACTTGTACCGAGCGTGCAATGGTACCAAGGGAAAAGCGCGCAAGGTATCGCTTCATCTACTAGTGACAATTATTCCATGACTTGCAATGAGTACAAAGTACTATATCTCAGTTTCTGGAACTTTCTAACGTTTGGAATTGGCATTAAAACATCTGAAATTTCCGTAAACCCTCTAGATTTCAGTTTTAATCCAATTTTGACTTTTTAAAATACTCGTCTAGAGTTTTTCGTTACCATAATTCAAACTTTCTGTTTGAAATTTTGACGAGATAGCTTCTAGAATCTATCTAAGATAATTGGTATGTGGTGTGTGATTTTAAGACACTTTGGGTCGTTTGATATTCTAACACAACCTCTAGACTCTATTTTAAACTTCTTTACTACTTTAAACCTCTAGAATCTCTATTTTAGATTTATTTGGTGTTTAATATAAAAATGGATTTATTAAAACTTCTTTAAACCATATGTGTTATCTCTGACGCCAATTTTGGTTGCTGAATGTTCCAGAAAAATCTTTGGAACCCTCTTTCTAGGTTCTACACATTATATAACTCTCGAAATAACATTGAAACTTTTGAAATTTCTTCTAGATTTCAGTTTTGAACCCATTTTGGCCTTTCAGAGAACTAAACGATCCTCTGGAACTTGTTTTAGGGTAATTCAAGCTCTCTGTCGTTTGTAATTTTAACAAGAAAGCTTGTAGAACTTATCTAAGCTCATTTAAGTCTAATTTTATTCTGAGGCCTTCTGAAAATGGTTGTAAGATACTCTCAGTCATTTAACGTTTTAAAATAAACTCTAGAATCTGTATTTTCAGGAATTTTTAATTCCAGAAAAACCTCTAGAACGTGCTGAATGAACATTGAAACGTTTTACCTGACATGAAAACCTTTTAGATTTCATTTAAAATTCATACTGATTTTCCTCTTTTTCATGTTTTAGACATTTTATTATTTAAAATCAAAACTAAAACGCTTCTAGATTCAACCTAAATTCTCGAGGAAAATGTTTTCTGAGATCCTTAGTGAACGAAAGAATATGACTATGAAAATGTTAAGGCACTTTTGGCAATTTACAAGAACCAGAAATGTATTTCTAGATTCTTTGTAGCATTAAAATTGAAAGGGGATTATTTAAAACGTGTGTGAACCTTCTAGATTTAACTTTGCGGAAAATTTTCTGCCTTAAGATTTTAGAAGAATCTGTAGAATGCCCAGTATGTATATTTGAAGCATTTTTTAGTTTCAAAATGAAATGGAAAAGTTTAGACGTTCCAAAATCCTTCCAGAGTCAATTTTAAAGCCATTCTAGCCTCCTAAATTTTCTAATGAAAACTCTAAAATCTTTTTCCCTATGATTCATAATTCCTAGTATTTGAAATCAATACAAACACTTGAAACCATTGAAATGGAAAATGGAGAGAGTGGAAAAATTTAAAATTGACTTAAACTTCCTAAATTAGATGTTAAGGCAGGTTTGTTCGTTTAACGTTCTAGAAGGACCAAGAATTTTTCTTTGTAGCATTTAACATTAATTGAAACTTCTGTATACTTCTAGATTTGATGTTAAAGCAGTCTTTTTAGTTAAAATTTCCATAAGAACCTCGGCATCCTTCCTGATTCAAGGTCCAATCTGGAAGGGACTCATAGAAGAATTCCATAGGGCATGCAATTCATAATTGCAAAAATTCTTCCCATGCTCAACACGAATAGAATTTAACCAAGGGATTTAAACTAGGTGGAAATGATTCGGATTGGTTTTAAGGGAGGTAAATATTTAAAACGGTTCTTGAAAAAATAGATACCCATCATTGAGGGCACCCTTGGTTGCAATTGCTAGGAAAAAGCAGGATAACGTTTCTCAGGAATCTTGTAACAACTTTCTTGTTAAAATAAGCCAAATTGAATTCATCAAATCACTACATAACAAAGCAATTGCTTTGCTTAATTGCTCTAAAGCAGTTACATAACCACTTGAGTTACAAGGTATTGCATTTTTTAATCTGCGAGTACACATAAAGTTGATGTATCTTTCTGCTCTTCGATTCGTGTTCCTAACCTTTCTTTTTTCATTATTTCTCTCATTCCTAACGCGGCGTGTTTTATTTGTTTAAAGTCTTCGCGGTTTTTTTAAGTTTCCATTCGTTCTCCTCGCCTCGAAACGAATCTGAAACCCCTCGAATATATTTATCACACGTAGTGGATATTCAAATGAAACCAGCCGGAAAGGTGAAATAAAAGAAAAATTTCTGTCAGACCCTCCTTACAATTTTAGATAGATGGCATGTAATTTTCAGATGGTGCCTAGATAATTAAAAAAGATAGTTAATTAAAGCTGCACCGGAGACCACTCGAGCTGTTTTATTTAGTGGCGTTTTCGGGACACTGAATAGGTTGGGCCCTCGCGTCACTATTCGGTGATAAGGATGAAAAGTTGACGGAGATTTCGACGAGATTTCCTTTTGCCAAAGGATCTCTCGCTGGTTATGAGTAATCGTAAAAATCTTTGCTGTTAAACGTGAATTCACAACGTATAATAAAGGCAATTAAAGAAACATGGAATCGTTAAATTACCGTCGACTTAACGAGAAACCCCAACGCGAATCGTATAATTCTTTTCTATTTGCGTTTTTAGATTTTTCCAAATAATATGCTGGATTTTGCAATTTCCGCACCGTGAAATTGTTGATGTAGTAATACTTAAAAGAAAATAAAATACTCCTTACCGCTTTAATTATACGAGCGATTCTGGATAGCGAAAGTGTGCAAACTAAACGCGATTTTAATGACATTTCAATGCGAAAAGAAATGTACATTATAATGTACTCGCCTATGCAGTGCATGGGTAAAAGATTCGTGTGGGTTTTTAAGGTTTCTGCGCATGTATGTCTATTTTTAAGATGCAACCATTGTGTAAGAAGTTTAATAGATATGTATTTTACCAGTTCAAAAAAACTTCAGCTCTTTAACTCGCGAAATTTGAGAGTTGTGTGCATGATTCACTTCCAATAATTCATCAATACATTCCCAATTCTCCTTTAAACGAAACTTCACACAATGGTTATTAAATTGTGCGTTTGGAGTTCAGGAAATTTCAGTTCTTTAACTAAAAGGAGTTATGGCTGATTATGGAGCAACATATCGCATTTACTGCAATTTAGAGTTCAAAATTTTTTAAAAAAGTGGTTACACCTCCCATTTTGTTAAGACTCCATACGTTGTTTAGTGGAAATGTGCTTTAAGCGTTCAGAGAGTTATATCTCTTTAGCTCAAGGAGTTTGATGTTTATAGCTAATTGTACGGCTACTTCACGCACCTCCAGAATCACCTATTTTCAATAATTCATAAAAAAAATATTCCTACTTTAATTCAATTGAAACTCCACATAGCAGGTTAATAAAAAGTACTTTAGGAGTTTAGGAAGTTTTAGTTGTCTAACTAAAGAAATTTCAGAGTAGTGGCTGATTATACGGTAACATGTTACCATTAATGCAATTTTTACCAATCATAGATTTCAAAATTTCTTTAAAGAGTAGTTACAACTTTCCATTTTATTGAAACTCCGTACGATGTTTAATGGAAATGTACTTTAGGGGTTCAGAGAGTGAGCTATTTAACACATGGAGTTTGATAGTTCCTCAATTTGAAGTATTTCTAGCACTTTTCACCAAGCGCGCATTTTCAATAATTCGTAAAAAAATTATCTAAACTTTAATTGAACTGAAACTCCACACAGTGGATAACTGGAACGTACTTTAGAGGTTCAAACAGTTTGAGTTCTCTTACTAAAGGAATTTCGAAGTTTTGGCTGATTATGAGGGAGCGTGTAGCGATTATTGCTATTTTTACCAATCGTAGATTTCAAATTTTTTTTAAACAGTGGATACTACTCCCATTTTGTTGAAACTCCGCACGATGTTTGAGGGAAATGTACTTTAAACATTCAGAAAATTTTGGGTCTTTAACTGCCGGAGTTTGATAGTTGTAGCTAATTCAGTAAGTTCAACTACAGAAAGTTTCTACTTTCATTTAATAAAACTACTTGTTCACTACGACATTTTTTTTCTAATTAAATAGCCGTAAGGCTGTCTAATTTAGTGTCTACTGTAAGTTCCAAGTTACTGAATATGTGTAATATTGCATCTTAAAATCGTTCGATGTTTACTTATGTTTAAGAAGGCTTTTACTATCGTTAACATCGATACATGACTTAAAAGGGTCGTTCAAGGCTCCTGTCGCTACCGCTCGGGTGGTAAAAATTAAATAATGTTTGGACAAGTTTATTCCACAGAACACCCTTCAATATACCCTAGAATAGTGTCTTCTCATTTAAAATGCAGACAAATATTTTTAAAGCCGCCGTATTTATGGGATGTAAATACTGGCAAGGCAGAAACAATTCTGGGTATGATTTCTGGGTAAGTTATGTCTCTGAGTTATGCCCAAGTATGTATATAAAGTAATACGTGTAGCTATTATCCGTGGTTTACAATTATTTGTTTTGTCGGTAGTTTGAGCAATAAAATAAGATCACCGAGCATTACATACGCGTTTTGTAGAATCTGGGTAAATTGCATTCAACAAAAATATTATCTCGTTCTTTTTCAACGATGATTAAAACCTACCTTTTACTAAATTTCAATATTCGTAGTAAATCACTCCAATTAATCATCGATAAACGTGTAGGTCCATAATCTAAGCAAGCTAATGTACACTATGGAATTTCTAGTGTCCGCAGCTTATCGCAGAGCGTTTTATGTTTAATTGACAAATAATGTCCTGAAAACCAGAGATTATCCAATATGGTGGTATGCCGTAAGACAAACATTTCGTTATCTAACGCAAGAATTTTGAATGCCACGCAATGAACGCCTTTATTGACAATATTAGTTAAATATTACCTTTTTGGGAAGTGATGAAATTTCCGAATCTATAAAATATTTTCGAACGAGAGAGTAATAAATTTCCTCTGCGTCCATTCTTGAATGATGAAAGTGGTGCCACATCGGATTAACTAAATATCAATTATTCCTAATGGACCGAATTTTCCACGAAGAGGCCTCGTCCCACATGAAAGCGGTCGCATTTCACGCGCCGACATTGATTAAATATCGATGTAAAATTCGTTTCTCACTTTCACTCTTCAGCAGATAGCATCGGGGATTATCGAGAAATCATGACTCCTCCTAGCGTCACTTAATGAGACGCACACAAAAAAAATCTTGTAGCACCGTTGACGAGTAGCCGGGCACCTAAATGATAGAAAGTTTCGCTAACAGGAAGGTCAGCTAATTAATTTTTAATATGTAACAGAAGCTGTATTAGAAATTTCTCCGTGATGGAAGATGTTACGTGAGTATCGATGAGCGTGCAAGATATAATGGGGGGTAAAAATCGAACTTAGATGCAAGTCTAAGAACGTTGAGCTTTACGACTCAAGTATTGTTCCCTACGGTATAGAGCTATGACATTTGAAATTTTTAAAATTCTAAAAGAATTTGTCGACTCACTTAAATCCAGGCAACTTTCGTGCCCGACATTTTGTTTATTCGTAATGGTAAGCGATATTCTGGTAATAATAATAATAATAATCATTTATTACCTAACATTTTCATTGGTCATTGTACCTGGTCATTTATAAGTATTCAATTAGGGTCAAGAATGAAATAAATTTATTTAACAAATACAAAATATAGTTAGTTAGTAATAAAGTGCTATTTGATACTGGAATGTTTTTCTAATAGTGAATTTGTGAAGGGGGTTAGTTAAAATATCTTTGTATGCAGAAAACCGTGTACAGGCATTTTCTGCTTGACGATCGCATACTGGTGTAACATGGGAAATTATTTCCCGTTCGCCACTTATGATTGTTTTTCGGTTTTCTCTCACATTCATATACTTTTTAAAATTCCTAGAAATAGAAAAAATGTCTATAGGGAAACATCGAAAGATATCCAGCCTTTTAAACAGTTGGTGAACAATTTAACTTGGACGCTTTTACTTCCCACGAGGGGTATCTTGTAAAGCGCCTTAAACTTTATTGATAAACAAGTCACAACTCCACTTTTTTTCTTGTCACTAATTATACGTATTTTTGAATAGCTTACTCCTTTTTAGTCCAGTCATCGACCAGAAAAAACCTTAAAACTGTGGAAGTTTAGGAATCAACGTCGATTTTCATGAAAATTTGGATGTAAGCTCTATTTACCGTCTTCTTCAAAGTTGGACATGTGCCGAAGTGTGCTTTTAATTTTTTAAGGGTGAAAACTACCCCTTTATGCAAACAATTAAAAAATCGTGTAGTTTTGCATGTATTTGGTTAACATAAATTTACATGAAGATCTCTTGGCATTATCGACCAAAATTATGAATAATTAAACAGATCAACCCCTGTAAATCATCATTCCATACATGCGATACAGTGTATACATATATTCGTATACATGTATATATACACAGATTAGAAAAAAAACCGTTATAGTACTTGCACTGTATGCCAGATATAAAAAACTAACGCTTTTTTCACGATAATTTCCTTATTTTCCAAGCTACAAACTTTTTAAAAAATGCATTTTGTAGGGAATTCCAAGCACTTTGAGATCAAATTAGTTAAAAGTTTTTAGAACCCGTAGTTTTGAAAACAGTTGCGTTCAAAGGGCTTGGATGAGCTATAATTAGTATGCAAATGCAAATTTCGAACCGCCATATCTCCGCCGATTTTTATGATACAAAGATACACAAAAAATGAAAATTTTCAGTAAGACAAACCCTGCAATTAACTTTGAAACATTTTTTCATATCTAGAGTAGCTTTTGATTTATTTAACAGAAATGCATTTTTTTTCAAAATTACGAAAATGCAATTTGCACGTTAAACAATTATTTTTTTCTAAGCCAGTTACACTGCATGGATTATATCAATAATACTTAAATAAAGTTAATTGCAAGTGGGTTACCCTTAATTTTTATCAGGGTGGTAATGACGAGGGTGATTTTTTAAATTTAAAGAAACAAAAGATGTTACTTTGTTTTTGTTATAAATCAGTCAATTCTCATGCAAAAGACTTTTATGAGTGCTAATTTTAAGGGTTTTCTATGTACCTTAAAAAAGATCGATTTCTTGATTTCCTCGATGACCTGGATTCCCAAAATTCCACGCGAAAATGGCTAGACTATTTACTCAAATTTGAGTTTTATGTGATTCACAATGCAATACGTTGAATCCATTATCATTAAGATTGATTTATTGGACAAAATTCTCCACGTTCTCCATTACTACCCATTAATCAATTTGCCGATCTCCGCTAGTTAAGAACCGCAGTTTCGTAATGTCAAGCGCGGTAAACATTAAACCGAATTGAAACATTACCATAAATGGCACGAACATACGTACATATGTTTTATTTTTCCGGTCGTCGGTTTTTGTTTTAAATTTGAATGTCGTAAGCGCACTACTACCGTTTTTGTAATCGAAAATAATTACGGTACGAGCCCGACGCTGACCGCAATCGAAATTATTATAGACGAGGCTTGAATGATTCACTGGCTGCGATTCAATCCGTGCCCGGCTTTTTTCTGCAGTTCCATTCAAAATTTCCTTTGGTCTTCCTTCGATGACGTCTCAATAAACCGACGTTATTAACCTTTTTTTCTTCCAACGACGACCTAATAGAAATTACTTTCGATTTTTGTCCTTGGCGCGCGTCGGCGCAGAATTAGAATTTCATGTCATATTTTAGTTGGAGGAAAAATGGGTTTCTTTCTACGTGACACTATCGTCGTCATACGTTAGTTTTTCTTTGAATGATTAAAATATCTTGTCCCGAGTGTAATTAGCGGCGGTCTGGAACATGTTATTTTTTTAACTATTCTCGACCTGTCTCAAGGTCTAACTCTGTTTCATATAACCACTTCAACATCGAATCAACTTTTTTGTTTTTCTTGTGCTTTCTCGCAAAAAGTCGGTTCACTATACTGGTCGCGTAAACCTACCTACCTTTACATATAACATTGTCGTGGAACGTTTTTAATTTTCTGTATATGCGAAAGATTTCTACTAAAATTGAGGCAGGTATTAAACCTCTGGCAATCTGCTCTGTTGAAGCAATTAATGAACGCTCGCCTCACTCGATAGAAAAATTAGTTGAATCCATTGATAATGCAATAAAAATTGGGTTCCAATCCTAATTTGATATGTAAACTTCAGGGATTATCGCAGCCACTCGAATCATGTCCATTGATGCACCCTAAAGAGTACCTACTTCTAGTGGGAGAGCTGGGGTCGGATTTTGCTCGTGGTGCATGAAAGCATGGCGAATTCTTCTTCTACATAGGGTGCCTGCACATTGGCGATCACCATGGCTATACTACTTTTATAGGTTACTAACCTGAACAGTTCTGCTGAGATCTCTTATCAAACCAAGCTGTCTAGTTGCCAAGCCATGAAATTGTTCTTCTGCCAACTGGTCTTTTCTCATCTATTTTTCCTTGTAGTATTCGTTGGAGGAGATCACATCTTTGCTGCTTTCTAATAATATGCCCAACATATTGGGTTTCCTACACTTGACCGTATCGATAGGCTTCATTTCCTTTAAGACTTCTTCGATCTTTACTCGGTGGATCCATGAAGACGTCCCCCCACGTCTTCCCCCCAGGTTTCTTAAGGAGCATTGTAGATTCTGCGTAAATGGAGTTGAATATTGCAGTGATCCATTTGATTCCTTCTACGTGATGTAGTCATAGTGCTTTCTCTTATTTTAGTTGTTTGGTAGCTACTTCTGGTTCTTCTGTGAGAATCTCCATCGCTGTCTGTTGATGTTACCATTTCAAGGCCTGTTTTTATGTCTTGGAACAGATTTTCCAAGCATTTCCTTTTTTCTGCTATGGTTACTAGAAGAGCTTCAGTGTTGTCTACTAGTTTTCCACCGTTTCTCCTGCAAAATTTTTCAGGCATTCCTTTCACCTTTCGGTGTACATTATAATCATCATATCTTGCTTGGTATTGTTCCATTTCTCTACATCGCTTTTATCATTCGTTTCCTTTGGCTACTCTTATTTTTATTCTAATTATGATTTGTAGTTTCTTGTATTCATCTGAGTTTCCTTTGGTCTTTCGACATCCGTTTTGGAATTTTTGTATGATCGCTAATTTTTGCTTTAATTCTTGCAGAATATCATTAAAAAGAATTTTCGTTATGTCCCTGTTGGAAAAGGGATCTAAATAATTATGATAAATAGTATAAAGAAATCGCAAAACGTCCCATTTCGTCTTCTAGTTTCCCCAAACGTGAAAGCAACGTTTGCAAATATTTTTAGTAGAGGATTTTCATCACTTAAGTGTTCCTCAATGTGTTAATTTAAGTATGAGTGGCGTCTTTGAATTCTAAATTGAGTGTAGTGAGACTTTTACCTAATTTATTCCAAGTGTAGCGTGAATGGCGTTTATGAATTTGGCCCTTAGTTTAGATTTACACCACCTCATTAAATTTGGAATTGAATAAGTAAAGTACCAGCTAATCTCGTTAAAAAAGTATAACCTTCGACAGCAGAGAAAATCTGGTGTGGCTTATGCGCGAGCTTGCAGTCAACTACCTGCGGGAGCGCGCAGTACAAATTAAAATGGTGTCTGCATCAAATCATCAGTTAAGCATCAAAAAATGTTAAAAGCGCGTCTCTGAAAATTCACGGTCAGTCTACAGATATCACTTCACTTATATCGAGCCATTTAAACAGTTAGTGGATATTACGCATTCACGGCTTAACTGTGGCGCTTTGTGGCGTCCTCGTGGTGGGTACTTTGTGCAGCGCCTTGAAGTATATTGGTACATAAGTCATAAACAAATTCTCTCCGCCCTCTCTTACTATACAAGCCCATAAAAATAGAAGAGCACTTTTCACTTGAATACTCTGTCACCGTAACGTACGGCTCGTTTTCATATTTGGCCGTTCCATTGTCCGAGAACATCCGGTGAGATTGATCCCAATCCCAGGAAGCCGATAAGAGGCACTAATTTCACGTCAAACGGTAGGTAGGTACGTATCTAAGATCCGATAGCGGACGTAAAAGGACGACTCGGTCGATTTGTCGAAGTTGTCTCCGTTGGCGCCTCAAACCTGCACGATACCTGTGCAAATGCACTTCCGGCATCGAAAGCGACGATTAATTTACGATGACGAAGCGTCTCGACAGTTCCCGGGAAGGGGATGTAACGCATGGGGAGTCGGTGAATGTGGCACAAAAGTCGAAAGATAAATTACCTGTAATGCAATTAAGATTTAATGTTTTATTTCACCTTTTTGTGAAGTGAATTGTCACGACGCCGACGGAAAACTAGGTTTTATTCAATGACTCGATTCAAGTACATTTAAAAAAAAAGGATAGGCGGTGAAGGTGACTGATTGCTTACAAGAGAGAAACGGAGCCGCGATAATTCTGGATTTGACAGAGATGTCAAATCGTTTCAGTTCGTTTCAGGTGAAAGCTAGACTCTTAAATACATGTCGATATAAAAAATATTCATACCTGGCCGGGCTTTTACGCTATGCGTCGCTGCATCTTTATCTCTCCCCTAAGTTGTAGCTGTTCAAGAATACCGCCTCTTCTTTGTATGCGTAGGGCGTAGGCCCCCTTCAGGGCATAGATTGCCCTTCTCAGGCAACAGGTTTCCTACGAGAACAAGGGACAAGATCACATGTAGTTAACCTTCCCCTATAAAGGAATTACACAAATTTAAGTTTCCCTTAGGGCTCCTTCACTTGCTTTTCGAATTTAAGTGGAACAAAGACCTTCGACGCAAGTTCCAATAGCTATTCTCTAGGACTCTTATGACTTAACCAGTCCACCAACTAATTTTCGGTCTTATACACTAATAACCAAAATGATTAGATTTTCTGACTGATCTTTACCCGATTCTACTCAAAATCCTCCTACTTCTTGCTCTTTCTTGGCAGCTCTCACTTAATACCAACTTCGAAAATAAATTACCGTACCAACATCAGTCTATAATCTGTTTTAAGAAGATGATAGCACAGTATCTCATTATAAATGCAATAGAAACGCGTATTTACGCGATTGCTTTCGATACATCTTCCTGTAAATGGCTTATACTGTGGTTATGACAAAGGAGCCGAAAGAATAAGTCAAAGCAACAACCGATAAATTGTCTGTCAGTGTCGCCTGATTGGGTAACAATGAGAATTTCTTCAAGGGCTGAGCACATGAAACTTTATTGTTATTTTAACAGGATAAATGAGAATTCTTTAATCAGGTTAGATGAAATTCTCTTCCACACTTTTTTCAGGCTTATAACTGAAAGTTTAAAAAAAACTGACGTGGTTAAAATTTTGCCAAATGGCAATTCATCATTACTCCTAACTATTGTATAAAACAGCATTAAATATATACTAATTAAATCTTTGATTAAGATGATTCGTCACTATACTACAATTACATAAAATATCGCAAGACAGTTTTAAATGCCTACACTATATCTTCATTATTATAATCGGAATCTGATGTTTCGTCATTTAATTCAATAATAACGGGTTCTATTACATGATCATCAATAATATGATCTAAATTCCATAACTTTTCTTCCTCCTTCATTGTGTGCTGTATACATTTCATCCAATTTTGCGCAGTCACTTTCTTTATAGCTTCATGCAAAAGTCTCTTCACATCTTCTAATTTGAATGTAGTATTTCTTCTGGCTACTTCACCCTTTGCTCGGGCCCATATTAACTCTGTAGGATTCAGTTTATAATGGCAAAGTGGTAAGCGAAGTAGTTTTCCCTTTTTCTTTAGCATTTTACATATTTTTGATAATCATGTTTGTGTTGCCTCACAATATTCATTAGTTGCTTTTTAACCATTGTATTATCAAATTAGATCTTTTTCTCTTTTAGCCAATTAACTGTTTTTCACGCAAAAGTTGGTAATTTTTTCAGGAAACGCGAATGGTAACTGGGGTTATTTATTACTGTGAGTTTTTTGTGGAAAAAGTGAAAAACAAAAAGTGAATTATTTTTTTCTCACAATGTATCCGGTGTAGAACTGTTAAACCAAGAAATATTTTCCGAAACCGAAAAAACTGGTTTCAGATCGTGCGAGGAAATTTTTCAAAATTTTTGGTGCAGCGGTGCTTCAACGTAACTTACCAGAAGACAGATACCGTTAATTAATGTCGATCCAGTAAACAATTAAATCTATCGCTCCATCGTTTAACACTAATACTCCTTTAAATACGTTAAACGTAGCAGTTCAAAACGACGCCGCCTATCGCGATGGAGATAAAACGTTAACAAGGTGAACAATAACGGAAATTCTAATTGACAAAGCTGAAAAATGTAACGAAACCGACCATAACAATAAAAACCAGCCTCCTTACAAATGTCAAAGACGTTTCGTCGTGGGTGCGGGGTTAACGGTTCCTCGGTTTAACACGAGGCGAAATTTCGTCTGAGCGCGGGCACCTTTTGTCAAAGTTCAAAGCGAATTTAAGATTGTTTATTATTAAATTGGAAGTAGGCGTTGTAATTTCTTGCTAGAGTTGCCTCTACGAATGAATTAAATGGAAAATAATTACGTGCTCGGGCCGACAAAAGAACTCCTCTCTCTCGTGTTTCTCTCTACTTCATTATGCATGGACATTTGTCTTTTTCGCGTCGAATTTTTCACACGCATGCATCCATCGATACCTACAGATTAACGTAATTACTCAAATCACACGTAACGTAATTATGCCATCAAAATTACGTAACGTTACCTCAAGACTGTTTAAAATGTATCTACGCGACAACTAAAAAAATGTAGCCTTCAGATCCTTCGACAAATTAATCTTATTACGTTAAATCTACCGATTAATTACACGTACTTATGCATGCACGTTCCGAGATTTTGATTACGAGTACAAAGCCATCGCTCAAAAACGTCCATTCCTCGCGTACATTTATTGTTCGAAATATTTATGACGGAAAATAAAACCATTAAAGCCACGCTATCTGACTTAAAATATAATTCATTTAAATGGACATATTTTATATTCCATATGTGTGCACTTGACTCCGGCGACGGCTACGAGTGACTACGAAATTCCAAAAGGATTCGTAATCGAGATGGCCTTGTTAAAATAGAAAGCATTTGTTTACTATCAAAAGTTATTTAACTATTCGAGAAACACCTTCGTACGTACATATGCGAGTACGTACTAGCTAGCTAGAGCTTCATTCATAAATATTAAAAAATACTTAGGAGCTTATCTCCACTTGTCTCCGCTTGTAAACATGATTTACTCTCTTTGCATAGTTGTATCTGTGAAAGGCATCCGGGATGTTCAGGGCTATCATCTCATAGATTCAACAGAAGAATTGTTAATGGCTGATGGAACGTGATGTGGTGATTATATCAAATGCCGGATACCAGGAGGTTCGTACTCGCGTCATATTTTAAGCTAAGCTAACTATTCAGTAACTGAAAACGCTCCTAATGTACACTGCCGCTATTAACCACTGTCCAACTTGACAGAATTTAACACAAGGCCATTATTGGTTAAAACAAAACCACATGGTTTACAGATCAGTACCGTCAGGACTAATTTTGAAAATCTTACCGACTGTTAGTTCAAATTTGAACTGAATTGAATAAAAACCTAGTAAATAGTGAACTATATCAAAGAAGCGTAGATTTACCATTAAAATGTACACTTGTTGTAATTTTCTCCAAAAAAACGGTTAAAAATTGGATTCTCAGTCATTCAGTGGAAGGGTACAATTCCCTGGTTTCGAATCCGTAGGAAATTCGTTAGTATTTTACGTAAAAATTTTTATATTTTTGGATTTTGAAATCTCAAAAACCGTTGAAAACTGTCCAAAATTTTATTAGCGTTATAAAAGTAAGATGGTGATTCCCTGATTCCAAAATTACATTTAATTTCCACGCAGGGTGCTTACCGTCCGAGTTATTCATTTTACAAAAACTGTATTCTGTTTTTTTTTTAAAGTCTTGGTATCTCAGAAATTATCAGAATAATTTTTGAAAAACTAATGTTTTTTTAAATATTCTTGGTATTTCAAAAATCATCAGGCTTAACTAGCTGAAATTCAGCAGGGCTTACATCCTGCTTACAAAATTCGAAAATTCCCTTTTTTAGGACGAAAATATTGTCAAAAATTCCCTCTTCGCTTCTTAAGTGACAAGCGAATCAGGAATATTCCGTGATATCAAAACTATATGAATTTCGCTTATGGTGTGTTTACTTGGGAGTTATTAATTTTTGAAAAACCGTATTCTGCTTTTTTGAAAAAGTCTCGATATCTCAAAAACCACTGGATTTTTCACTGCATTTCACGGATCTACTTTGCGAGTTCCATGAAGAAAGTCGAAAATATACTTTTTTAGGACGAAACAAGAGTTTAAATTCGTCCTTAAGGTTTTTCTGAAAACGGTCCAAAATTTGATTTTCTATTCTTCGGTGATAAACGAAAAATTATGTTTCCCTGATTCCAAAATACAAAAATTTTGTTCATGGGGTGCTTACTTCTCCAGTCATTAATTTTTGAGAAACTGTATTTTGCCTTTTTGAAAATGTCTCGATATCTCAAAAAGTTTTGGGTCTAACTAACTGAAATTGGGCCGCAGATCTTGTAATCGACTCATTCATCTCGAAATTCGAAAATTCATTTTTTTGGGACAAGAAAGGAAACATTTCATGGTGGAAATTTGAGTTAAATGTTAACATAACTAAAATATCCATTTTTTAAAAAATAAATGTAACTCAAAATGTTGGAGGCGTTTTTAAAATTTTAGAAATTTGTAGAAATAAACTCGAAGAAACGTTTTTGAAAGTTTTTTTTAATACTATTTTAACTCATACGCAGCATCGAAACCCATGGAAGACAATGCCCCACAAAGCATTTTCACAGCTATTCAAAATTCAGAATCACAAATTTTCAGGGCAATCTATATGGGGTTATGGGTCGAATTAAGCCATGTAAAAGCTCCTTGGCAATATAAGATAGGTATTTTCGGGGGTATTAGTGACTGAATTTCAAAAATTAGCAATTTTAAGTCGAAAAAAGGTTTTCTGATATTTTCCAAAAACTGCTTCAAATTGGAATTTCGATCTTACAGTGGCAACCAAAAGCAAATAATTCTCTGATGCCAGAAGTGCATGAATTTTCTGCGTAGGGCCACATAATTTCGAAGATTGTTGAAAATCTGTTAGAATCTACCGTATCCTCCATTTTTATTTTATGGCATAACTCTATTTCATTAATATTGTCATGGTATTAGTCACGAAAAGGCCTTTATCACTTAAAACATTAGCCAGTAGGTGGTGCACTTTTCAAGCATGTCGATTTCATGCTGATAATAGGGTATGCATAATTGTACTGAAACGGCAGTATTGATTCTAACGTAAAGTCATAAAAGAACATCTTGTCTCTTTAATTACTGAACGTCCCTCGTATTATTGCTTAACAAGTACTATACCCTATCGGGGGTTACACGGAAGAACTTAATTCTATTATTTTGAGGAACTTAAACCTGTGTTATGATTACTCATATTCTTAAAAAAACCGCTGAAACTTATTATGCCCATCTCGATAGCGTCCCCTATAATTTAAACCGTAAACGATTCCCATCGTCATATGGGATCCCATGGGGGAAGTGGTGTGACATGTGGTGAGGATCAAGTGTTTCTTCCTTTACGCGCTTTAGAACTGTGAGAAGAGAAACGCGTGATTATTACTGAAGTGTCGAAGGTTTAAAAGTTAGTTCACCTGTCGTGGAGTTATATTGGAACTCCATATGTCGTCGCGTTATAATAATTTATTAACACAATTTTTATTGAATGTTTCTAGAGTATTTTTTCAATGGGATGAGTCTTTACTGATTTCTTTTCGCTTATTCGTAGGAAATAAATTTATACTAGTAGAAAACTGCATATGATATATCGCCGATCCTTTAGTTATGTGCTTGAGTGAACAAAACGCTAATTCTTTTCGAAGGCTTGGTTTTCTAAGGGGTAACGTGATATTTTGATGAAATGACTTATTTTCATTATAAACGTTAACAAGAAAGTGAACAGAATGAAATGTATCTCGTGTTCGGGTGAAAATTTGTAAGTTTTCTGTAACGAGTGAAAATTAATTTTTTCGTGAGCTGTTACGCTTTAATGCTTGTAACCCCAGTTGTAACAATGAACGCATTTTTCACATCCAAAGTAATAAGTGTACTTAAGATACTCTTGTGAAACTTTTGCGTGCAAGTAAATACCTCATTTTGGTCCTAAAATTCATTGGTTGAGAAAATCGTGTACGATACATTGTTTGGACTTTTTTGTAGGAAGTACGCCTATCTGTGATAACGACGTAATGGAAAACCAAACATTTCGAAGATAATTTAATAACAAATAAATGCATGAGATGAGATGACCTTTGGTAATGTCTTCAACAGTGACTACTTTGTGTTTTACCAAGATCTCCTAATCAAACTATAAACATAATTGATTTTATGGCTTTACCAGTTTAGCCGTGTAATTCATGCCGGAGAAATAATTTTATTACTTACTTATTGATTCGATGAAGTAGCTTCGCAATTAATAAAAGGGGGTTAATTTGAAAGTTTCACTTTGATCGCTTGAAAAGAAAAGTAAAATCCGCATTCTAAATTTTTCATTTCTACTCACTTCTTTGGAATACATGTACCGACTATATTAGGAAGTAATTTTACTTTCTCCCGTTACTTCTCCGTAATTTTTTTAAATCACTCCATCAGTTGTTAATTTCTTTCACTTTAAAAGCATTGTTGCTAATGTACCCTTTACTGCCAGATTTAATGAAAAGAATTAAACGACGACTTAGTAATTGTGTTAAGATGTATTCGTAGCGTACTTGTGACACCTACAAGGTGGTACAAATTAAATTGTTCCCATCGTTCCTGTTGAATTTTCCGGGATTTAATCCAATAAGTACTGTTTGCAATTAATTGTAAAATTATTTGTATTTTTCATTTCGGGAAATCCAGGGAAATCCAGGTGGAAATTCCGTCGAATAAATCGCTCTGTGCATACTTAAAAATATACCTACTACAGATGTTTAATGTCGTTGACTTGTCGATGCATTTATTAAGTATAAATAGAAACTTATTTTGCTCTTTGTGCGCAATTCAATATCAAGAAGCCGTTTATGCCGTCCAGCTGACCAGGAAGTGAATTGTTTTACCGATGATAATTGTCGCGACCTGTAATTTCGAAAAATTCTCGATTTATTCGCAATCGGATTAAGAGTTTCAAATATTGCTATTTGTACTTATTTGGTAACTGATCATTTAAAAATATTCTATTCAATTCCGCCCACAATTTACAATAGTTTCGACCCAATTTCCGTTAATGCTCTCCGAAATTAACTCAATGATTTTCGCACCTCGTGGGAGACGAAACGAGATCGGGTTTTGCACCTGTGCGTTTTTGGCAAGGTAAATATTTACGTACGGTACGTAGGAGTGCGCGGATTCGTATTTTTTGGCCGAAGGATCGAGCGTGAAGTATTGTTTTTGCGAGTAATTTCACGATCTCTCGGTTTATTTTGATAACGGTTTCCCATAATTTCTCATCTGTGTCAAGAGATCAAAAGGAGAGCTGTCCTCCTCTTCACGTGACATATTAGTACTTAAGAGCTGGGAAATGTAACGATATGTCACGTGGAGGAAGAGGCTAAGCCCGCCTTGTCCGTCAAGTCTTGAAGATTTAAATTCGGAGTTAATTCGTTCCGTATTGATAGACTAGTAAGTCTAGAAACTGACGTAACAGATTTAAGCCCCCTTAAATTTACTTTCGTTAATTGATTTGAGGTCGTTTGGTGCTAAAAAGTTTTGCACTCATCAGGACCACCCCTTTTCCGCCATTTCAAGACTAAATTTTTTGAGCGAGAGTGTTTTGAGAAGGTAGTTAAGTAATCTAACATTTTTATCCTCCAACGTACATACAAAAAAAAGTTAATCGCGTTCTAAACCAAAATTGTGCTCAAATGTTTTGTTTTTTGAACGATTCGCAAATTATTTTTTTTTCTCTGCATCAAAGCCGCACCCACAACGTGAATATAACAGAACCAACCCAAATTTCCTTAATCCACGCCTACAATTTCCCTTTGTTTTCGACCTAACCTCAAAAGTAGCTCAGAATTGCCTGAAATCAGCATTGCTTCAAATGTACCTATAACCTACAAAGCCAATTCGAATCTGGAAATGTTTTGGGCTTATTTTGACGTGCTGAATTTAAATTAAATGTCACAGTCGAATGACCACATATTCATGTTGCTCTTAACTTTAAACAAAAATAATCCAAATACCTCAAAACATTATTATGGGTTAATTTTCTTAAAACTTCATTTTTTTGAAGGACCAACAGCAAAAATTGTGATGGGTTTTCGGAATATCAGAGTCTATCCCCGAAATGTCATGTTACCCATAACCTCAAAAATAATCCAAATATCCCAATGGTTTTTTGGCTAATCTTCTGAAGACTACATTTTTTGAGAGACCTTTAACAAAAAAGGTAATGAGGTGTATGGGTTTTAGGAGTCGCTGAATTTTGAATTATGAAAATTGAGTGCTGATTCGTACCCCAGAAACTCCTGTGTATAAAATTTTATCGGATAATATCCAGTTTATACGTTTTTTCGGGGATACCTATGCGTCATTTAATCGGCCATCTTGAATTTTGAAAACCTGATATCAAATTTTTGATAAAGTGATCTCGAAAAGATTTCTAGCCTTCATCATTTTTTTCGTTAACCTTTGTCTAAACACCTTTGTTTTACCTTTGAAAGAATGAGATTTTGGCGAATTTTGGCGAAAAAGTTTTTGGGGGTTAAAGGCAGCATGAAGGGATAAAGCAATTGGATATTCAGATATTAAATAAATATGATTGAGAGTTAAAATTTGTTACACCAACTGCATTCCTCCCCCTCCCCTCCCCCCACATATTGAACACATATTGAACGTTATTTCTTAATGAAAAATCTTGAGAAAAGCGTATTCTATAGCTAAGGTATACGATTTGTGAATTTTTTTTCCAAATAATAAAATTGGAATTTTCTAAATACTTGAAAACTTTTAAGCCCTGGGTACCCCCCAGGGGGTAAGCTCCCAAAATACAGAGAAGTGACACTTAGAATTTTTTTATTATTTTGTCTCTCCTTTCCTTAATCAGTTTTGGTACAATTCTTTTAATATCTCCGCCTTCGATATCGTCTATACCTTCTATGTTTAGTCAAGAAAAGGTGTTATTCTTCTTATGCTTCAAGAATAGAACACTTCATATATTTCCAGTAGTGTTTTTAACCTGCCCAATACAACGTTTAAGACGTTTCTTGGAGTTACTATTTTTACTATAATTTTAAAGTACAAAGTACAGTAGAGCTTATATTAATATTCTGCAATAACCGAACTTCCTACAGAAACTTGATTAACGTTCACCTGATCATCTTGGTCGTCTTCAAACACTTCTGGGTTCAAATCATCATCAGAATCCATGAAGAGGAGTTGTGTCGTTTCTTTTTCTGAAGATAAACTGCTACAGCTGCCCCTTGGTGTTTTCTGCCTTAATTTTTATCTTTTTATTTTTATTGCTGCTTTCCTCTTCTTTTTCAGCAATTTCTATCTTTCTTTCTTTCTTTCTTTCTTTCTTTCTTTCTTTCTTTCTTTCTTTCTTTCTTTCTTTCTTTCTTTCTTTCTTTCTTTCTTTCTTTCTTTCTTTCTTTCTTTCTTTCTTTCTTTCTTTCTTTCTTTCTTTCTTTCTTTCTTTCTTTCTTTCTTTCTTTCTTTCTTTCTTTCTTTCTTTCTTTCTTTCTTTCTTTCTTTCTTTCTTTCTTTCTTTCTTTCTTTCTTTCTTTCTTTCTTTCTTTCTTTCTTTCTTTCTTTCTTTCTTTCTTTCTTTCTTTCTTTCTTTCTTTCTTTCTTTCTTTCTTTCTTTCTTTCTTTCTTTCTTTCTTTCTTTCTTTCTTTCTTTCTTTCTTTCTTTCTTTCTTTCTTTCTTTCTTTCTTTCTTTCTTTCTTTCTTTCTTTCTTTCTTTCTTTCTTATTCTTCTCTTTTTTGTGCTTCTGCATTCGATGTTGACTTTTGCTCCTCGAGCTAGTTTCTTCTTCTCTTCATTTGGGGGAGCGTCCACGTTGATTCGTGTAGTCCTTTTCAAAAAAATGCTCGTCGAAAAGGAGTTTTGATGGCCTACTAGGCCCTGGTTCTATTCCACGGCAGTTCTGGTTTGTTGTCAATTTTTAATTCAAACTTCTTTAGAGGATATCTAGAAGAATGGATCTATTCCACAACTTGGAATTTTATAACAATAAATCACACTTGCCCCTTTACGTTTAAAATGGAGATTTTTATTTTCAAACAACCTCAAATGAACCGATGGAATAAAATCTGTCTGTCATCCTAGGGAAAAATGTTGAACTTAAGTAAGTTCAGTGGTTAGACCTTTATAAACAGTTGTTTCCTCGTGTTAAACCCCTCTATTTTCATACACACTTATCACTGTAAAACATTTCATAAAAACTCCCTTATTTAAGTACCACGTTACCCTGCAGTAATTTTTTTATTTCGATGTATGAAAACAGCTTATTGTGCTCCACGAGACATTAATCTTCTTCGTTGCATTATTCACAGGTAACATTTCTGATGCTATCAATCAGACAGTAAAAAAGTGTAAGTTATGTATTCATGGATTTGACAAAGGCAGTTCGGGGATATCATGTCATAACAAGTGGCTCATTGGAATACATTTCGAATACAGGACATTACCGATTGTGACTCGTCGTTTCGATGTTGCTGTGTCACTCGGCTTTAACCTTTGAAGAGAGGTCTTCGATGGTACGGAAGAGGTTAACATTGCATTAACAAATTTGTGCCTTTTTCACGTACCTAATTTGTTGTTGGATTTAATTTCCTATTTTGTAGGGGTGTTACAGGAAACTTCTCCTCTTCCATGGGCTGTTCTCGATTCAACTTTACTTGACGTTTTCTCTGATATCCGAAAGTTGGTATTATTTTTCCTACGGGGACGGCATCGAGGTCAGTTCCATATGTTTGTGTCAAGGGGACGGGTTTCGGATTCGATTTTCCTGGCAAAAGATAAATTAATTTTTTTTTCCGTAAAACAAACTATTTCCGTAAAATAGGCCGGCTTTGAAGTATTTTTATTCCATTTGGTAAACCGTACCGGCCTAGTTCTACCGTTTGTTATTTTATCTTGTAATTAATGGTTTATGAGTTTCATCGATCTCGCATTTCGATGGGGTAATGGGAGTGACCCAAAAATTTTGTGATTCGATATCCTTTTGTCTGAGAAAATAAACGCAGCTCCACGTTGAGCAATTAATCAGTAATTGCATATTATTGCTATCGTTAATTTACCCGTCATTAAACGCGACGATGATAATACTACCGGAACGTACTTGAAAATATTGTTTAAAGGCCATTGTGTGCAATCATCGCGGAAGCAATCCTCACTATATGTCACTATGGTAATGGCGAAATAATTGTTGATAAAGTAACAAAGCGACAAAAGTTTTCCTAAGGGGATTTATTGTTGATGACCAGTAGTTTTTATTTTTTCGCAATTTGGACGATGGAATCAAATCCATTACCGTTGGCTCAAGCCATTTTAGAATTTAGATTCATAATTATAAGATTTCTACCTTAAATTTAAGTGCTCCATAGGGTAGCACGACGGTGTAATGCGAAATGCTGTTATCAGTTTAAGGTTATGTAACATATCGTAAGTCTATGCAATCGATGCATGGGTAAGTCCCACAAATTCTCAAGACTGAAGGCATAGAAAATTTGTTGTTCCAATATTGAGGATAGAACGCTAGTAGGAAAATATCCCGTGGTTATTTACAGACAGCCCAGCCCCTATCATCAAAACAACTCAGGTCGCATGTTTGTCGTCGTTCTTCCACACTTGATAGCTTGGATAACCGGCAATTTTTCAATCGTCATGACAGTAATCAGAATTAACTAATGTATAGTGGAAATGACAGGCCACGTCGCCCCCTAGCTAAAGACTTGCTCTGTTATTGTGGAAAAAAATGTGGAAGAACCCAGCACATCATCATCATCATTACAACCCGTGATAATCACCCCTAATCGCATTCCGAGCCATCTCGTGGATCCAAAGGTAACCCGGATACCGCCCCGGGTCCGACGAAGTTGATTATGATTATGGCAACAGGTAAATTTTCGTTTTACTACTAACCAAACAGAATCCACGAAATTCCACTTCCATTTTCCGTTCCTCTTCGTTCGCCTCCTCCTCGCCAGCGTTTCGAGGTTCACTTTATTTTTCACTTCGTTAGTCGATCGCGAAGTACGAACGAGAGGAGAGAGGCGCTCGCTCCCGAGCATACTGCGATTTTACGTTGGCAGTCGAGCCGCGATACTAACGTGTCGTCGTGTGTTGTTACATTGACAGTTTGGTATTGTCGTTGGATTACTCGTTTCGAAAAAGGACCATTCCCCAACTCTGATATGATGTATGAGTTCCCGTGGAATTCTCTCTAACTGTTCGATTCTAATGATGTGCAAGAATCGAGGCAAAATGCACATACAAGATAAAGTTTGCTTGAAACAGGTAAATAGAGTAAGAGGCCCTCGGCGGTATTTTTTTGAATTTTTCGCTTTTAAATCACTTTTTAATAGACTGTAAATTTTTTAGAATTTTTGCTGATTTTTTTGGTACTAAAAAAAAAAACAGAAAATAATGTACACCTGTCTCATATGAGGGAGCGGCGCAACATAAGTTTCCATCCTCTTAGGAAATCCTCAAGAGTGGATCACCCTATAGGGCAATTTTGGGAAATATATTCCGAATGAAAATTATAGATATTACATGGGTAAGTTAGGTTGCGACAGTTAAAATAAATCGCAAAGGCCGTTTAGGAAAAATTAAAGGATTTCTCGAGGGTATACTGCTCTTTAGGGCGCTGATATAATAAGTGTTTTGAATGAAACTTGCAGGCATTTAATGTAGTAGTCCAGGTGTAATGTTTAGTAAGAACATGTCAAGCCGTTTTGGAAAAAAATAAGGGAAACTGAAAATTCAAGCGTAAAGTGCCCTTTAGGGCGGGTTTAAAAAATATTTTAAATAAAAGTTATAGGCATTAAATAATTAAGTCAAATTCGAAGGTCTGCAATGAATCACGAAAGCCGTTTTTAAGAAAATTAGAGAAAACTGAAAATTCTCAAGGATAAAGTGCCCTTTAGGGTGCGTTTAAAAAAATGATTCGACCAAAAATTATAGGTATTTAATGTAGTTGTTCAAATATAAAGTTTAGTTACAATATGTAAAGGCGTTTTGAAAAGAAAATGGGAAAAACTGAAAATTGTGAAGGGCTCTTCAGGGAAGATTAGTCAGGATAACGATAAAAGTAGTCAATATGGAATAAATAAATATATATAAATATAATACGTAATAAAATGGAAGACTGGTTTTCGTGATAGCACAAAAACGACAAGAGTGCGCTTTGCCTTCAGCATCCGTTGGATTTTTTCAGATTTTTTAAGTCCCTAAATTCCGAAAATGTACTGGCATTTCCAAAAAAAGAATTTGAACGGAAAGGAAGTTCGATTGGAAGAAAATGGTAGGATTTTTAGCGTGAAAATACATCTTTAATTTTTTTACATTTTTAAATAGTGCTTACTGAAAATACTTTTTCACCAGGATATTTCTTGGGCCTTTCTAAAAAAATTTGAAACTCTGGACGTTGTGGGACAACCAGTGGAATTCATTCAGATTTTTCGAAAGGTAATCCGACGAAGTCACTACTGAAAAATCCCCTTTTTCAAGAAATTGTTTTTCAGGACCTAAAACCTATCAAAATAAATCTACAAAAATATAGAAAAGTGCTACATGATGTACAACCACTTGATTTTCTTCATATTTCTTTATAACAATTAGGCGAAATTTCGAATGAACCACCTTTTCTTATTTACCAAAAATAATTTTTGAGGCCCATAATTAGTTCTCAAAAAAACTGCAAAATTCCAGACAAGTGCAAAATGGTTAAACACACCTCGAAATTATATGAATAATTAGAAATGCGGGTTTTCACATAAGGAAAAAAAGAAGAAGCTGATTAAGAAACGAGAAAATTACTAAATCAATGAGTCCATATAACCTATTGAAAAATTGTCATGCTGGCATAGAATATAACGCCAAACCTGGGTGTGTAGCTGATAACAATAACCTGTTATAGAATTTATCAGTTGATTACAACATTTCAGACAAAAAGGCTTGTTTTTTTGTTTTGAATGCATTATTTCCCTTTTAAATTTTTGATTGCTGTGAAATTACTTGTAAGATTTAAAATAAAAAACGTATTGTGAATGCCACAGTTGATAATATTTTTCTTTTTAAATCTGTATAGAATTGGGAATCTGTATGGGGATATCAATCTGTACTGGGCTGAGAGAAATTATTTTATATTTTTAGTATGTGTTAAAAACGTGGTATATTAAAAAAAGTATTCAGTTTTTTTTTGAAGATTTCGAAATAGTTTAAGGACGATAAGGGCTTCAAAAATTCAAAAAATAAAGTAAGTGTTTATCGATTCCGGCGCCCTGTAGCTGTTTAGGGATCTAAAATTTCATTTTCACTACTACTAAGTAGTTTTCAAAGCTACAAAGCATACTCGAGGCGCATCCAAATCTTTTTAAAAAATTGCATGGAATTTAAAAAAGTACATGGAAATTTTCATAATCACCGGGGTATTCACTTTGTAACCATTTTCATTACATTTATTTACTGAAACAAGCTCAACGACTCATTTGTTAATAACCGCTACCAGACCGCAGGTATATTTTTTAAATTTTTTCCATCTGGCCTCCATTTGAAATTTATCCCAGCTATGTGGAAATGTACAACCACATAGTCACTGTCCGAGCTTGTTAGTTGTAGCATGAGCCGTAACGTTGAATTTACAACCATTATCTTACTTATAAATCTTTATTAAATTCCGTTATCTCAACTGTAAATCAATATTAGGAAATGTAAAAAAGCCACCTTTAGATTATTCTCGGACTAATTTAAATATACATATTTGAGCAATACGGTTTTAATAGACATATCAGCCTTGACGGCAGCAATTGTAAATTGGTATCGAAATTAAATGCTAAACGATTCCGATCTGATAAAGCGATTAGTATCTTAAATTATTTTTTTGTTGCTAGAAATTTGATACGTACCATTAAACACGTTCACAGAATGTGATTTGCTAAGTTTATTTGAACATTCTTCTCTTTTTATTAAAGACATTTAATCAATCTTTATTTTTTCTGCGTGAAATCTCCATCTTCTCCATCCCCATTAATGCTGAAGATTAGGTAAGAAGATAATAACGCAGCCTTCGTATAAGCGGTGTGGATCTGTTCGCGATTCAAATAATTAAGGATTAAAATTATCACGTGTCTAGACTGCTAATCGTTTGGTGTAATGGGTTTGTAATTGCGTCAGTAACAAAGCTAATACCTTTGAAATTGAACGGACCACGCATATTATGAATGCATTATACCAGTTTCTGGTTTATTGAATAATTTGTTGCGGTTAATTGTTTGTTTATTAATTATTATTCGGATTAAGCTTAGGGACGGTATTATCATTAGAATCAAGTTGTTATTTTGATTTAAAATCGTAACTTTTCATGATTCAAAATTTAAACTTATAATTACAAGTACAGCACAGCAGCAGATTATTTTTGAAAGACTATTTTATTTAAATAATAAGTTTACTGATTGTAGTTACGTCGGACAAGCTTAACGACCCACTCTTGTGGATTCTCCTGTAAATGAATAATTATAACGAAATGTCCAGCGAAGCATCGACCTCCAAGTAGGTACTTCCTTTTTACGACTTTGAATGAATGTGCGACAAATTAAATGGTCAGGTAACATTAATGACGTTACGTAACTTGAACGTAAACGTTTCGGTCTTTTTCGTATAAGTGAAGGTAAACACATAAAACATATCGTAAAAAGTCGAATCATTACCATTGACAAGGTTGATTACCTAACGCTTTTATGAGGTGCTTATCTATTTTGAACTTTATTAGTAACTTTCACGTTAGAAAGTTACACGTTTGAAGGAAAGTATGTACTTGCGCCCAGGAAGAGTTAACTCAATTTTTCTTCAGAGTCTCGCACGAGACGTAAATTGAATAGTATTGTTTTTCTTGGGTTTTTAATTTTTAGCAGCTCATGTGTGAAATTAAAGTTGCATACTGCGCCTTTTCGCGTCGATTTTAAGCGTATTATCCATGGCTGCCGGCGGATCAACATACGCTTACTTTCTTTGCTTAATTTCACATCGCTCTTTAAACGAACTAAGAAAGTCCATCATTCGAAACATATAACATACATTCGTACAGCGTTTATTACAAAAATTAAGGCTCGAGCTTATCTTCATTTTAGTGTACATATCTGATATGCGTGGAAGTGAAATTGACTCCCGTTTTGAATGTACGTAACTATTGTGATATTTGCATTAAGAACAGACACTCATAAGTCTAAAACTCCATTAACAGATTCAAAACGAATTTAAGATTACTTATTCCTAATAGCGACAAATGTTGTACAACGGAACTAACCCAAGGTTCCCATGTTCCGTGGGTATCGGTATCGCTCGCTAGGTGGCGTTACGCTCAGACCATTGTCGTTCCTTGACCACAAAAATCATATCTTCTGTGGATTTCTGTGGAAATTACATCGTCAGTCAGAATTATTTCGTCTTGAAATTGATTTGTAGTTAAGTCACTTCTTCGTTTGTGAAGGCTACTTGGGTAATTGCTTCTCTCTGATAAACCTCGATTGAAAGGCTCCATTACAACAATAGGGGTTTGTTTAAACTTTTAAACCCCTCACATGTGTTTTTTTGGCCACAGATTAACTGTACCACACTCTTTAATTTTTCTATTATCAATCTTAGAACGATAACAACTCTTGTTACCCACTTTACTTAAATTCGACCGAGCGAACCTAACTCTTCAGCTTCTCCTCCTGGTTTTTTCCCAACACCTAATTTAGTCCACTATACTTATTGATCATCACACCGCTTACGTTATCCGGTTGATACATACGTAGGTATTATTATTTCTAGTCCTTCACACGTGCATTTGTATGATAAATGATGGCCGGCGGGCAGTGCATCTCTCACTCGCAGGACACACACACATACATAAATAACAAACTAGTAATTGCAATGTTGATTGTTGATGTAACTTTAATAAAACTTGTCGACGAGGCACATACGAGCCGATGCATTAAAAGGTACAGTGACCCAATATGGAGGGTATTATTATGTAATACATCAGCTAAAGCCGTATTATACATGCACACCGAGTGTTTTGTATGGTAGGTATAGCGCCTAATGAATTTATAATAGTTAACGCTGTTTTGTTCTTTATTGTAATGGGCTATTACAAAGCGCGTATGGAACAAGAAAGAATTCTTCTTGGTCGAGAGAGTGTGTATGTGTGTACGCGAGTGTGGTGAGTTTTATTAAAAGTAATCGGCGTGGAGGCCTTTTGTTGTGGCGTTTGGATGCTATGAGAATTCGTAATTTGAAGCTTCGCTTCGCGCTCTTTTCATGTATTTCCATGTGGGCTTTGTTATCGGTTGATTATCCGACGCTCGTCACTACCTATAAGGAGATTTTCACCTCTTTTTGACCTGGAGTTCAAATGTGCTTGACGAAGAGAGGGACGAGTTAGATAATAATAAGTACAACCCAGGTGTGCGAGTACGCTTGTAGGGCTTTTTAGATTTAATGAAAATCCCATGTATTTGCGTTCATATCTCTTTTACGCCTCCTGAGGATCCTCTACGTCTATCAAATCCATCTATGGTCTTAAAAAGTGTAGTGGGTATATTTTGTGTACTGGATATATTTCTAAGATTTTAAGAAGACTTAAATGCCTTATGGCATTTTGTGTACTGGATATATTTCTAAGATTTTAAGAAAACTTAAATGCCTTATGGCATTATTCATAATTTGTCTAGACTATTTAGGACGTGTCTATGTTTCTTCAAGATTTGCTTGATGTTAAACCTTCTGTGGTCCTTCAAGGTGCTTGCATTCATAAGGGGGCTATAGGCGAATCGTACTGAACTATTGTATATTTTTGAAGTACAAATTTTATATGTAGTTGAGGGTCTTGCTGCATTTTGCAAACATCTGGAGCTTCACTTAAAGCCTTAATATCACCAAAATGATTCAATAAAACATTTTCAAAATTTTTTAACGATTTCTGGTGTTAATTTTCGAGATGTTGTTGGAAAGTTTTAGATTCTAAGAGTCGTTCATAAACCACGTGGTCTATTTGAACAAGGGGGGGGGGAGGTGCATCAAAGGATCTATTTTCTGTGGTCTTTTTGGGGTCGGCTTACCAACGGATACGCCACTGGAATATATGGGATTTTAAAGGGATGAAATGGCTTTAAAATTGAATTGTGTGGGTGTTTGATGTGTCTAAACTTTTCTATTTTAATTTTCAACGTTAAAAAGCCAGAAATATATAGAACAGACATTCCAGAATTTCTTCTGGAACTGTCGACAACAAAATTCGTTCAGCGATAAATCTAGAAGGTTTACAGATGTTTCAAATCGTTTTATTTCAATTTTAAATGCTGCAAAAGGTTTAGACTAAAAATCCCTCATCCTTCAGAAAGGCTGAATCACCATAAGTGCCTTAACTTATATACTTTGAAGGGTTAAGATAGCTTCAATCTTTTTCTATTTTTTGAAGATTGTAGAAAACATCTAAATTCTCCCTAGTGGTTTTAAAGAGAGTCTAGAAGCGCTTTCGTTTTGATCTCAAAAACGAAAAAGTCTGAATCATGCCGAAAATGATGGTAGAGATTGCGTGAGAATTTTTGGAAAATAAAATTGCTTTAAAATTGAATCTAGAAGATTTATGGATTTTTCAATCGTTTCAGTCATAATTCTAAACGTTATAAGACTTCATGAATCTAGAAGGATATTCCAGAGGCTCTCCTGGAACGTTTAACGTCAATAATTTATTCCAAAGAATTTCTACAGTGGTTTACGGAAGTTCTAAACAATTTCATTTCAGTTTCAAACGTTAGAAGGAATCTGGAATACAAATTCCAGGTTCTTCTAGATGCTGCAATGGCCGAAGTTGCCCTAAAATTTCCGCAGATGCGACAGCATTTTGTAGTTTGTAGACGTAACATTGAAATTCTTTGAATCCTCTTACAAATTCTTACAAGGCCTTGGGATTTTTCTGGGAACGTTACGTAGAACTCTTTTATGTTCTTGACATCAATTTCCCTAGTACCTTCTAAATTTTTAAAAGTAATCTGGAAAGTTTATAAGATGTTGGGCATGGATTGTAGATTATGCTATTGATTAGTGGTTTTGCTTTAATAAACACTAGATACTTCCGCTCTGTCATAAACTTCATATTGCCTTTGAGATCACTACAACTCCTTTAAATTCTGTATCCCTGACAGTTCTCAAAAGTTTCTCAGAAGTTCATCTGAAATCGACAATCACGATTTATATGGTAATAGTTTCTGGCACCCCTCTTTCGGGATACAATTCACTTAACTGCCGATCACTGAGTTACCTTCATGTCGCGGCGAGCGCTTTAATTTGTCGTCCTCCGTCTCCAGAACCTAAGAGATGTATGGAGAGAATGCCAGCAAGTTCGAGATATCGTGGATCGGAATTATACGAACGTTCGGTTTCGAGGAAAGTTCAGAAAAGGAAAACTTTATGAGCTCGCTCATATTCAAACTAGTTTAGTAAAATCATACACTCTGGTAGAAAAGGGACCTACGCTTTTTACTTGCACACCAGAAGTGGACCCATCCATGTGTAATTTAAGATAACGAATCCCTGCTAAACGCAGATTGAGTATTTTCTGGCCATTTTACGGACTTTACGATTTTTTGGCGGGATGAAATTCGATTATTGCGCCTCTTATTTCGACTACTTTCACGTTGAAATTCAAAACTTACGTCCGATGCGTCGATTTCGGTCGGTTTTAATTGAATTTAAACGATCATTTCGCCCATTACAGACGGTAAATTTCGGAAAAAATTATTACTTTCGTCGGATTATCGTTTTTCTTCCTCTTAACATCAGCCGATAAAACGGAAATGGAGTATTTTTAAAGGAACTGATGGCAGCTTTAATTCGCTCCTTTCGATAATTTATTTCGAAGTTTTAAACCTGCAGTTATTTCTTCTTTCGCGGCGACTTTGTTTCAAATCGAGTAAGCGGTTCTCGTGAAAATGAATCGTTTTCACAATCGCTTTTCCTATTCACGTTCCCTCGACACCTGCGCACGAAATTATTTTAGGACTTTCCGCGCCATTAGCGCTCGCTAATGAAAAGACGCCCCCGGGGACTCCGTAACTCCGACGGTGAAAAGAAAACGGGTTTATCATTCGAATAAATTTATTGTGTGGATTTTTATCGACAAACATAAATTCTAACACGTCTCGACGTAACCACTCATCTAAAAACCTGGGGGCCATAAATATCAAAAAGAAGAGCCAACTGTGCACCTGTCGGCTTCGAAAGTATTCGGTGGCATCCCTCCGAACAGGTATTATCGCTAAACTTACCCTATGACTTCGAGGGAGGGTCGCATTTCGTTTGCACCTTGTTTGTACACAAATTGTGTCGAAATGCGCCCAGTCGCCTGTTGAATTAGGCAGACGTGCCATTCGTCTAGACTGGGAGAATGTCTCTATCCGGGGATTTGGTTTTATTGACGTTCTTATCATTACAGGATCCGTGTCCTAGAGACTCTTCGGGAAAATCTATCTACCTGGCGACAACCGAGGATTTGCTTTATTGGTCCTATGCTCCCCATTAGTCTAGTACTAGTCCGTGACCGTCAGATCGTAATGACATGTAAATTAACGAGATTTCTCGCTCGATGTTAATTTTTGATGTAATGCTCGTCGGTTTGACAAGATAATGTTACGTAAGCATCACACGCTCCACGGGTATTAAACTCGAATTGGGTCATCATCTTCAAGTAGCACAGAATTCGTCTCGAGCATAAGAAGCTTGTCATACTTTATGACCGTCATTAATTATTGACATAAAATTCTATTAACTTCAGATGGTGTTTGTTGTGAACGCATTTTTCTCTCGCCGTTCCGATTCGAGATAATGCCCCTTTACGGACTCGGTGATAAATAGGAGGGCCTCGCTGGAATTCGATCATCTAAAAATAAATTGTCTTCTTTTTAATCTCCGTAGTTCGTCTTGTAAGAACCAGCCAATGGAATGTACTTGAAGGAATCATGTTTTCTTCATAAAACACCGGGAGAAAGAAGACGACTAAGAACTTTAGGCCGTTTAGAAATATTTCGCCCTTATTTACACCACCATCGATGGTAGAGGGGGATATATTTCGTATCGATATATGTTCCTTCATATCGACAACTATTATATCGTATTTCGCTTCAACGTAAAGTAATATTAATGAGGTATCCGTCAAAAGGGGGTATGTTTGATGTAATGGAGGGGGGGGGGGGATTTCGCAGTTATCATATGCAGTTCCTGTATTTTCACGTTTTTCAATAAGTGAATAGCGACCACCCGGTATAGCGGTGTTAGAACAAAAATGTCCGAAGAAGTAGAAGAAGAAATTCGGCGCTGAAACGATCGGATACCGAAATGGCAGTGGCGTTCCGCGTTTTCGACCAAAATGTCGGAATAATGGTAATCAATGGTATGAGTTTGACGGGCACTTCATTAACACTACTGGGCCTTGAAGCGAAATATAGTATAGGAACTTTTTGATGTCGACCACTTTTCAAATTTTACGCATACTGCTATTATATCCATTCGTTTGCGACAGACAGCTCGCCACCATCATTGTAAATGTAGTTTGTTCTTTTCTACCATAAATAAGTACGTACTTATAAAAATGACTGTATACCTACGCAACATATATGCACATAACCTGTTCGTAGTAAATCTGTGTGCAATAATTCATAATACCGTTGAATCTCCACGTTACGCTTTGGTAAGTTACGTAACGCCTATGGTTTGTCATCGTGTTATTGTTGTGACCCATAATTTGAGCTGTCAGCCGCAAACGAACGGAATATACCTTTGTTACCTCTACTTCTGTTGTATTTTTTGGTATCAGTAGTTTTAAAATGGTCATATTTTGCGGTAAAAGTCCATATTTGTTGTTTTTCATTCAAATTCAGACATTTTGTGGTAATTTCCTTCCGGACGACAAAACCGTGAACTGCTGTTTCGATCGTCTTTGGAGTTTTGAGCTTTTGTTCTTTTTACCGTTGTCAAATTTACTGCCTCATAAACCAACATTATAATTATCCTTTAGTGTAGCCAGTAATAACGGTAGTAAGCCGTATCGTAAATAAAATCGATAAATTTCGATCTTCCATCAGAAGTAATTATAAGAGACAGAACAAACAGTGTTGGAAGATTTCGCGGCGCGTCGTCGGCGGAGGATTACAAAAAGTAAGAAGTATTATTATTCCCGCAGCCTCTTTTCCTTCGTCTCTTTCGACGTCTTCGCACGAAATAGGTGTGTTCGCCATCGGATTTCGACACATGTACAAGTGAAAGCCTTTCTCTGAAAAAAGGCGGATGATAATGAGCACCTTCGCGGTCGGTAAAGACGCAAAGTGTGCGCACATTTGTCCGTACGAAATCGGATGTTAATTCAATATCCCCCGCGCACACATGGCCGATGCGTTACGCAACCGCACGGTTATTAAACTTAAATTGGGTCGATTTCAATTGGCACCGATGAGGATTTCGAGATAATTTTCGATACTCCGGAATACGAGAGGAAAATCACCCGCGAGATTTATTACTATATTTTTACCGATTATCCCCCCTAAACGAGAACTTTCATGCACAAAGTAATACTTTCTCCGTTTTACTTACTACCTTTCCTTCAGCTATATTTGCTGGAAATTCATAACGTAAGCAATAGGAAATGCAGTAACTTCCTCAGAGACAATACGAACAAGAGGCAGGCCCTAGTATGGTAATTTTTGTGGAAGTTCTAAGAATAAATTTGCAAGAATCCTAGGCTATGTAAATGAAGCCCATACCAAGTAGAACAGAACCCGGGAGTTATGAATACCGCGGTCAGAACCCAATGAATGCCTCTATTGTCGATTCAGGCTATGCGAGTACATGACAATCACAATACCTAACTGTTCCTTCATTTTTCGCAATGTAACACGGTAAAATATGTAACAAATTCCATCAGTAATGACTGCGTCCATTAAACAAGCATGTATGATGTATGCGTACTGAAATCTAAAATTGCAATATTTAACTTCCGCTGGTTGGTTCATTACGAGCGGTTGTGTGTATTTTTTTTTAATATTTATCCTTACATAGTTGCAAGCTAATCTATCCCTAATTATGAAACAAGTTTGATAAAACAATAGTCGACAAGAATGTACGTTAAAATTATTAGCCGCTTTGGGAAATATATGGAAACGTGTCCCATAATGGAAGCAAGAATTGTAATATGTCTCTCCGCCCTTGTCATTAAGAAGTTTCGAAGTTGTGGCCTGTCATAAGAATCTCGATTCTGATGAGAAAATTTCAAAAATTCAAAATTTCAGTATTTTAACTTTGATTTTGTTGAAGTTAAATAAGGAGGTGTACGGAAGTTTTCTAAAGAAGTTCAACACGTTTCTACCATTTTTAGAAAGAAGTTGTGACTTTTTCTCTATTTTGTTTGTTTGTTTAGGGAATTGATAAATTCATTTTTACCACTTTGATTTTGTTGAAACTCTGTAAGACAGTCTGCGGGAGTTTCCTTAAGAAAGTTAGTGAGTTTTAAACATTTTCTTATTGAAGTTTCAAAATTATGTTCGTTTATTTGAAACGCTTACCTTCTTCTGAACCTTACACTTTAAAACATTCGTAAATTCACTGATACAATTTTGATTTTGTAAAAACTTTATGAGGAGGTTTGTAGAAGTTTTCTTAAGACGTTTAGCGAGTTTCTGTTCCGGTCATTAAAAAGTTCCGAAGTGGTGACCTGTCATTAGAATCTAGATTCTGATCAAAAAAATCAAATATTCAGAATTTCATTATTTCAACGCTGGTTCTCTTGAAAATGTAAAGAAGGTCTATGGAAGTTCTGTAAAGAAGTTAAATTGTGACTTGTCACTAGAAACTCAATTTTGATAGTCTTTTTAAAAAATTGATGAATTCATTTTTACCTCCTTGATTTTGTTGAAATTCTAAATAAGTTTGCGGGAGTTTTCTTAAGAAGATTAGTGGGTTTTAAACATTTTCCTAATGAAGTTTCAAAGTTATGTTCGTTCATTTGAAACCCTTGCCTTACACTTTAAAAAATTCATAAATTCATTGATACATCATTGCTTCTGTAAAAACTTTATGAGAAGGCTTGTAGAGGTGTTTTTAAGAAGTTCAGCGAGTTTCCTCCCTTGTCATTAAGAAGTTCCGAAGTTGTGACTTGTTATTAGAAACTCTATTTTGATCATTTTTTAAAAAAAAATTCATAAGATCATTGATAAAACTTTAATTTTGTTGAAACTATAAGAAACGGAGGTTTTCTTAAGAAATTCAGCGAGTTTCTGCTCTTCTTATGAAGAGTTAATACGTAAGAAGAAGAAGATTTAAGTTCAGTAATACGACATTGATTTTGTCGAAACTCTATGAGTTGATTTGTAGGAATTTTCTGAAGAAAATTGGCAAGTTTCAACCCCATCGAAGTTATGCCTGTTTATTTGAAACTTTTTATATGTTTTGAAAACCTTAAACTTTCAAAAATTCCCGATGTCACTTAACTAGAGTTTAATTTATTTTGTAAGTAATTACAAAAAATTCCATTGATGGATATTAACTAATTAACCACGTGCTAGTTAATTATCGTTATCGAAATTGATTCTGTTGAAGTTGTAAAGAAGGTCTATGGAAGCTTTGTAAAAAAGTTCAACGCGTTTCTACCATTTTCAGAAAGAGGTCGTGAAGTTGTGACTTGTCACTAGAAACTCTGTTTTGATCGTCTCTTTAAAAAATTGAAGAATTCATTTTTACCGCCTTGATTTTGTTGAAGTTCCATAAGATAGTTTGCGAGAGTTTTCTTAAGAAGATTAGCTAGTCTTAAACATTTTCGTTTTGAAGTTTCAAAGTTATATTCGCTTACCTTACACTTTAAAAAATTCGTAAATTCATTGATACAACTTTGCTTTTGTAAAAACTTTATGAGAAGGCTTGTAGAGGTTTTCTTAAGATCAGTGAGTTTCCGCCCTTGTCATTATGGACTTCCGAAGTTGTGACGTGTTATTTGAAACTCTATTTTGATCATTTTTTAAAAAATTTATAAGTTCATTAATAAAACTTCATTTTGATGAAACTATAAAAAACGGAGGTTTTCCTGAAAAATTCAGCGAGGTTCTGCGCGTTTCATGAAGAGTTATTACTTAAGAAGAAGAAGAAGACTTAAATTCATTAATACGACTTTGATTTTGTCGAAACTCAAATCGAAATTTTGTCGAAAAATTGGCAAGTTTCAACCCCATCGAAGTTATACCTGTTTATTCGAA
Source organism: Cryptocephalus primarius (assembly GCA_963576515.1). Classification (NCBI taxonomy): domain Eukaryota; kingdom Metazoa; phylum Arthropoda; class Insecta; order Coleoptera; family Chrysomelidae; genus Cryptocephalus; species Cryptocephalus primarius. The sequence continues at coordinate 11,755,606 of OY754941.1, forward strand.
ACTTTTTATACGTTTTGAGCACCTTAAACTTTCAAAAATTCCCGATGTCACTTAACTAGAGTTTAATTTATTTTGTAAGTAATTACAAAAAATTCCATTGACTAGGTGTTATTTAATAATCATTATAGAAAATATTCCCCCACCCCCGTTTCAGGGGTTTGTGTAATAACCGGAGGATTAAAGGAACTTTTGGCGTTTTAGTAATTTATAACGAAATTCGTTGATGGTAATTTCGTTAATTAAAGCAATGCTTCATATTCGTCCTGATTTCCGTTAATAAATTTAAAGAGACACCTGAGACCACGCAGAACGCGGCTGGACCAGCCTTGTCCCAAAAATAAAACCGAATTTTAATCGCGATTATCTAATTTGGAACAGGTGTAAGAGTACGTTTTGAAACGGCGCGCACAACTCTTACCGTTCGCAATGTCACGGCCGGAACCATAAAGAATAACACTTTCGAGGTCGAAGGAGAACAAATGCCCAAAGAAACCACTCTGCACGTGCGTTTTTTTGTATATTATGATTAAAAACGATAAGTGCATACGATTATGCACCGGTCGAGAATGCACGGCCGTATCTCAAGGATATCTCGCCCGCTTTTCCAATGGAGTAACCCGAGGAACGGGACGCGAACAGGTGCACCTAATAGGTAATTGTTCTATTGGCCAGTGAATCAATCACGCTTAATGCAAGATGTAGGATTCGAATTAATGCGGACGTATTAATGAATTCCGAGAAGAAAATGCAGCAAATAAACAATTACTTTAATTAAACTCGTAATTGGGTGCTTCGATGATGGAAACTTTCCATCGGAAATGCGTGAATGTAACTTAAAAGCCAGTAGATGGTAGATTTATATGGACGTAGTGAAATGAAAAGTACTTTCAGCGAGGTGTTTGTAGAGATAATGTACTGTAATAATAGTTTGAAATTGCTGAGGTTAAGATCTTAGATCTGCCCACTTTTAGTTAGTCGGTTTCTAGATTTCAATCCACTTTCAAAGGTAATGTCACGCAGTCAAGGCTTACATGAAGCCTTCGCGATGGAAACAGGTAAATAAATTAAAAGCACTAAATTTAGGAGAAGTACTTTTTAAGAAAACTCAGTTGTTGATCAGCAAAGATCGATTAAAAAGTCTAACTTTTTAACGAACGTAAAGCGCTTGTGGTACTTTATGCTTAATTATAATTATTGTGAAGTACAGACCATATAGACGTACACATAATTTATAAAAGCTCTGTAGCCAGCTTACGCGCATAGAGCATTTTCTTTAATCGTAAAAAGAGACGCAAAGCAACATAATCGCATTAAAAAATATAATATATTTTGGTGAATGCGCCCACCGCGTCGACTTCGGCTAATTGACCCATTCTAAGGTTCTATACTTAGAAATAACATTGTAGCACTACGCACGTTTGAATTTTAGAAATCAGCGGAAGGATTAAAGGCTCTTTGATGGCGATCCATCACTACACCGACTTTCTTTCAACAGTCGTAAATGCAGACGTATAATAACAGAGCACACTAATTACAAGAATATATGTTCATCTTTCTCTGAAAGTGCAGCCATTAAAAGACTATTACTGCCTTCCAAAAATAGAGTTTTCTAGATGTCGTCGAACGACGACAGTATTTTCAAAGCCGTTTAAGTAAACGAGGTGTACAATTAGGATTGATGAAATAGAGAAATGAAGTAGCTTTTTGAATAAAAGACGTGGAGGTTTTTGTGATGAATCTTTTTAATCCACGTTTTGTAAGAAACACCAATCCAATTTTGTAATTAATTTTTAAGGTTTAATGTTTTCAAAATATGTAAGCATTATCATCAGTCGAGATGTTAAATCGTTGAGAGTAAATTTTGAGGACATTTCAGTAAAAAATTGTAACCATATGGAGATTTCAGTTCAGTAAAGATAATATTACAGGTATACAAACAAAAATGAGATCGATTTCAACGAGAACCATTTTTAGATCCCTTGTTTTAATAGTGTATTAAATCATGTGAAATTAATGCAAACTTGGGATGGAATTTTTTACAATAACAAAGATTAATAGTAAAATCAAATCAGTTTAAAAAAAAGGCCTGTACTCTCATTTGCAATACTTTTGGAGCCATTTCTAGTGAGATATGCCAGCGATAAGAACTTTTCCTGACTTGAAATTTTTCGAAAAACTTTTGCAAAATTTTGAATTGCCTGTATCTCGTTAAATACTCGTTAGATCTCCATGAAATGAGATAAATTGTACTCAGCGATCTCATATCTATGAATATACAACAGCGAAAGTAACGTTGCTTGACTTTGAATTTTTTGTAAATATTCCAAGGGTTTTGGAACTTTTTCAAAATCTTTAATCGCCTGTATCTCCGTAAATCCTCGTCCGATCGCCACGAAACTAAGGGCATTGAAATCAGCGACCCCTAATCTATAAGGATAGATCAGCGAAAGTAACGTTTCTTGACTTTGAATTTTCTTGAAAACGTTCAAAGTGGGGTATTGGAAATTTTTCAAAATCTTTAATCCCCTGTATCTCCGTAAATCCTCGTCCGATCGCCACGAAACTAGGGGCATTGAAATCAGCGACCCCCAATCTATAAGGCTATAAGGATAGATCAGCGAAAGTAACTTTTCTTGACTGAATTTTTTGAAAACGTTCAAAGGGGGGTATTGGAACTTTTTCAAAATCTTTAATTGCCTTTATCTCGATAAATACTCGTTAGATTTTCGTGAAACTAGAAGCATTGTAATTAGTGGCCTGTTATCTATGAAGCTAAGCCAGCGATAGGAACTTTAGCCTAGCAGTTTTAGCTCTTATATTGTTGTATTTATGTGTTTATATTTTATGTTTATAATAATATCTTGCGCAATAACAGGAAATGAGTTTCAGCTCACGTCAAACAAATCATAACGAGTGACGTCACGTCAATGATACAGGCCTTTCTCGAAGTTCATTGTTGAATGTATAAAGTGATTTATTTTTGCGCTATCAAAAAGAACAAAAATGCGGATTGATACGACATAACGAACTGGGTTATCTTTACATGGAAAATGGTGGAAAAATTAGCGCGCATTTCACATTAGCCATGGTGTTCGAATATTTTTATAATTGACTGTATCTTTAAATCAGCTGATCGAAGCTTAAATTTCCATCCCAGTATTCTCCTCCTATAGCTAAAAGGAAACCCGATCCCGACGTCTGCTACTGTCGTTATGCAATCCACCTGCCACAGTTAATGGTCCCGTAATCCTCCGAATCGCTCAGTGTTTACATGAGTTATTAGGATATGCATCTATGTTTCCCGACAGAAATTTCTAATCCAGTTCAGGTGCACACGTCCACATATTTCAGGAGATTTGTCAACTGATGCCTACGTGATGACCCGCAAGCAGCACATGGCGACAAAAGCAAAAGCTCTGTCGTCCGCTTTATCGATGTGAAGTTAAATCTGCCGTGCCAGATTGTTGATTTCTGTTATCTACGATCGCAATAATTGTGACAAATGGCCCGAGATAAGATAATTCATTAATTTATTCAAAAGCTAAAAGTGTACTCGGTTCGATTAATGAATTCGTTACTTGCAATTCTGAAAAATTGCATACTGATAGTCAAGTTTTGTTCATATCCAAAGCTAAAAGTGTACTTGGTTCAATTAATGAATTCGTTACTTGCAATTCTGAAAAATTGCATACTGATAGTCAAGTTTTGTTCATATCCAAAGCTAAAAGTGTACTTGGTTCAATTAATGAATTCGTTACTTGCAATTCTGAAAAATTGCATACTGATAATCAAGTTTTGTTCATATCAAAAGCTAAAAGTGTACTTGGTTCAATTAATGAATTCGTTACTTGCAATTCTGAAAAATTGCATACTGATAGTCAAGTTTTGTTCATATCCAAAGCTAAAAGTGTACTTGGTTCAATTAATGAATTCGTTACTTGCAATTCTGAAAAATTGCATACTGATAATCAAGTTTTGTTCATATCAAAAGCTAAAAGTGTACTCGGTTCGATTAATGAATTCGTTACTTGCAATTCTGAAAAATTGCATACTGATAATCAAGTTTTGTTCATATCACATCCTATGTTTAAAAAAAATTATGATTCACTAATGTCCACCCACGCTTAACTGTCGGTACTATTAACCAGAATGACTTATTCAAAGCAGATAAGATAATATTTTCACTGAACTCGCGCTAATTGCTCGTATGTGCTGCAAATTTTCGACCGGATTCGATAAAAGCCTGCAATTGTAAAAACGTTAACGACCCACCATCGCCCATTGTATGCGATTTGTGCCAAATACCTAAAGGATGATTCACATGGTAGGAGTCTTGACGTCTGTTGTAATGCTCACGTGGCGCTGATGAACGCTGACATCCATTTGCAAATTAATAGTAAATGGAAATACCATTGAATTAGCATCGGATGGAAAGATTTATTGCGTCTTGTAACGAAGTACCCATCGGGTATGGTGGCGGATAAAAATGAGGCTCGACTAATTAGACTGTTAATTTTTATATTGATTAAGTGTTTGATAATTTGCATAGCAATTCTGCTATTCATTCGCTAGTTTTTCGTCATAATTTTCAAGCGTCCTTCGCGTTATTTGTTTTTGGGGGAATTAATTTCTACGTCTTCGAAAATTAAGTGTTTTACGGGAAATCCACCGTAACGTAAACCATCAACCTGAGCATCGGAAACTTTTCCCGGAAAAAAATTGACGTCCGACCTGTTTGCGAGCCTTACGTATACATAGAAAAATCATCAAAACAAAATTGATATTACCTTTTAGAAGAAAACATGTTTTGGTGCGTTTGACGTAACTTCCACAAGTGAATTTGTGTCTAACGACCATCCCTCGCGAAAAATGTGGCTTATTGAACTTATTCTACTACCATAACGATTTACGCACTGTTTACTTTCAAGAATATCTATTTCAAGATCGTAGCAGTAAAATTTATAGTCGTTTAAAAGTGAAATTAACCCAGATTCGTTTTTGGTTATTTTTATGTATAGTTTTGCTAATCCACTTTACTATCGTTCTCGTTATACCTACACGCATACGAGCATACGTGCATATGTAGGTTACTTAACCAGAGCATGTTAATTTAGATTGCATTAACATCTATTACAAGTAGGGTGGAGAACGATAAGGGACGGTTTAAACTTAAACGTACTGTGCATTACTGTGAAAATTATTGATTTGAGCTTTTTTATCTGAACATTATTGCAAATTATGAAGTATAATTTATGGTGTGATGAAGCCTTTTAACCCTTGAAAACTACCCCTTGTGAAAAAATTGAAAGTGAAATATTTTTCAACAGCTTTTACTGTATTAATGGTGCATTTAAATTACTTTGAAATCTCTTAACCCTTTGTAATGAAATTTCCACCAAATTTAATTAAAATGACACATTTTACCATGATCTTTCATTACATATTAAAATTATGGGCTATGTGTTCATTGCTGCTCCAAAATTTCCTCCGAAAAAATGCAATTGGTTTTTCAACGATAACTACCTTAATTTTTAAGGTATTTAATTCGCTCCAAAACCATTTTGCAGGGAATTTCAAAGGCTACAAAAGAGGCTAAGTTGAAGCTCCTTGAATCCTTAGTTTTTAATATTTTTGAGTGTGAAGGACTCACGAAAGGTTGTCCTGCATTCAAAACCCATCATCAAACGGTGATATCTCAATTAATTTTTACCCCAGAGGAATATAAAAACAAAATTTTCATTGAAAAAGCTAGCTTTTACATTTTTTCATGTTTCTTTTAGTTTTGGAATTATTTTGAAAAAAAAAACCCAGTTTTTTAAGAAGTTATGGAATCATTTTTGTTGTATTTCTTTTCAAATTATGACTGACATTTCAAACTTCCTAAGACTATTGCATTTGTTTTAAAATATCTTCATAGAAATTCCCAAATTTCCTTGAAATCTCGGACATTCGTAAATTTTTTTGAAAATGTCAAAAATATTCATTTCAACTGCTGCTTTCTATAATACTATGCAACAATTCAGCATGTCTACGTAAGGTTGCACGTAACTGAACATTAGATACTAAGCCCATATAAATGCCACAATATTAACATGATTTAATGGAAAGAAGAGTTTCAATATACTGGAAATGCACGAAATTTCCATATTTCAGAAGATCCTCTGTTTTTATCCTGAAATTTTATCAATTTTTCACAATCCAGAAGATCCATTGTTTGTGATAGAAAAATTGTGAAAACAAGAAATTAAAATAAATTATAAAATATGTTACCCAAACTAGCACATAAGCGTTATAATTTTGTTTCAAATGTAGTATTTTCACCGGAAAAATTCAGAACACCTTGAAAATATAAATTAAACCCTTTCATATTCCAGAAGATTCTGTTCTCAATAGAAAAATTCAAAACCTTTTGAAACTCTTAAAAACCCTCAAGAACATATTATGGTTTCAGTAGTAAAGTCCAAAAGTGTAGTAAATGTTACAAGGATTAATTCATAAGCATTGAATATGTATATTTAATTATAATGCATTAAAATTCGCAATAGTTTCACTGTTTCTGACATAAAAATCTTACAATTTTTTTTATGATATTTAGAAGAAAATATTTTGAAAATCGTAAACTGTCCAGAATTTAAATGATCCAGCCTTTTTAATGGGAAAGATAGAACGTTCAGAATGCCTTGGAGATCTAGAAACTAGAAAACTTAAATACAGTGGAAATTCTGAAAGTTTTTGAAAATCCAAAGGATCAAGTGATCAAGACTTTTTACTGAAATTCCGGAACATCCTGTAGCTCAGAAAACTATCGTTTCTCATTTGGACTTAATAAATAAAGCTATGTACAAGGTGTCTGAAAAGTTTATTTACAAAAAGAAAAATTAAAATTACTAGGGCTGATTTTAAGTCGATTTAACCTAAATACACTGTTGGAAAGAAACGCCCTATAAAAATGTCATTCTCATGTCGATCTTTTTAAATATGTTTCTATTATTAATATGATTATAGAAAACAGAAAAAAAAACACTTATTCATAAGTTTGTGTCATACAAAAATTCGAATTACGTTTTGAGGTCACGTGAAGGTTTAAATAATTAAAAATATGACTTAAATATATTATTGTTCCATATATCTAAAACGTGGACACTTGGAGCAAACTTCTCTTTCTTCCAAGGAATTTTTAGAGATATCTTTGATTCAATGGCTGATGGAAAGCGATCATGTCTTTATAATCTCATAAGGGACGATTTTACCCAAAGTTTCTCTGAATAGACAATGAGAAGGGTCGGTGCGATGTAACTTTATGGGAAAGTTTAGCTGACTTGGGTACCATTACAACTCTCCAATAATGTCCTGTGATAAAGTAAATACGTTTTCAATTGTTTCATTCCTTATTTCGAATTTAAACGTCTCGTCGAGAAGCAAAACAATCAACCGCTTATCGCCTACATAATCACTCGCAACCTTCGCAGTTACACGTTTTTAAATCCACAACCGGAAAATCGAATCGGAGTGATTCGCACGTTACATAATTTTTGTTCTACATAAGTGCGTACATATTAGGCTATCTGTCGCTCCGTGATCCGATCGACACACTGACGACCATGACTCAAAGCTGATAAAGCCTAGGATTCTTTTTTACTCCTCCTTTACGTAACGATGCGATATAGTTTGAGCCACCTTCGGATCTGATCTTCGCTTTAGTCTCTTCCGCGTCGTGGAAACGTGAAAACAATCCTCGCTCCCTCGTGGTGCGTTATGAATTTAACACTGTGCATAAAGGTGGGTAGAAATAATTTTTTGCCTAACATGAAACGTAAATTTGACTCATTTGATGACTGATTTAAAATTAACGTACGGTCAATAATGAAACATCAAAGACGAATTATGCATGTAAGCACTTTTCGCTACAGTCCCTTGGGTTAACAGGCGATGAGTTACTCAACAGTGAGTCGATTTGCCTGAGCCTCCATTAATGCGACAAGTCTCGATAAATTTAAAATTCCCACGGCGTAACCCAGAAATAAACAATCGGTTTCCCCTACGCCTACAACTTGTAAATTGTATCCTAATGGTACGATAAATTTTCATATAAAAAAGTCTCTCACTGTGAAAATCTACGGGAATCGAATTTTTCCGTCGTGTACACTCGTAAATCTAATGAGTTTCGCTCCCATGAAGGTAGCAGGTAGGAGAGAGTTAGGATATCTCGGCAAATAAATATCAACGTTATTAACTACCTGCATCGGTAATAATAAATCTTCAGCGGTCAAGTATAATATTATTTAACCGAGGAAGATGACGCGGAGAACGATATGATGCGGTCGGTACGGTTACGTGATTAACTACTAGCTGTAAGGATTTTATAAGAAATAATAATGGTGGTAATGGTGAATGCGCAGATCCACCGGAATGCAAATGACGGTAGGATCGAATTTTCTGCGGAATCTTTGTAACAACAATGTTTTTGTATGCCCTTGATCCACTGTGTTTTCTACAATACGTACCTTTAATATGCCATGCTTTCGGTATGGGAAATATGGTTTGGAAATGAATATTAAGATTGTCGCTAGTTCTTAGGAAAATTTAATATTTTTAATAGTAAAGAAGCCATGAACTTTTTTTGATTCTCACAAATATACAGAAAAATCAAGTCCCCTCTACGCCCTAGCCTAGTTTTTTCAGATCAGAATATTTCTGGTGGAACTTTAAAAATTGTACTTCATATCCTACTGTAGTCTTCGTAAAAGTTTTGCCCACAAGATGATTTCTATTCTACCCAATTTTCAGTACACTAAGCGACCTCTTTATCAACGAGTCTCGTTAATTTTGTTAACATTAGCAAGCTGACCTTTATTATTACCTCATTACTTATTTACGCATTCAGAAAGGGTCATAAAATAGTGATTTGATGCAACAAAATAACTCGAATCACACTTTCGAAATTCTATTTCGTTCTGTTTTAATACACTGGTTTTCTCTTTTTTCTGTATTTCGGTACCCAGGTGGAATTTCGGGGATTTTCGAATCTCCATGGCTCCTGTACTTAACGTCTGCATAATTTCAAATTCTACATTGTTATATACTTAGAATTTTCGAAATTTTTGAGTTTTATATATCAGATGTTATGGCAACAAAAATACAAAAATGACTGAGTTCTGAAAATATGAATTTTCATCCTGAGCAACTTTTCATGATAAACTTTTCATTGCTTTGGAACTGAAAGCGGTTGATTCTCAAGCTATTGTCAGAATTTACAGTAAAAGCTGCAAAGGTACATGTTAAAGATAGCATACAAGGTATGCTAATGTATTGAGAAATCGCATATTAGGTCTGCGAAATTCCCTCAAAAAGTGCCTAAGTTTCCGATTTACTAACAATTTTCGTTGAACTACTTTGGACCTTTTTGGAAGCTACCTTTCGAAGGTTACGCGCCGAGGACTAATTCAATAAAAAGCGTCACGAGACGAGACGGACTTGAGTTTAACATAAAAGTTAGTTCTCTCTTTTCTTTCTCTCCCTTTTTCTTATGTGAGGCTACGCTGACCAAGGACACGGCGCTCTTCTCTGATACCGGTTTCTCGTTCCCATCCCCCCATCTTTTCTTTAAAATTTCCAAGCAGCCGGCGTTGTTCATGCTTTGCGGACACGTATGTGACTCTTGTAACAATAGTATTGTTTATACTTGTGTCTCGTGTAATAATTATTTCTTCAGTGTACTAATGTACATAAATAAAATTCTTTTATAGATATATCCAAGACTATATTGTATATCTAGAAAAATTACCATGTCATGTATGAGCAATTCCATGTCAACTGTCGTGAGGTTGGCGGGTCATATATTTTTTCCTAATCAAAACTATTTCATTGTATTGAAGGTTTAATTACAAGTATTGAACCAAATTTTCAGCCCAAAATATTAGATCTAGCGTTTTTTACAGCCAATTTTCGGTTTTTTTTTGGCGTTTTCTGCTTTTGACGCCAAATTTTCTCCAAAACGTTATCAGAGCCACATCGCACGCTGAAAAAATTTGACAGTCCATGTAGTCGATGTAAAATTCTCCAAGGAATCCATTCTCTCCTTCAGAATTGTCCTGAAATTCTTCCATTTGCGATAAATCCCAAAAAAAACAACATTTTTTTTCAACTTGCTCTAGCTCGCGTGAATAAATTTTTGGATTTTTTTGCAGGAGCGCAAAATGTTTGGTTTTTAGTGTACTTGTGGGTACTTTCAACTTTCCCCTGTGTGTTTTGGTTTTAAGTGCCAAAACAGGCGAAAAATGGCCAAGTCAGCTTAAAACGATGAATTAAGCATGAGAAAAAATGACAAAAGTTGGAAATTTCCACTCCCTTTTGAAGTCAGATCATTCTCATTGAATACCCAACCATCCGGAGGTCCACTATCATAATTCGTGCCCCACACTTTTTTTAAATGGAAAATCTACCGAAAAACCGATGCTGGAATCCCAACATCTCAATCGCCTTTTCGCTTTTTATTCCCGCCGAATAAATCATTAAAATTCAATCGTAAAGCTCAATCGTCGCATTCGTATTTCGAATCACCACCGATGAGTGCTGGTACGTGCTGAAAATCTACAACCGAACTGTGTCGTTACAGATCGTAAAAGAGAAAAAATACGGGCATTATGAACGCATTGAAAAACAAGCGATTAGCGTTGCGACATTCGCTTTGTTAAACAAATTCCGTTTGCGCAGCACGTAAATTAACACAATGTAAAGGAGTGTATCGGAGAAATGCTTTTGTTTGTCACTTGAATACTAAATTAGACGTAAAGCGTACTTACGAACGAGCAGAAACGATTTTTGGAGCGGACATAATTGATAGAAAGTACGTGTGCAATCTTACGTAGAAATTTCACTAAACGAAGGCGTAGCAAAGATAGTAGGCATCATATGCGGCATTTCCCCGGTTTACCTTCCATCCGCCGTTGTGAAAAATCGCGGTACCGCAGAAAGTGCACGTACAATTTACATGCGAGTGATATCGCGTGACTCGAGCTGATTGGGATTTGAAGACGGCAGCGAACTAGACCTTGGGGGGACCGTTTGGGGTCCGTAGGGGTCGCTTTCTCCATTCATGCGCCATTTGCGCCACGCCCTTTTCCCATTCATTGTTCTAAGTACATAGGCGTGGGGGACAATCTCATTATTTCAAATTTATTCCAATGTTATTGAGAACAAATGGAAAAATTAGATAAGCGGGAATAGTCCGGGATTATGGTAATCCGGGTATTATTCGGTTAGTTGTGGACGTAATGAGAACGTTATGCTAAACTTCCATTCTGAATTAATCGCGGACTTTCAGACGGGCCCTGAATTTGAACGGAATTGTATTCATGATTAGGATTAGTGCTTATTAAACTGACAGCTGGGTTGAGAGTGTTCAGTGGTATCTTCGTATTTACCATCACGGTTACTCATTATACGCACGTGTTTTCTGATAAATATGTAAGACCTCGCGATGACTCACAGTCATGAACGGTCAACACGTTCTTTGATCTATTACTTGGCTGGTTTAAAAAGTCGCGCGCCTCTGGCGAAAAATAACCTACTTCAGGCTGAAAAAAGATATCTCGAACGCATATCGGATTGCGAGGGTCTGCAGAAAGACCGCGAGAGGAAACTCGCTCATTATGCCAATCACACGATGAGCCGAGGGTGGTCATTTTTGCGCGCAATCACTTTAGATTTCCAACTAGGATTTCCACGTTTCTGATCATATAATCACGCACACGCGGTGGAATATCTAATTACCTAATGATCGGTAGGAGTCAAGACACCCATTCATTATGGTCCAAGCTAGGTAGTACAATCATCAATTAAATTGTAAGAGGGTATAAGTCTTGAGGGGGAAATTGGTGAAAATTTTCATTTTTCACGTGTTGCAGAATTCCAGACATTTTTAATCGCATGAATCATGACGATCGACGAGATTTTCATGCCATCGCCACGCGGGAATAAATGAAATTTTCATTAGATTCTCTTAAGAAAAATTCAGAACATCATCAGAAGATAAATATACACTTTATATTCCAAGACATTCAAGAAAAGTACATATAAACAACCGGTGTGAAGTTAGCAGCCCAAAATTCAGCAACCAATTTTTCAAAGTGGCATTTCTAGCAGCCAGTTTATCAATGCGTCTCAGTATAGAAAAATAATACGGCAATTCAAAAAATGTTTTTGTCATCAAAAAGAATCCTTGCCAATTTCAGCTGGATTAATGAACCAATTATTAGTAAAAAAAAATGTTTTCGTTGATAGAAGAAAAAGGCCTGGTTGGGCTTTTGCAAAAACATTAGTAAAATAGTTGACAATAAACAATAAAAAGATGATTGACTTGCAGCGATTCTAAGGGGGTGAAATTAATATTCGAACTTTTCCCTCGCTTATCTCGAAAGAAGAATCGCGGGAAAATTATTGGAAACTCAATTTTGATCATATCTTTCTAAAATTCATAACCTTATTAGTACAATTTTAATTTTGTTGAAATTTTAGAACATGATTTGTTATAGTTTTCTTGGGAAATTTCGTTAGTTTGCAGAATTTTCATTAAGTAGTTATGAGCATTAATTTAAAACTTTATTTTCTTCAAAAAAAACTCTTCAATTTCATTAAAACTCTACTACCAGTTTTGTAGAAGCTTTTTAAAAAAGTTAGGCGAATTTCAACTTGTTTCAGAAAGAAATTTCGTAATTATGACCTTTAATTTGAAACTCGATTTCTTCTGTCAAGCTTCAAACATTGAAAAATCATAATTTCATTAATACAACTTTGATTTTATTGAAACTCTATACAAAGGTTTACTAAAGTTCTCTTAAGAAGTTTAGTGAGTTTCTACTCTTTTCATAAAGAAATGCCGAAGTTATGACTTGTCCTTGGAAACTAAGTTTTGATAATATCTTTCTAAAATTCGTAACCTTATTAGTGGAATTTTAATTTTGTTGAAACTTTAGAAGATGGTATGTGGTAGTTTTCTTAGAAAGTCTGCGAGTTTTAACCATTTTTATAAAGAATTTCTGAAGTTGTTCTCATTGTCATTTTTCTCTCCATTTTTACTCCATTTTCATCATTTCTTTTAAAATTCATTATCTCATTAATACAACCTCAATTTTATTGAAACTATTAGAAGGCTCTATTATTGCCATTTTTTTTAAGTTCAAAAGTTTATTACTGTTACTCTAATTCTATCGAAACTCTAAAAAAGTTCGTGGGAAATTTTTAAAAAATGTATTAAGTTTCAACTCTCTTCATACTCTGAAAACAGCTCAATAAATGTCCCATAAACTATAAAAAAGTGATTTGAGTTGCAGAAAAGGGGGTGATTATATAAAAGGAAAGTTCATATATTTATGTAAACAGTTTTACAAGTGTTACAGTGAGATATAAAGTCGGAAAATTAAAGCCAGGAGTTCTATCATCTTTTCTTCCAAAGGAAAAAATATTCAACGAAAATATAACCATTCAGAAATGATTCCCTGGGGAATTATAAATCTTTAAGGTGACAACTGGAAATTTAGTTTGTTTGAACTCCCTAAAGAATAATATGAAGTTTGGTATACGGGGGTTTTTTAGCGAGTCAAATCCTATAAGTACGTTCTATGACTAATGCTATAATTAATGAAAAGGTCCATATTTTGTTCCTTTAAGGGTTTCTCTAAGTTTTGTTACACAATGTGACTAGAAAGATGTTTTATTTAAAAATGGTACTAAATAGATGAAGCCGTTTAGACGATTTTTGCTATTTTACTAGGCGAGTGCCTCATAAAAAGCGCGTTCGCCATTTCCCAAAGCTGCGATTTTAAAGCAAATCTGTAACTGCAATTCTAACATGAAATAAGTTTAACTAGAACACTAAAAATCAAACATACATTAATTGCAACCCCTAATTATATGCAGTGTGTATTTTTTTAATTATTGTGTTGTCTTCTGATCACTTCACTAACCCATTTTAAAAATTTCTTACGTCTTCACCTTATTTACGTCGACTCTCACTTTCGCATCATCGCGTTGGAAAAATGGAAGTGCCCTTCTAATTAATCTTGGCGGCTCGCTCGGAAAGTAAATCGCAGGTGCTAAATTACCTTCGGAGAGAATTGATATCGCTAGAAACAAATTGTGAATGACCAGATGTAAATTACGCTCACAACCGTTTGCCGCGTAAAACACTATATGGGAGCGACTCGGAAAAAACCTAATGTGTAATTGATCAGGTGTTTCGCGAGAAAAACGTGTGTAGAAATCGAAAGTTACATGCCACATCATAGCCGAGCTCCGATGCCGATCGACGTATGATACGTTTAACCTTTCACTATTCGATGAAACAACGAAAAACCTCCGTTTAATTATTGCCCGCTTAAATTCGGAACTCCTTTCACTCTCCCTCATTATTTGGGCATTTTCTCTCGTCTGAAACGCGCCCGGGCTCTTTGTTATTTGGAGAAATTCGCGGAGGTAATCGCTCAAGTTCAAGATCGACCAAGCGATGATGGTACGATGCCGGTAAAAGACGTGAGGTGTGTTAAAAATATACAAGCTTGTAATAACTGCCGCAATTTAAGGCGGTTGTAGGAATTTCAGGCAAATGCGATAATTTAGACTTAAAAATTTACTTTGTACCAGCTTGTATTCGGTAAATTTCGATTCCTACCAATCACATTCCGGTAGGAATGTCCTTATCAAGCTCATAAAATATATTTACTTACGACGACATTCCGCAGAAGTTAAGCGACGTCTGTTCTGTCAAAGGAACGTGAGGTCGTAGAAATCCCATTAGATTTTTTCGAAGTGAAAACCTCCCTCAGTGGATACCAGCCATACCCTTCATCCCTTTGGTTTCACATTTTCAGGAGTGACGGAGTTTCCATCAAACTGTCAGTGGTTTAAATTTGGTTTCGATTGATCGAGTTAATCGGTTATTACAGATTTACATAATGCCAATATATGAGACGTTTTAATTTCGCACGAATCTAAAAATTGTAACTATTCTATAACTTCTATAGTATGTTACTACATTGTTATACGTTTGAGGTAATATCTTTTGGTGGTATAACAGTAGATTATTGTTTTTCATTATTATTTAGTATGGAATTTGAATTATGATCCATTTAAATCGTGTTATTAACTTTATGGGTGAAGATATAAGAACCTATAAGACAAAATCATATATAAATTATAAAATATTGTGATTTCTTTGTCTGCAAACAGAGCAAAACTTTTCATTTTTTGTTTTTAAATTGAGTTTCCAATAAAAGATGCCCTATCAATAGTAAACATACAAATAAGTTACCAGTTTTGGTCATTTTTAAAGCGGATTTCGATAGTACTAACCGAGTACTGTATATATTTTGAAAGAAAAATTGCTAGACAACTTTTTTAAAACCATCAAATCTTTAAAAAAGTGTTACTGTTCGTAGGAAAGTTCAAATTAATTATCCATGCACTTGTTCATGGGCTAAACAATTTGCAAGTCTTGTAGCACCCGTATTGCAAGGTGATTCAATATAGAAGAAATGAAATTGGGAAAACCCAAGAGGAAAAATTTGAAAGGCGTCGTGTTAATTAGTGACAGATTGTCGGATTGATTACATTTTTGTTATTGTTTCAGGCCGAACGGCTCGCTGACTATGGTCGATTGATAAGTGGATCCCAACCGCATCTGGATGGCAGACGAAGGGATTTGGACAGGATACAGGACTTATTCCCTCAGGATTACTTAGGTTTACATTTGTCGGAACCAAATTCGTCGTATAGTGTAAGTGCCTACGGTTATTGTAGAAAAATCGTCGGTTTTTCCCATTTGAATTTAACACATGCAAAATAACGTAACATTAGTGAATGAATAATATTTATGATGTGGTTTATGAATCGCCGTAACTTTTAAATATTTACGCGTATGCAGGTTACATCATTTTCCCAAATATTGTCGTATAGTAACGAATCTTTCACCTTGGTCTCATTTTTCTCTTTAGAAATTTTTGTACTTACGTATGTACATTTTTAATTACCCACGGCATCAATTCACCGGCACGTGAAGGTCGCAAGACCATTCAAAAGTTTTTTGACACTTTTAAGACTTGATACGCACATAAATCGGTTAATAATTTACGACGGGTCTCGTAGTATTTTTACGTCCTTGTGTTCTACGAAATAGTTTGCATTTAATCCTCATAAGGAAAATGTACATACGTAAAATAGAAATAAACAAACAATCTCGTAAACATTCAACGCCGCCGTTTCGTTTTCGCGTCGCGTTTCAAATGGATAAAAATGATAACACAATATAAACTTTACGCCGTTATTCTCGAGTAATAACGGTTACCGCATTTTACGTATGTGTTGTATATTCGGGAAGTGGCGACAATAAGAAAAGTGTGTTACGTTTAGACATTCATATTTCAGTCGTTTAAGGTAAAATAGGAAGTAGCGAATGTACGCATATTTCATTCGAATCGCGTAGATCTCCGCCGTAAGAACGGAATTTGTCGGCCCAAGGTGTATAAATCCTAAGATATGTGCATATATTTATGGAGTTTTGACTAATACCGTAAGTTCAGGAGAGGAATTCATGTTTGGACGTTCAACCTGTAGCGCTTTACTCGACCACTCCTGGATCGGGATCTCTTCTAAATCTATCCAGTTCTTTAAAGCTCTCTAGAGTCCTGGAAATACCCGATACGCACTCGATTACATTTCCAGTAATTTTTCTGTCCATTACTTTTGCATTGGACGAGTTTATGTCAACACAATGGGTAACTGGAACGTACTTTTGGAGTTAGAAAGTTTCAACTCTCTAACTAAAGGGGTTACGGAGTTGTGACTGATCATGCGGCAAACTTCTTATAAAAGCGGTTTCAACAATTCCCATTTTGTTGAAACTCCTTACGATGTTTCATGAAAATGTATTTTAGGAGTTCGGAAAGTTCCAGCTCATTAACCCACTTGGATTGAAAATTTCAACTGCCTGTACAATAACCTGACACACTTATAGCAACGTCCACCAATAACACTTCCAAAAATCCATAAAAAAGTTATCTCAACTTTAAATCAATTGAAACTCAATAAGAGTAAATATTAAATTGTACTTTAGGAGTTTAGAAAGTTTAAAGTTTTTACCTTCTGAAGTTTCGGATTTGTTACTGATTTTGCGGTGGTATGACGATTATTACACTTTTATTACAATTTTACTAATCGTAGATTTCAAAGAATAAAGTTTAAAAAGCGACTGCATCTCCGATTTCGTTGAAACTTCACGCGATGATTAATGGTAGCATATTTGCGGAGCTCAGAAAGTTTTAACTCCTCAAAAAAAAGAGTTTCGGAATTATCACTGATTATATGACAGCCTTGGTCCAAATCTTTAGAAGTTCACAAAGTTTCAACTCTCTATCTAGAGAAGTTTTGATGTGACTGATTACGCATCAACCTAAAGGAGTTTCAAATTTCGAAATCTTCAATTTCATTAAGACTCTACCAGTCTTGTAGCAGGTTTCTAAATAAGTTATGCGAATTTCACAAAGAAGTTTCGTAATTGTGACCTCTACTTTGAAACTCCATTTCTTCTGTCAAAGTTCAAACATTGACAAATTCATAATTTCATTAATACAGCTTTGATTTTATTGAAACTCTATAAAAAGATTTATAAAAGTTTTCTTACGAAGTTTGGCGAGTTTCTACTCTTTTCAGAAAGAAGTGCCGAAGTTATGGCTTCTCATTGGAAATTGAATTCTGAAAATGTCTTTCTGAAATTCATAAACTTACTAGTACAGTTTTAATTTTGGTGAAGCTTTAGAAAATGGTTTGTGGTAATTTTCTTAGGAAGTTTCGAGAATTTTCACAATTTTCATTAAAGAAATTCAGCGAGTTTCTACTCATAAAGACGTTCTGAAGTTGTGGCTTGACATTGGAAACTCTATGTAAATAATATCTTCTAAAAATTCTTATAAATTCGTTAATACAACTTTGATTTTGCTGAAGTTCTATAAGATGATTTGAGGGGGTTTCCTTAAGAAATTTCATGAGTTTCCACCCTTTTCATTAAGGAGTTTCGAAGTTGTAACCGTTAGTTTGAAACTCTATATTTTCTTTTAAACCTTAAACTTTCAAAAGTTCATAATTTCATTAGTACAACTTTGATTTTGTTAGAACTCCATAAGAAGGTTTAAAAAAGTTTTCTTAAGAAGTTCACAAAGTTTCAATCTTTATCATAAATAAATTCCGAGGTCATGCCTTGTTATTGAAAACTATATTTTAATAATTTACTTCAAACATTCAAGATTTAATTTATAAAACGTTGATTTTGTTGAAACGCTATAAAGTGGCTTTTGGAAGTTTTTTCAAGAAGATTAGTGAGTTTAGGCACTTTTCAACAGAAGTTTAAAAGTTAACGCCGTTAATTTGAAACTATATATCCTTCCAAACGACAAACTTTCAAAAATTCATAATTAAATTTATACAACTTTGATTTTGTTATAACTCCATAAAAAAGATTTGTCACAGTTTTCTACAAATGTTCTGTGAGTTTCCACCCTTTTCATAAAGAAGTTTCGAAGTTGCGTCTTGGCATTATGAACTCTATTTTGATCATTTCATTCAAAAATTCAAAATTTCGTAAATATTGCTTTGATATAACGTAGCTAAGTCCAGCCCAATAAAGAGAGAAGCCGACACTGCCTACATTATTCTCTTAATAAGTTTATCTCTTAATAAGTCTATGCTTCCAAGGTTTGGACTGTAACCTAAGAAGTTTTTCTGGTTTCTATGGAAATTTCGTTTGGTAGTTTCAGCAAACTTGATAGGTTGAAACTGCATTGCTTTTATCGTGATATTCCCTTATTTTTCCCTATCTTCTCCCTAAAACTTTCATTTGTTTTAAATTAAATTTTCTCTTCTAGAAAATGAAGACTTTCCGGAAGAAATCCCTCAGCGATCTCAGCTCTGTGGAAAGCAACAGTCACGGCCTGTGCAATAGGATATTCCTGGTCGAGGCCCGTTGCTGCATGGCCCCCAGGCAGCTACCGATGAACGCGAAACCGAGGCACCTTTTCCTGTTCTCGGACCTCCTGCTGGTGGCCAAACCGAGATCGGGAGGGACGTTCAAACTCAAGGTAAGTCCGATCGACGATTTTACCAATCCAACTGTTACCCAATCGTCTCGTACAGGAGAGCGTCCGAGTGTCAGAGCTGTGGTTGGCTCCCTGTTCGGAATCCGAGACCGGCTTCCTCATCGGTTGGCCCTCGCCTACGAGGACCTACCTAGTGACTTTCTCCACCCAGGCGGCCAGGGACTCCTGGTGGCGGGAACTGCAACAGGCCTTAGCGGCCCAGTTGCGCCTGGAGCCGCCCATGACGAACATTAAGGTGGTCTACAGAGACCCCTTGAGCGGGACGGAGTGCTCGAAAACTTTGGGTGAGTTTAAGCTTTACTGAATCAAGAGAAATCAAACTGTTCGTTTCATATATCCATCAGCTACTTGGAACATATTTGGGATAAGAGACTAATATTAAAACTATTGGCATTTTTTCCTTCAGGCATCGGTCCAGAGATGAGCTCCGGTGAAGTGGCTCGCCTGGCGTTGGAGGAAAATCGAATCGGCGATTGGGCATACACCCTTTACGCCAGAGACAGGGACAATGCGCCATGTCCGCTGATTGGATGCGAGAGACCCCATTCTATACAATTGGCGAGATTGAGGCAGTCGTTATGCGCAGAAGAGGGCTTCGACTTGCATCACTGCAACAACAGGAGAATACCCAGCGATATCGTCTTCGAGCTGAAGCCCAACGTCAAAGTTACCTCCAAGAAGTAAGTTTTTGTGTTAGGTAATTGGGTTCATAAACCACGTAGTCTATTTGGAGGGGGCGAGGGGTCGTCGTGAAAAATCTAGACGCGTTTTCGTTTACATTTTCAAATTTTGGAATGGATCTAAATTGGAGATGCCAGTGGTTTCTGGAAATTTTTAAATGCTAGTTAAAGTTCTAGAAGTTTTCTCGTTATAATTTCAAAGAGTAGAAAGTCTGGATCATACTGAAGAAAATCGTTTCAATTTTAACAGAACACAGAATAAAAGGATTATTTTAAAAGTTCTTTTGGAAACTTTATCTTCTAAAATATCCTTCAAGGGGATTTTAGATGGTTTCAAACTATTTCATTATAATTTTAAACGTGAGCAGAACCTAAAGTATAAATTTCATAACCAAGAGTTCTTAAAATTGAGTTTATAAGTTTAATGGAAATGCAGAGGTCGTAAAAAAAGGGTCTCGAGTAGAAAGTCAAAGCTTCTTCGTTTTTATTTCAAATACTAGAGTCTCTGAATCATGCTGAACATTTTTGTGTTAACAAGTTGACATGAGTATTTATTTATTTATTTAAACCAGAATCATCATGTCGCACCATAGGAGGTTGAAGGGGGTTCAAGCGAAAATCCACGGTATGTCCCCATGGGGGTATGGAGGGTTAAAATAAGGCTCAAGTAGAACCACGTGGTTTATGAACGTGGTTACCTTATCTCACCCGCGAACAAGCTATAATTATCACGCAGAACAAATAAGATAATAATATCATTGCAGTATCACGATTGTTATTAACAGTTTTTTTTTCCAAGCTCACTCGAAGTCATAATTAAGGTATCCATTTACCCATCTGTTTTCAAACAACTAATCGATATTGTTTTCAGAATGCCATTGAAGTTATTCAGGAAAATGAACAGCCGTTTCTTTGGAGTGCCCTTGTCGAGATTGTGCACGAACAATACATTACCTCCAGTATTAATAACGATTCTGAAAGTACTTTTCCAAAAAGGACCAAACACGCATGGGATTTTTAGACGATGCGCTTCCGCCAGAGGGCTACGAGAGCTGAGGGAGAAAATCGACTCGCAAGGTAAAGCACCCCTTTGCACAGTAAACAAGATTACATCTATCATAAATATTATAGTCGTAATATTTTTGTAGTATTTTGTTACATGTTGTATTCACTAGACTTCAACGAGAAACTACTGGTAATAATCACTTTTAATATTTAATTATATTAAGTCAAAGGAAAGTTATAAGTATCCACTTAGCTCTTGTATTTTTATATCTACTTTTAAGCGACCAGTTTCGATCATAGGATCATCTTGATCATAGGATCATCTTCAGGCTAAGCTAATGCAAAAGCAATAAGTAACATAATGCGTACAGCATCATCGATTGTGAGTTCGATCTTTCACACGATTTTATGTAGTTATGTTAAATGATTCGCTTTTGTATGAGGTGGTTCCAATAATTTATTTGTTGTTCAGTATGGTTGACTATTGTATGACTTAAGCCTGAAGATGATCTCACATTCGAAACTGATTGCTTACTAGTTGGCAGGAAAATGCAAGAGGTAAGTGCACACTTAATATCTTTTTCTTATTTCATGGAAAATCTACATGGAATTGTCGAGCTTCCAATGACAATGAGACAATGTGAGGCGGAATTAACATATTTACACTCGCAACTTGAGCAAATATGTACAAAACGTAAATTTACTGTAAAGCTCTAACACTCGTTAGAGGTTACACTTGTTGACACAATTATTGAAAACACTTTAAGGTCGAAAAACGAATATTTTGTTCCTAAGAAAAATACATGTACACTGGGCGCCATTAACATTAAATGAAATTTTATAAACAGAACAATGAAGCTCTCAGCTCAAACTCATTCTCTCAGGTGCTGCCATGTGCGAGGAAATCTCGAACGCTCCCGCCCTGTTATTAGCGGGACTGCTCAAGGATTTCCTGAGGAGCTTACCGGAACCGTTGTTGAGCGGGAATCCGCAGGAATGGCTGAGCATCACCAGCTCAGGGAGGATAGATCACCTCAGACGGCTTGTGAATCGCCTTCCGAGAGAAAATCACCTGCTCTTGGGCCACGTCATTTGCGTACTGTACAGCATCGCCAAGCGGGCCACTTTCAATCTGATGTCTGCTGCCAACCTGGGTAACTTGCTTACTGTTTCAATTTTGAAATGCCTCGTTAGTTAGTAATTACTTATTTTCATTATACAAATACAAATGAACAATATGCCTATGAATACCATCTAAAATTAGTGATGTATGTGATCAGTGAATCTTGTCACTTGTAACTAAATATGTTCTATATGGGCATTGAAATGGTGGTTAAATAGTCATTTGAAAAGGCTGGCTTAGCATGAACACACACGTTATATCCGATGTATCCCTAAAAATAATGGATATACTCGCATGATGGTCTGTTTTGCTTCCATTTCGGTACTTTACCGTTGCCACTATTCTTTTATTTTGCGTATTCTGCTGTTCACTCTGTTGTACTGCAGATATTCTAGCTTTTCCTGCGCATTTTCGCCAATATTAATTCGCTGACAGTTTGGTGTCAATGTAATTTTATTAATACGTTAAACGTATACTTATGGCTTGTTTGAAAATGTGGGCACTTTGTTCTGGAGGCAATTTCACATTATACGGAATTACAAATGTTATAAAACATGTTAATTTGATGTTGTTTTAAGGAATATGCGTTGGGCCAAGTTTGCTTTGGGAATCAGCACAAAATTCTCCTCTACGAACCCTACCGACTCTCATTGAGATGTTAATCAATAACTGCCAAAACGTCTTTGGTAGTCAGGTCGTTTCGCTTTTCGGCGAAGTCGCGCATGATAGTGGCGCCGAAGAATCAGACAGTTTACATTGTAAGTACTAATCAATACTGTGATCCAGTTAAAGTACGACTAGGGGTCGAAAGTCCTAGAATTCCTATACATTTCCTATTCCCGTTCCAGCTCTCGGTCTATCGCTAGACTCTGCAGAATTGAGCAAGGACCAAAAATCGCTGAGCCGCGACTCGGGCCTCACGCTCTCGGAAGACGACAGGGAGAGCCCCGGCCTGAACTACCACACGCCGTCCTTCCACCGGTCGGACTGGGCGAGGCAAGCGGCGAGGATGCGCTCCCTGGAGAACACCTGGATCGAGGAGGACGAGGCGTTCGGCGCCTCGAACGAGAGCCTCTGCCTGCCGCCCGTGCCGCCTCGCAGGCCGCCCCCGCTGAGGCACGCGCAGTTGCCGCCCGTCTACAGACTGCCGCCGCCGCCTCCGCCCTACTCGGCCACTAGACTGTTGCTGGTCACGGACGCAGAGAATGAGAGTTACGTGTGAGCTTGAAATTGCAACTTCAATGTCGAGCGTTGTCGAATTCATGAGGTCATGAACGCTGATTAGGTGTTTCATAAATCCCCTTCGAACGATTTAAAAAGAGGAAACAAGGCGGCTACGAACAATTGTGCAATATTCTGTTGTTGTAATCATAACTTTTAACCCGTGTTCAAAGAGCAGTTGCTCTTAACCCGACTATAACTGCAATGTTAACCTTAACTTGCTTCATAGAGCAGCTCCATATCTATGACCGAAGCTAAGGCCAACGTTACCGCAGTCATTTCTGAGTACTCATACTATTTCGAACTTAATTGACATTTACTTAATTTGATATGAGGCTCAATGTTATGCTCTAAGCAGCCTAATGACGCATTTAATGCATTAAAAAAATGACGTTTTGAATGTTTTTCCTACCATCATCCAGAGTTCTGTTACATCAACAAATCTTTGACCTGATTAACTTTACAACACAGATTTTAACTTTAAATAAATTATCACTTAATTTCATTGATTTGAGATATATTATCGACAAATACGAATGATTGCAACAAGACTTTAAAATCTTAGTGTCAGTTTTGGATTCTTTCTTTCATTAACTTGCAGATTTAAATACCGAGTGAATTACGAATTTTATCTTGTTATATTTGAAGTTACAATTTTCAGAGTTTAGTACTTAACAGGGACTAGTGTATGAACCGTTTACTATAAGAATGGGGGTATAGAAACATGCAACACACTAACTAACGTGTTGGCGAATGGCAGCGCCCTCTCGGCTCTGACAAACAGGCGAAGCTATTAGAGAGAAGTGTGTGCCACAGCCACGAGGGCGCTGGAATTCGCCCATGCCTTACATGGTGTGTCGCGTATGTTTTACTCCGCTGTTTAAGAATATGTGCAAGGGTTCCTATAATAGTCCGTGGTAATTAAGCAAATATATAGCATTACATGCTTTAAGTAAATACTACAAAAGTCTGATTTGTACATAATTGAATAAGTTTATACCTACCGTCGAATATGTAATATTTATTTCCGATTTTGTGGAAGGCCATTTTGTAAAGATTGTATAATTTTGTACTGTAAAATATGTTAAGATGTTTATGAGAGGCACGTTTCAAGTAGCCCAGTTAAGATTTTGTAATGATTAGATTTAAATGATTGCCATTTGTAAGAATATTAAGTTGTTGTTTCATTAAAAGATTCGTGTATTTTTTTCCAGAGAAAAATAAAAGATAATTTTGTAATAATTCTTATAAAACCCCATATGGTTTGAACTATGTAATGTTTGTTTACTCAAGTGTATTAATACAAAGAAATTTTTAGATCCTGAGATTGCCATATGAGAGTCATATTGAGGTTTCATCTACTAGATTGTGTATGTGACTTTATCCATAGTATCACCTATTGTTTCACAAGGCTCAGTACATTCAGGTTCACTTCATGTATCTAAAAATTGCTGAATATGAAGTTTTTCTGTTCCTATTTCAAAGGTATAATTCATAGAGTTTCGAGAGCGTCGGAAAGAAAAAAGAAAAAGGATGAAATGGTAATAACACATCTAATTAAGTCTTGGTAAGTATACTTATGAAAAACATATAAGTACATACGTTTAAAAATCACAACTAACATAATACTGTAACATGGAGATTATAGCGTAAAACTAAGTTGATACTGTCATACTCATGTTTTTAATACTACATGCTGCTCAGCTAAAATTACAAACGAGCAAATAAATAGGTATAAAAATGATTGTCATTAAAAGATAAATATAAACTAATGATTTGTGAGGAAACCGATTAAAGGATTTCACCCCATCGACAATTATTTTAATTATTTCACTTGAAATTCTTTTGTTAATCAGTCCAGTGTTTATTGCTTCCATGGTGTAAAATTCCTTGGAGCAATTGGTTATTAAATCATTTGAGATACCCTTAAACATTGTCTAATAAGCAATAGTGACACTCCTTTTTTGTTTGACCTACAGTGGAAATTAGATGGGAATGGGATTTTTTTTTGAGAAAGATTGATGGAAGTCATTATAAAACCTGTCTACCTTGTTTAAAAAACAACCTATTTTGGTTTTACGGAAAACTTTCCAAATGATTTCCATGCGGAGGATTGAATTTGCATCCCTTAAGCGACTTGCTCACAGAGTTAAGAAAATTGGCAAATAAGTCTTAATAATACATAAATATTGTGAAAGGTTTCACTTGGGTAGTAGGTAACATTACACTAAACCAGAATGTATACACGATTACTATGTTTAGATGTAAATGCTTGGCAGGTTAACCGTTAAATACGAGTAATAAATTAGGGAGTAAGTACAAATTATAGCCAAAACTATCACAAGAAAAATGGAAGCATAATACATGTAAATAAGATCATTAGTTACAACTTGTCAGTACATAATTAAAATATTAAAACATCTACTCAGTAGGTTGGATACTTCGAAATACTTCTATATAACAAGTAAAAAATGCACAGCTCATTTGAAGAAGGAGCCGTTATTGACCACGATTCAAAAAGTAATTGGCCAATCGAACTGATACCGTCGCTTACTCAATGTTTGCTTTGGCAACAAACGAAGTCAGAGATGAAATCTCGCTGGTGCCCCCCTCGGCTGATAACCGATTGAACTCGACCTCTTCGCCCTCGGCACAGAGCGGCTCAGATGGCCACTGCTTATGACTGGGAGCGTACAGCATGAGCATCGCGCAAATGTACACGTTCCACATGCCGTACACTCCCGTGTGCAGTGCCGAGGACAATTCCAGATCCATGTTTTCGTCCCACTTGTTCTGCCCCTCGGCCACTTGAGAAAGGATGAAAGAGACGATAGTGACCGCCGCGCAAAGTAAAGTCGCCAACATGAGGAAGTTGAATCTGTAGATGATTCCCTCGTAATGGAGTCTCCTGGCTTGGGACATGCTCGGCAAGATCGACCGTTTGATGCTGATGTTCCTGAATACGTTCCATATCATGTAGCACAAAAATAAGAAGTACAAACCCGCAGATATGCCGGCGAGGATTATGAACGACAGGGCGAGATTCGTTCCCAACGGCGTGACCCAAATCGAATAGAACGGGTTGATCAGTTGGACCCCCCGTTCGCACAGATCGAATAATAAGAGACAGAAGCAGCCTATGACGATGGTGCTCAGATGTTTCCAATATAGCTTCAAGGAGTTCCTTTCACCGTGATCCTGGATCAGCATGTGCTCCCCTGAAAAGATCAACCAAAACGAAAGAAGCATGGCATAGAAAATGCCTTGGCGGATGTCACTCAAAATCAGCATGTATGGCATTTCGAATACCAACGAGAGGTACTCGATGGGCAGATTGAGGAAGGCTAACGTGGCGCCAAGGGACATCAACATGTACTCGAGTAACGCAGGAGTTCGGTTGAGCATGTGTACGCGCCGCCAAAACCATGCCATAATGCCTATAATAATGGGGAAGAAGGTGGTCTTTAGAGCCAACCATATTTTCATAAACCCGCCATTCATGTGGATGATATGGAGGTATATGTCCTCCACGCTACTCAATCCAGTGTTCTTTTTTTCAGACACGCTAAGAGGCAGTCGTAAGTTCAATAAATAATAGTCGTGATACAAGTTACCGAGTTCGAACAAGGGTATCATGGAGCAGTTGTATGGATAGCCCTGCTTCTCCTTCATGTGCGGCTCGTCGAACGTGCAGTCCATGTAGCGCTTCTCCTCGGAATGGGAGTAGTATTTCCATGGGGTCTGGCCGCCGTCGGGGGTCTTGTCGCTGTAAGCCAGGCGGGATTCCAGAGTCAGCTCCACGCTCGGCTCCATGAGCTTCTGCTGTTTGTTGTAGACCACGTCGATCTGCAGGACGCCGACTAGATTCTGCTGCCAACGGGAGAAGTCCTTCTTGAAAAGTGGCATTTCAACGACGAAAACCTAATGACAGAATACGAATTAGGATTGAGTACGATAGTGGAATACATGGAATAATGATATCAAACGATATGTAACTCATATGATCATTACAATTTTTATGGGGGAAGGAGAGGGTAGCGGGTGAGTCCTCCTTTGCAACCCCAGTGAAGGATGGGCTTACTTCAGGGAGTTAGCGAACCCTGCCCACGCGAGCTCTTGGTTTTTCTTCGGAAAACTGAGGAAAACCATGCCCCGATCCTATATCCCTACATATTTCATATCCCTGCTCTACTGATGTCCTACATTGGCTTTTTAAAACCAAATTCAAGTACCCAAAAACATGCTTGCCTCCAAGAATCCACATAACAAACTTACTATATAGTCTATATATAACAGTTGCTGCTTACCAAATTTTTAGCATCGAGATTAGTGTTGGATGGTATATGCGAAAGGAGGATCTGCCTCGGGCAGTCCCTGGTGAACCATCGGTCGAAACTGGGATCGACTTTGTCCTCGACCGGATCCTCGTCTATGCAGACGGTCGCGAGGATCCCCTGGGAGTTGGCAGGACTCGGGAATATCAGGCCTATGAGGAAGCAAGCGATCTGGCACACCACCAGGATTCCTACCAGTACGCTCAGTTTCCTAGTGCTCAGGTTCTCCAAGATTGTGCCCGGCATCTTTGCGCGTGGTAAGCTATTTCGGTT
Organism: Cryptocephalus primarius; assembly: GCA_963576515.1. NCBI lineage: Eukaryota > Metazoa > Arthropoda > Insecta > Coleoptera > Chrysomelidae > Cryptocephalus > Cryptocephalus primarius. Next base: position 11,783,384 of record OY754941.1, read on the forward strand.
CTTTCTTTGTGCTCTTTATTCTTGGAACGCCATTCCCATTTCACAATAAACAAAAATAAACAATAGCTAGGGAACTTCGATTTCGACAGCGTGACGTTCTTGGATGTTCTGTGACTTCAGCTTTATTTGTATCATGTGATGTACCGGTGTGAAGCTGTTAGCATATAGGGTTTAGGATGTAGCATATGGGATATACACCATATATATTAAGATGTTGCGTATATGATGGGATATACCATATAGATTGTAACATTACTTACTCAACAAGTAATTGATTAATAAACGCTAATCAATTAATAAATGGAGCTGCAGTAGTCAATAGCCAGGTATTTTAACTAGTCAGTCAAGTTATTCCGTCACATTCGCCTCATCTATCAATAACTTTTATGCCTTTTGCTTAAATAGAAACTTAGTTAGTCAGTATGCTACTCAATGCAATGAGTTAATGACCGCAGTGTTTAATCAGGTGTGATGTTAGTTATAGTCGATAGTTATTTGATTAATATAAGCTAGTCGTATTGTATAGTTAAACTAGTAAACCTCTAGGGTGTTTAGTTAGTGAGTCTAGTTATCATGTTACATTTATATCTTCCCTTTATACTCTCTACTTTACCAAGGGCCAGCCAGTCTATGCAATTTATCACCAAAATAGTTTTAACTTGGCTCATGACATTAGTGGGTTGATTACTGGTTACTGGTCAAATTTATTAGTAGTTCAGCTAGTCAAGATAGTTATTATGTCTCATCCATCACATTTACTAATGTCCTTTGCATCTTTTACTTTAGTAGAAGCTATAGCTATATATAGTCAGTCTAGTCTGTTATTCATTGCAATAAGTAAATGAAATACTCAGTGATTCCGGCGTTGAATTAACAGTGATATCAATTACTCAGTAATTATAATTGGTTGATAAAGTCTAATCACCTAATAAGTGAGATTAAACTAATCAACCATTAGGTTGTTTAGCTAGCCAGCCTATTCTACGAGTATTAATCAGTGCAATAGGACCATGAAATATCTTGTCACTAACTGAGGTGTTTAACTATTTGCCATTTAATTTCTGACTTTAGGTAGTGAATAATTTAACAAAATAGTAACAGCTAATACGTTGGTGAGTGGTAATTTTTAATATGATCATAATGCCCGTAGTCTAGACGTTGATAACTGATAAGATTCATTTGAATTTCAAATTTCCCGCTACGGTCAGTGGTGGGGGACGAGGGAATTAAATGGCGGCAAACGTTTTCGCGTTCGCCTTACGGTACTCGAGCTCGTCTGTTATATATGTTTTGTGAATACGAAATTGTAAAGGATACAATCCGTCGCTAGTTTGTTACGTTGCTAATGTATACGTTTCGAGAGTTACGCGACCCAACGACCTCTGGCCTATCCCGTCGCTCGTTTCGTGCTCAAGTCGCCATTTTTAAATTGGCGGCGTCGAGTGTGAATCAGCGTTCGTGTGTGCTCGTTCAAACGTATTGCAGCATGCCGGTAAGGGTGGACATCACACCTCCCCCACCGGCAAACTCGAAGCAGCCCGGCGTGACCAAGTCCCTGCTCTACAACGGCTCCAAGTTCCAGGGTTATCAGAAGAGCAAAGGCAACAGCTACGAGGTCGAAGTCATTTTGCAGGTTAGGAAGCGAAAGTATCGCGTTTTCCTCGCGTGAGCCCCTGTGGCGTCCTACGCGTCCTTTCCCCACGCGAATGGCGTCGCGGACGACGCGTCATGTCCTCAGGCGGTTTATTTTCGGGGTCGCTATTTATAACGACATATGGCGAGTTAAGTAGTAGCCCCTTTGTTGAAGTGTGACTTTCTGTTCCAGCACGTCGACGAGGAGAACTCCTACTTATGCGGTTACCTTCAGATCAACGGGCTCACCGACGAGTACCCCAAATTGACTACGTTTTTCGATGGCGAAATTATCAGTCAGAAGTATCCTTTCCTCACGCGGAAGTGGGACGCTGATGAGGATGTCGACAGGAAGCATTGGGTAAGGGTCATATGATGCACGTAATATTCTCGTTGTGGTGGTTTTGGTTAACTTGTCATTTGGGTGTCGAACGGTTTCGGAGTCATTCCCAGTACGACAGGAAGCAGTTGCCGTATACCGGTTGGTGTTTGTAGGGTTGTAACGCTTAATGCTACGAATGCTTTGAGAAATTCATCCCATTTTAATGCCTCACAAAAAATAAGTTAAAAAATAAGCTGATTTATTTCTTCACAAACGTCTGCTTTACTGAAGGTATTGAGTGGTCAATGTGCCATGTAGTAGAAAGGGATGCAGGGTCATACGACTAAGGGCTCTAATTTCAATGAATTTTACTGTTCGGTTATTCACTTTTTAACAAATTTTCTAAATCTGCCATTGGTATAAATTTCAGTGAATGTGTCATGCTGCCATATAACTAGTCACAACTGTTATCCGTAAATACATCCTCAAATGAGGCAGCTTTCTTTCAAATAAGTTTTCAGGTGGAATTCTCGTTCACTATTCTCGCAAATGAATATGTTTGATATTTATGTTTGACCCTTTTCACCTAAAAAATCTGATTTAATATCTTTTTTGAAATATACCTTCAAAAGACAACATGGCCACATTGTCAGCCTCATCTTTTGAATTTTTATATTCCGAATTCACTAAACATCCAAATAGTAAGTCAACTCCGGTTCCTATTAACCAAGGAAGGTGTCGTACTGCTGGAATTCTCTAGAGAAACTGTAACACATAGTATTGCTAGTACTAACAGTGGTATTTGTTTTTCGTAGTTTAAAATTGCATGTATTAAAATTACTGAACACAACATTTCACGTCCTAATTGCCTATTACCGTAACAGTAAAACTGACAAGTGAAAGTCCTCATATCACCTCTAGTCTGCCTCTAAAAAGCAATTTCGTACCTATAATGTGTTAAATCTTGTAAGAACTGTAAGATCTAAATCTGTAGTTTTCAGGATTACCATAGGTATTTTAATATAACAGAATGGTTAAAATTTTGACAAAATGATCTAGTAAAAATGACATTCTTTTTTTGATTCGAACTCTGGTTTGATAAGTACAGATTTACTATATACAGATTTTTATTATATTATTACATAGAACAAATCTGGACAATCAATCCTAAACGTTATACTTTAATATCTAAATTAGTTTATTAATTACTTCTGCTTAATTTAATGCTATCACCTTATGATTTCCACTTTTTGTATGTGTTGTATATATTCTGCTACTACTATATTATACTATATACTGTACTCTTGCATATATTCTACTTTTAACCTGCATTTACTCTTACTTTCATTAGAAGTTTCCACCACTTAAAAAACTTATCTTGTAGGTATGATTTGTTCTGTCTGATGTATGTGAATCTTTGATTGAATTAATTTTAGTGAATGCTTTTAGTGCTAAATTACAATTGTTAGTTCAATAAACTATTGTATGAGTAGTTTGGTTTCATACTGTCATCTGACAATTTCTATGGTTTACTCACTCAAACTACAGCTGTTAGAGGAAAGGCCAAATAGAAAAGGGACCGTCAGTCATTTTCGGCGCATGTGGATTGGAGCAATGGCGGTGACCATTTTATTTCTCCACAGCAGAGCTATTGTGCGGGGCTATCTCAAAAGCGTCTCTGCGTCACTCCCTCTTGTATCTGGCTTTTCCTATTGCTTCATGTATTGACTACTTCTGATTTGCTTTTGTGTGTGCCAAGTTTGCTGACACTTCTTTATTTGTTTTTTTTTTATATTCGCATTTTACAGGGATCTGTAAGACTTGTAGATGTTTTATAGGCGAAGCGATTGAATTTGAGAAGGCTTCTAAGAAACCTCCTGTTGTTTGAATGTTTGTGAATAACCCACGTTTTTCTCCAAGGTTTTAATTGTAAGCTTCCACATAATTCTAGTGCTTTTCTGCAATTCTTTATGGTTGGACACACACTCATACCGCTTTGTCTTTTTAAACGCATCCAAGTTGTGTAAAGTTTGAGGTCTTTTTAGGGGAAGTTCGCTCTCTTCAACCAATATGCCAAAACGTTTAACTCTGATTCCTTCGATTACAAAGCGTTAGCAGACACAGATTACGTTTTCATGCGTTGGAAGGAACATTTTTTGGTTCCGGATCATACTATTAAGGACATAAGTGGAGCGTCATTTGCCGGTTTTTACTACATTTGTTTTCAAAAGTCAAAGGCCACGATTGAAGGTTATTATTATCATAGAAGCTCCGAATGGTAACTATTCAAACTTATACTGTTGAACATGGAATGATATATATAATTTTACTTTCAGGTATCAGTCTCTTAACCTAACTCACGTGCCTGAAAATAGTATACAAATTTATGAGTTTAGGTAAATATTGTTATTTAAATTGTTAATGTACAATTACACCTCTGATATTTTTCGATTTTATTGCAATAGGGAAAAGCCTTATATGTATCGATTCTCTGTAGATTCTGCACCTTAGGGAATGTTATGTTAATAAATATTTGAGAATAAGTGAATCTTGTACAGATAATGTTTTTCTCGATGTTCGGCAGAAGGTTTTAACTTTTTAATGAATTATTTTTGTCCGATTAAAATTTCTGTTTATTTCGTTCAATGCCGTGTTTTCTTGTGTAATTTTTATAAAGTATGTCGTTTATTGTACAATTATCAGTTATAAATTGTGATAAATGTTAATTTTGGTTATATCTTTATAAAATACTTGGAAGATACTAAATGATAAGCAGTTTTCATATCTACGCTAATTAAAATAAAAAATACATTATTTTGGAGGAGGGAAGAGTTCTAATGAGGAATTGTGTAATTTATTTATTTTTTGTTTGTTTGGCTCTGTTATAAGCTAATTCGGTTTTAATAGTACAATAATTTTCTAATTACTTTGGGTCTAATTTGTAATTATTTTGAGGTACTTATCGAAATTGTACCATCGTTTGTTGGTTTAGTATCATGCATGGTTGACTAAATTTTAGTACAATTGTAAATGAAAGACAAACTTTATGTTCCAAAACTTATTTTACGACTATTTGTAGGTGTAGTTTTCATTACTTCTCATTATATCATTGTTGAAAATACATGTTGCTTGTGTAATATTTATTTTTGAGGTGACTGATAACACGACTGGGATAGTATTTTATAAATTTTGTATTTTTTAGACTTTTTTAGTAAAAAAATACTCCTAGATCTTGATTTGTTGTGTATATTATGTATAAATGTATTAAATATATTTTTTTGAATTGTTTTTATCTTGTTGTTTAATTGAGTAATTATCGAACTGATGTGTATTCATTGTGTAGTTGCCAAAGGGTTAATGGAGGTTGGTAGTGGTCATTAATACTATAGAGACTTTCCCAGGTGCATGGGTGATGGTGGCGCCCCCGTACTTGTCCGTTACAAACAGTAAAATCAGGCAAAGAATTCTCTCTGTAGCGACGTGTTTTGCTACTAACCGCTGGATGACGCCACCATTGCCCATATGTATGATTTATAATTCTCATGACAAAAATGTGAACGTTTTAGCACCTATACAGCATGATATCGCTCTCTATAGTATCCATGTTGGTATTTAATTGGGATTATTACAGTTTAAAAAGTTTTGATGCATTCGTTAACTAAACAATGAAAATTTTAATTTTGAAGAGATGGACCCGTCATGTGTGTACTGAGTATTCCCTGTTGAACCCTTGGCCCACTTGAGGAGATCCATCGAAACGCATTGTAGATTAAAATATGGGTTGCGTTTCCAAAAAGGAATGGCAGTTATGTTCCTGAATCCCGTCCAGCAAGGTAAGTCTTTTTTACTTTACAATATTTTCCTTTCCAAAAATGAAAACGAAACATTTGATCGCATTGGACTTTATTACATATCAAAATTTTATATAAATACATCATATTCTATGTACACATGTATGGTATAATTTACAAATTACAAAATTAAACAACCATAACTCAAATTACATATTCGTCCTAAAGTTAGAACTAAAACGTTCTCGGCATCGAAAATAAAAGAATTTCCTTAAAGAAATTCAGCTTATCGAGAAGTAAAAAAATTGAAATTAAGGTTTAGTTGTCCTATATTCTCTTTTTTATTAAACTGAACGGATTTTAATTTAAACTAAAAATATTTTATATCACAGTAATTTAAGCAATATTTTAATATGTTTTACAAAAGCTAGGGTTAAATATTACACCTATTATAAAAAAGTAAAAAAAATTAAATAGTTATTAAATTCTTCAATTTTATCACAAAATCTCAAAGGTCAAAGATCGCATTGGCAGTTAAACGAAGCTGTTAAAAATTCCGCGAACTCAGTCTTAATTTTTTTTACGAATGATATGTAAATTAAAACGAAATAGTCAATAGGGACTTTGGAGAAATTTAATTTTTTGGCCTCTGATTGCTTGCCAAAATACGATCCCAAAAAATTAAATTTTGTCTACAACAATTAGAAAACGCAGGCAGTGTTGGAATAGAACGGCTAAATTGAGGCTGTGGAGGAGAATACTTGAGCTGAATTTTATTGGTAATCGCATTGAATATTGTGTCGAACTAAGGTGACGATCGAACTTGTCATTACAGCTAAGACGGTTCTTACTACAGGAAGAGCCAAATAGAAATAGCATTGTCATTTATGGTGCATAAATAACAGTCACGTTTTTGTTCCTTCCTATCAAGAGAGGCGTGGCTGAAAGTCTATGGAAGTAGCCGATGAGCCCAAATCACCTCTAAGTTGATCTCCTTTCTATTTGGCGTTTCCTCTGCCGACTAGTAGATTTGGTATAATGTCGGTATAATGTCGGTGTAATATTCAATGTAATTACATTCTACCTACTGGGTAAAGGTTGTTTGAGCACAAGTAAGTTATGAATATCATATGCACTGCAAATGGTTTCAAATTCTCGCCATTTCATAAAATTACTGGCAAAATTCGTCAAATGCAACTGAAGTATTATGGGGAATGTGAAAACTAACAAAAATATTATTTTACATTTTATTTTCTTATGTGTGCATGCTAAAAAATGCATCAAACATGTTGTTCTGATGAGCAAATGTTAAAAATGGTGAAACAACAAATCCCAAAACACCTGCATTTAACGTATGAAACCAGAATATACATCGAAAAGCAAAAGTAACTTTTTCATAATTTCATTTTGATTCATACAAAGTGCGTTACAAATATTATACTCTATACACATAAAATAAATGAAGTGGTCAAAGTTATTATAGGAAAAGCTAAACAGAAAAGGGATTTTTAGCGCATAGGGCGCATAGCGCAACGCCAGTGACTACTTACTTACTTAAGACAATTTGTGGGCGTAGCCCACATAAATCAGCACAGGTTATTTCCAAGGCGTTTCTGCGCCAAACCCCTTTATGTTTGGCTTTTTCTCTAGTGATTCACGGTGAGAAGCTTATTTTATCCAAAGAATGCCTGAGGTTTTACTTACTAAACTCGTACACTTAACCCTGCTAGCAAATGCTTGAATAAACAATTAATAATATTGTTACTACTAGAGAATACATTGAAGAATTTGATCTCGTCGAAGAACTGTAGGTTTCTCCTTTAAAAGGAAGTTTCTGCCCTAGGTCGTTATCGTTCTCTTCATAATTTGTGCTGCAACCCATCCAAAACGGAGCAGACAATTTCGGTTCGACGTGTTCCACTCTCATGTGGATGTCGTTGAATTTCCAAAAGTATTTGTCTTTGAAGAAATATGTTTTCCCTGTAAATAACCAGTAAGAATTTCATCATATTTGTCACATCTTCGCAATTACCATCTTTCCATTGGAAAACAGCGTCGATATCTGTCCCAACACCCTTCCACATGGACATGTCACGTGGATAATCCAATTCTACTTTCTGACTCTCCTCGTCGAACCTACGAAGCAAAATATTCAATAGTACGTTCTATTATTCCTGTAATAATGCTCGCCTACCTCCAATATCTATCTCCGCTGTAGAAGTACGTCTGACCGTTGTGGCCCCACACCATCGCACCATCGATATATTCGACTTCCCTGGGCAACCCTAGGTTGTATATCGGCTTAGGGTAACCCCTCTCTACGACGTTCGTAGAGAACACGTAATACTGACTATCTATGAAGAACACTATTCTTCCATCAGTACGTTCGTAGACTGCGTCGACATGGGTCAGGTTCTTGGGTAAGCCGTGCCACAACCTGCTTATTTCCGCTGGGTATCCGGGCATTAAACCGCTGTCTCCTATTCTCCAGAAGTACTAAAAGGTAATACGGTATAGATGAGTTGATGGTTCTACGGTAAATGGTCTTTCGGTCCAAATTATTCACAATATCGACACGTGACTTTCTTAACTAGAGGAAGACAATTTCACTTAAAGCGCATGCGCTAATTAAAAGTGCCTTAAGATCCCCATTAACGGAAATATCTAGTAAAGGCTTCCTAGTTCTTTACTCTACTTACTGCGTCTTTAAAGATGAACACTTCCCTTCTAATGACGGCCACAGCATCGTAACTGGTGTCGCAAGTGTTGGGCGGTGGTTTAACGGTAGGAGACTCCTTAGGCATGTCGGGCTTCGGATAATCCCTCTCGGGCGTTTGCTGGGGATACTTATCCGGATTCATGGGCGGATACTCTCTTCTCGGGTGCTTTTGGTCCGGGTAGGTCCGTTGTGGTGTTTTCTCTGTAAACGTACAAATAATGAACGGCTTCGATGGGTCAATCTAATTTCACCCCCTCAAAAAGACAGATTAAGCATCGGCGAGTTTTTTTAATCCTATCTTTCCAAGATTCCAGTTTTTAACTGTTTAGTGACTATTGCATAAATTTCACCCCATTTTTCACTCCTTCGGCAAGTGAAGTTTTGGGTTTTTAGAGTTTTTTCTGTGCAGGGATTAAAGCTCATAATTGCTTCAAAAATAATTTCCACCCAGTCGGAAAGGTAAATTTGGAGTTGCAATTCTGATCTATCTTGGAGTCCTTAAGTTATATTCGTGCAAAATGGAACGCTTCTAGTTGTTCGGGTAAAGTTTAATAAATTTCACTCCCTGTTCTTACAATATTCTAAAATTTTCTAAAATATCACATTTTATTGTTTCTAAACGCAACGTGCTAAAAGAGAGAGATTAAGTTACAATATGAAACCATCCCGTGGCCCCATTATTCTAGAAAGGTGGCGTGACGAGTCCCCTCATTATTTATGTACGCCATGAAAGGTCTATTGCAATGATGCTATGTTTTCTGGAGTTTATTTAAATGGTTCTCCACATGCACCTGTATTTCGGTACCCAAGTGTAATTTCGGGGTTTTTCGAATCCCTAAGGATGTGCGCATGGCCAAATTTCAACTTCACCTCTCTCCTAGAACTCCTCTCTACTTTTTAGGTGTCATATTACCTGGCACGTGATGCGGGTACTTCCTCTCGGGCCCGTAAGGGTACTCCCCGTTCTGTCTCGGGTAGTAAGGTTTCTTATTGGGGTGCATCGGGTTGGGACGGGAATAGTAAGGTTTCCGGGACGGATAGTACGGACGCCTTTCGTGGGGGTATCGCGGGTCGTAGGGCTTCTGTGGGGGTTGCACCCTCGGCCTCGGCGTCGTCGTGGTTGTAGTGGTGGTGGTCGTCGTCGTCGTGGTCGTCTTCTTGGGGTGGTACTCTGGAATCGTCTCCCAAAGGCGACCCTTGTCCCTCGTTCCTGAAAAATAGGATAATAGATTTAAAAGTGAGACATACGACTTTTAGGCAGTCGCTTTGATAAGGGTGAACCCCTCGAAGGGGTTCAGCTTATTGCTTGAACTCGAAGATGTAACGGATGGTAAACAACTGCCTGCAGTGGGTCGTACTTAAATGATTGGCCTTACTCTGTTAAAAATCTTAACTGGTTTTTAATCTTTCCTTATAAACTCCTGGCATTTCAAATGTAAATTTTGTTGTGGAGTTGAAAACTTTCTAAATTACTTGTGGCAATTTTAGTTTGTCGGCGACATTTTAAAGAAGTTGTGGTCATCTTTGGTCAGATCTGATGTTTCAAGAGAATTTGGGAAGTTTCTAAAGAATTTGTGATGTTTGCAATGAATTGCAATTGACTTGATATGAGGTTTGAGAAGTAAATTTTGCTGTGGAGTTGAAGACTTTCTAAATTACTTGTGGCAATTTTAGTTTGTCGGCGACATTTTAAAGAAGTTGTGGTCATCTTTGGTCAGATCTGATGTTTCAAGAGAATTTGGGAAGTTTCTAAAGAATTTGTGATGATTGCAATTAATTGCAATTGACTTGATATGAGGTTTGAGAAGTAAATTTTGCTGTGGAGTTGAAGACTTTCTAAATTTACTTGTGGCAATTTTAGTTTGTCTGCGACATTTTAAAGAAGTTGTAGTCATCTTTGATCAGATCTGATGTTTCAAGAGAACTTGGGAAGTTTCTAAAGAATTTATGAAGATTGTAATGAGTTGCATTTGACTTGATATGAGGTTTGAGGAGTAACTCACGAAGCGTTTGAAGTAGTTTCGGTGCTGATTAAATTTGTAACAATTGTAATCGACCAACATTTTTAGATTACAATTGGTTGCTTAAAATGAAACATGCGATGTTTTTAAATAAGTTTTTAGTATTTTATTTGGTTTTTCAAGATTGGATGTCCATTTTCTGTTTCATATGTTTTTATGATTATATGGTTGTGCCACCACTATGCTAATAAGCAGAAACACGTAGTGGCGGTTACCTTTCTTTGCAGTTCGGACGGTTATGCCATGATTTGTCCTCGGTATTAAAACATCATCATGTTTCTTACTTTTAATGTACATTCAGAAAGTTATGGTTTCGAATCCTGGTCGCAGTCGTAAGCACCTTTTCCCTCATAAATGAGTTTTCTTGTAATTTTCGACCCCCCTTCAGACCTGAACCAGTTCATTATGGGAAAAAATATTTTTACACAAACATACAAAAGCATCGAAATTAAACACGTCGTATTCGAATATCTGTCAATTATTCCCTCGACTGTGACACTTTGATCCGCTTACCGTAAAGGTATTGAATGGCCTGCTTATCGTCATCGGGCAAATCGAAATCGAAACCGTTCTTTATTTCCTTGTACCAAGGATACATCAGGGCGTTCTGGTCGTGCGAATGGGACAGTCCCAGGGAATGGCCGACTTCGTGCGCTGCCACGTTGAATAAATTAGTCCCTGAAAGTAAAAAAATACATCTGTGAAATGATCGAATAATATCATTCGAGTATACTCGATAATCAACTATTGCTCGTAAAGTGAATTAAGGACGAAATTACTTTCCATCGAGTTATCTGGGAGTTTAACATAATTTAATTCCAGATCGATTCGTTTTGAAACTTAAAATTTTAGAGATAAACGACAAGTTTAAAAGTAATTAACAATGCGACGTTAACGACGAACCGTTTCAGACGAATAACAGGAAGGTAAGTTTTAATTGATTGGCGATAGAGTGGAAGTATACCGGATCTTCGGGAATGCGCGTCTCATTACTTCATTGACCTTTCCGGCGCCTAAAGGGCTTCCAAACCGGCGACAATTACAATAATTTCTAGAAACAGCCGTATAACTTGGAGTTTTAAAAAATTCAATTAGAACAGATGTGGTAATGTGATATGCTCGAAGGTTTTAATTTCTTCCTTGACATTTGAAACACCCCACAAGGGTTAAGAATTACAAATTAATTTTTTAATACCAACTTCAATTGCTTTCATATGATACCCGATTCCTTTGCTTGAATTGTAAATTAAGGTGAAAGTTAATTATAACTGTACACCAGACGGAAACAGTAGAGTGCCAAGGGTGTTAAATCGTCTTATAGAAGTTCTTCTGAAACCTCAAACTGCAACATTTGCCTCAAATCAAATTGAAGAGGCCTTTCAAATAATTTCATTTCAATTTTAAACGCAACAAAGAAATTGGAATGAGAATTCAGGGTTCTTTTGGTACGTTTGCTAAAACTGCCTTAACATGGGATCTAATAGGTTTAGGGAAATTTGGAACCTTTTCGTTCTCCGAGGACCACACAAAACATCTAGATTTTTCCTAGATGGTTTTAAGTGACGATCTGAAGGATTTCTTAATATTTTGGAATGCTAGACTCCCCAAAGTTTGACGAAGTTACAGATAATCTAATTTGAATTTTGAATGAATCTAAAATATTCTAGATAATTTTTTAGAATTTTCAATTGCGAAAGTGCCTTAAAATATAATCTAGCAGGTTTATGTAAGTTTCAAATGGTTTATTCTCCCAGGAATATCGAAAAAACAAAATCTAGATTTTCCTAAATTTGTTCAGATGGGTTCTAAAAGCTTTCTCGTTATAATTTCAAACAATGGAAAGTCTGAATCGTGCCAAAGAAAAACTTTATAGATTCCTTTAGAATTTTCAAACGATAGGATGTTTAAAATTTAATTTAATTATCATATTTAATGTAGCAATTTATTGAAGGCAGCAAAATTTTCGAGCCGCTTATGTATTGGAAAAGTGCTTTAAACACGACGGGTGGTACCTCTGGCTGAGGACTAATACAGGGACGTACAAATAATATTGCTTTTAATCTCCATGTGGTTTGAACATTTGTATTGTAGTTATTTCTGTGGAAAAGGTCTTTAAGGATATTGCGAATGTCGTTAGGAAGCTTCAACAATCTAGAAGCAATGCTTCAGAAATTTTTCTGAAAATCTACATGGTTTATGGAAGTTCTAAACTCTTTGATTATGATTTTAAACGTTAGAATGAAATTCAAACAAGGCGTCCAAACGTTATTCTAGAATTTCAAATTGCCGAAATTGCCGTAAAATCTAATCTAGAAGGTTTATGTAAGTTTCAAATTGTTTCGCACCCCGAGGCCCACCGAATAAAATTTAAATTTTCCTAAATAGGCTCAGATGAATTGTAGAAGTTTCTCGTTATAACTTCAAAGCATAGAAAGCCTGAATCGTGCTAAAGAAAAACTGGAAATTTCTAAGGCGAAAATGGGTGTATTGTGTCTAAAACGTTATGGAAATTTCGAAAGTTTCAATTTTAAGTCTAAACGTTAGGAAACTTTAAGAAGTTCCAAGGAAAGTTTTAGGGGTTCATCTGGTATCTTCAGCCAACGTCGATCTAGAAGGTTTGTAGAAGTTCCAAATAATTTTCATATTAAACCTTAGAAGGAATTTAAAATAAAGATTCCTGACATCTTTAAAGAATTTTGAAATTACTGAAAGCGTCTTAGAGCAGAATTTAGGAGATTTAAGCTTTATAGAATGGATCCTTTTTAGTATCAGATAGGTTCTAGAAGCTCTCTCGTTATGATTTTGAAGAGTAGAAACTCGAAATCGTGTTAAAGAAAAACTCTATGGAGGTTCATATAGAATTTTGAAAATGGGGTTAAAAGTGAAATATTTATTTGGTAATTTTTCTTAGTTGACGACAAAGGTTAGGCTTATGACTGCAATTTATTCTGTTGTTTCACAATTATTCCTATTCATCAATATATACAGTAAGGTTAACATAGGTCTTTTATCTAAAATTTTTTACTGCAAATGGGGTGAAACTTGCTTATTAACTCTTTTAGCAATCGTACGTTTTTTGAATCTTAAGAAAGTAACACCTGCGTTTCAACAATAAACAATGAACTCATGACTCACCTAAGCACCAACAAAAGAAGTGGATATAAAAATAGCGCGCGAAATTCATTCCTAACTCGAAATTCGTCAGATTCTCTATTCACAAGCATAAACCGTACTATTTGAAAACGACCACTTTTCACATTTTCGCACTGAAACAGCGATGATTGAAATAAACAAAGCCATCGCACATTTGGAACGCAAAATAGGAAGACATGACGTAATAAATTTGACTGTTCTAAAATTAAATTGTTAGGTATAAATAGAAAAATTTTACGCTCCGTTAAATTGTTAATGTCGCAATGAGGTACAGCGCTTTACGGTTTTTATGCAAATCAAGTGCTCATGATCAATTACAGGATTTCTAGGCTTTCGCCGAAATAATCTGTATAATAACAAAAATAGTAGGGTAGTAACGGTTTTACTGTAAAATTGATGTTTCAACTAAAAATGCTCGCTTTCTTTTTTGGTTTCATTCCTCAAAGATTTTTATTAAAAATAGTTGGAATTTTTAGTATTTTTTACGTGTGTATACCGGACATTCGATAAATGGTTTTTACGACCTATTATAAAGTCAAGGGTGTTTTGTCCTTTAATTGTGATTACAGATTTCTCAGCGGTTAAATCTTGTAGAGGAATAAAATTAAGGGCCGCATTAGAAAAATTGCAAAAATTATTTATTTCGTATCAAATCAAACATGTTCGTAAAATAGACTTTAATTATAATTACAAGAACAAGTAAAAAAAAATATATCAAACATATGGGGTTTACAGATTTTAGTTAAGTACCTCGATATACCCGAGTTGGCCCTCGTGTACTTTATATTTCGTGATCTTTCCCTTTAAACTTTCGGCACATGCAGAATACAGAAGAAAATAAAATCTAATAAACGTATTTTCAATATAGTTGTGGATATCCGCCCGGGGAATTTAATAAAACCTTATTATAAGGGCTTTTACAAAAGTAGGTACTACATAAAATATTCGATATATCGCGTGAGGCGTAATGAAAACAGGAAGGAGAGCCGGTAACAGCATTCCAGTCAAACCGAATGAAATGCTTTAAATGATTCATACGTGCACCTGAATTACCCCAGTCGCATTGTTGTTGGGGGATCAATTATTTCAAATTTCATCGATTCGGCCGTAAGAGCTATTTCTGGTGGGTAAATATAAAATTTCCTTATCTGATTTATTCACTAATTCCCCCCAAAATGCTCGTACGAATACTTTATTAAGCGAATGTTCCCGAGTACAGAGCATACACGTATTTCAAGTACGCTGATATTTTTATCACTCCGACAAGCTTTTAGATGATAGCGCAGAAGAGAGGAAGTTGATAAAAATAACGATAATAGAGGTTGATTCGGAAAAGTGCTGTTTTACACCCCCGCTCGGTGCAATCTTTGTTGTAATGTGTATGGAAGCTCGGAGATAAGCGTTACAAAAGGAATCGGGCAGCAGCTTCTGACGGAAGAAATTTTAAGTACGGACAAATATGGAAATGTCGCAAAATAACGGGATAATCGCTTCAATTTTTACAACATTTTTATCAACAAAATTATCACCATTTCTAGCCAAATTAATGATAGGAAAATTGTTTATAGTCCAGGTTGGAAAGGGAATCGATGAGGCTAGTAGGTTCCAATAGACAACAAAACCATCACTTTATAACCAGAGGGTCAAAGTTGTTTATGGATTATTACCGTTTTTACGCTCCCTTGAATCCTTTGAAAAAAATGTAGGATCCTTTTTGATACTGTAGTTCAGCAAGTTTGGCAGGACTGCACTATTAATTAATTATGTAAAATTCATGTCATCAGCGCTCGTTTTACAAACTGCGTGAAAAAATATTGATCCATGATCATATCAGCACGGCAAAAATCAAAGCAACATAGGTATCACCATAGATTGATCATGAACTAATTACGAAAATAACGCAATCTTAAGTATGGGACATGGCAAGTTAGAGGAAAACGCAAATAGAACTGTGAATCTTTAAGGCGGGGCAATAACAGTGATGTTTTCATTTCCCTTGCGTAGAGGTGCGTGGTTTAAACAGTCTGTGAGTGTAGTCGAAATTTGCTCTAAGTACCATTAAAAAAAGGCTCAAAATTCCGTAAACAACGAAGGATTTGTTCAAAATGTCAGTCAGATTTATTCAGAGTATCATTAAAAAATGGAAGATTTACTCAAAATGTGAAAAAGTGTCACTAAAATATAAAGGTTTTGCTGAAAATGCTATTAAAAGACGAAAATATTGTTAAAAATGTCACTAAACACTACACATTTCTTCTCACCCCGTATTGCATTGAAACTTGCATAAATCGTCTAGATTTGATGTTAAGGCACTTCGGTAGTCTCTAGGAAAATTGCTACCTTGATACGAATTTATGAATTTTTTTTAAATTTAAAAGAATCACTATGTACCAAAAACTAGTGAAGTAATCTAATTAAAGTTCGATAATGTGACTAAAATGCAGTACTATGATACGAGTTTCATTTCCAAATTAAAAAGTTTACAGCATGGGACGGTTTAACCCTTGGTAATTTTTTCAAAAAACTATACCAAAAGTATATTTTAGACAACTGTATGAATCCAAAAAACATTCAGTTATTTCAGAGATGAGGATTTTTTAAGAATCGTTTTTTAATTTCTATAGAAAATTCACTACATTCCAAAAATAGTTGAATTGACAAGAAAAATTGGGATCATTACTGAAAAGCATTATTACAATATACCCTAAAAGTTTCATCTCGAAGTTCAACAGTTCCAAAAAGGACTTAATTAATGAGATTGTTTCAAAAAAAAATTCTTAAAATTTGAATTTGAACATATGGCATGAAAATAAAAGGAAATTGTTTTTTGAAGTCAAAAGTGCAAACATTATTCCAATAAAACGTTAACTTCCTCAGATTTTTGAAAAGTCGGCGTTAATTTAAAAAAAGAAATCATTATAATTCGAAAACTACAGTACGACTTGTCCTGCGAGTTTCAATTTGAAAGTTAAAAGTTTTAAACAAATGGACATTTCAGGCGATTTTTAAAAATTGTTTCCAATTTTGATTTTGGATATTTCTGGATCAGTGAAAGGGGAAAGTTTAAAAAGTGCACATTTTTCAAAAACTCTTGAATAACGAATAGAAATTTTGTTACAAAACTAAATCTACCTAAACCTTCAAAAGTTCACTTTTTTGGGAAAAGGTGAACTCATGACTTTTTCGAAAAATGCTTCGTTCTAATATATAAAATTAAAATGAAATAATTGAAACAACTGTAAGCCTTCTAGATTCAATTTTACCATCGTTCTACCATTTCAAAATTTCTACACGAACCTCTAGAGTCTTTTTGAGGCAAGATTCAGGCTTTCTGGTATCGTGGATGAATTCATTTGAAAAAATGTGTGATGTCTTTGTAACCCTTGCAGAATGCCAATGTTCTTCTGACACTTAAGAAAACTGCTGGTTAGAAAAACCAGGAATCAACTTTCTTTGTACAGGTTATACGATTGTAGTGATTAAATCTAAGGATAACATATATTGTACTTCCAAGAGATCACTATTGGCCTTTGGCATTGCCTGCTTCCAAAAGGTGTAACTCTGACTATATTCAAACACTTTGTTGAAATTTTCCATTTTGGTTTCAAGTTGTGTGCATGTAGTGCTTTTGGCAAGGCCTTCCTTAAACTGCCGATAAGTTGTTGTGTGTTGTGTGTGCCGATATGACTCTTTTGAAGAGTCATCTTTAGTGAATTTTTGGTTGAAATGATATAGCATGCAAGCTTAAATCACCTGTTCAAAAGCTTCTGCTTGCAACTCAGAACTTGAATCATTTTGCAGAAGTAAACAGAAGTTCTTCACTTTGGGTGTTTCATCTATTAAACACAGGGTGGCGTTAGAGACAATTTGATTAGGTGTTTCATCTACTGGACTACCAGTGGTGATTGAGTCAATTTCATTACGATGTTTACGTGCATTTTTTGCAATTTTGAAGTCCATATATAACCAGATTTTCCTACAATTGGGATTTCAAGGCAAAGTGAATCAATTTTTACAAGTGTTTGTTTATCAATTTGTGACTTATGCCGGAATGCGGTGCCAAATGCTTAATTTTTTAAAAATTATAAGTGTTCTCCTCCCCCTGAATGTCGTTGTTGTGATTTCTTTTCTTTTATAATAAGCCGTTATTGCAGGGCACTAGAAAATACAGACGTCGGTCTCTTTACTAAGAAGCTTTCGTCAGTAATAAATTCCCAGTCTTTATCTTACTGCTAACGGTACACTTGGGCTCCCAATTAATCGTTTCTCCCCGATTCTTTGCCTTTTCAACTCCGAATAATTCAATTACTAGCGATTTTCTCGCGTCACGAGATTTATAGATCGTAATGAGTCGTTGATTTTCCGTTTTCCATTTTTTCCGCCGATGTTTTGTTAACGCTCGTACTTGTATGAGCGGCGCGACGTCGACAATTATTTCTTCGCCATTTAACGGAAAGCGGGCGACCCGACCTTAAGGGGGTGAAGGGACCCGGACTTACGTCATAATAATTTGTCCCGGGCAGACTATTTTTTACGCGAGAGTGTCGTAATTAAAATGGTACTGACAGCGACAAATGCTCGAGCGATCGGATGAAATTGAGTATTTTCTTTCGCGTGGAAACACGAAGAAAATGCGCGCCTGGGCATGAGTTCATTATGATTAATTTAGAATAAAAAATATTCCAGGCGTGAAATGTATGCAAATGGCGTATTAAAGCAGATAATGCTGGTGTTAAATGGAGGATTATTCGTTACCACGGGTTTGTTTTCGCATTTACATACGCGCTGGCAGTTTGATTTTAAAATTTGTATCTAGTTTGACAAAAATGTTATTTCTGTGCCACCTCGTCGATAACGCTTTTTTCTGGATATAACGACGATGTTATGCGTGTGTTTCCCGCCAGACTGCATTTTACGTTTTGCTGGATTCCGAACCGACCACCCTCTACACCCTTATTATCCGGCTCGTATAGCCTTAAGAGGTTAAGGGAGGCGGTAGGTGTAGGCAGGCCGAGGGTTCTAAGAGGGTAGTCGAGCATGTGATATGCATTTTTGCATGTCGGGGAAAGCGACGGGGGATGATTCGGAAGTTGATGAGTTGTAAACACAACGGGTGTTTGTTTTATTTTGTTTCCCTATTTTTTCCGCCAGGAAACATTGATTTTCTCGCTTGCAGGAGATGGGAGCATAAACAATAATGTTCCCCACCGTTGGTGTTATGGCTTGAGAGCTGCCCCAAATCATAATTATTTTTGGTAATCGAGGAAGTTAATTGAACTTAAAAAAAATTCATAATCTGTGAACTTACAAACATTCACATTTTATCATTCGTAACTTGCAGTCTTTTTTGCAAGTTTTCCGATGAAAACTAATTGGAAAAATTTAGTGTCACCATATGTAATTAATTTTACTTTATATTTATCGAGATTGTTTTTTACTTTCTCATATGGCGTACTACGTACTGTAATATGTATCATACTAATGACGTATCACACAATATTATTATATACACCAAGAAAATATTGTATAAGGTTGCTTAAGACATTGGAACGTTTTGAGGCTTCCTGTGTCTGAAAAACATGATTAAAAGCGTAATTTTCGGTGATGAATTTTCTAAAAATTCGATCAACAAAGAAGTATTCTGTTGTTTCGAAATTTGCTTCAAGCAGCATAGAACAGTATACTTGCCCGCCCCTCAGCTCGAAATGCGAAATCGCACGTTTTCGAGGCCATTTTTCACACTTTTCCCCAAACGTGTATGAAAATCCGAGATAGCCAAGTTGTAGGTTTTGATGTACTCTTTCAAAAACCGTTTGAAAAATTAAATCTCAGTGAATACGCCGCATTTTTTGAATTTTTGAAAAGGGGTCCAATTTAGCGGCTTTTCCAAATTTTCTCGGTGAAAACTGCTCTGATCACATTTTAGAAACGCTCATTTTGAAGGCCTTTTAATTCTGTACAAATCAATTCTATATGGTATTGCATTTCCGTTAATAATTTTCAAGCTATGGTGAAAAACTGAAAAACATCCTATTTGTTTAATTTTTATTGTTTAAAAAAAAAGACAAAAGCTCAGATTTGTTTAGATTTTGGATTTTCATCATCTTTGATTCATTTTAAACAAAGTTTTTTGGTTCGTCTGCTGTTAAATCTTATCTACCAAAACATTTTTTCTTTTGTTCTATAAACTGGGCTCTATAAGCTTTACGTGTACCGAATTTCATATTTGTGGCTCTCGTAGAATTGATGAATTCAGTACGATGAATAATTAAAGCGTGTGAGAAATTCGATCCGTTCGCTTGTCGCGTCCCAGTTTTTCCCTCGTTTTCTATTTACCGAACATCCAGAACCTGAAAAATTCCAGCTCATCGTAAACAGTAAACAGACAGGCATATCCTTATCGCCGTCCATTATAATCCCCCGCCGTGTAAAAATGAAAACCAAAGCAAATCACCTTGATCCCGGTTGCCCGTCGTCGTCCATTTCTCGTCGGCGTCGAAGTGGACCTCGACGCTGGTCTTCATCCCTGTGGGGAAGAACGCGTGAGCCAGCACGACTCCTCTGCCGTCGAAGGGGAAGCTGTCGCCGTGGTCCCCCCTGGAAATAATAAAAAAAGGAAGATATGAATTTTTGAAACGCGAGTGCTCGTAATACAGAAGTAAGCACCGGAACGTGCCTCTTGCCCGGGAATTATCACAATCTTTTAGAATTTTTATGACCGTTTATTTTCGGGAAAGGTTCCCTGAGTTAAGACCGGGAACGCTCGCTCCTTCTCACATTTTGATTGAATGCCTCAAGTTCGGGCTGATTTTTAAGGCCTCTCGAGTGCTTACCGCGAAAGGAGGGAAAAACCAATATCTATATAAGCCCACTTGGAAAATTGCGCTCGCGATTTTTCCGGCGGGAGATTTTATTCCGACGCTAATGAATTTTCAAGGAAGATGTTTCGACGATTACTTGGTTGTTAGGAACTCCGGTTTCGACTGTTTACGTTTATCCTGACACAAAACTCTGACTCTTTTAGTTGCTCTTCATCTAAAAATTTTGTAAGAAAAATAAGGTCCTGTTCCACTTTACGTGAAAAAGATAAAGGCACTAAAAGATATGTTAAACAAATGTAACGAAAGTATATCATTGACAAGTATTTAATATAAATTTCCCTAGTTAGGCCAGTATTTGAAGGTAAAACTACGACATTACCTCAGAATTACTTCGGCTTACACAGATTTCATTAATAATTTGCAAGAAAGCTTATATTACTCACCTCTTCACAAGCTATATGTTTCTGAAGGTTGCTTCTTGTTTTTAAGGGGTGAAAACTATCCCTGTATACAAACAATTTAAAAACAGTTTTAAGCATTATTTATATTGAAATATTCTGGAATACATTTTCCCACCCTTTGTGAGAAAATTTACAAAAAAAATATTTTACAACAACTCTAAACTCTTCAGTTATGCATTTGTAATAATTTAAAGCCCTTTTATGGATTGACCTTACTTCTCGATTACTGTAATATTTCAACCCTTAAAAACTACCCCTTATGACGAAATTCGTAAAAAAATTTAGCAGCTTGAAATTTTTATATCGCACAGTTGTAATGAATTGCATTTATCTTACTGCTAAGATTATCTCTGATTGACTGAATTGTTCAACTATCGCTGTTGAAGTCTACGAAAAAAATTCAGTAGCTGGAGATTTTTTGACGACCCTTTTGTAATGTACTGTAACATCTTGGCTGTTTATATTATTCCTCAGTTCTTGCAATATTTCAACCCTTAAAAATTACCCCCAAGCTCCCCGGCGTGCTCCAGTTTTTTCTCTTCGAAATGCCGTGTATACTCTGATACACTCTTAGAAACAGGCATTTGTATTTCGGAGTATTCGTATTTTTCTGAACCATTTCGTAGCCTAGGCTAAGCATTCCAAGTTTATAGTTTCTAGGTATTCTGGTACTTTTAATTAAGTCGCACCCTTATTTCTCACGCCTTCGGAAATGGGAATTCGGAGTTACGCTATTCTATAGGAATAGCATAACTTTCTATGGAATAACAGCATCTAGCTATTCGGGCGCTCATAAATAAATCTCGTCCTTATTTGAAAGGAAAGTTATATTATTTTTCTGAACCATCTCGTTGCTTAAGCGATAAGCGTGCCAAGTTTAAATTTTCTACGTATTCGAGTGGATGCTGTAAAAGAAGTTTCACATCCTCGGAAAGGGGAATTCGGAGTGATAATATTTTTATGAACCATTTCGGAGCAAGCGTTCCAAGTTTACAGCTTCTGGCTATTCGGACACTGTTAAATAAATTTCACGTCTATTTTTCACACCTTCGGAAAAGGAAATTTTGAGTAATAATATTATTTAACCTTTTCGTGGCTTAAATTACAAGCGTTCCGAGTTGATAGCTGCTAGTAATTTGGGCGCTGTTAAATAAATTTCGCTCCTACTTTCCACACAGTCGGGAATGGAAATTCGGGGTTTTTTTATTTTTTTTTTCCGAATTCCCCGGGGTCAAACATGAGAGCCGCGCAGACCAGAATTTCTAGCCACTCGAGAAATACCTTAAAATAATTTTTCGCTCTCTGTGTAGGCGAAATTCGGGGTTTTCGAATTTTTTGGGGATGAATACTATCAACCCTTAAAGTCCGGGTAATCGTGGCTAAACACTATTTAAGTTCGTAATGAGTAATTACTTTTTTTACTTTCTTGGCTCTAATTTACGAAATTATAATTAGATATTTCACCCTAATTGCGCCGTATGAAATGCAGTTTTTGATGTCTTTAACCATCAAACTGCTTATAAAAATTCGGCAAAAATTATTTAATGACATTTCATAGCTCCAGCTCTCCTGTAGGAGTATGGGAGAGTTTTGTACTCAAATATAAAGCAAAAAAATGTAAAGGTTAATGGAAGAAGAATGCGTTTTCTGGCAATTTTATCCATTTTCCATTAACGCCAAAGTTCTGAGAAAGAATTGTTTCGACTAATTACATGAAAATACATAACATATATTGTTTTCATTATTGCTGATGATTTCATTTTGGAAATATTGCAATTTTGAAATTTTGAACCCCTCTAAAACTTTGAATTTCGCGCCAAAATTTTTGGAGATATTGTAAGTAGTGAACAACCCTATAATAAAAAAAGTCAAAAACGTTTCTACGATGAAACGAAACAGATATGTGGTCAACAAACTGAAAATTACATTCCAAGTTTTTTTGGCGTTATGGGTGGGTCTAGGAATTTCAAAATTTGGATAAGGGGATACTTTTTGATAAATCTCGTGGCGATATTTTTTGTTTTTCACTGTATAAAATATTTTTCCCTGGCCCAGTACAGATTTAAAACCTCCTTTCGATCCCTAATCCCATACATATTGCCCAGGAAAATTGTAATTGGGAATTTTTAACAGCAGTGAAAATCCTTGTGATATTTAAAAGAAAAACATGGAAAAATCATGTAATCATTTTCAAGGTGATCTGTATAGGATTATAAGTTGTACTGGGCTAGAGGAAATTATTTTATGCATGTTAGCGTTTTTAAAAATATTTTTATATTTAAATTTTATTATCCAGTTTGATAACGTTTGAAGCTAAGAGCGTTTAGGTATTTAAGGAAAATGTGGGGGAAATACTGGAAACCTTTGTAATTTTAAAATATTATTATATGGTGGATCTAATCACAATTACAGATAATAGAGAAAATTACTATAATAAGGAAAAGGCATCATTGAACGTAGGAGAAAAAGTGCGGAAGATAGAAGAGCTATGTAATTAATATCTGGTGAAGCCTCGCATTATCAATACAAGATATTACAGGTACAATTACAGTGTTAGATTTGCCAAGGGAATTAATGTCCCCAAGGTGATCTTCGATTACAACTACACCAAAATAAAGAAATTTCTTTATTTGAAGATTTACACAGAGGTTATTACAAATCCTGTTACGTCGCGATAACGACAAATACTCTACTACTATGCAGTACACGCAATGGAATTTATCTTAGAATAATAAGCATTTACAAGTAGTCGAAAGAGTATAACAGTTCAATCTTAAGTATGTACTTTGTAGAGAAGCGCAGCAGGAAGAATTCTTCCGGCGGTTGGATCTAAGTGCCTTTATAAGGTCGCAAAATAACAAAATTTTAAAAATCCCTATACCACGTCGCGTCTCGAATAAAAATAAATACAGGGATGGAATACGAAAACAAACTTATTCCACAAATGCAGCTAGAACAAATACAAAGCGAGCAAATCGATACATATTGTACATGCACCCGCTTGTGCCGTCTTACGCCTTACGGATATTATTTTTGTTTTGGCCTTTGGAAAAATTAGTTTCAGATCAAACTGGATCACACGACAAAGATGCTGGCATTCGAAGGTTGCTGTGCTTTGTTTCCAAATGTTTATGGTTAGTATAGGGGAAATGAGTAAAAACAGCCTGTTGGAACTGTTGCTATAACAGACACTTTATGTGTGCTTGTACGGTAACAAAAGCCATTGGATGATTGCAAATTACTTGATTAATTTACAAGTGTAATAAGAAATTAATTGATTATCGAGCATAAGAAGCTACTACAAATTAACTACTCGCTCAAAAACCCTCCTATTTTAGGCTTTGCCCGAGACTCAATTTTGAAGGAAATTTTTTGAAATTTTGTTGCAATACTTTGAAGTCCTGAACTTCCAAATGGTGTTTGTTATGATCCTTAATTCAAAGTTTTAAACAAAAGTTCGTTCCAAAGGGTCGTAGGGCACTTAAATTGGTGCGAAAATGGCAGCTTTTTGAATGGAAAAGATTATTATTGTATATGTCGCTATAACAAAGTTATTCTATTTATTTATGAGGTAATAAATGCTACTATTTTGTAATGTAGTTTTACGATTGTTAAAATTTTAGGTCATTTTGTAATTGAAATTGATAGAACAACATAATTCGGACCCTTTGGAATTATTCTAACTTTATTATTACTAATGCCATTACAAAGTTAATAGGCCTGGGACAAACATATTCCGTTTTACGAGAACTACTCCATGAATCACTTTGAAACTTTTATCACCAATTGTACACCGCAAGAGCTTACATTTTACGCCATATCAAAGACTTAGGGCTACGTTTTCAGAAGTTATTAATAATTTAATTTAAACTCGAGAACGCTTTATTAAGCAACAAATGCACCAAATAACTTTCACGATAGTTCATTTTAAAGGCTTTTTTAAGCCCGTACAAGTTGATTAGTTTAGTTTTTTTTGATCAGATTTTTCAGACAAAACCACGCCAGAATCATGCATTTTTGAGCTTTAATTGTCTACAAATAAAAACGTACAAATTTTTTTTGGATGTTATCATGTAACTTTTGTAATTATAAACTTGTAATATCAAAAAATATTGCTGTTATAGCCACAGTCGCGAGAAAATTTTATTTCCCAGGGCTGTTGTAGCATGTCTTAGGGGAAAATGTGTATTTGGAGATTTCTAGTAACGATGCGTATAAGCAAACGAATGGTTTGTTGTTATTTGTTTACTAGTGTTGAAAATCCTCGGGTGATTCAGCTAAATTGGAGAAATTTTCGAAATGTACTCGTGGCTGCATCATATTAAACCTCCACGATGGCACCTGTAATGCGTCACCTTTTTAAAATTCAAAGCAATGTGCTTTTCTGTTGATTTAGATCATGCTAAGTACACATTTCCATTGCAAATCGAAAAAATAAACCTACAATTTTAATGCTTTCAGTTTTCAGTCGTTCTGTTTGACGCCTATCAGAATTAACAGAAAAATTTTGCCTTTGACAAAAAGTAAACGTAGCTGATAATTTGAGGTGGACATTTAAGTGCCATCCAAACAGCATGTAAGGAAATAACATCCAAACATCGTATGTATATTATAAAGGAACGAAACATGAGCAAATTTCATTCATACCATTACACATCATTTCTTCTTGTGGTTAATGAAGTATCTTTGAAACCGGCAGACTCTCTGTTTGTAGGGTTTTTTGTGACACTTCCCTGAGACTCTTTTTACGTAAAACACTAACGAACGGCGGTCGATCTCCTATGAATGGAGCGCAGAAGTTAAAGATTAAAGAAACGTGCCCTAATCAGACCTAAAAACATCCCCATTAATTATTATCGTGCCCGAGTCGCCATAAGTAATACTGACGGCGTCGTATCGGATTTCGTTGGCACTTTGTTCAATTCGAGGCGTTATTGTGTACAGAATCGTCGAAAGTACGAATATCTAAGGTGACAAAGCCACTTTAAACCGAGAAATCATTAGATTCTAAAACATCCCATCCAAACACGTCACGAAACCTCGCCGAAAACAATAAAACCGGGGAAGAAGAAGAAGAAGACGTACACCAAACATATAGACACATTTTCCCAACAACGGCGGTGGCATAATAAGTGGTTTAGCGATGCCGAGTCGACAGATGACAATCGTGCGAATCGAACCGGAACGCTCCGGGACCCCGGAGATTCCTGGATTCACCTGGATTTCGATAATTCGTCTTCCTTACGGGCTATCCGTCTGCCGGAGGGAAATTCACGGGATTTTCCTACATCCATTTTCGGGAGACGGGAACGGAGGAAACCTTGAAGCCGGTTGGGGCTCAATTGCCAAATAATACACGCGACTTAAAAGACGATAACTATATCCATATCTACCATACAGAAGGAATCATGCAAGGTGATTCATTATTATTAAATAACAGAAGCAATAATGGACCCAAGTTCTAAAACGTACAATTTTTACTTGTTTATTTGCCAGAATTCTCGTACATAATAAATGCAATTTATATTCCTTGTTACACTTGCCACATTAAATAAGATTTTGCATTTTTATCATATTATGCATTTTATGCAATTTCACAGCTAGATTATATTTGCTTGTAGTACTTGCAGTATCTTATTATATTGATATTCTATGTATGTATAGCATAGTACTACAATGTTCTTTTTTTACATTTATCTTTGTCCTTATTTTTATCATGTTGGTTCCAAAAGTTCGTTTTTTGATTGATTCTTTTGTACTTTTTACTCATGCTTTTAGCTCCTTTACTGAGGTTTAATTCCTTGAATTTTGGAGGTAGCTTATTAAATATCTTAAATTAAATAAATTTATAACACTTTTTACTTATTTCTTTCTAGATTTTGGTTTGATAGTACTAGTAAATCTGCTGAGACCTTTATTATTCGAATATCAAAGAGTGATACTGACGATTTAGGAAATTATGGAAATATACCAGTATTGTATCGAGTGGTTTTTTGTTGACGATTTTTATTGAAGACTGTTTTTATTATTCTACTTTTCAGCATGATCAGTTTATTTATATGGGTAGCTAGGATCCACCCTAAGCAATAATTCCTCATGTGGCTATACTATGAAATAATGCATAGTATAGGGAAGACAATTCCCGCCAGGGGTCGTAAGAGGAAATTTGTTTTCCCTGATTTCTTCCTTTAATTTCTACGCTCTTGTACTTTTTTCTGTTTTCTTCTCCATTGTTTATTTTTCATCATCTTTTACCTGATTGTCCACCGGTCGAGTCATCATTTTATCCTCATCTTCATAACTAATATCCTGTGATTCATGGCGGTTGTATTATTTTTGATGGACTTTATGGTGGGTTTAACATAGGATTTTGGGCGTCAGTTATAAGTAAAGCAGTTTCAGTTGGATTCGGTCTGCTTGGAGCAAATGCTACAACAGTAATTGCTTCTGGATTAAATGGGTAAATACCTCTAGCTGCAAACCCAGAATTTATTGAGTCTCTTATTGGGCTGTAAGTGTTCAGCCTAACGGTTTATATGCTTCTTTTAAAATTTAGATACCTCAAAAATTGGCATCTGTACGGTTTTTAAGGTAAAAAGTAATAGAAACAAATTGAATAAGTTCGACAATTTTCATCATACAAATTTCTAGTTTTCAGCTTCGAGTAGCTTATTCTAAAAAAAAGTTTACACAAAAATGTTGCTTACATGACGTTTTGAATTTTTAGTATCAAAATTGTTTTTGTTGAATCTCCTTAATTTTTACAATAATTCTTAGTAAAGAATCTATCCACTTTCCTGGTTAGTGATTATTTTCAAAAATCCTTCACAAGAACTCGACTATATTGAATCAGCTATTTTGAATTTTGAAAAAATATTTAGCAATTCGCTGATTTTGAATTGAAAAATCAATCGTCATTGTTTGAACAATTAATACACTTTGCGGAAAATCTATGAGGGACCTTTTTATATTAAGACTAAATCAAAAAAAGAACCATTCAAATTTTTCCAAAATAATGCACGTTTTAGAACTACACGGACTCCTTGGAGTTTTAACATTTTTCAAACTTCACCATGGAAACAGGACATTGTTTTGATCTTGAGGGAAAGTTTGCCACCCCACATACAACAATAAAAGCCTGTAGTAATCTTTTCCCTTTTGGATATGACTATTGCTGTTAAGTGAATCATGGCTATTACATAATTATTTTTCAAAGTCGCTCTTAAGACTATATACTCGTATCCAATTTAGCTAATCTTTCATTCGATATTTTCCATATTGATCGCTTTAACCGCCCTACGATGACAATAAAGACTTTTTTGTAATGCCACGACCGAACCCAGTATCGATTATCAATAAAGGTAATAAAAGAGTTCCTTGCTAATTTAATTAGCTTAAGGCGAAACCAGCGACTTCGTTATAATAGTTCCCTAGATAAAAATGGGAAGAAGGTATCGTGAAGGAAAATAAAAAAGATGGGAATTTGAAAGTACGATGCTCGCAGGGGAAGGGATTAAGTGAATATTTCATGAATTTCATTGAAGGGGATTCTCCTGTGGAAACTTGATAATTAACGAAATTCCACTTGGGATTCTTATTAATTTTTGATGATACATGGGAATTGTAAACGTTATATGCAGTGTTGGATTATTGATATTTTCCACACTTAGAGATCGATTAATTGAAATTACTCTTTTATTCATTTTAATAATTAGCTATCGCGTTTAAACATTACATCTTATTGGAGCCTTTTTACACGTTTCATTCCAATCCATGCCAGTAGCAATTCTAATAACTCCTAATTAAAAAAAAATTCCTCGGACGTTTCGTTCTTTATTCGATCCCTTAGTCCTTCAATCAGTAACATCAGATGCAGCCCGCATGGCCAATAATGAATGCTAATAGCACCCCCCATATATACCATAATATCTAATCTAGAGTACATAAACTCCAATAAGCCAATAAAGCGCATCGATACCGAACAGTCGGGCACAAGACGTAATTTATTTCGTTTCAATCGGATTATTTTTCACATGATTAGTAAAACCGAGCATTTCTCCGTTCATTGAGCCGCAAGAAGTTATAAAATTGCAATTTTGATGAGTTAATTTAAATAAAAAAAAAAAAAAATGGGGAAATAGGAGGGAAAACGTGATGAATATTCGATCGATATACGGGGGAAAAATGCCGCAAACGAGGTAATTCGTGCAAGTTTTAAAGGAGCGAATATATGATGTATTAGTAATCCACTGGAAACGTCACGTTTTAATTTGGCACGGACTGTGGGCTGTATTTTCGAAAATGAACGTAACCTGGATCAACATAACTTTGTGTTAGTACGCTGACGGTCAAAACGAGGAATCATTAATCTTTCATGTGCCCTACACCAAATAAATAATAGTTACCAATCGCCATGCCAAGTTTGGTTTGTGCTTCCAAAATAATTTATGAGCAAATTGGGATACTTTAAATACTACAAGAACTTTTATGTACGTAGCTCTATTGCTTTTCTAGTTCAAAGCAGAAACTATAGGTGGCAAAAAAGTTGATGTGGATCCAAAAACGCGTAATTTGAGTCATGGTGAACTTCATTTTATGAATTGGAAATGCCTGGGAATTTTTTCGTCGCAATATTGCACGTGCCTGCCCAATCAACCCGTCGAAGACGTTCCAATATTTCCAATTTCCACCAACTATAGCGGCACTTACATAAAAGAACGATATTTACTAAAGACCATCTTCGAATTTTCTACGTCTTATAAAGGGCGATGGAGACGAGGGATCAATTTTTGTATCCCATCGTAAAGTTGGCGAGACGTCGCATTACACGAGTTTCAGGAAGAGGCGCTCTTAGGCCATCAGGAAAATAACGTAAATACCTGTAAAAATATATGAGGATGTCGGCCTTATCGCTGTCGACTTCCGTGAACGTCAGTTGGGAGTGTTTCGACCAAAGTGCCAAAGCTTTCGACATGACATATCGGACTTCGTAGTGGTTCAGGTTGTCCACTTGCTTGGACATCACGCTGAAAAAGAGAAAATACGGGAATTAGTGGCGGTAGGACTGAATGAAATATGACTGTTTTCGATGAGTCGTAACTTCGAAACTCCGTAATGAAAACCGCTAAAATTCTTTAGGAACCTCCCACGAACCTTCATAAAAGTACGTGTTTAAAATTATGAAAGAGATAATCAAAAAACAGAGTTTAGAATGAAAGGTCATAACGTAGAAACTTCTTCATGAAAATGATTGAAACGTATTGAACTTCTTTAGAAAACTCCTACAACTCTCCCATTGAAGTTTCAATAATATCACAGATTTAATGAAATTATAAATTTTTGAAAATTTGACATTTCAAAGAAAAAACAGTTTCAAATGAAAGGTCATTATTTCGAATCTTCTTTGAAAAACTTCAACCAAACTTCTTAACGAATTTTAATAAAACGAAAGCTGATGTATTAATAATAGTATGAATTTTGGAAAACAAATTCCTAAACTAATGCTTCCAATAGCAGCTCATAACTTCGAACTTCTTCAGGCAATTTCCATAAACCTTCTTAGAGTTTCAAATAAATCCAAGTTGTATTAATGGAATTATTTAAAGTTTCAAATGCAAGGTCATAATTTCGAAAATTCTTTTTAAAAATAGTTGAACCTCGTAGAATTTCTTTAGAACGTCTTTAGTTTTCTACTTGTAATACAATTTTAATAAAGTTGTATAATGAAAGTTGTATATTGAACGTTAAGTCGTTGCCTAATCAGTCACAACTTTGAAACGTTTCTCGTTTTAGAGTTGGAACTCTCTGACTTTCCAAAGTACATTTCAATAATCCACCTTGTAAAATTTCAATCAAATTAAGGTCGAGATATTTATTTTATGAATTACTTAAAATACCTGATTGGTGAGCATTGTCATACATGTGCCGGCTTACTGAATAATCACTCACAGCTCTCAAATTCCATTAGTTAGAGAGCTGAAATTTTCTGAACTCCTAAAATACGTTTCTATTTAACATCAGGCGGAGTTTCAACAAAGTAGGAATTGTAACCGCTTTTAGAAAAATTTTCGAAATTGCGATTGGTAGAAATTGCATTAAATGTGTCAGTTTTCCGCATAGTCATAACTCCGAAATTTTTACGAAAGTAAATTCCTTAAAGTACGTTCCAGTAACCCATTATGTAAAGTTTCAACTAAATTAAAGTTGAAATAATGTTTTATAGATTATTTGAATAATATGATTGGGGAATATTGCAATAATTGCGTCAGGTTGTCGTATAATTGGCCATAACTTTCAAAACTCGTTAGTTTGAGAGTTGAAACTTTCTGAACTCCTAAAGTATATTTCAGTGAAATAGTATCCGAATTTTCTATAAAATCGGAAGGATCGCCGATTTTTAATGAATTTTCGAAATCTGACCCTTGGAAATTTTAATAAATGCGTCAGGTTGCCACATAAACAGTCACAACTTCGAAACTGCTTTAGGTAGAGAGTTGAAACTTTATAAAGTCCTAAAATATGTATCGATGACGCATTGTGTGGAGTTTCAATTAAATCAAGATGTGATAATTTCTTTATGAATTATCGAAAATGTGTGATTGGTGGAAAGTGTCAGGTTGCGTTATAATTAGCTGTAACTCGCAGTCTTTGTTACTTAGAGAGTTGAAATTTTTTGAACTCGTGAAGTACATTTCCATGAAACATTACGCGGAGTTTCATTAAAACGGGAAATGCGCTCGATTTTTTACAAATGTTCGAAATCGGTGATTATTGGGAATTCTAATAAATGCGTCAGGTTGCCGCATAAGCAGTCACAACTTCGAAACTGCTTTAATTAGAGAGCTGAAACTTTCTACACTCCTAAAATACCATTCTGCAGCCCATTGTGTGGAGTTTCAACGGTGTTAAAGTTGAGATAATTTTTTTATGAATTATATAGGAAATGTGTGAAAATTGCTAAAAGGGAATCAGGTTGCAGTACAATCAGCCACAACTCTTGAACCCTCGTGAGTTGGGCAAAATGTTAGCATCTTAAAAATACGTACATATGCAGTTTTTTACAGAAAATTTACAAACAGTCTACGGGTACAGAAAATATAATTTTACAAAATTATTTCTAATTTTCACAGTGTGTTTCTCAAACGAGAATTATATATATTACGTTTATCATTTACCAAACGTGTTTTTGAAAATAACTATTCATTTGACTTATAACTAATAAACTTAAGTAATCCTCTCTAAGGACAAGAATCCATTAAAACTACGCTACTTATGCGATATATAATGTAAGCAAATAACAACGTATAGATAAGTTACATAACGAGTAGACAACACCGTTTTATTCGAACTTTTCTTATATAATTATCGAGAGAAGTTTACAAATCCTAACAATGGGAGACGCGTATCTTCTCCATCTTGTTGATAACACGAGAGGCGCCTTAAAATTATTTTAAACGCCTTGAGACAATTTCGCTACAAAATAAGCACATTTACGTATAATAACGAAAATGGTAGTCGTAACGGTCCCCCAGTTTATTGTCGACTACATTAGGGATATGTTACAAGACATATTAATAACGTTACGAGTTGAGGGATATTGTGCGTTTCCCGGAAAATCTGATTAGCTCCGAGTCCATTATTCAACGGGAAACGGCTAAAAGCACCAAGTGAAGAATACCAGGAAACGTGTAAATAAGTTCACAGCTAGAATTTCCAATATCTTTATTGAACGACGTTTGCGTGATCCATCTTTTTCCATTCTTCATACGTAGAGTTTACCAGCTTAGTCGCTCACTCAAGGAGGTTGTGATGGCGTCAAGAACATCACACCCAGGTTGAGTGAGTCACTGAACTGATCAGTGCTTCTTCTTCTCTTCCTTCTCTTGCTACCGACGTCGAGGTTTGGATTTTGGGGTTAATTTTATTTGAACGACACGAATTTAAACGTCAGGCAATAAGGAAAATTGTAACGCAAGGCAGATCACGGTACTGCAAAGTTTTTCTTGAGACACTTGGTCGAATTTGTGTCGTTCAAAGTGTTTTATACAGTTTTGCTGAAAATACAGAAAATACAGGAGGTTCTTAGATTTTTATACACCAGTGTACACGGTTAAAATACGTCTTACCTCCGATTATTTTGGGTAAGATTGGTTTTTATTAAATTTGGGATTAAGTTCATCTCGCTCTCTACTTCGAAAGCGATCTCGTGTGCGCTTTTTGGTTTTTTAGGGGTGAAAATAACCCCTTGTTGCAGATTTGTTATGGAACATTATTTACGATGTCTCAGAACGTTTTAACCCTTACAAACCACCCCTTGGGGTGAGTAATTTATTATTTACTGCAACGTTTCGACTCCTAGCAACCATCTCTTATGACAAATATTGTGAAAACTATCGATTTAAATTTTTTTTGGCTTGAAATCATTGACGTAGATGGAATGAGCATTAATCCAAATTCTGGAATATACTTTATGATGTCGTATACTATTTTAACCCTTAAAAACGATCCCTTGTAAAAAATAAAAAAAGTATTTTTCGACAGCTTTAAATATTTTAATGCTGTATTTATATTCACCTAAATTTCATCACCGTTTATAATATAATTTATTATTTAATGGTATGTTCCACTAATTTTACGTTTGACACTAAATTTTCTCCGAAAAATGTGAATCCATGGGTTTTTTTAATGATAACTTGCTTGATTTTCAAATCATTTAATCGCCCCAAAATCCCTTCTGTGGAGAACTTCAAGGGCTGCAAGGGATGTGAATATGAACTTCCTTGAATCCTTCGTTTTTATGTTTTTGAGCTTAAATACATCAGGGAAAAGGGTCCTGGTACTTAAACGCGAACTTCAAACGGTCATATCTCAATTAATTTTTATCCTAGGGAAATAAGAAGAAAACCAAAATTTTCAGTAAAGCCAGAGGTACCTTATTACTTAAGCATTTTTCACATATCTCTTTTTGTTTTCGAATTGTTGAATTTCAACCACATTAAAGTTCAAATGTTTTATAAATTGCAAGAACAACGTCAAGTCATCACACATTCTGTCGCAACTACGAAACTCCGTAAGTTACGCAATTGAAACTTTCTAAAGTACTAAAGTAAGTTTCCATAATTTCCCTCCCGGAGTTTGTACTACACCAGAGTTAAAATAATGTTTTTATGAATTATTACACTTATTTGGTTGGAGAAATTTAGCAGAAGTGCGTCAAGTCATTGCGTAAGCAATTACAATTCGGAAATTTCGTATGTTAGGAAGTTTAAACTATTTTAAAGTTCCAAAGTACATTTCGATTAAACGCTTTGCGGTGTTTCAAATAAATCTGAGTTGTAATCGTTTTTAAGAAACAAGGTGGAAGTTATATGTAATTATTTTCAGTGAGTCGTAATTTCGAAACTCCATTATGAAAAGAATTCAACTTAATAAATTTTTTTAGAATTCTCTTGGAGTTTCAATAAAACTAAAGTTGCGTCAAAATAAATAATTAAAGCAGAATTTCAAATGAAAAGTCATAATATCAAATCTTCTATGCTGAATCTCGCTTTTAGGAAACTCCTACAAAACTTCTAACAGCGTTTTACTTAAACTATATTTGTATTAATGAAATTATGAATTTTTGAAAAAAATTACCAAAATAGAGCTCCCAACAGCAGGCCTTTATAAAATGGGCTGAAACTTACTGAACTCCTACAAAACTTTAAATAGAATTAAAGTTGTATAAACCTGCTTATATATTTTCGAAAGTTTCTAATGATAGGTCATAACTTCGAAATTTGGATATTCTTTGTGAATAAAACGTTACATTGTTGAATAATCAGTTACAACTCCGAAATTTTTCTAGTTATACAATTGAAATTCTCCAAGCTTCTAAAGTAATTACATTTCAATAATACATCCTGTGAAGTTTCAATGAAATGAAAGTTTAGAAAAATTTTTAAACTTCAGAATTTGTTTACGTCTTTTATAGTTTTCGAATTGTTTCGAAAAAAAAATTTTTTTAAAAAAAATATTAAAGTACTTTTTGCATTTCAATCAATTTTTTTCCAAATACATACATTCAGTTCAAACTTCTGGAACATGTTATTACTACTTGAAAATGGTGAATTTTGTGGTAAAGTCATTGTTTTTATTGCCGACTTTTCCTCCAAAGAAGCGAGCCAAGAATTTTATTTTCATCGTAACTTCCTTAATTTTCATGTTAGGAACTTCTGTAGAAGACGATTTCAAAGGTCCTTGGAAAAGTTTGTGATACACACCCCTCGAAAAATTTTCCGTTTTCCTGTTATTCAACGTTGAATGTTTCAATTTCAACCAACACAAGTTCAGCTTATATGTAATATAAAGAAATACATTGTTCTCGTCTTTCAATAAGCTTCATTTATGTTCCATATAACTTGTTTGATAAATGCAAGGTTTTTGAGAAATTCACAAAAAATTGTTCGTACGTTGTATTAAGTTACTCGATAGGTATTGGCGTATCGATATAAGTTTGTAGGAAACTTTTTGCTTAGAACTCGTTCCTCTATCGATTCACGTGGTTATTTTTGGTATAATAATCTTCACCCCAGAGAAGGGGTGACATTCGCGCCTAGGGTAAAAGTGTACTTAAAATCGGCACTAGGTCACTATTGTTCCTTGATCTAGCTAAAAGAATACTGGGCTAAAAACCGTCATACGCTGGACTAATAAGGATTACATTTTAAAAACATGGTATGAAGATATAATAAACTTCAATCAATCAGCCCAGACGAAATAATACCTAAACAACGTTACGTAGGATTAAATTGGCGATTGATTCGGTTTGCGCGGAAAATATGAAAGGGGGAAAATGTAGGAAACTACATCTATTTCATCTCACATATATTCCGGAGGCGACGGAGTGAGGCTCACAAGACAGCAATTCGTTCCTTCGTAAAAGAAGGCGCGCATAATCAGGGAATATTCCCTTCGCATAAAATTTGATTTTCCCCCGCCAAAATAAATATTATTCGCACCAATCGGCGATCGACGTAATCAGGAAACTCTCAAAATGGCTTTTTCCCATTCATTTCCTTTTCTTTCGGCGAACGATGACGTTTTATTTATTGCCAATATTCAGGGGTTGTGCGTGCACTATTTTCCTCGCCGAATATAGTTGAATAAAATTCATTTTCGTACCCGATTTTTCATTAAACGCGGAATAGAGGAGTCGGTGATTGGGTCGTCGGGCGGTAGGGATTGAAATACACGAATAAATGATTCTTAAGGGAGGCGACACTATAGCTTTAATTGGAATACATGGCGGTACGTACTCCAAAGATGCCTATTGATTTGGTACGAGAAATGAATTGAAAACTTGATGGAAATGATATTATATTCAAGGAAATGAAAAGCTGAACTGATTTTTACGTCTGAGGCTCAAAAATGTCAATACAAATGATAAATTCTCTATTTATTCATACGTTCTAAGGCCCGATGACCATACAGTAATTTAATAACTTTATCCTAAAGTCTCAATCAGCAATATCGCGATAGAAAGTGTAATGCTATTAGTGGGCGCATTCGCCACTTCTTACATTTCTTATAGGAGTTTGTGAAAACGTCTCACAATCACCTTAAGACACTTTTGCTGTTATAAAATCATTTTCATCTTCAACAATTGTCTATTGTCTAAATAAATAGGAATGATTTTATATTAATTGACTAAGGGTCATAAGTATTAACGTCTGAAGAAGGTTCAGCCGATACCGGTCGCATGCATTGAACTTTCACATCATTATAATTTAGTCGGGAAAGACTTCGTGTTGTTTCCATCTGACGGCGTTCAGATACTTGAATTTTCTGTACATATAAAGGAGATTTCAAGCTTTTAAATCCTTTTTTAAAAATTAAAATCGGTTAATTATAAGAGCCTGAAGAATGTAAATGAATGTTCAATACTATTACTTGAAAATCCTTATTTTTAGTAACAAATCTAATTGATGCAGTATACAGCCCTTCCCATTCATTTCGACATTTAATTTTGAAACATTTCTTATTACGTCGACATTCATTGGAACTTTAATAACGGAACTTTTCACGTTTTTGAAAGTTTTCGATAATACCGCCCCTCGAAAAGGACGTTCCCATTTATTAGCGACGTTAATACGTAATGAAACGGTTCGAATTCAGGTTCGCCACGTGAGGATTCCTCAAAGAAGGAAACGGGAAAAATATATTTTCGAATTCGCCCCAATCGACGCTCGGGAAAGTAGTAAACATCGACGTGCCTCGCAAGTTTAAATTAATATTTGATATTTTGCAATTGTACGCCACAGTTTAAAATACCGTCGTTATTAAATTATTAGCAACCGTTTCGATAGTGTTTAATGACAGGCATAGCGTATGTATTTCGGTATATGCACGTATGTCCATACCGAATGCCACAATGTAAAGCACGTTATCGTGTAATGTAACTAATTTATCGACAGGTAACTGTTAATAAGTACGTTGTTTTAGGTTATGGCTATGGAATGTACGAAAATTTAAGCTGAAATTTTGACAAATAGAATATTGACTTACCCGAGTATTAATTTAAAATTTAAATTGACTTTAGTGAAATGAATGTGGTTTTGAACGTTTAATTGGTAGGTAATTGTAATTGAATGGTAAATAATCGATTTGGAACAATGGCATTAACTTATTTTCACAACAGTTTCAATAGATGATTAGATGTAGAATATTGTAGCTTACACGATTCCAGTGTGTTTCCTTATATATCGGTTAAAACAAGGAAACTGGAAATGTGCTTATCTCATGTATTATAAATTGACAGCAAGTTGTGCAAAAATCGAAGTTTGAGCAGATAATTTTCATTCGAGAACGAAGTTCAAACATATCACCCACAAGGAAGGTACTTATGAAACTTTAATATGTTATAGGGTGTACGAAAGTAAAAGGCAGTGTTGTTTTTAGGGGGTGAAAATCACCTCTAAAGTTCACCTCTGAAAATAGATTTCGAAAAATATGTTTTAGGGTTCAAAAAATGATAAAAGTCACCCTAAATACCTAGGGTAAAATAAATTGGAAATGACATTGAATTATGGTATTAAGATATGATCACTTATTGTTCATAAGGGCGAAATTTCCATTTGTACACGTAAAAATAATGTTTTAAAATACTTTTTTTATGGATACCCTAAGCAAATAAAGTGGAAAATGTGTTTTAGCTTAAGCCTAGGGTACCCTAAATACTTAATGTAACAGATATCTTTACAAAATAAATTAGAAATGACATTATTGAGCTATGGTATTTTCATTCCATAAAGATATCATCCCTTATTGTTTATAAGGGCGAAACTTACATTTTTGTACGTAAAAATAATGAATGTTGTAAAATACTTCTTTATGGATACTCTAAGGGAATAAAGTGGAAAACGTGTTTTAAGGTAACCCTAGGGTACTCTAAATATTTAAGGTAATAGAGATATCGTTACAAAATAAATTGGAAATGACATATTGAGCTATGGTATTTTCATCCCCTAAAGATATCATCCCCTATTGTTTATAAGAGCAAAACTTACATTTGTGCACGTAAAAATAGTGAACGTTTTAAAATACTTTTTTATGGATACCGTAAGCGAATAGTGGAAAATGTGTTTTAGGGTACCAACAGGAATTATTTTTTGCAAGAATTTCAATTTGCCGACTTAATTTTATTGGGTTGTGGGCATACAAAATACAAGTTATAAAAAATTCAAAATACTAACCACTCCGCCACTGCAACACAACCCCTTGTATAATATTGGAATCTTTGGCGAATTCATTGATATTTCGCCATTTAAACCCTTTTTAACAGTTTCTTTGTATCTCCCTTAAGTCGAGATTTTTCCTTCTCAGACAAATAATTTCAGCAGGGCCGAAAATCAGATTGAAGCATAGAGGGATTTTCCGCCTCTGGTAGACGCCCTTAATGAAGTCGTGGTTCTTTTGATCAATTTATCGCGATCGTTTTCCGTAGGATCGAAATTGACGTTGTTGACCCGACATGGTCGCCGTCGACCTTTACGTACGTAGTGTGTAGTTTCTGTGTTGGTCGTACGTCAATCTCTATTAGATGCTGTAAATTTTCAGTGTAATTCAATAAAGTGTGTTCCATGGCTCGTAGCCGCCGGCGGCGGCGACGACGGCGCCGTCAATCCACTTAAATTGACGTCACATCTTAAAAACGTTTGCTTCATATTAATGGTCCCATGGAATATTGTCGTCAAGTTGTCAAATTTTAACGGCAAGGGGTTATAGTTGTAGAGACAATCAATGTGGGAATGTACCGCGAAATGATGCATAAAACTCCACCGGTTTATCGTAATTAAAGTCCCTGTTTATGTATATTTTGTGAGAAATTGCGAATACCAAATTAACTCACCGAAAAGAAATACAACAATTATAATAACAGAATTCGTTAAGTATTTTTAAGTCACCAAAGGAATTGTGTGTCGAGCAGCAATTCCAAAAGCTCCTAACGTTATGGGTTTTTAAAACAAAAGCTCTCGAACCTCCTCAACTCAAACAAATCCACGAAGTTACACCAATCGATAGCGTGTAATACGTATCTATCCAATACGACTCCGACGATCCTCCTCTAGATAAACTTTCGAACCTAACATGTTAGTTATCGACATGTATCCATGATTAAAGTTGAAATCGCCACTCCCAAAATTTAAAATTCAATCTACAAGGTTTCAGAAGTTCGAAATAATTTTATTTTAATTTTTTTGACTAAGGATTCGAGTAGGTTGTCTATAGGTTAATTACAGAAAGCGCCCTAAAATCAAATCTTCAAATTGTGTCTTTTCTACCTAGACTCAAGCATGTTCTAGAAGTTTTCTCGTTATGATTTTAGATAATATTTTAAAGCAGAGCTTCAGAGGTTCTTTTCGAATTTTGGAAAGTCCCGAAGGGTATAAATTGAATCTGGGAGGTATATATAATATTTACTATACTATTACTAACTGCAGAGGTTCTTCTAGAACTTAAAATGAGCCAAAGTGTCTAAAAATCCAACGTGTTTTGTGGTGATTTTCAGAGCCTGGAATCTTCAATTATTAAAACTACTTTGAAAGGAAATCTGGACGGTTTTCTGAATTTTCGGACAATTTTATTTCTAGAAGTGTTAGAAAGCGTCTATAATACAAATTTCTGGATCATTTAGAACATAAACTAACCGAACGTGCCTTAAAATCGAATTTAGGACTTTTTTAATTCTCCGAGGACCATGGAGGAAATTTAGATTTCCCTGATCTGTCTCAAATAGATTCCAGAAGCTTTGTGCCTATGATTACGAACTTAATTATGTGTCTGTGTCAGGGAGTTTGTCGTTTCTTACAATAGCAGTAACGTAATGAGGTAAATAACATCATTTTTTTCAGAAATAAAATTTGACAGACTTCGATAGGCGGAGTAGGAATATTTCTCAATACAATAGGTCCTTTAATATCGCGGAAATTTACACATACCTGTAATTTGGCGTTGCTAGTTCACAAATTTTTAATTTGTTTGAGCCAAATTTTCAAAATTGAGTAACTTTGTATTTTCTCCTTTTACTAATGTTTTTCTGTAAGGGAGTTTAGAGGGTTTATTGACGTTTCAAACGTTTCAAATTCAATTCTAAACGTTGTATAAACGATAAAACATATGGCAACCATATGGGTTCAAACGAAGATCCATGGAGTTTATGAACGATCCCTTGTCTTTCTAATTCATAGGGGTAATTTATTTAATTTAGGGGTGAAAGTCCCTTAAGAATAGATTTGTTTAAATTTTAAAGTGTGTAGTATTTACAATACACGCTTGTGAATTAGATTCAAGTTTGGAAAATGTGCATATTCATTAAAAAGTGCAGCTGAAGTTAAAGTCACTCTTTTGAACGTTTGAACGCACATTTATTTTTCAGACATTATTAAAGATGCAAACTATTTTAAAAGTTATCATGCGTTTTTTATTTAAATATTTGTAATGGAAGGTAAAAACGAAAGACCCGTTTTATTGGCTGTGTCTAAAAACAATTCGCCACGGACTCGATGTAATAATTTTCGATGTAAGTAATGAATAACTAACGCATCCACGCAAACAATTGTTAATCAAGAACAATAAAGTCCCTAATAATAACAACTAACGAAACTCGGAAATTTGAAGCAAACTGCAACTCGATCTAAAATGTACACTTAAATTTTCTGGAGTTTGCATTACCATGTAAATTGGCATCCTCTCACAAAAGTTTCGAGTGTTTCACACCAAAGCTTGCAATTTACTCGAGAGTCGGAAGTTTAAATGAGGTCATTGCCGGGGATAATCGGAAAATTGCGTTGTTTTAGTTTATTCGTACTGATGTAAATAATTTTTAAGGGAAGATGGAAGAAAATTAACTAAATTAAATGCCACTTTAGCGTTTCTAATAGTGGGTTTAATTAATTTATTTTTAGTTAACACATTTGTGTTTTGTTTTACCAATGTAACCACACACTTATTCATACCTCAATAACAATATGATAGTTTCAATACGTTCGGCTAACTGGTTATTACGGTTACCAATTAGTTTCCCAGGGCAATCATGAAAATTGGCGGTTAATTAATAATTATCCTTCTGTTAAAATTGTCCTATTCAATGTTTCAAGATAAACTCGCGTGTTTTATGCGAGCTATAAAACACGTGATAATTACAAAGGACCAGTTCGTGCCATTATTCGTTGTTGAAACAGTAGTAATAACTAATAATACCTTGGGGTATTTAGGGGCAAATTTATAGTTCGTCACTTAAGGAATACTCAAGGAGGCCTCGGTGGAGAAAATTTTGCTGAAATAAGCTGTTCGATAGTTACAAAATCTTCTTGCCTCCGCCAAGAAGCATTTAAGAAGGTAAAAGTTCTTGCAACAGCACAAATCGTGAATAAGAAATCAGTTTATAGACTATTACTGCTATTCCTATGGTTCTACGATAGTGTCAGGGTGAGGTTGTAAACTACAACTAATTAAAACTTGTAACTAAACTAAGAAAAAGTACATTTAAACCCTCAACCCTATTTTTTAAGCACCTAAATCGTTCTTTCCAGATTCCCAAATATCTTTCGAAGATATTTCTAGTGCTCCTATGAGCCCTATTAGAATTTCTTTCTGCATGTGTATTAGGATGTATAACTGGTGTTAGCAGATATCTTTTACATGCATAGCCATTGTCACCCAAC
Source organism: Cryptocephalus primarius (assembly GCA_963576515.1). Classification (NCBI taxonomy): domain Eukaryota; kingdom Metazoa; phylum Arthropoda; class Insecta; order Coleoptera; family Chrysomelidae; genus Cryptocephalus; species Cryptocephalus primarius. The sequence continues at coordinate 11,825,507 of OY754941.1, forward strand.
ATTTTACCTGTAATAACTCATAATTTATAACAGATTCATATTACAAATTTGATGTTAAACAAATAATTATAGGCTAACCTGGCACATCATTATTTTCAAATTTGACACTAACCCCACTTCTCTGGAATGTTGTGTTATCATGAGTGGACCCTGGATACCTAGCGACAATATCTAATATTTGCATTCTTGGGCCACATATCACCTGTAAATAACACTTTTGGAACAATTTCATCAATCATTATTGAGATAATATAAGTATCTGTAAATACATGGAGAAAATTATCCTTCTATTTCTCTATATTTCACCTACAGCACCTCCAGGATTTTTTATTGGGATGTGGGTACCGTCTATACAAGGTGTTACACCAGGACAATTTGATTAAATTCATTCATAAAAACTTGATAATGAAAAGGGTCTTCTGGGAATTTTACGATATTCCTCATTTGCTAATGACTCTGAACTCTTTTTTATTATCAGAAAGACTGTAGATTGTGAACACCAGCAACAATGTTGAGTAAATATGAAATAGTAGAATACATAAATAAAGTTCAAAAACTTAAATGAAACATCAGTAATCAATCTTTTCCTAGATATAAATACATATATAAAAATGCAACTTGCCTGGAAATTTCCTCTACCAGAGTATCGTAAACTGATTAATAATTGGATCAGTGGAACCACTGGCAAACCTCTATTATTGGGTTTATGAAGAGCAGCATTAATCAGAGGCAAAATAATTTGTTTAGTTGTATTTTTAGAAAAGCGATACCTCCTTATAAACTCACGTTAACTGTATAAATATAACGGATTTTGCCAGTCTCACAAATACCGTTTTGGTAATCGATTTATATTATTAATAATTCGATTGACGTACTCGTAATAATCGTCATTCATCTTGAATCCACGTCTCGAAGGCGAACTTAACTTTTAATATTTTCTGAGGGATACTCAAGGTAATATCAAACCGACCTCGGCCTCATCTCATCCTTAAGGTGCACTTAGTTGACTATAAAATAGAGATGACATAGTAAGTACGCCTTAAAGTTTGAGGAATCCTCAAGGCGTGATTATCAATTTGCCGGTTGCCAGTGCAACTTTAGATTCGTACCGTATGCGGATTATCACGTTTAAGTTAGTAAATATATTAAAAAACTCTTGCATCGATAATGTAACGTATAGTTTATCTTCGGCATTATCGGTGACAGCGTGGAACGTATGGGAAACATGTTTATGATCCGATTCGCAATTTACGAGCCCTCGCGTGGCTATTAAAACGGGTTAATTCAATGTTTGTCGGAACTTCATAACCCGGAAAGGAGTTACTTCCGCCGGCTGCTTACATAGAAGACTCCGGGGATTTATGGTGTAACGGTCGTAACGAAAAAATGGCGCACAGTCTCGAGGATTAGAACGTTCCGTATGAAAAGGAACATCCTGTATTTACGAAAGTTTTCCCCGCAAGCAATAATCATAACTTCCCCGAGATTTTCAAACGTGACCGTGCGGCGGGGAAATTCGACACATCTTTTATCCTTGAACGACTTTTATGATTTAGGATTTTATGGTGGAGTCATTTGATAGCAAGATTGTGCCGTAAAAGACAAATTGTGACACATCGTCATCTAAACAGACTTTCCATTAAGGGCATTCGCAACGAGTTTAACGATTTCTGACTTAATGAATCCGACAATAATGTGGTGATTGATGCGGTGCCAGTGATAAAAGCTATGGATCGGAATTGACTGCAGAGTCGGACTGTCGGTTAAAACATTATTGTTATTCGCGTTGCGTATAAAACCGCCTGTTTGCCTTCGCCATTCCCGAAAGAAAAAACTATAGTATTTGTTTAATTATTACTGACGTTTTGTACGCGCTAACACCGACAATACAGCTCATAAATTCACCCGCGATAATAAATGCCGAAAATGGAATAGTGTTCACGAATTGTTTTAAAGGTTTATCGACTATTTGTAACGCCCTGTATGCTTGACGCGGTATTTCTACATTAATACACTACAAATAGTGCGAATTAAACGAACCTCTAGACCCCTTTTCCACCTGATTTAGTCATTCCAGTACTTGAAATCAAAATGAAAACGCTTCTAGATTCTACTCGAGGCCTTTTAGAAAAATCTTGATGTTTCTGTTCTCATTGTAGATGTAATGTTCTACAGAAACAGTAAAATTTCATTCTGGATTCTTCCAGAGTCAAATTTTAAAGTATAATTTTCCTAAGAACTTCTTGAAATTTATTTTATATATGGCTTTTATGCTTTTAAAGGTTAAATGGAAAATTAAATCTTCCCGAATAACTTTTGAAAATCTAGTATCGTATCTTCCGGTGTGCCGGTTTGAAAAGGGGCCGATTTGAGATTTGATAAAATTTGAGAATTCTAACTTTTTCAGAATTTGGAGAAAGGGTGAAATTCAGAAATTTATAGTGGAATTAAGTAGTTTCTTGTGTCAACTGTAACAGTATAAGTACAATAATTTTTGAATTAAGGTCTTAGCATATAATATTCACGGTATCAATTGTTCAAAATTACAGATTTTCGCGATTAAAATAATGTTTTTTCTTGTTTATACTTCATTTTCTACTGACAAGCAAAAATGTGTAGAAATGACCTCTTTTTAAACTTAAATTGGAAATAATTAAAAACCAATACTGAACCCAAAGTTGAAAGAGCACATTTTTCTGAAATTTCCAACATTGTTATCGAAAAAAATAATTATTTTTCCTGAAATTTTCATTGCCCGTTTCAAATTCAACTCGACAGCCACGAAAAAACCAGTTTTTCTAAAGTAAAAAGGTTTATTAGGACATTTTAGAAGGAATCATTGCGGTAATTTTAAAAATGTTGCACACCTTCGAAACTAGAGTTACATTAGAAATTAGAACCCAACATTTTCTGAAATTAAAGTTTTAATTTTGAAAATCGCGATAGTTTTTCCAAAACCGACTTAATTTCCCTGAAATGATTTCTGAATTGCTGTTGGAAATTTAAATTTCTTGTTTATAATTGAAAAGATTTTATCTGGAGAAGATTAACAATGTTAAAATCAAAGTTTTCAAACATTTTCGAAATTAAATTTGTTCTCTGAAATACCATATGGTACTGCTGTACTGTTTGCACTGTCCCCAATCAACACGCATCTTCGAAATCCACAAATTTTCCATTTAGTGTAACTTGAAAATACTTTCCTAAAGAGTTAATTAGAAACAAAAACTGCTTTTTAATGCTCTACCCCGCCCTTTTCATTCTGAAATGGCAACAAAACGCCCCGTGAGCCCATGAGCAAAAATGTTTTTGAGAGTCAAAGCCACAAAACGAAATAGTAAGAAAATAGTAAGAAAGCGAAATAGAAAAAACGAATAGTTTCCCTGAAATTCGTTTTTGAATATTCAAGCCCCCGTAAGGGTAGAAAAACGTAAAAATCTGCGGTTGTGCCCTAGGACAAAAGTGCAGAGAATAACAATCCTTACGTTTCGTGGATTTAAACTGTAGCCGTAAAATGCACCCTTATTTATTTATGAATGTTTAAAAGAAATTCAATATTTCAAGATTTTTTTAAAGCTGAAGAAATTATGTAAGGGATATTGTCTTATACAAAATCGACGCGTTTCTTTGAGATTTACCACCTTTGATTTGACTTTTTTTACTGATGAGTTATTTCGAAAAAATAAACCTGATTTTTTCTGTCTTAAATAATGTCGTTAACTGTTTTGTTGCTTTTATTTACATGTTTATTCCAAAATTTTCTTTCACACTGTATACTTGAGTTTTTTGTCTGCAAAACCATATATAAAAACAAACATTTGACATCTTTAGAAAATTTTAAAAAGGTTTTCATGCTAAAGATTCACATGTAATTTTCAGCAGAAATTGTATAAAATTATTTTTCTGTGATTTCTACATGTTCAGCATGACAAGTACATCAACATTTAGTCGAGAATGTAAATATCGCAAAAGTAACTAATTTTTTTACTATTCTGCAGTAAATATGTTACAGCAATCAGCTTCGTCCACTAGAGTCAATTGGCTCTAATATCCTTGCTATAATACCAAGGAAATGACAATAGGTATTAACAGTTCCTTGGCTTTATTAGTCTGATGGAAATCAGTAGGTTTTCCATAAATAAGCTAATGGGGTTTGTATCTTAACCCTTTTGCTAGTTAACATGCTTTGCAAACATACAATAAGTAATTGCGGATCACTACAAAGAAGGACGATCCATCGTCGAGTTATAATTTTATAGATTTAAGCTAGGCTGTGTAAGTTTTTTCCGGAAAATAGCTCAACCTTCTGCATTGACATTACTCCAAAATTATTTAATTTCATTGCGTTTTCGCCGGTTTTCTTTCATCGTCCACACCATCGACCTTTAATATTCTCCGCCTCGATTTGTCTTACAATTTTGCCATCAAGTGACTGCACATAAAGACTAACTCATAAAGGGCGTTCAAGGATAAAAGATGTCTAGAATTTCGCTACGGTCACGTCTCTCAGCTTTTTCTTCAAATTGCTTATTTATTGTGAAGTTAATAGCGGCGAAAAGGAGAGAGGACGCGGCGTCCTCCTACGGCCATTTCGGATCTTACATTGTTTTAAATGTTTGAAAGGGAAGCGTAAATTTTAGCCCGGGCCGTTCGAGTGGGAATGTGTTTATTAAAAATTCAAACGAGGATTCTGCAGTAGTTTAATGCTTTTTTCGTTCGCGCTTTCAAGCTTTTTCGGTGGATATCTTTTGGAAAACTCGTTAGAAAATTGTACAACTACCCCTAAGTAAATTATCCTGAGCTGAAAGCGGTAGTCGCCATAAACGATATCACGTACATGCCTACATTAAGCTAAACGCGATACAGTACTACTTAAAACGGAATTGACGAACTTTCTGGAGTTTATCACCGAAAGCCTCCCTCTGCCAGTTAAAACGAAACACTTTAAACGTGCTTTATCAAATTTAATTAAGGAAACTAACAATGGCCCGTTTAACGAATAGATTTCGAAACGTTCGAGTGTTAAAACGGACCATTAAAACTTTTGCAAAACGTATTGTTTCGTTGAATCACCGCGCCCTTGATTGTCGCTCTTTTTTTTACTAAAATGAGGTTAATTTTCATAAACAATGCAGAAAATAAACGAGAAGATGAGAACAAAGGGCCGATCCTTCGGCCGTGATAGATGCATGAGCATATCTTATGCATAAGCGGAGAAACGGGGGAAACATCACAGTTTTACAATGGGCGATTTATATCGTACGGACCTTGGAACGCTCGGTACGCATAACGTTGATTACGTAGAAGGTCACCTCGTAATAAGATAAGGAAATATTCACTCACTAATGTTCATCGGTAAATGTACAAATCCAATAAATATATTTTCTTTAGAACTGCCGATACATTCATACACTAAAGTGCCGTAACATTTAGTCTAGAAGGTTGAAGGAAATTTCATTTTGTAATTCTCTGAGGACCATGGAAAAATCTAGAAGGCACTAAAGGGTTTCGTGGGGAATCTAGAAGAGTTTTCGTTATGAGTTCAAATATTAGACTGAATCACGTCGAAAAAGTTTCTAAGAGTCCCTTTAGAGTTTTGGAAGGGGAAAATGGTTTTAACCTTAAATCTATAAGGCTTACAGAAGTTCCAAATAACGGTATTTTAATTTGAGATGTTAGAAAAAATCGTAAGCAACAAGGCGTTTTTCAAATATCGAAAATGCCTTAAGATCCAACCTAGGTGGTTTGTTTAGCTCTGAGGACCTCAGCAAAAAATGCTCTTCTCTTAAAGGGCACAAATAGATTCTAGAAGCTTTCTTGTTATAATATCAAATAACATAAAATCTGTATCATGCTAAAGAAAACCTCTAAATGACAAGAAATTTATTTACAAGGAAAAATGTATTTACATTGTAAATTGTATTTAAAAATCTTGAAATGGACGTCAGAATTAAAAGGAACGGTAACCACCGACACTTGTTTCTGCTTATTAGCTTCATCAGAATTGTTATAGAATTTCTTGTTATAATTTTGACCAATAGAAAGGCTGAATCACGCTGAAGAAAATCCCTATATTTTCGTTTTACTTTTTCGAGGATTGAAGCAGATTTCAAATGTTGCAGGTTCAGTATTAAATACTAGAAATCCTCAAGGGTGTAGAAGGAAAGTTTTAGAGATTTCTCACGAATATTTTTAAATTTGCTGCCAAACAAAATCTAAATGATCCTAAAGCCTCAGTCATGTCGAAAAAGGCTCTAAAGGTACCCTTACAAATTTAGAAGGCTAGAATGGTTTCTATATGAAATTTAGAAGGTTTACAGAAGTTTTAAGCAGTAGCATTTTGATTTTAAATGTTAAGAACAATCTAATACGTTTTTCTAAAATTTTAACTTACCGAAAGTGCCTTAGTATTTTATGTGGGAAGTTTACATAAATTTGTTTAACTCTCTGGGGGTTTCAGAAAAATTTTAGATTTTTCTTAATGGACTCAGATAAATTCTAGAAGCTCTCTCGTTATAATTTAAAACAACAGAAAGTCTGAATCATTCTGAAGAACATTTCTATAGTCTCTTATTTAGTTTTTAAAAAATTGAATGGAAATTTCAAATGTTGCAGATTCAATTTTAAACTTTAGCAAACCTTAAGAGTCTTGAAAGAAGGTTTAACGGATTAATTTGGAACCTTCATCATTCAAAATTGCCGCCAAAAGAAACCTAGATTGTTCATGGACATTATAAACAATTTAATGCCAATTTTAATCATCATAATAAGTCAAAAATACAAATCATGACCAGGTGAAATACTTAAAATCTAATTTAGGCGTTATAAGAGTTTCACAAATTTTTGAAATTTTCGTAGAATCACGGAAAAACGTAGACTTTTAAACGACCTCAAGTAGCATCTAGAACCGTTTTCAGTTTGATTTCAAATAATGGATAACCCCGTTCATTTTAATGAAGACCCTAAATGTCCCTTTAGAATTTTAAAGGCCACAATGGCTTTAACAATAAATCTAGAATGTTTAAAGAAGTTCTGTGTAATTGTATTTTAATGTTAGCAAAAATAGATTCTTAAATTAACAAAAATGCTTCGAAATTCAATCTAGGAAGTTTTTGTTCTTGTTTCACTCTTCGAGGAACTCAGAACAGAATAGATTTCAGAAGAGAAATCTATAGAAGTCTAAATTGTCCTAAAGAAAATCTCTATAGTTTCTTTTGGTTTTTTAGAAAATTTGTCTAAATTTCAAGCATTCTAGGTTTAGTTTTAAGCCTTAGAAAACCTCGAGAGTCTAGGAGGAAAGTTTTAAAGCTTTTCTGGAAGCTTCAAAATTGCCCCCAAAGAAAATCTAGATGATTTACGAATGTTCCATACAATTTCACTTTAAATTTAAACATTGTAATGAGTCTTGAATACAAATTTCAGAAGTCCTTCTAGAACTTCAAAAGAGTTCTTGTTTAACAATTTCCCTTTAATTTTAAATGAAAATTTGAAATGTAGCTTGTAGAATCAGGTATCAGAAGTGCCTTAACAACCAATCTAGGGAATTAATGGAAATTTTAAATCGATGACTGTCCGAGGATGACAGAAAAATCTAAATTTTTGTAAATGGTCCTAGATGAATTCTAGAGGTTTCCCATTATACATTCAAATAATAGAACGTCTTTCCCATGGTTTTTTGAATCAAAATTTTAGATCAAACTAAAGACCACAGCACATGTGGCCAGTAAATTGTACTACTTACGTTTATAGTAATGTAATTTTAAACTTCCTTATTCTTTATTTTTAAATAATATCGCGTACCTTTTTGATAGCTACGGTGTGCCCTGCAATTATTTACTTCTTTACCTCCCATCACATAATCATGCAAATTAAACCCCATACGGGGTCAGAGTAGGGATAAACGGGATCACTGACATTCCAAATATTTGACCAGTTCGAAAACAATCCTGGAATTCCGCATACCCATATTATGCCTGTTATCCGGGAATAAATCTACCGGCTTGATTAAGGTGGGAGCGTTTTAATAAAGGGGAGAGCAGAAAATTTTCTTGGAGATTGTACGGAATTCGTTAAATTTAAAGGGTTCGTCGCGAAATTTGAAAACTGAAATTTATGGCGCGTGTGCGTGAGACAAAATGGATTTAATTTCAGTTTTTCAATTATTTGGATTAGGTATCAGTTGACATGTAAATGGGCAAATTATACGTTATTTGGACTTACAATATTTTCAGAAATTCGCTAGTTTTTAGATTTAATAAATTTTTAGATTATCATACTGTAGGTTTAGTAGAAGTGAATAATTTTCGGTACGTTATGCAACATAGAGGAATCGATTCATTACTCAACGAAATGATGCATGGCACGAAAGTTCGCGGCTTTGAACTTTGGCTTCTCTTGAATGCACTTCACAGTGCACCACTCAGAAATTAACACATTTAAAATAAGCGGTCGGTATATCGGAGGGTTGGAAACTGAGGCAAGGGAGATTCAAAAATGGGGAGGTTTTAGAATTTTCTGGGTTTAAAAATTGTGGCAATTATCGCGTAGGTTTTCAAAATAAAAAAAAAATTGATATGAATTTGTTAATGTTAAATCAGTGAGTAATTATTGGAAAGAAAAATTAAGGATTCCTACGGTGCGCCTGAAAAGTGGCCTGAAAATCACTCACCGGTTCAGCCTACACCTTTCGCCTTGGGGCCCCCGAGGCCGGAGTTTTCCGCAGCGGTCGTCACCTGCGAGCTTCCGCGGCGGACTGCGAGCATACTGCGATTTTCCTCGCTCGATGAAAGTTTTCTGGCGGAAAGCTCCCTCACCCTCTTTCTCTCTCTCTCTCTCTCTCTCCCTTTCCTGGTCCGGATCACCTCTCGATAGGGAGCTCAGACGGGTCGCTCTGACTGACAGCCCGTCTAGTTGACGGACTTTTATAAGCTCAGAGCGGATGAGAGCCGTTGCGCGCGCACGTCGCAACTCCCGAACGTTGAATTAGTGAAGAAGGAGATTCCGTGTCGAATGGGGAGAGCTCGAGGAGGAGGTGGACGCTTCCTCGGTCGCGGAGGAGGGTGAAATTAGGTTGGTAACGGGGTTTTCGTAACTTCGACGTTACTTCATATCTTGTGTTACTGTGAGGATTCGTCCCTGTTTTTATATTCCTACCATATGCTTTTCTATCTTCGAATATGACAGTTTCTTCCAGGTTTTTTATGCCCACGTGAATGAATTACCAACGTTACCCTAGCACCTTTTTCTGATCAATGGTATAAGCCTTTTTCCTTCTCTCCAGAATAGAACGTTCTATTCCTTCCATCTTCTTCTTCTATTCAAGCAATACGATCTTTTGCCTGCTTGATATTTCTTCCCTGTTCTTAGTCTTAGTAACTTCATCCATCTTTGCAACGATACTTGAAAATGCAAAGAAAAGCATAACTTAAATGTCTTAACTACTCGGCAGATTCTTAGAGACTGGCTAAAAACATAACTGATACTGAAGACAAGTGTGTGTATGTATTTCAAGTGATATCTTCTTTCAGTGAATTGGTGTACTTCTTCTTGTCCTCTCTTTATAAGGAAGTCAACAGCAAATCTGATGATGTGGTCCTTTTTGACACCAGATGCTTTTCTTAAGCTATCAACGACGTTATGTCTGTAACCTGCTATCTTTTTTGCCAAGGAAATTCTTATCCTTCTATTGACTCTACTTCGTCCTTCCTAAATATATCAACGAAGTTATGATTTTTCTTCTGAAACTCCATCTCCTATTTCCAATCTTAAACTTTGGATTATTCTAAGTACAACATTGCTTTTGTTGAACCTTTATAACTTGGTTTGCATGTTTTTAAACAAGCTTAGTGAGTTTCATTACATGCCATAGAGAAGTTCCATGACCTTTCATTTAATTCTAACCTCTAACTTTAAAAATTCATAATTTTATTATTGGCACATTTGTGTTGAAACTCTTTAAGACGGTTTGTAGGAATTTCCTTAACAATTTAAGTGAGTTTCAACGCATATTCTTTTTTTTTCACACACACAAATTTTCAAAAATTCTTAATTTTATTAATAGCACGTTGCTTTCATTAAAACTATAAGATAGTTTGTGGAAGTTTTCTTAAGAACCTCAGTAAGTTTCAACACATTTTATAAAAAAGTTTGAAAGTTATGACCTTCCATTTGAAACACTATTTCTTTTTTCAAATCTTCCAGTTTCACAAATTTATATTTTCATGATTTTAATTATGAGTATGATTTTAATAAGTATAATTGTAATAAATCTCATTAGGAGGGTTTATGGGAGTTTCCACAAGAAATTCAGCAAGATTCTACTCTTTTTATAAACAAGTTTCGAAGTTGTGCCTTGTCATTTGAAAGTCTATTTGGATCACTTTCGAAAATGTCTTAATTTTGTTAATACAATTTTAATTTTATTGAAGTTCTATAAAGCGATTTGTGAAAGTTTTCTTAAGTAGTTCAGTGAGTTTCAACACTTCTCATAAAGAAGTTTCGAAGCTTTTACTTTTCATTTGGCACCGTATGTCTTCTTTCAAATCTTAAACTTTCAAAAATTCAAAGTATCATCAATAGTGCATTGCCTTGATTAAAACTCTATAAAATGGTTAATTGAAGTTTTCTTAAGAAGTGCATTGAGTTTCAACAAATATTATAAAGAAGTTTCGAAGTTATGACCTTTCGTTTGATACTCTATTTTTTCTTTCGAACTTTAAACTTAAAAAATTCGTAATTTCATTAGTAAAGGTTTGATATTTTTGAAAGCCTATAATACGTTTTGTGCGAGTTTTCTTGAGAAAGTTGGAAAATTTCACCTCTTCTCATAAAGAAGTTCTGAAGTTGTGACGTCGTTAGAAACCATTTCTTTCAAAAACTCATTTTATTTAGACAGTTGTGATTTTATTGCCTTTACTAGAAGATGAAGTTTTAGAGAAGAACCAAGAATTCTTTTCTAGACTGTTTATAACGTTTACAATTGAAGTGAAGTTATTTAATGAAAAAAATTATCACGATATTTTTCGAAATCTGGTATTTGAGGTTAAGTGGGATTTTTTACTGGCATCATGCGCGTTTTATACTTTATTGCAGCAAATAATTTTCTCTTTTTCTTTATTCTTCATTACTCATACATTCATTTCTCCCTCAATTCATTGTGTTTTCGATATTTTCTCGTGAATGCATAATTCAAACGTTTTCTAATGCATCTTCCATTTCCACGATATTGACTGCATAAAATGTCCTGTTAATCTAATTTACATCTGTAAATTGAAATTACCTTTATGTTTCCTAAAATGCTAGTTTTTCTGGTTGCCATGCATTTAGAGATGAAAATTTTTTTGTATCGCTAAAAATATTAATTTTGAACAACTCACAGCTGGAAAAGCTCGCCATGCTGCTTCGTTGAATTTTGAATAATGGCATGCAAATTAAAATAACTTCGATTGAAGCCGGGCGTCAACTTATAATAATAAGGGTATGAGCCTTAGGGCCCTGTTGAGGGTGTTTAAGGGGAAATTGGAATCATACGTGTTATAATTCAAGACATTTAAGATATATTCATGAAATTCATTTGAAACTAACGAAATTGTTAGTTACGACGTTTGCTTGAAAGCTCTTCGTGTCATCAAACTAACGATCAGGCGAAATAAAATATTTACACGCTCGTATAAATAGAAATTGGACTACCAAATGGGCAGAAAAAAGGTTTCCCTCCCCACGAAAATAGCTTCCGATAATTATTTATTTACTTGTAAAGTAATACCAGGGAAGTTCCGCCATATACGCAGGGTAACATAATATCGGGCGGAATCGATCGGTGTCGCGATAGAATTCGATTCCGATAGTATTGGTGGTCTGGTCTCTCGGCCCCGTATTTCGGGTAGATGACGCTTAATAAATAATTTGCCGGCGTTAATTGGCCTACAGGGACGAGGCAATCTGGCGCTAGAAATTTCGCTGCATGTTTTCGTTTCGTTTACGCTCGATGTATAATATTTTGAAGCGATGAACGTTTTATACGCCACGGTGTTTAAAACCACTTTACCAAATTGGGCGAGCAAATGAATAGCGAGTTAATTCGGCTAAAAGGTGGCTTATTATGCATCCGTGCAGAAACGACGCATTTGAATCCTACACCTTGTATACCAATAACAATCCCGTATAAGTAGAGACGCGGCGAATCCACGGCCCGAACCGTGGAAAAGATATACGAATATGGAGGACTTAATCATAAGTTTTTCGGATGCCTCTCTAAGCCAAACATCACGATTTACGAGTCCATATTTTCCGTTTAGCGGATAATAGAGTTGAACAGCTGAAACGTGTTTCATTGTTTTAGATGGCGCGGATAGTGTTATACTTTATTACTGGGTCACGGCTTTCAGTTCGTAAGCTATTAAACAAATTACGTTTAATAACGCTTGGACAATTTTGTCAATAGTCGAGCGTCATGGATAGTAAGAAGAGGAATTGTTTACTCTTTTCTTAAGCTTCTTTTCGATACCTAATAAATAAGTTAAAAGCTCAAATAGTTGGAAACAGTATTCCGAAACAATACTCAAGTATTTCTTACCGAAGTTAAGATTTTCTTAAAAAATACTTGAGATTTATTTATCCTAAGAAACGTTTCTGAATACGTAATCGGACTTAAGTAACCGTTTAAGTTAGGAAAACTCTTAACGAACGTTTCTGAATACCACCCAGTGTTTTCTGCCTCTAACGTGCGTCTTTGCAATAATATTTTTGACAAAAAGTAGAAAGAGTGTGTGTTTCCAGAACTCATCTTTACTATGTTTTGGAGGGTCTGACAATTAGTCAAATTTATAGACCAAAATGACGGCTGTTTTTGACAATAATTGGGTATAAATTGGGTGGGACAACAATAAAGGGTATCATAAATGTTACTCAATATTTTGTATAGGGACTTCATTGGCTAAAACAGGTTTTTTGATTCTGTAACTCCATGGTATTCATTGTGGCAAAACAGTCTTACAGGAGAGTTTGAACATTTCCCGAGATCGACGGAAGATTATTAGACAAGTTTATAGAGTTTCTTTTTTGGTAGATCAAATGTAACAGCAAACGGACCAAAAGACTTTGAATCAAAGATGACAAAAATCCAAAATGTAGACAAATCTGAGCGTTTGCGGTTCTTTTAAACAATAAAATTTAAAAAAATAGGTCGGTTTTCAGTTTTTCACCATAGCGTGAAAATTTTTGACGGAAATGCAATACGTTGTCAGACGATTTGTAGAGAAATAAAAGGCCTTCAAAATGAGCGTTTCTAAATGGTGTTCGGAGCATTTTTCACCGAGAAAATTTGGAAAAACTGTTAAAATAGACCCTTTTCAAAAATTCACAGCTTTGCCCAGTTTAAAGCTCAAGCGCCAATTTTGCGTGGAATGTTAGTTTATTATGTTTACTTTGAGCATGCAAAAATTGGATACTGTCAGATGAATATTTTTTGCACAATTACGTTATTAACAATATACACTGAAATCTTGCAAAATTCGGCGTATTAACTGAGATTTTAATTTTTCAAGCGGTTTTTAAAAGTGGACATCAAACCCCACAACTTGTCTATATTCAATTTTCATATAAGTTTGGAGAAAAGTGCGAAAAATTACCTCGAACATTCCGCGAAACGGGAAAATTTTTCGATGAAAATGCCTTATAGAAACGCTCATTTTGAAGGTCTTTTAATTCTCTACAAATCGTCTCTACAACGTGTTGCATTTCCCTCAATAATTTTCACGCTATGGTGAAAAAACGGAAAACTTACCAATTTTTTTTAAATTTTTATTGTTTAAAAAAACCGCAAAAGCTCGGCTTTGGCTAAACTTTGAGTTTTTATCATTTTTGATCCATTTTAAAAAAATTTTTGGTCTGTCTCCTGTTAAATTTTATCTACCAGGAAAACCTCTATAAACTGGGCCATAGTCAAGTTTAGCTCCCTATACAGAACTCTCAATCATCTCAGCATAAGTTTAACATGAACGGTGCAAGGGAATTAAGATTCATTGAGAATTTGCAATCTTTCCCCTTTCTCATCGAGCAATTTTCGTTTTACACGTGCGGTTTATTAGTCGCCCTGTGCTATATATTAACTTTTTACAGCGTTTTGTGCCCGATACTCCAACTAATTTCAAAAATACCGGCTCGCATCGAACGAACGTTGAACCCCCTCGAAACATACACGGGAGAATCATCGCGACGACCATTCTCCTCGATGGCTCCACATGTATTTTTCAGACTTCGACTTCGCCATATGCCGTTGCCGTCTGAGAAGAGAACAATTACCCCAATTAATATCTATTATACGCGGCGTTCGGGACGATAACAGAACCGTGACGTCACTGCTAAACTCGGATCAAAAGTATTGTCTTGAGAATCAGTGGAGTGGCAATAACAGTTGAAGTTAGTTTGCGGGATCGACGTTAATCTAATCACACTTCCAGTGCTCCTCTATAATGAATTTGGGCTAAGGCGAACGCCATTCCTCCGGGAAAGAGGCGTTCGATAGGTGCATTACCGATAGTTTCGGGGGGAAAAATCTCAGCAGGTCCGTTATCGCTTAATTATCCGAGAGATTTTGCATCCGTTTTAAACGAAAGTATAGTATGTAGGATGCACCACATTGGCAATGGAAAAAGTGGCCCTTCGGCTCGAAATCCCGCAGGGGTCGGACCGTTCCGACCCTCAGGAAAATCCGCGCCTACCCCCAGACTCGGCGTGTCTATCAAATCTGAGCATATTCGTCGGAAAACGGAAAATGATATTTAATAGAGTGTACACCCTCCGTCGGCAGCCGAGGCCCCGGGGCCCTAATAATATTTTCGATAAACGATGGCGTGATCTTGAACACTCGACCCCCGACGTTATCAGTCGGGGGAAGTCTGCTTAAAATTGATAAAATTGCATGTCTGCGAAATTACCTACAAAAAAAGAGCTAAAAGCTTTCAGGAATTAAAAGTAATGCTTGAGATTATTGAGGTCAATTGGTGGAGGAAGTTGTTTGGTCGTTCCTTGATGTCCCAAAATGTTAATAACCTTAATAGGACAACCGAACAGTGCAGGATTTAGGATTTTGTATAGAATTGGGAGTTTAGGCACCAATCTCATATTAAGGGGTTACGAGGATTTTGTTAATTTCAGCAGTTAAAGATGATGTCTTTTTCGCACCAATTTTAGTGTTGAAAATGCCACATTTTCCTTCCCCAAGGACGTACCCTATGAATAATTATCAATCCCCCAACGATAACAGTAATACAATCTGGCAACCAACGAATGTGTATCTTCAGATAAGAAGGCTACAGGAAATGAAAACACTCCTCGTTAGTCCTCCAAAAAGGGACGATAAGGACAATTCCTCATATCCTCTTTTGGTAATTTTGTCCTCAAATAAATACTGTTGAATATTTGTGTTAGTCGAATTTTGAATGCAAACTTAACACAATTACTATAAGTCGAATTCTTCCCTAACTCGAAGCAAGATGGCGAAACCCAAAAAATAACCTTAATAATAAATAATAATAAAATAAATAAAATAAAATAAATAAAAAATAAACCCAAATAATATAATAAATAATAAAAGTCGAAAATAACGAAACGTCCGTAGCAATACAGCAAATACTCGAAATTTCGAAACACCAGGATACTCCTTTATTGATCGAATTTTTAATAAATTTCCAATGCCAATATTTCGAATTTCGAAAAGCAATTTCATCACAATATTTTTTTTGATGCATATAATAATGTTGTAATATCAGTATGATACGTAGTACAGTATGTATTACACCATATGAGAAAGGAAAAACAATCTCGATAAACATCAAGTAAAATTAATTACATATAGTGGACATTAAACTTTTCCAATCAACTTGCATCGGAAAAATTGTAATAAAGACTGCAAAAGGGGACAGAAGGAAACTCTGTGAACCAATATTATTTTTATTTATCGAAATTGATGTAGTATTAATGGAATTATATTTGTTTTTAAATTTAAAGGTTTAGAAGAAAGACAAGAGTTTCAATTGAGATCATAGCTTCGAAATTTCTGTGTACAAAGGGTTGAAACTCACTCAATGTCTTAAAAACTCCCTCAAACCATTTTATAATGTTCCAACTATATCAAAGTTATGTTAACAAAAATAATGAATTTTTGAATATTATCCAAATAGAGCTCTAATGAGGCACAACTTCGAAAGTTCTAGATAAAAACAGTTTAAACTCGCTAAATAGCTTACGAAAACCCCCACAAGCCATATCAAAGAGTCGTATTAAAATTATAGATATTAATAAAATTAAAAAGTTTTGAAGGTTTAAGACTTAAATGAAAATATACGAGTGTAATACAAAAGGTCATAATTTGGAAACTTCTTTATGAAGAGAGTTAGATCTCGTAGAACTTCTTTCGAAAACCCAAGAAACCTTTATCTAAAATTCTATTAATATAATAACTGATTTTTTAAAAATATAATAGTAAAACGTTGTCCCTAATAACAGGTTGTGACTTATAAACTTCACCATGAAGATGGTTAAAACGTACTGAACTCTTTTAGACAGCACATAAAAAATTTCTAATAGAGTTTTAGGAAAATAAAGTATAGGCTTAAGGTTTGAAACAAGAAATTAAATTTTAAATAAAAGGTCATACCATTTAAATTTCAGTATGAGAAGGGTTGAAACTTACTGAATTTCTCCAGAAAACTTTCACAAACACTTTTATATAGTTTCACCAAAATCATTGTAGTTTTAACGAAATTATGGATTTTTAACAGAAATGATCCAAATATAGATTTTAATGACGTTATAAATTGGAAATTTCTTCAAAAAAAAAGTTAAAACACGCTGAAGTTGTTAAGAGAACTTTCACAAGCCATATTATAAAGTTTCAAAACAATCAAGGCTGTATTAATGAAATTATAATATTTTAAACAATTTAAGGTTTGAACGAAAATATACGAGTTTCATTGAAAGGGCATAATTTCGAAACTTCTGTATGAAAAGAGTTAAAACTCGTAGAACTTCTTTAGAAAACTTAAGAAACTTCTAATATATTTGTATTTAAACTAACGTTCTATAAAAATGTTTGATTTTTGAAGAAGAGACCATAATGGAGTTCCTAGTAGCATAACTCCTAAACTTCACCATTAGAAGGGTTAGAAATTGCTGAAATTCTTTGGACAATTCCTACAAACTTCCTGATAGAGTTTTAAGAAAATCAAAGTTGTATTAATGAAATTATGATTTTGAATGCATGGTGAAAATTACAATAAAATGTCATATTGCCACATACTCATTCATAATTTCGAAATTTTGGAAGTTAGGAATTAAAACTTTCTAAACTTCTAAATATAACTTTTCATGAAGTATTTGAAATATGTGATTGGTGAATTTTGCAATAACTGTGCCAGGTTGCCATACAATCAGTCACAATTCCCGAACTCCTTTAATTATACAGCTGAAACTTTCTGAACTCCTAAAGTAAGTTTTCGTTAAAGAACGTGAGGAGATTCAACAACATTGGATTTGTAGTCAAATTTTAATAAATTTTCGAAACCTATGATTGCAGACATCGCATAATCAGCAACAACTGAACAGCCGTAACTTTTTAAACAGCTAAAATACGTTCCGCCCAAAGTTCCTCATTAATATATTTCATATTTCTCAATTCTGCCTCCTCGATTGAAATATATTGAATTAAAACGACGGCTAATGACGACATTATCGCACCTTCAGCGTTTAAACTAATTGGCCGCTGTCAAAGCTCTTAACGTTACATTTACTCCGAATGCATGCTTTGCATCGCGATTATTGCATTAGTCGAATCTTTTGAAGTAGCGAAACACTCTTACCTTAGGTCAGATAGTCTTTACATATTCAAAGGGAATGTCAATTTTGCGCAGATGAAAGAAAATCTTTGATATCACTTCAACAATGGAATTACTCCAAGGCGATTTTAGAAGTCAAAAGTGTGAGATCGGATAATTTCAGCGGTATTATGAAATGAAGTTGCAGTTTATCCACGTGATCGCTCGAATCGGGAAAAGTCATTTGATTCTATTTTCGAAAGAGAATTTTACGAGAAGTTTTTTAAAAGTCTTCTAGATCACTACTTCTTGGGTTAGCTACTGCGGTCTATTAATTTAGTAATACGCTTCTACTAATTCCAATAAAGATAAAATGTGTTGTGGATCATGCACCAGTTAATTAAGGGATGTTTTGAATGAACTCTTCGTTAAGCTTATTGCTAATTGTCTATTCCTTGTGCGTTGATAACTGGAAGTTTTTATATGTCATTTCAAATTTAACGTTATTGGCCTATTTAAATAGCTGTCGAGATTTATCACCCAGAAACTCATTACCGCTTCGAATACACTGAGAGGCGCTTCCTCGATTCTACCACTTATTTTATGAGCAATGAAAATTTTCCAATTTAATCAACTTGATTGAAATTATTGACAAAATATTGCCTCTACCGCGGTTATATTTTCGCCCACTATTTCATTAAGTCATTATCGATTATCCATTATATGGGATATGAAATTCAAGTATTTCATTTATACGGACCTATGGGCTGATAAAATGAACGTATTATATATACCGTGAATCTCGAAGAAATATAGGGGTTGATTAAAATTTTTGTCCTGGCAGGTCTATTAAACCTTTTGTCTGGCGCGGGGAAAATGAAGCACCCAAATATCGAAGCAAAATTAATACAATTTCTTCAAACTCGTTGCCTGTTTATGATTGTAATGAATACCTACATAACCGCAACAACAGCAGTAAGGAGAAACCTGAGGAATCATTCAGGACGTAACTGCAAAAAAGTAGCATGAATGTAATTATAATTTTGATAAAACTCTTCAAGAAGGTTTTATTATAGAACTTGTATGAGTTTTATGAAGAAATTGGGCCAATTTCAACTCTTTTCATAATGGAGTTCCCACATTGCTAAAAACTCTGATAATTTTCAAAAATACAGTATTTTTCTTATACGATTTTGATTTTTTTGAAGCTTCATTAGGCGGTTTGTGGGAGTTTTCGAAAGAGGTTTAGAAAGTTTCAATTATTTTCATACAGGAATTTCGACGTTAGGTGCTTTGAAACTTTTGCCTTCTTTTCGACTTTAATTTTTTTTTAAATAATATTTTATTGATAAAACTGTAATTTTATTGAAACTCTATTTTTTTGTTTCGATGTTATGACCTACTATTGGAGACTATATATTGGTAATTATTTTAAAAAATCCATAGTTGTACTAATACAACTTTAGGTTTTTCACAACTCTTTTACAAGTTTTGTAGGAGTCTTACAAAGAAGTTTTGCGAGTTTCAACTCTTTTCATAGGGAAGTTTCGAAGTTACGACCATTTACTTGAAACTTCATTTCTTCCTTCAAACCTTAAACATTCAAAAATTTATAATTTTATTGATACAATTATGATTTCAAAAAAATCTCATTAAGCTGGTTTGTCAGAGTTTCTGTAAGAAATTCAGCGAGTATGAAGTGTTTTCATAAAGAAGTTTCGAAATTATAACTTGTCATTAGAAACTCAGTTTTGAACATTTCTTTCACATGTTCATTATTATCATTAATACAATTTTGTTTTTTGTTGTAACTGTATAAGATGGTTTATGGAAGTTTTCTAAAGGAATTCAGTGAGTTTCAATCATTTTTATACAGAAATTTCGAAGGTATGACCTTCCCTTCGAAATTATATTTCTTCTTTGAACCTTAAATTTGAAAAAAGCATAGTTTCGTTAATACAACTTTAATTTTGTTGAAGCGTTGGTAGAGGGCTTGTATGAGTCTTTCACTAAGTTTCATCTTCTAAAATGGAAAAGTTTCGAAGTTACGAACCTTTACTCGAAACTCCATTTCTTCTTTTAAACCTTAAATTTTAAAAATTCATGATCACATTAGTAATAATTTTGAAACTATAGTAAAGAACTTGTAGTTATTAAGTACCTAATAAGTTTCACTCTTGTTTATATACAGATTTTGAAATTAGGACTTTTGATTTGAAACTCTGATTGGTCATTTCTTTTAAAAATTCATAATGTTGATTTTAACTTAACTTTAATTCTATTCGAACTCTGTAGGAGCTAACGAAGCTTCGTGGGGGGTTTCTAAAGATTTTTACTAAGTTTCTGCTCTTTTCATAAAGAAGTCTCAAAGTTACGACTCATTTACGATAAAACCTTATTAGATTATTTGCTGAAGTGTATTTAAAGTGCATCGAGTGAAGGTTATTTACTGCGACACTTCCATTTCCATGAAACTTCTCATTTTCTGAACTCGTTTTCCTCTTTTCATGAAAGGTTGTCTACCGTAGTGTTTAAAGTGAGTTTCATGGATGGCTGACATCGTCTGCAAGTGACCACTCGTTTTAAAAATCTATAAAAAAAATACTGAAACTTTTACTTTGAAAAGCTTGGTAATATTGTTCTGTATAGCGTCCCTAACAAGTTCGATAAGTTTCAGCCCGTTTTCCAGAAGAGTTTCCGAGATGTGGTCACTTTCCTCACAGCCGTTATATCCTGGAAACGACAATTCTTTTACATGTAGTAACTATTGGTTTTCAATATTATGATAGCGGTAACTCTTGGGATATTATTTCCCGCAAAAATTCTTCTGGAATTATGACGTCGCCGTTAAATCCCCCGGCGATAAAGTCACCGAGAGCGATGGCAGTGGAAACACGTTTAAAAATTTTTAATAGAGGTTCTAATACCTCCCTCTCGTCAGATACTAAAATTTGAGATCTGATAGCCATGCTGTATTTATATTGGATCTCAGGGGACCGATCTGGCCTTTTGGATTTTAAGCGCAATCAAAAGCAACGTGGTATTTCTCAAATGTCAATTACTACAGCCATAAGGTTATACAGCGCTCTATTCAGATCTTTAATAGGGATGTGGCTGGACGGCCGATAAGACGGGCGGTTTTCCCGAGGTCCAGGTTGAGCGGGATTTATTTTAACATTATAACAACTCAATAATTTACTCAAGTAATTCGAATATTTCATGTTTTTAGCACACGTGCAGTGAATTAACTTCGAAAACATATTCAAACTTTTTCCCGTGTTGTCGTGTTTCTACATGCAACTACTTACAGCCGGTTTTTAAATCTAATGACGTGTCTTTATTCTTGTCTAAAGATCGTAGGTGGTAATGTTTATGAGGCAACGCATGACGCTTCATTTCCTTGGTGGAATACGGGAAGGAAAAATAATACGGAAGTTTGAAAAGCAAGGACGTAATCCCTTTTGAAGTTTGCTCACCTCAATAGAAAATAGGTTAATGGCCGTATTGAAACAAAAATGTATTAACTCGTTTTAATGGCACACATAAGGGCCAACGTAGACTTTAACGTAGACGTATTCTCGTCTTAAAATCTGAAATAACTTGATTCTCTTTTAATTACAACAGCGATAAAGAAGAGTAACCCAATTTTTAACTTCCTCCATCTTCTCCCCTTGGCCATTTTAAAATCTCCAATCATCTACGCGGCGATAATCCGATCAGCGATTTATAGAAATATTTCATTTATATTTAATCTCTTCACCTCGCTGCCGACAGTCGCTCCTAGGCAGGATGTAAAAGGAAAAAAGCTCATTTCCTAATTGATTCCATTAAGATTTCCAAGGCGTGAGATTATAATTCGATTCCGATAGCGACGAGGAAGGTGCGAGCGAAATTAGTTTACTGCTTTACAAAATGCGTTCAAGAAAATATGAAAATTCCGACTAGGTATTGATCCGGGTTGGTACCTGCCGATAAGTGATATTAAAAATTTAAGATCACATGTCGAGGGGGATTACACGGCTACGAGTACCTTTGGCGTGCGTGCGGGGTTAGATTCGTAGAATAAAAATTCGTTTCAGGGAGGCGTGCGTTCGTTTTCAGGAGAATTCCTTACCTGAAAATTTACTGGGCCGTCTTTTGAGAGATACTTTAAATAGGGAGATTCTTTAGAGGATATATCCAGTAATACTAGAAATAACTTATGAAAACCACGTTTGGTAAATGATCAACGTAAAAGTCACTCCCACTTAAGAAACACACTAGAAATTAGGAGTAATTTTGCTAATAAACTTAAAGCTATAGTTTCTGTAATTAAACACGCTGAGTCGTGTAGTTTTTTGAAGTTTCTGTGAAACTGCACATGTTTGTGGTACATACGTATGCTTAAAAAGCTTCAATTTTTAACTTTCGGAAGTTAAGAGCTGTGGATGCTCGTAGGGTACAGTTCTAGCAATTTTCACCAATTTCCAATGATCCATACAAAATTATCGCAACATTTACGTAGTTGAAACTCTACGCATTTGGTTGTTGGGATGTATTTTAAAAGTTCAATAAGTTTCAGTCGTTTACATAAAGAAGTTTCAGAGTTGTGACTGATTGTGCGCCAACTTGATGTATTTATTGCAGTTTCCAACAATCACAGATTCGGAAAATGTTTTAAAATGCGAAAATAACTCCAATTTTGGTGAAATTTAATACAATGTTTATCGCAATGTTACTTTAAGTGCATGGAAAGTTTCAACCCTCTAACTAACGGAGTTTTGGAGTTGTGACAGATTGAACATCTACCTGACGCATTTATGTCAATATTCACCAATTTCAAATAATTCATAAAAAAATTCTCCCAATTTTAATTTAGTTGAAACTCCAAAAGATTGGTTAGTAAAATGTATTCTATGAGTTCCGAATGTTTCATGTTTTTAACGTATAAAGTTTCGGAGTTGTAACGGATTTTGTGGCAACGTGGTGGAATTCCACCAGATTTTCGAGATTTTTTAAAAAATGATTACAAATCCAATTCCGTTGAAACTTTGTGTAATAATTAATGATAACATACTTGAAGACTTTAGGAAGTTTCAATTAGCTACTTTTGGGAGTTACGGAGCTGTCGCTGTTTTTGGTACTTTTTTCAAAAATTCATAATTTCACTAGCACAACTTTGATTTTATTAAAACTATTAGAAATTTTGTAGGGGTTTTTCCACAAAGTTCTGCGACTTTCAGCTCTTTTCAGGAAGAAGTTTAGAAATTACGACATTTGGTTTGAAGTTAGATTTCTTCTTTCAAATCTTTCAAAAATTCATAATTTTAATACGGATTTTAATTTTACGTAAATCCTATAGAAGTGTTTGTAGGAGTTTTCTTAATAAACTCAGTGTGTCTCAAATGTCTCATATGGAAGTTTTGAAGTTACGACCTTTTAATTCAAACTCTATTATTTTCCTTTAAGCTTTAAGAAAATCATAACTTTATTAATCATATTTGGATTGTGTTGAAACTCAATTACAAGTCTTGTGAGAGATGCCCAAAAAAGTTTAGAAAGTTTTAACCTTTTTCAGGGAGAAGTTTCGAAATTATGACCTGCCAATATAAATTATAGTTTAATATTTTTGCTTCAAAAATTTAGAATATCACGAACATTACTTTACTTTTATTATAACATTATTAGGAGATTTGTAGGAGTTTTCCAACGAAGTTCTGCGAATTTCAACTCTTTTCATAAAGTCAATTTCATTAATACAACTTTGATGTTATTGAAACTCTATAGGATGGCTTGTGGGAGTTTTCTTAAGGAGTTCAGCGAATTTGTACCCTTTTTGTATAGAAGTTCAAAAGTCGTGATGTCATTAGGAACTCCATTTTATTAAATTCTTTCGAAAATTCATAACTTCACTAAATACTACTTAAACTCTGTTAGAATATTTGTAGGCGCTTTTTAACGAAGCTATGCAAGTTTAAATTATCAATTTTGTTGAATTTTCAATTTCAATTGGAAACTCAGTGACTTTCCAAGATTTTCACGAAGTTATGACTTGTCATTAGAGAGTCTATTATAATATTTTCTTTCAAAAATCCATTACTTCACTAATACAACTTTATTAGTATTTGAGGTCCATGAAGACTTTTGTAGGTATTTTCAAACGAAGTTCTGCGAGTTTCACCTCTTTTCATAAAGTAGTTTAGAAATTATCACCTTTCATTTGAAACTATATTTCTTCTTTGAAACCTAGAATTTCTAAAAAGTCAAAATTTTGTTCATACAAGTTTGACTCCAATGCAATTCTATAAGGAAGTTTGTGGGAGTTTTCTTAAGAAGCTCAAGAAATTTCAACTGTTTTGATGAAGAAGTTGATGAAGAAGAACCTTTTAATTCGAACTCCTTTTCGTCTTTTAAATTTAAAAAAAAACGTAATTTGATTGTTACTACTTGGATTGTGTTGAAACTCTATTACAAGGCTTGTGGGAGATTTCTAAAGTTCATAAAGTTTTAACCCTTTTCATCGAGTCCTAGGTTATGACCTGTTGTTGGAAATTATATTTTAGTATTTATTTTCCAAAATTTCGTAATTTCGCTAATATAGCTTACATGATGTGACTATACACACTTCCTATATTAAAGAACATGTATTAATATTATTGAACAAAAGTGGCAGCTGTCTTTGTTAGTTTTAGCCTTGGAGGGAATTATTAATTTATGTTATTACTCTTACTCCTTACCTTCACGTTCTGAAAATTTAATTTTAAATATCTAAAAGTTTGGTGTACGTAGGTGAACTTTGGTGTATTCATTACGAGCGACTTTGTAAAGATATTGCATTCTTGTCTCAACCTTTACTTGAGTAAAATAATTTTCATCAGGTTTTCGACGCGGTAGTTGTCGTATTTCGCCCGCGATCCAACAACTTTTCCCAAACATATTAGGTATTAATGGCATTTAATTTAAATTGGAATCCGGTAACGCTGCGATTTTTGATTACGACCTGCCAACGTAACAATGCCACCTCCGATCCGCGTATCCATAATAATAAACCGACTGGATGATCGTCGGAGTTCATGTTCTGTCATCGGATGCGAAATGAAGTTCATTTAGCACAGCAGAACTCGAAAAGTAATTGAAATTAGTCCTTATCGCTAGAAAACAATTTCGATTGGAAATATGCGCGTGACACGTACCGGAATGGTTATCAATTTGGCCGGACAATTAAATTTCAATCGGAATGTTTTCAATAAGCCCGTCGCTCGACTTGTCAGATGCAGATTATATCGGACAATATAACGATATTGGTGTTACATCATGTCACACAAGGTTGTTGCCGTCGATACGTGGAGGTTTGATTTGTTTTATTGAAATCGGGATTATTAGATTTTACGAACAGGTAATTAGAAATAACGCTTACGATAACTCGAGTATCCAGCTCGATTTCAAGGCTTTTACTCTTGGCGGTTACTGAAAACACTGAAAAATTTAATTCTTGACATGTGTATGTTCAAGATTCGGAAACCCTCAATATGGCTTATCATAATCAACGATTTAAAACTAAAGGCTCCATGTTAAAGACAATCTAAGAAAGATTACAAGACGAAGATTAAAACGACTCCGCGTATAAATTCTACCATGGAAACAAATGACGACAGGTCTTCAAGGCTTTTACTCTTGGAGGTTACTGAAAACACTGAAAAATTTAATTCTTGACATGTGTATGTTCAAGATTGGGATACCCTCAATATGGCTTATCATAATCTAATCAATGATTTAAAACTAAAGGCTCCATGTTGAAGACAATCTAAGAAAGATTACAAGACGAAGATTAAAACGACTCCGCGTATAAATTCTACCATGGAAACAAATGACGACAGGTCTTCAAGGCTTTTACTCTTGGAGGTTACTGAAAACACTGAAAAATTTAATTCTTGACATGTGTATGTTCAAGATTGGGATACCCTCAATATGGCTTATCATAATCTAATCAATGATTTAAAACTAAAGGCTCCATGTTGAAGACAATCTAAGAAAGATTACAAGACGAAGATTAAAACGACTCCGCGTATAAATTCTACCATGGAAACAAATGACGACAGGTCTTCAAGGTTTTTACTCTTGGGGGTTACTGAAAACACTGAAAAATTTAATTCTTGACATGTGTATGTTCAAGATTGGGACACCCTCAATATGGCTTATCATAATCTAATCAATGATTTAAAACTAAAGGCTCCATGTTAAAGACAATCTAAGAAAGATTACAAGACGAAGATTAAAACGACTCCGCGTATAAATTCTACCATGGAAACAAATGACGACAGGTCTTCAAGGCTTTTACTCTTGGGGGTTACTGAAAACACTGAAAAATTTAATTCTTGACATGTGTATGTTCAAGATTGGGATACCCTCAATATGGCTTATCATAATCTAATCAACGATTTAAAACTAAAGGCTCCATGTTGAAGACAATCTAACAAAGATTACAAGACGAAGATTAAAACGACTCCGCGTATAAATTCTACCATGGAAACAAATGACGACAGGTCTTCCATTTCTCCCTACCAAAAAAGGCGTGACTGACGATGTAAAGAGTTGTATTAATCACCCCAATCAGTACCGCAGCTGGACGTGGCTATCTGAAAAGAGTCTCTGCGTCGATATCCCTTTTTATTTGGCATTTAATAGCAATAAGGATTGATGCTAAAAATGCATTCTGAGGAGGAATTTGGTGCACAAAAAGGTCCATTAATGTAATTGAAAGAGTAACAAGTAATATATTGTACATGTGTAAGGAGAACAATTGTGAGAAGTAAAAGTATTGTATACTAACAAACAACAAAAATTTTTTCCTCCTATGTCGGTGGAAATTAAGTTCTTATTCTATTTACTTTTGAATTTAAAGAGATGTAGAAAAATGAAATTTGGAATCCGATTTCATTTTTTCAACATGTTTTCAGTTATCTGCTGCCGCTTGAAAGGGTTGAAATTTGCAACCTTCATTGGTTCCATAGACTTTAATATTGACATATCTCGTGAACAAATCTATGAAAACTCCTGCTTTTGGATATTTTCTGTAAGAAAAACATCGGCTATATGGGGAAATATTTAAGGAATGCAAGGATTCTCTCAGAAGGCCCATGTTAAGATTTCAAAATATGACTTTCCATATCTTTCAAGCTGCTTGCAATATGTTCTTTGGCGAAACTATCTTAGAAGATCTCTTTTTGAAACTACATAGTTTTGTTTCGAATTCATCTAATCTGAACGAAATTTCTAGAATTCTAGTATTTGAAATCAAAACAGAAGAGCTTCTAGATTTACTTGGGACCATTTAGAGGAATTTTCTCCATGCTCCTCTGGCAATTTAAAAATTTTGAAACTTCCACAAAACTTCCCAATTGGATTTTAAGGCACTTTCATTCATTTGAACTTCTAGAAGCACTTCTGGAATTTGTATTCTGGACTCGTAACATTTAAAATTAATTGTTTGGAACTTCTGTATACCATTTAGATTTCCTCTGGATACAGTTTTGGATGTTGGACGTTTTATGAGAGCCTATAGAATCTTCCTTCTATATTCTTAAAGTTTACTAACATTTGAAATTAAAATATAATTTGAAGCTTCCACGAACAATCTAAATTCAATTTTAAACCTATTTTAGCGTTCCAAAATTCTAAGGGTTCTTCAGAATTTTCTTTAGCATGATTCAAACTTTCTGATGCTTGAAATTGAAATGGCGAAGCTTCTAGAGCCTATGTGATACCATTAGTACCATTAGTACCATTAGACTTCTTCTCGTCCCTTGCGTAGACCTTCAAGGCTCAATTTTAGGGCTGTTTGGCCCTAAAATTCTTTGGAATCTTTAAAACAGATTCTTTCACACATTGAAAATTAACTTTAAATTTTCCTATATTTAAGTTTAAGACTAGTTTTCCTTCCTACATTCTAAAGGAACCTGTGGAATTTTTTAACATGACTCAGCTTTACCAGTATTTGAAATTAACGCGAAATTGCTTTGAGATTTTACTTGAGACCCTTTAGGAAAATGTAGATGTTTCTAAGATCCTAGGAGAATGGAAACACTTGACATTTCCCTAAACCTTCTAGGAACGATGTTATAGTCCCTTTAGGTGTTTTATTCTCGAATTTACACTCGAACCTGTAGGTTTAATTTTGGCCCAATTTTTGTGGTTAAAGGTGCTAGAAGAATTTCTATAGAATTCTTAATTTTTTAACGTTTCAAGTTAAAATGAAATTATTTGATAAAAAGGAATAGGATAGGAATTGTCCCTTCATAAATTAAAATACTGCTTCAAAACTGGAAAATACTAATTAACACCATCATCGACATTAGTGAGGATGAATTTACCTAATACATAGTATAGCCTTGTCAACCAACACTAAATTTCCTTAAGGCTTTGCAAAAATTTCAAAAAGGAATATAATTTGGATTTAGATACTTTTAGGTAGAGGAGGCCGGGGCTAGTTCGCCATATTTTTCCTTAATGATTTGTATACTTTTTCTGAAACTTGCCGAGCTTATCTTGTAGCTTAGTCCTTTAACTAAGATTCTGTACCCTCAGAACACATTGCGTAAAGAAAAATTGGCGAACTTACCCCGCGTATAGGGCGAGTTTTGTCCATGACTCTCCCTATAACATTGTACGGACGCGTCCCGTTTCTTGCTGCTTCTAATATTTGAATCGACGTGGTGGCCTTTACATAACAAAGATCTCGGTGCAATTTCCGTGCGAGTAATCGCGATTGCAGAAATTGTAGTTAAAAAGTAGGAGTTCGAGACGTTGCAAATGTCGGACGGCGCGAGGGGCAGTAAAATTCGAGGACACGTGGGCGTCGTCGGAACGTACGTTTATAATTTCTGGAGGAATTATCGAATCTTGGAAATTTCCCAAGTATTTCAACCCAACTTTTCGACCCGAGAGCCGCGTGGATTTCTGTCTCGCGGGGTACGTCATGGCGGGTTCTAAAAACTGAACGTTCGAAAATGGAAAAGAACTAAACGAATTCCCTAATGAGCGGATCTGACCCGGCGAGCCTCCCGAAAACTTGGCGAAGTTAATTATAGAGTTTTAAAATCCTATTACATTCGTAAACCCACCCACCTTTATTTCGACAGAGGAGAATTCTGCTCGCCCTGCGATTCTTTCCCGGTCGCTCCCTAATTACGAATTAACGGCCGGGAACCCTGCGGAACCGAACGGCTCCCGTCCTTCCAGGTAGCGAGAACCCCGTTCGCGGTCCTGTCGCCTTCGCGCGCCCTTTAATGCAAATTAGCGAAGAAATAAAACTCAGATTGAACATTAAATGGATTAGAAACGAGGCGCCAGACTAGATGGGGGTGCTAATATCTCATAATGGTTAAGCAAGGTGTTGCGGCGTACTGCGGGTCGGGGGAGTTGCATCAACCGCGTTAACCGCTTGGAAATTACTTAATTTCGCGGCAATTTATATTTATGAAGACTGAAGTTTAAGTGAAATGCAATGCGATGGAACTTTTCATCCGGATCGAATGAGTCGCGGAAGGCGAAGTGTCTAATGAGAGAAACACGTCATCAAAGACTAAAAAAAGGTAAAACAGGCATCTGCCTATCACAAGAAAGTTCATTTACGGAGAAAATGGTGTTTACGGCTGCGACCAGAATTCCACACCATAACTCTCGAAATATATATAAGATTTAAAAAATATCCTTGGCGTAATACCTACAAGAGAACATATCTTGGACATAACCGTCCGAACTGCAAGAAACGGTAACCATAGACAAGTATTTCTGCCTATTAACTTCGTTAATGTTGATGATGGTACTATGGAGTCAATAACATCAAAAAAGATGGGAATAACAGGCGGATACAGAGTGTAGTGCGAGAAATCTCTCGGCAGTCTGTTACGTCCGTCCGTTGTTGTGTTAATATAACATAGTATAAGGGAGTCTGTTTATACTCACCGTAATTGGATTGAAAAATACTCGACGCGAAGGAAGGTTTTTACCGTTCCTTTCGGTTCAGAATTGTGTGAAATTACTTCAGTTAAAAAATTGGCCAAGTACTTTTTTCAAAAATTCGTAATTTCACTAACGCAAGTTTGATTTTCTTGAAACTATAAGTTTTGTAGGAATTTTACTACAAAGTTCTGCGACTTTCAACTCTTTTCATGGAGAAGTTTAGAAATTACGACATTTTGTTGGAAATTTGATTTCTTCTTTCAAATCTTTCAAAACTTCATAATTTTAATGCTACGACTTTAATTTTACGTGAATCCTATAGAAATGTTTGTAGGAGTTTTCTTAATAAACTCAGTGTGTCTCAACTGTCTTCGTATGGAAGTTTTGAAGTTACGACCTTTTAATTCAAACTCTATTATTTTCCTTTAAGCTTTAAGAAAATCATAACTTTATTAATCATATTTGGATTATGTTGAAACTCAATTACAAGGCTCGTGAGAGATGCCCAAATAAGTTTAGAAAGTTTTAACCTTTTTCAGGGAGAAGTTTCGAAATTATGACCTGCCAATATAAATTATAGTTTAATATTTTTGCTTCAAAAATTTAGAATATCACGAACATTACTTTACTTTTATTATAACATTATTAGGAGATTTGTAGGAGTTTTCCAACGAAGTTCTGCGAATTTCAACTCTTTTCATAATATCAATTTCATTACTACAACTGTGATGTTATTGAAACTCTATAGGATGGCTTGTGGGAGTTTCCTTAAGGAGTTCAGCGAATTTGTACCCTTTTTGTATAGAAGTTCAAAAGTCGTGATGTTATTAGGAACTGCATTTTATTAATCTTTATTAATTATGAATTATTCTTTCGAAAATTCATAACTTCACTAAAACAACTATAATATTACTTAAACTCTATTAGAATATTTGTAGGCACTTTTTAACGAAGCTATGCAAGTTTCAATTATCGATTTTATTGACTTTTCAATTTCAATTGGAAACTCAGTGACTTTCCAAGATTTTCACGAAGTTATGACTTATCATTAGAGAGTCTATTATAATATTTTCTTTCAAAAATCCATTACTTCACTAATACAACTTTATTAGTATTTGAGGTCCCGTGAAGACTTTTGTAGGTATTTTCTAACGAAGTTCTGCGAGTTTCACCTCTTTTCATACAGTAGTTTAGAAATGATAACCTTTAATTTGAACTATATTTCTTCTTTGAAACCTAGAATTTCTAAAAAGTCAAAATTTTGTTCATACAAGTTTGACTCCAATGCAACTCTATAAGGAAGTTTGTGGGAGTTTTCTTAAGAAGCTCAAGAAATTTCAACTGTTTTGATGAAGAAGTTATGACCTTTTAATTCGAACTCCTTTTCGTCTTTTAAATTTAAAAAAAAAAAATGTAATTTGATTGTTACTAGTTGGATCGTGTTGAAACTCTATTACAAGGCTTGTGGGAGATTTCTGAAGTTCATAAAGTTTTAACCCTTTTCATCGAGTCCTAGGTTATGACCTGTTGTTGGAAATTATATTTTAGTATTTATTTTCCAAAATTTCGTAATTTCGCTAATATAGCTTACATGATGTGACTATACACACTTCCTATATTAAGGAACATGTATTGATATACTGAAACTATATTTCTTCTTAGAAACTTCGAAATTTAAAAAATCAAAATTTTGTTAATACAAGTTTAACTGTAGTGGTATTTACTGTAGTTGAATTGAAAAATACTCGACGCGAGGGAAAGTTGTTACCGTTCCTTTCGGTTAAAATTATGTGAAATTACATGAGTTAAAAATTAGTTAAAATATAATAGGAATTGACTTGTTAATAATAAATTGCTCGACTTACGTTGTAATTCAATGTTTCTTTTCGTATTTTGACTCTGAACCTACTGAATGCAATTTAGTTTTCCGAGGAGGTATTTCTTGTATACCGTATTCTTTACATTATATTTATTTACGGGAAAAAGGATAATGGGTATAGTGAGTAGGACGAAGGCGAGGGAGCGAATTTAAGGTGCTATCTGATTTTCAAGCACTCTTAACAATACGTAGGGCTCTGTGTGTGACGCCATGAATTCTAGGACACTTAAAAGCCCTTCAGTGAAGTGACCTTCCTTCTCTATACGTAGCCCTTCTACGACGACGAATAATAATTTCAGGGGCGTAGATTAAATTAATTTATATTTATTCCGCGTCGTCAGGGCGCGGAAAATGCTAAGAGAATATTGTTGAATTATGATTCACGTTGTAGCGTTGAAATTAAATCGATTGTCAACCAAAATTTTGCTAACGGAAAGCGTATTATACAAATGCAACGAATTGGTGAAGGAACGCTATGAAATGGCGAATGGGCGGCCAATTTTTTTGAGGGTTTTTACGTGAAAAATTTTAGATTTCGATTTTTATGTCGGGCGATCAAATAGTATCGAATATAAAAGTCGCGACATTAAACACACCTTGAACGAATCAATTGCCTATAAAACCAATTATCTAGAATTTCGACCGGTAACGATAGAACCTGCGCAGCACGTTGCCGACTGCGAATTTTTAAAAAAAAATATATCGAGAGCAATTCACAGCTGGGCTCATTTAAACTGAATACAATACCACCCCCTCCCTTTCTCTATAAGAAGCTTTATCTTTAAAACTCCGAGAGACAAAACGGCGAGCACCGGGCGTTTCGTTAATCTTTGGTTTTCGGCTTTCTTGAAATTTAATCTCGATGATACTCCAGTTTCCAACGGAGCTTTTTGTATGAGTTGTGAAATTTTAAAGTCCCGCAGTCGTCGTGTGAAGTAATAATAATCGAAAAATGTTAGGGTGGTAAATGCGGTGGAACTACATTCGTTAGTTTCAAGTACACTTGCTATCTTGAAATAATGCGATCCTTTGTAAAGGGATTTCAGCGTATTTAGAAGTGCATTTTCTGAAAAATGCGCTTTGTTAATGATATCCTTATCCGTTTATCCTTCCGGACTTTGTTACGTCGTTTAGCAGAACGTGAAAAACTATTAACTCTCGCCGGCGTAAAAACCGAATAAAAAATCCCTTTTCTTTTATTCTTGAATAACTTACATGCACAAAGTTTTCTCATAACTCGGAATCCCGCGAACAATCTCCTGAGCGTTTTTGCGAAGGGAATGCACACAATAAATGTAAAGAAACATTCTAAAAGCACAAAACGATAATTTCCAGAAGTTATTCGAATTCCGAAGGAGAAAAAGAATATCAACGGGATCCGTTAAATTTTCATGGTGCTCGGGCCGCCTCGGGATCGGGGGAAAATGCATTAACAGTTTGCTCTTTGTACCTACTACATTCCTCCGGATAAGCGCCCGACTCCTTTGAGAAAATTGGGGAGAGCTATATTGTTCGGTTATAGGAGGGATTAGGTCGGGGATAGTGCGCGACATTTTTCGATAGCTCGGGGAGATGTGGCGGATCTGCGCTATAAACATTATACATAATTGCGCTATGCGGAAGAGATACTCTGCGAATAGTGAGGGATTTGAAATTTGCAAGTGGGATGCATCTCTTATTTATTCACAACAATTTTGACTCGAATATTACGGAATTTTACGAGAAAGTTTTATTTTACGTTTCAGTTTACTTGGCGCTAAAAGGTTCTGCGTTATATCAGACTCATACTGATGCTCAGGTGTTTATTTTAGCTATAACCACGATTATTTACGACGTTCAATATTTTAAAGTTGAGAGTAATTGAGGTAGTAAGTGTGTTATTTTATTGGGTTATTGCTCGAAATTTATTACATAGTGTACATACAAAAATATCTTACAACAAACAATTTTAATTACAAACCACAATGAAACGGTACAAAATTTCTATAAGAAATTACCCGTATATTCAGATGATTCAATATTTACGTGTGCGATATTCGAATAGTTATGAGCTTGTGGGGGATTTGGAAATCTTATCAAGGAGTTTCGGGGTGTGCGCGAAACTGTACTCATTGTCTGAGGTTCTTGAAGGATTTGATATTCTTATGATTTTTGAGAGCGAATTTAGGATTTTTGGCAAAGGAAAAAAGTCGACCATTAAATTTTACCAAGTGGAAGTCGTAGATAGAAAGTGCAGGTTTTTGGAAACATCTAAACGTTTAAATAACTCGAGAATACAAATAGGTACGTAAAAACAATAAGGAGCCAAAACGAGAAAATGTTACCATATATATTATGGTAGAACGGACCAAAATATCTGATTTGATTCGACTAAAAATAAAAGTAGATTGTGGCGAGTAATATATTTCTTGGAATCCAATATAAGAACGGATTTGTTAGAAGAACTTGTGATATTAGTAAAGTTTAGCTCAGTTTCAGGGGTCTTTCTTCCCAAAATTACTTATTTTGAAAGGAAATGTCGAAACATGATTTTAACGTTTTTGGAGTAAAATTGAAATATTAAAATTAGTTATATAGGTACTTATATATAATAAAAAAAATTGTCTCAAGATTTCTAACATGTTTCTACTTAAAAATCAAGGTTTTTCGACTGATTGAAGCGATTTAAGAAACCAACGCGATCGATTGCTCTGATTTTTAAATATGTAGTTGTATACATGTATGGCTATCATGTAACATAGAATCTAAATGATCAGTTGCGAATTTTCCGATTTTCAATCGATTTTCTAACTTCAAAAATCGACTTTTATATAAATATCCGCGATTTTGTTACTTTATGGACAAAATATGTTATTCTAGTTAGTAGGGTTTTTTCCCAGTTTTTTTATATATGAACCATGTCAACTACGGTTTCTTGATGTTTCTTCAAAAAATTTTTGGGCCAAGAAATGCCACTTTAAATTATAAGATTATTTTTTGTATTATTGAGACAATAACAAACCAACGTGCAAAATTTCATGATAATATATTTTTTCTTTCTATATAAAAAGTAATTTTGAAAAATTTTAGTTACTAGGACCTCTTAAGAGAAGAAGGTGGATAAACAAACACATTTTTGACAGAGCGCCTAAAGTACGACTAAGTAACAAAAGTGGAAGTAACAAATTCACGATATAACAATTAGTAAGAACTGAACTGCGTAGAACTAACTGCCAACAGTCATCTGATCACTTAGAATAGAACGTTAACAGTGGCGTAACAGCTCTGCAACGGGCCTGTTTTCGAAAATTTTGCCAGGCCTTAAATCAAATAAAGTACCTTTTTTTCTTTAATGAATAATAGTTTGCCCCTTTTGGGGCCACACCCGAAATTCTTGTTCCTAAATATGTTCTGTTATTATTAATAATAAATCAACGTCCTAACTTAAAATTTCCAAGGCGATATTACAAGAAAAACAACTATTGTTACGCCTATTCATCGATTACGGAAATTTCAAGGACTATCGGTGGGCAAAAAAGAAAAGACTCGTTAAAACAGAATTATCGTTAAGATAAGAAACATGAGGTGTCGAGATTATTACTTATGTAATTCGCTCAAATCGTCCAGTGCCAGTATACCCGTTGCAACCGCCGAACAAAGACGGTTAACGTATTTGTGTTTGTAAAGGTGTATTTTGTGAGTGAAAACCGATGTTTTGCTCTTGAACTTCCAAAGGGCTAGTAATTATAATTTCGAAAAGCAAATTGTTTCACTGTATACTTGAATATTTTCTAAGTTTCATTGAATTTATGTGGCGCTCAAACGCTATTTGTGGCATTATTTCAGTCTTGCACTTTAACCAGGGGGAAGAGTCCCCAGAAGTTTTTATTAAGTATTTCTTCTTCAATTCAGGGCTTTGATTTTAGGCTTTATTTTTAGGTTAAAGTCGCTCGGAGGAGTCCTCGATTGGCGAGGAATAGGACCCGCACGTGACACGAGGGATGAGACGCGGGCTCCAGGAAACCCTCGGTAAGTGCTAGCCGCTGGCTTAAGTATTTACGAGGTATTTCGAAATCATGGTAGTTTTAGTAAAAAGGCAGTTTTCAGCATTTGATACAAACGAATTCTATAAATTTTACAGAATTAACTAAAGGGTACTTCTACCGTTTATTGAAATTTATTATGCCTTTAATATTTCGCAGTTATCTAAAGGGAATTACTCTTGAAATATCAGTAGTAGACGTTTATGTCGGATTTTCTCTCCATCCTATCCCTAGGGTCGGAAAATTTGAATCATGTTAGGTAGCAATGGTTGACAATTTCTTTCTATCAGCTCTTGTGGTTTCGCCAAGAGTGAGATAAATTTTCTTTAGTACTGTATAATATAACACTTCCATGCTTACCTTCGAGAAGAGAAAACGTTGTTATCACATGTTGTTTGTTATGTACCAACGGTCGATTTAAACGTAAAACCCTCATAACTAATTAGGCTTAAACAAAAACTTCATCCTCGTAGCTGAATTGGCGTGTCGGGTCGAGTCCCTAGTAGGTATTATAATATACGTTATACGTGCATGTGGCGGACCGTGACAGCGTCTGTCACGATCACGTATTTGGATTAGAGGGTTAGTTAGCACTCGAAGAGACGGGAATAGCGGGACGCGCCATTCACCGGTTCTCATATCCACGTCAAACAATTCGAGAATTGAAAATCGGATCGCGATTAATTGGAATAATAGGAGGACGGTCCGGTGGGCGGGAGAACGTTACGTAACGGGCGCGCTCGCGGTAAAAAACCGGGAACGAGTGGGATACACATGTGGCGGTCTTTCGGGTCGATGGGATTTTTCCAATTTCGGTCGCTTGATCGATGCCCGTAAAATTATTTAATGACACTTTACAGCTCTAACTCTTCTGTAAGGCTGTGGAGTCGCTTTGTACTGTAATATAAAGTGAGAAAAAAATTGCTGGAGCCTTTTGATAGGTCATAAAATGGTCCTGGAAAATTGGTTAGTGAGAATACACACAGGGAAAAATCATGGATAAATCCTTATAGAAAAATTGTGCCCTTTATTTTATTTCTTTGAAAAAATGTTGGGGAATGTCCTGAACGTGCCAGATTAATTAAGTTTAGTCCTGAATTAACCGCTATAAAGGACTTTTGCTATATTTTTAGCGAGTCCATTAAAATAATCCTTCAGAATTTGTTTCTAAGGATATATATAGTATCGTCAAATCAATATAATATTCAACCCTAAACTAACCACTATAAAAGAATTTTGCCTTATCTTATGTGAATCCTTTATAGTAATCCTGGAAAATTCGTTCATAATGGAGTATAGAGTACCAATTCATTCCTGAAGGACTCTTACTTTGGGACCTCGTTTTAAGTGATTTTTTAAAATCATTTTAGGAAATGTCCTGAAGGATCAAAATAATTCGGTTAGATTCTGGACAAAACGTTATAATAGAGTTGTGCCTTATCTCATGTGAATGCATTAAAATAATTGCGCTTGTAAGGAAGCATGCATTATCCCTAAAGGTAATTTTGGATAATCCTGGAATAGTCCTTGCAAGAATATCGTGGACTTTGTTGTGTTAATCCTTTGAAATAATTTTAGTGACAGTCTTGAAGGATAAAATTTAAATCCAAAATCCAGTGCTATAGTAGAATCCCACATTCACGCTTGTGAATACTTTCAAGTAATCCTGAAAAGGTCGTTCCTGGGGGAACAAATAATATGAGCTCAAAAGCATTTTGTATAACCTTATGTTTGAATAACCAAATTGATATAAGAAGATTTTAAATCATTAATGTTGTCCTGAGGATTCAAATTAATACACTTTAATTGTAAACTATCCTGTAAAATTCCCTTATCTTATAGGACTCCCTGAAAAGAATCTTGGAAGTTTTGTTCATGCAAGAGTATAGGATATCACATCAAAGTTTTTTGAAAAATCCTTTACATGTCCTTATAGGAAAATCCTGTACATTGATAATTAAATTTTTGATATAACATCAGGAGGTATCCTGAAAGATCAAAATTTTGGATAAACCGTTATAGAAAAATGGAGTTATACCTCATCTGAATGCATTAAAATAATCTTTCAAGATGCATTTGTGAAAAATAATTTTGACTAATCCTGGAACAGTCCTTACAGGATAATCATGTCCTTTGTTATGTTAATCCTTTGAAATAATTTTAGGGACAGTTTTGAAGGATAAAATTTAAGTCCAGAATAACTGCCATAGTAGAACATCGCCATAACTTTTGTGAATACTTTGAAATAATCCTAAAAAAAGTCGTTCCTGTGGGAGCATATAATATCAGATCAAAATCATTTTGAATAACCTTAGGATACCTTAACCTTAGGTTTGAATAACCAGGTTCATATAAGATTTTATTCCCTGTTAATTAAATCATTAATGTTGTCCTGAGAACTCAAATTATTACACTTTAATCGTGAACTGTCCTGAAAAATTCCCTTCTCTTATATGACTCCTTTAAAGTAATCCTGGAAATTTCTTTCATGAATGAGTATAGCGTATCACATCAAAAATTTTTGAACAATCCTGTACAAGTCTCTATAAGAAAATTATGTACGTTGGTAATTAAATTTTTGAAATAATATCAGGCGATATCCTGAAAGATCAAAATTTTGAACAAACCCTTATAGAAAAATTGTGTTTTATCTCATGTGGTTGCATTAAAATAACCTTTCAAGATGCATTTGTGAAAAATAATTTTGACTAATCCTGGAACAGTCCTTACAGGATAATCATGTCCTTCGTCATATTAATCGTTTGAAATTATTTTAGTAAAAGTTCTGAAGGATAAAAATTAAAGCTGGAATCTCGCCTTAACTGAGGTGAATCCTTTGAAATAATCCTGAAAAATTCGTCGTGAGAAGGTTATAGTGTATGACGTCAAAATTATTTTGAATAATCCTGTATAATTCCTTGCAGAAAGAAGGTGTACTTTAGCTATGAAATTCTTTGAGAAAATAGGATACGTCCTGTAGGGTTCAAGTTGATCCAATGTAATCTCGTTATAAAATTTTTTGTTTTGTGTAAAGCGAATATTTGAAACGTTTTAAGTAATTTTCTGAAGGGTCAAAATAATTGACGTTCTTATCATGTTTCATGAAAGAAAAATATACGAAGAAGTTTAATTTCATAAAAATAGATATTAAATATCATATATTAATATTAATTAAACATAAGGAAACCATAGTGTTTACGAAATGGCGATCGATGGTTATGGCGAATGCGCCACATGAAGTGTAGCATTTTAAGGGGCTTCGTTAATGGTTAATGAAATTCACTACATTTTTTCCTGATTTATTTGGGCACCGCCCTCAGGCCCTAAAAGGATTTGACAATTTGAACTAATGACATTTGATGTCATCTGGTATTAGCCAATCAGGTGCCTCTAATTCGAGCGCTGTTACCGAACAATTAATCTATAATTCAATCTTTAGGGTTTTCCACGTTTCTTTCTAAACATGAACGTAACTTATAATAATGATTTATTTAAAAATTGAACCATAAAGTATCGATTTCGATACAACTTTACGCATCACATTTTCTCAGCACAGAGCTGTCGATATCGAAATTTAAGGTCCATCCTTAGTCATTAGACAGTGTTAACAAAACTTCTGAAAAGTCGAAACTTTTCCCGGCAATTATTAAATTATCCCGAGCGAGAGCGGCATAGGCCCTATATTATCGATCATCGCGCCCTTTCCGCCCTCAAAGCGTTTCCCGACCGAGAACGCCTTGTAAAAGGTGAGCGGTAAACGCAGCCTCTCTACGTATTTCCCGGACCCAAACCGACAAAGTAGAACGTAATAAAGACGCCTGATGAAGGATCCGCCGCACGAAATGTCGAAAAGCCGAAACTAAGTGCCTTGTGGTTTATTGTAAGCGACCGCCTAAATTGAAGTATGATATTATGTCAATCGTCCTGCCAATCTGGGCATTTCGGTGCGGTCTCGCTTTTGAACCCCCCAAACGCTGCTGGATCTTCCATCATGTGTCCTGTGTCAGGCGAGAACTTTAAAATGTAATGGATTTTTCTCTTTCTCTCTCTCCCTCTCTGTGGCATATTTCACAGACTTATATATCAGATACGAAATGTAACATGGTAACTTATAACGATGTCGTGGCATACAAATTGGAATTATGTTGAAGAATGTATGTACCTATTAATACTACAGAAAAACATTCCCTACTGACAACATTACCATATCGAAGTTCAGTTCGTTATTGTAGTGTTATGAAAACAGTTTTAAAGTCACTCAGCGTTAACGGTCTTCTATTTTTAAACCAGGGTGCAAACTGTTTAATATCTACCGCCTGCAGGACTGATAAAGAGACAAACTTCTGTTACAATTCCCTTCATCTTTCGCTATCCCATTCTCACAAGAGAAGCGATTACCCCTATTGTACTCTTTCAAGGTAAATACACGTGTATCAAACCCTGGACTGTACATATTTTTGGACAATTCCCGTGCGAATAACGGCAGTAGTTGGCCGAAACGTTTAAACAATTAAACTGCAATTTAGTTCAACTTTGCACCAACAACGGGATCAGTAGATGAAGTAACTTTTACATTAGCGGAACTTTCTGTCTGGACGCATCTGCAAATTTGTAATTTCGTTAGCAACGGCGGGAAGCAGAAATTGTTGGATATGTAATTGAATTTATTTCGAGTTTTGCTTGGATTATTTTTTAGTCGGTAATTGTTACTTTCAGCTTTTCGATTTTATTTCATTACTTACGTACTTTTAAATATTTAAATCAAGTACTGAAGGATGTCGAAGCTGGAATTCGATCACGTACAGACAGTGCATACATATTGTGCATAATATAAGTAATATGCAAATATTGTGCAAACATGCGCTAAGGTGCTCAAGCTATTATCTGAACATATCGTATACTGGTTTATAAGTAAGAACTCTTGGGTTTATTAGATTTACGGAAGTTTCAGGCATTTCCCGCTTAATTTTGAACGTAAACGAGGGGGTCTCGAACAAAGTCCAAAGGCACTTCTGGAATCTCAAATGACCGAGACCGTTTTACCAATTTAAGGTGTTCTCGGAAATTTCGCGAATTTTCCGACTGTGGCGGTTTCCGATCGCGCATTTTCCGACCGCATCGTACTCGTGGGAGCTTATCTAACTGATTTCAAGGAAGATCCGCGAATTTTCCTGCTTTCGCGGCTACCAATCGCGTATTTTCCGACCTTCGAAGAAGCTTGACCGACCAATTGACATCGACGCCGAGAAATCTGCGAATTTTCCGATCTTCGTGAAGTAAAATCGTGCATTTTCTGACCGTAGAGTACAAGTGGAACTTCCATTAACCAAATGTGGTAATCGTAGTAAATTCGCCCTGGGCTGCGACCCGTTGTACGTATTACATATAATCACTAACTAGTTTCATGCTTGCACCTGCTCTTCTGATTTGAATGGCTAAATATTTCGCTTTGATATAATCCTTATTATAGGCAATTAACTATTGCGCCGCTTTATAAATAAGTTTCTTTTCCGTATACTTGCGGTTTACTGCCTCTTTATATCTGGTTGCTTATTTCAAACAATAGAAAGTCTAAATCATGCCGAAAAGGTGTTTGGAGGTTCCTATGGAATTTTGAAAGGTTTGGAATGGCTTTAAAATCAAATTTAGAAATTTTGAATGTTACAGCGAATCAGAAGTGTAGATTCCAGGTCGTAAAGTGCCTCCAGTGCCTTAAAATCGAATGTAGGATTTTTATGAAATTTTAAAATTATTTTATTTTCCTTTGACCAGAGAGAAAGATGCTTTCTCGTTGCAATTTCGAACAATAGAAAGTTTGAATAATTCTGTAACAACTCTAGACGCTCCGTTAGAATTTTGAAGGGCCAGAATAAGTTTGAAAGTGAATTTTACACGTTACAACATTTCAAAAATTCAGAAGAAAGATTCCAGAGGTGTAGGAAAGGCCTACAATACAAAATTCTTGTAAAACCTCAAATTACTATGAGAGTCTTATAATCTAATTTAGAAGTTTTATTTTCCTTAGAAGCTCCGAGGACGATGGAAAAACCTAAATAATCCTAAACGGTCTCAAGTAGAATCTGTAAGTATTTTCCTTTTCATTTCAAATATTAGTATCTGAATCATTGAATCATGTCCTATAAAATTCTATACTAACTTCAAAATTTTAACAGAGTGGTATATGAAATGTCGCTATTTATTTTAACCACCCAAAAAATATGAATATACGGATTTGACGACTAATTGTCGATTTTATACCTTTCCTACTCCAACCCTTAGAAATGCTAGGGGCTTCTTACCCCTACAGCATTCCTTTTCAAGTTATACGTGTACCATGCTTAATTGAAATTGCTCCAATCATTCTAGAATTCATTCGGAATATAAATACATGCGTACCTACAGGTCAAGTAAAACAAAAGGAAAGACTAACACCTTTGCCAAAGTTTGCAAAAAAATCACGAAGTCTGCCGTCCTAACCTTACTTTTTTGACGTACTAAATTAGTTCACATGTTCTAAAACATGTCTTAAAAGACTTGTTTGTTCGATTGTATTAATGCAAACTATAGAACTATGAACAAACGTTCAGATGTTAGAGACAACCAAACCTAGCGAACCCTTGTGGGGACGACAACATCGCTCATTGTTGCCAACGTAAAATATGCGAGCGAGATATTTTGCTCATCTTAGTTGATTCATTACTTTGAGTATCAATAGTGCTATTCCTTCTGTAGCCTTTTGTTCTTTGTTGGACCAGTGTAGAAATATACTTAGTTTCCAATTAATTCCCCTCTTTTCTTCCTAACATAGCATAACATATTTGACTTCTTTGAAGTAAAATAATATTTTCGAATCACATT
The DNA here is from genome assembly GCA_963576515.1 of Cryptocephalus primarius. NCBI lineage: Eukaryota > Metazoa > Arthropoda > Insecta > Coleoptera > Chrysomelidae > Cryptocephalus > Cryptocephalus primarius. The sequence continues at coordinate 11,868,019 of OY754941.1, forward strand.
TAAACCTTGAGCACGGTCGATTGGACGCGTATGGAAACCTGCATTGTTATTTCCACCGGATATCACTTTGATTAGTTTAGTGCCAAAAAATGTACCGACATATTCCCGAATCGGATATCACCCGCCATGTAATGTATGTAATATTAGCTACCGTAGTTTGCATAATAGCATTATCGATAAAAAATTGTGTCGATGTCGATACTAAACGAATTATTTTAAATTAATGAATATGACGAATGAAACATTGCAACGAACCTCGCGACTAGCATATGTCGTCTGGGCAACGGCCACCCTTTTTGAAAGTTCAGTTGAGGCGACTCTTTTTCGCTTTAGCATAGCGTAGTGAGCCCAAAGACTAATTCGTAGCTTTCCTGGCTATCCGACAATTAATTGGACCGGATAATTTCCATTGTTTCACGCCGCCGGCTCGGAAATTAAAATTAACCGATTTAATTCCGTATCTACACTGATTTTAAAAGTAAAGTTGTTAACGTAAAATTCCATATGCGAAAAGAGTGGAAATATTTCGTAGCCGGTCCTTCGGGAAATTGTAATCCTAATATTCTAAAGGAGGATTGACGTGTATAATACGTATAATGAAGGGACGAATAAAAGTTATCGAAACCATAAGAAGAAAATGTAAAATTCAAACATTTCACGTCAGTTATTAAATTTCTCTTTTCCTATCGCCTGGTTTTGTTAATTTATTTTAATTGCAAGAAGCTTTTAAAGGACATATTATTTACTCAGAATTTCAGTGTTAATTTACCTTAATTTGTAGCTTACCTAAGAATGGACCTTCTTAAAATCAATTAACACTATCAGAAATTAATCATGTTTAATGTTTTAACAGTATATTTGTGATTATTAACCAATCAATAACTAATATCAGTAATGTGATACTATTTAAATGTATGGTGTACCTACGTAAAACAGTATTTGCGATTAAAGATAACCTAAGGTATTAATTTAGTAACAACATAATTGATTTATCGATATTGTATAATTAATCGCTGCGTTATACTCGTAATTATAATATTAATAAATCTATTAGACGATTTCTATTGTTATACCGCTATTATATACCTAATTTTCATAGCCCGGGTAGCTCAGTCGGTAGAGCATTGGACTTTTAATCCAAGGGTCCAGGGTTCAAGTCCCTGCTCGGGCGACCCTAAATTTTTTTGTAAAATATTAGAAGCACAAACATTTTTTTTATAATAATTTAACCTTGTATTAATGCTGAATACGTCTAAATGTCTATTGAAACGTATCATTGCTTAAGAAGTTTCCGCCGCTGCAACATTGCGTGCATTTATTTTGTGAACATCAAGTACAAAATTTAAAATCAAAACGGGGGTATTAAATGCAATGATTTGATAATGTATATAATTTTATTCTACTCTAAGCATTTATTGACGTTATCTCAGCTCATTTATTAGAAGAGGTAATTTACATGCTCAAATAATGCTGAAATAATTTAAAATAATGCACAAACCTTAGTATACAGGGCGTTCAAGTGTCATCAAGTTTAAGAGAAAAGTGCCCAAAGTATTCAAAAATTTTCGTGAGTATACTGGGTGTTACATTGTTTCAAAGAAATAACCAATTTCACTTAGTTTTTATCAACTCGTTTTCGCCCTTCTTCCGTTTGTCTGTTCGGTACAAATTTTGTAATCGATTTTACACTAGCTTCTAATTAGATACCTGAAATTTTGAAAATAGCTGATGACAATGCAATATTAGCTTGTTAGTTAGAAGAAAAAGAGAAAAGAGAAAAAACTTGTAGAGAATTTCAAATTTAAAAGAAAGAAGCTGTAGGATCTCCCGAATAATTTGAGTCATGGTAAAAGGCACTACACTCGCATAAATCGGAATCCAAGCATTATCAACAATATCTGTTGGGATAAACAAATGTATCTCGGCAACAAATTCCAGTACAGCATGCTAAAGACTCATTTTTCTCATCATAAGAAGGACTATCTTTTAAAATGTTTAAAACAAAGGAAAGTCTCTTTTTAGAGTAATTATTACTAAAAACAAAAGTGGTTTTTTGAGTTTTTCGCAGTAATTAATTTACGGATTTCCTTCTAGAAAATCTCATTTTATACTTTTTTTAGACCCTCAAGTCACTTCTATAACTTTTTTCTGTATAATAAACACCTGAGTAATTAAATCAAAAAACTCGAAAATTGACAAATTTTGAACTTTAACGGTTTATTGCAAAACATCTACCACCTCTATGGACCATCAAAAGACGTAGAGGGGCTTACAATTTTTTAATAGAACTTTGTCCTACCTTCTAAGATTTTCCCGGGCTTTATCATTATGAAGATTCTCGGTTTCTCGGTGTATAAGTAAATGATAAATTTACGTTTAAATTTAAATTGGTAAAAATTTTAGTTCATGGACCAATGCCATGTGATTCTTTCTGAATGACTGACATTATTTCATTAATTCAGGGCCCGCCACTACAACACAACCGCGTGTATAAGTTTCGAATTTTTGGCGAATGCGCACAAATTCCCGTCTTTTAATTACTTCGCAGTTTAAACGTGATTTGAACAATTTCGACACTCCTTAACAAAAACGTTAGCCTAAATTTTTTCGAAAGAAAGAAATCCCAAAAAGATTTTTGTTTCTGCTCACCTCCACGTGAGGTTCGTGTAGGGCCACTTCTGCCCCCTGACGATGAACCTCTTCCGCCTGGTGGCGCCCCCCTCGACGGTCCACTCCCTGTCCGGCACGCCGCACCTGGGCGTCCTCATCAGGGCGAGCGTCCCCTCGTCGAGGCGCCCGGTGGCCGGCAACCCGGCGAACTCCTGGAGCTGGCCGAGCGACCGACGGACCGACTCCTCGGTGCGCAGCGCGAACGCGCCATCTCGCGACCTCGGCAGGTAACCGAAGTCGGTGAGGTACTTTTGCTGTAACAGGAAGAAGAGAGGGGAATCAGTCGAGTTCGGCCCGGGGGCGGATAGATGGCGGTAGGGGGAATACGTGGGGGACCGACGTTGGGATCGATGATGAAAACAGGATAGGAGGGAAAATACGTCGGGTAATGGAGAGTTTTTGCGGTATTGAGTTTAACGGAAATCAACTTGCGCGACTATTTCTAAAAATCGCTTATGGCGGTCAAAATTTCGCTTTGGGAAATTTCTTGTAAGCAAAAATTACCGAAAAAGTGCTTGCTTGCTTATATCATGGAAGATATTGATTGCATCGCGTTGCTGTGAACGGGACATTTGTAGAGAAGAAAAACACGTTCAAAGCGGTGTTTGGAGATCTTCATTAAACCATTTTTAACCGAGAACAGCATGAAAAATTACCTTTTTCAACATATCTCTAACTTCGCTCATTTTCACTATGAAGCGAAGATATTTCGAGAAATGATAGTTTAACCCGTAATGGTCATACCTCTTAATAATAACGTATTGGTCATATGGGGTCAAAATGACTCCATGCAGAAAAATAGTTGCCATTAGCGTTCTATCCCATCTATTAATGTATATGTTGGGAGAGACTTTAGTTTAATGTCTGTTCTTTTTAATCTAATAGATTTTGTCTATATTGTTCAATTTTAAAATAGTACAAATTCGAAAAACTAAAGAAAAGATTTCACTTTTTATAAAAAATTGCATAAAAATTTAATTTTTACATTATGGAAAAGAAACCTGTGACACTGTGTTCTCGAAATAATATAAAATAAAAGAAGAAAATAGTGTTAGTAAACTTTGCAAAAAGTATGTTTATTTTGAAGTCTGAAGTTACCAATTTTAGAAAAATCGTTTAATCGAAAAGTAGGGTTGAACATGCAAAATAAAGTCAAAGAACGCATTTTTCCCCAGAAAAATCATATATTTAATGCTTCACAATAAAAAAATACAAGTATTTTATAAAGAACGAAAGAAAATAATATATGCTCAATGATCAATCCTGACCACCACAGTTGATACACATATACATCCTATGAGTCCTTTTTTTAACCAGTCTTCTCTTACAAAGTCTACATCTTTGCCAATTTTTTAACTGGATTTTTTCTTCTGCGACTGGCTCTGAGGTAATGCCCAAAATTGATGAGATAGATAGAACCCTCCCCATAGATGTTTTTATAAATTTCATCCTCATCCATGAGAGCACTGCTAATATTATGAGGTCGAAGATTATAAGCCATCTACATACACATTATACACATTATAACTAACAATTATTAACTACAAAAAATTGTTTGAGTATGTGCACTAATGCTTACGTTTATAACTGCAATTTAACACACCAAGGGAACTTTTTGTAATTTCGCAACCTATGGTCATATAGGGTCAAATTGACCCCAGTAAAAGTTATGTATATTTAGAAAAGTCTGGCTTATTGAAGTAACTTAAAACAAAGACAGATATCGCCACAATATCGATTTTGAATAGCCTATTTAAAGAATATACAGCCCTAAAGTTACCCTGGAGTCATTTTGGCCTCTAATGCCCATAAAGGGTTAATTGCATTAATAACTCGAAAAAATTCGATATTTGTCGCCTAGAGAAGGGATGACGACTCCAAAGCCTCGAGAATACGGGAAGTCTTCGATTTGTTAATTCCCAGACTTTCTTTCCTCCTTTTGAAATACCGTGCCTGCTGATTAGATTCGATCCCTTCAGCGGCCCACTCGATCGGAATTATTTTTGCGCGCAGGACAGTCCCCTTATCTGAGAGGCATCCTCTGTACCTGCCCGAGACGTTATTTCCGTTCTGCTCGAACGCGCGTTCCGCCTCTGCGGGCCGTCTGCAGGAAATACCATTTTAGAATTTGTTTGGGCGCCACTTGCTAAAAATTCTCGCGAATGAACTCCGTTGCACTCGATACGGGACACCTACGCTGGATCTCCTGCAATTCGCAGGTTACGGAGCCGGTCGGTTCTATTTAAGCACATCCTCCTTCTCGCTTCTGATCCAGGCGAATCCTAGAGGAGGGAAGAGGTGTAGCGTTTCGCGTATCGACGAAAATATGTATGTTATTACGAAAGAAAGCTGACATTGGGACGAAAATGAGACGCTTGGCACGAGATCAATTGGGTACGGGAAGTAATTGACAAAGGCTTTTGTTATGTTTTATCTTTTTCCGTGTCTGCACGTCTTCACTCCCTTTCAGGCGAGACGAAACTCGACGAAAATATTCGAACTGTCTCTGAAATTTCTCTTATTAATTCTGTTTTAGCTTGTAAATCATCACGAATTGCTTTTTGAAATGTCATTTAACAGTCGGTGAATGTCTGGGGAAAGAAACGTCTCATCGCCTCAGGAAAACTAACACTCGAAATAATTCGAATATAAAAGTATCAATATTGTGTTATTTCAACTGTAGCCAGTCACACATTATCATTCCTTGTAAGAAACCAACAAGAAAATCATGGTATAGGAAATTTGGTCAAGGCTATAATAACGACGAGGATTGGAGTGATTGGGATTAGTATTTTCCGACTTGATTAAGCTGCAATTTTCTATGTAGACAACTTATGTCCAATAAAAATCTACTTTAAGAGTTGTCAGGTGATACTTCATAATCTCTTTTAAAATGCAAGAGAGTTTTTACTGAAAAATAGGTAATTTGAGCCAACAGTATGCCAACAAGTAAAAGATAATTTGAGCCACGGTCTCAAAATTCTAATTTCAAGGAAAACCCGGGAAAATACACCAAACTAGACATTAGACAAATCACAATATAATCGCTGAGAATTCCGTACCTGAGTTTTAGAGGTTTAGAAAGTTTCAACTTTATAACTAAAGGAGTTATGACTAAGTATGCAGCAACCTGGCGATTACCTAGGCATTTCCAACGATTACAGGTTTCAAAAATTCATGGAACTTCATGGAAATGTACTTTAGAAATTGAGGAATTTTCAGCTCTTTAACTCACGAAGTTTCAAAACGCTAGGGGTTATACGACAACCTGGCGCATGTCTAGTAATTTTCACACTTCTAATACTTCATAAAAAGTTATCTGATCTTCAATTGAAACTGCACAGAGTAGGCTAGTGGTATGAACCTTTGGAATTTGTAAAGTTTCCACTCTTCAACTAAGAGTTTTGGAGTTGAAGCTAATTATGTAGCGTCCTAACGCATTTACAGCAATTTCTCACAATCACAATTTTTGAAAATTCCCTAAAAAGCGGTTATAATTCCTAATTTGCTAAAACTTCGCTTGATATTGCGTGGAAATGTACCTTACAAGTTCACAAAGTTTTAGCTCTATAACTCACGGAGTTTGATAGTTGTGGCTGATTATAACCTGAAGAAATTCTAACAAATTTCACCAATTTTTCATAAAAAAACATATTTCATATTAGGTTACAATGGATTACTAGAGGTATTGTAGAACTTTAGAAATGTTCAACGCTCTAACTAAAGGAATTTTAGGGTTGTAATTCATTATGCAGCAACCTGACGCATTTATTACAATTTTCAAAAATCTCAGATTTCAAAATTTTTTCAAAAAGCGGAACTCCGCAAGATGTTTTATGAAAGCGTACCTTAAGAGTTCAGTGAATTTTAGCTCCTTACCTCACATAAGTTCGATTATACGGTAACTAAGGCACTAAAGCAATTTTCGCGTCACCCATGTCTAATGATCCATAAAAAAGTTATCTTCAATTTAATTGAAAGTATACATACTTGGTTACTGGAATAAACTTCAGAAGTTTGGAGATTTTCAGCTTTCTAACTAAAGGAGTTTCAGAGTTGTGCCCGATTATGCGGCAGCCTGACATAGTTTCACAGATTTACAAGACACTCAGCCCCTTATTTCGCCCCCAAGGGTAGGTGTGAGATAAAACTGCAACAGGGGTTAATTGTAAGGGAGGGTACGTATAACAAATTTTCTGTGTCTATGAAAATTTCACTACAATAATAAAAGAAAATTTATTTTGATTAAGGGATGATCCCTACTAATAAACATGAAAACTAACTGAGAAATGAATAGTTTGTCTGTTATTAAATAGTGAGTTTCGTTTTCGAAAACTATTCCTTTTAGTCGAACTCGAAAAAAAGAGATTTCCTAAAGAAATTGGTCATTTTAATGTTATCTCCCCTTTTTTGCCCCTAAATGGCCACAAAACACCCCTTGAACCTATGAGCAAAGTACCTGATAGTTGAAGCTACAAAAAGTCTCCGTGACGTCATGAAAAAAAATGAGCAGTTTCCCCGGAATTCGTTTTCAAATAACTTATTTTCTGTAGTACAATCAGGGTGGTGAAATGTAAAATTCAGGGGTTGTACCCTTATATAGTTATGATTTTAAAAAACAAATCACTATATCAGCATTTTTTTAAGGGCGAAGAAATTTTTAAGGGAAATTTTGTTATACAAAATCGACGATTTTTAAATTTACGATAAAATTTCACGATTTTTCTTTGAAGAGTTATTTCGAAAAAACTGATTTTACCCAAATTCACCCCCTAACTGAACGTCCACGCAAAAAACGTGTTAAACAAAAATGGGGCTAAAAATTCAGCATTTCTAAAATTGTTTTGTTGCTCAAAATACAGCTTCATTGCACCCTCGACGTTTTCCTTCCAAGATAAATAATTTTTAAATCAGTATAAATATAACTCCAATATACAAAAATCTATCTTTCCTGCAATGTAATAGCATTTACCTTACCCTTACATTCAGAATAAAATTGCCCAGATTCAACCTTCAACATCTTATTTTCGAATCTATTAAGCTCCTACTCGTCTCGTTACATATCATTATTGTATTTACTATACGTAGTAGTGTCATGCACTTATTATCCGTTTAATCCTAATGTGCGCGTGATTAATATTATAATGATATAACTGGGAATAATAATAACGATGAACTGATGTGCATGCCGGGTACTATATTATTGTAATTATGGCCGCGACTCTAGTTTCAACGATAACAACCGGGCAATTTATCATTTCGCCTCGTGGTGTATCAGATATCAGACTCGTGGAATATAAAGGAATCCAAGGCATGGCCGTAATCCGGAGGAGAAGAACACCGGATCACCTTTTGGTGTTTCAATGGTTTTTCCTCTTTCTACTTTGAACGTTTAATGCTCATCTCTCATGGCATAGCGTTAGGAATTTATTAGCTATTCACCGTATGAATATACCAGCTTCATTATGCCTTTTGTCCCTTAGGGACGGTATAATACGTCTAATCATGTTTAGTGTGTAAATGCTAATAATGGTTGTCCATCAAAGGAGATGTCTGATAATAATGCATTAGGACCCTCTCAGCCACTTCGTTACCCCCTCATTGATGGATCAAAAGATTATTGGCCGTAAGATGAGACTGCCCGAAGTTAAGAGATTATTTTGATTACACCTTCGTTACTAATTCAGTTGGTTTTCAAGCAAGTCTTAGCGGTGATTCACATTTCCATATAACGCTTCGTGTTTGTTTCTTCATCTCGCCGTCTTTCGCGTTACGGTCCTGCTATGAGTTATGATTATGGTACATGGAGCATATTGCTCGTGTGTTTTAATTGTCGCAATTACGTAAATAAACACAAGAAAAACTGCAATATTTCGCTCGAATCATGTCTTTTCTCCAGAGGTCGATAACTCCCTCGTTTACGATACAAAATAGTCGTTAGTGAAAGTAGTGCGCTTATATGGCGCGAACGACGTCGAAGGAAAAACGTAGTGTCATTAGTAGTGATCATTTCACATGATCAGTCTTGCTCGCAAAATGTACCCAGTGGCGAATAAACGTAATTCAGGAAACTAGATCGCCCTGTAGAACTTAAAAAAAAGAGGCGCTCTCGGCCGTGCCATCGTTTCAGCTTTCAGGCTCGTGAAAAGCGAACGCTAAATCAAATTAAACGAACGGTGCTCCTCATTAATTTGAAAAAATGTCTTGCAGCTATCACCGTGCATAAGTCTCGAGAGACAAAGAGTGTTTTACAAGCATTAAATTAATGTCAACGTCTATTTGAAGAACGGACGACTTCATAATTTATGGTCGAAGGAGGGACGGTAAGAGGAGCGAAAATTAACGGATGGAAATTGAAATTACCCCTTGGAAAATATGCACACAGTTTAGGGATTATTTAGGAAGAGCGTGTTTATTTCTGGACTTTTGATAGATGTTGCATCAAATTGTCAAATTACTGTTATCACGATTACTTTAGTACAAACTTCCAGGTCTTCTTTGTAAAGATTACGGTAATTATCCGCCTCCATGGCTTAGCCGTTCCCATCTTTTTATGGATCTTCCTACATGACTTACTACATGCTCTTAAGTCGCATTGCTTTACGAGTTTAAGCCACTTGATTTTCTTTCTTTTTCATAACTGTTTTCGAAGATCTCATTTCTCCTGTTTGCATAGTCGCTTATTTGCGTATGTATTAGGCATCGTTCATAAACCAAGTAGAAAACAAATATTCTGAAAGTACCTGTAGAACTTTAAACAAGAAAACTGATATCAAAACGAAATTTGGAAGGAGTATAGAAAATTTCAAATTTCAATTAAATTTTAACGTTACAAAGAATCTTAAATTTAAATTTCTGGTTCTTCTAGAGCCTTAAACGGCTTTAACAGCTAATCTAGGAGAAATCCCATTGATGGAAAATACAATTTTCCTAACTATTTTATTCATATCATCTCATCATCACTTACTAGAGTTTTCTAACTGAGCTCTAGGTTCTAGAAGCTTTCTCATAATAATTTCAAATAAAAATCACGCTAAAGAAAAATTCTCAGATTTGCTTTAAAATTTTAAAAATCAACGGAATTCTAGGTTTATGAGTAAGTACGTCAGGTTGTCATACAATCAGATACAACTATGAAATTGCATCAGTAATCGCTCTGAAACTTTCTGAACTCTTAAAGCACACTTCCGTTAAACATCATGCGAAGTATGAACGAAATGGGGGTAGTAATCTCTTTTTAAAAAAATTTCAAAACTTGTGATTTTTGGAAATTGCGTCAAATTGCCACATAACCAGTTACAACTCCGAAACTTCTTTGGTTAAAGGACTGAAATTTATTGAACATCTGAAGTATATTCTAGTAAGTCAGTGTATGGAGTTTCAATTAAATTAAAGTTGAGATAATTGTGTTATGAACTATTGAAAATATGTGTTTGGTGAAAATTAGTAGAAGTGCGTTATGTTGCCATATAACCAGAGACAACTGTCAAACTTCGTGAGTTCAACAGCTGAAAATTTCTGAATTGTTAAAGCACAAAACAAAGTGGGAAATTTCAGCAAAATCGGAGTTGTAACTAATTTTTAAGGAATTTTCAAAAACTGTAATTCTGAGAAATCGCGAGAAATGAGTCACGTTGCCGCATAACCAGTCGCAACTCTGAAACTTCTTCAGTTAAGAAACTGAAATTTATTATAGTCCTCAAGCATGTTCCAACATTACATTGTGTGAAGTTTCAATTAAATTGAAATTAAGATAACTGTGTTATAAATTATTGAAACTGTGTGATTAATGAAAATCGCTGGAAGTATGTTAGGTGGTCGTACAATCAGGTACAGCAATGAAATTACATTAGCTACCGCACTGAAACTTTCTGATCTCTTAAAGCACACTTCTGTTAATCATTAAATTGCAAGTTGTATTCAAATGAAAAATTCTTCCATGATTCCTGTTGTACAACTTACAAATGTTAGACTTGGATGGCAATTTTTGCTTGGTTGAAATTCAAAAAGGGATTAAAATGTCTTGGTTAGGACAACAAAACTCCTTCAACAAATATCCGATTCCCTGCCATTTTCTTACGTTGCTTCTACTAAATTTAGCGTGGAGCTGCTCTAATTAGCGTAGAAAAGAAGCCTATCCGTCATATACGAGGAGGAAGGGCCATAATTTCGAAATCGGTTTCCTTTTCTGTAAATTGGACGTCTGCTGCGGTCGTCGTAATAAATCGAAATAAGAATTAATGATTCAAAACGCGTATGTTTCTGAGTATGGAAGCATGCGACTGCACCAACGACAGACCCGAATGACATTATTAATAATTTACCAGTGCTTTTATGAGCATTGTGTCAGCGGCGTCCGGACGTTAAATTATTTACCTTCAAAAATACGCCAGACGATCTATTCTGAACATATGAGGCCAGTAGGACATTTTAAGCCGAGGAAAAATAGTAAAATAATCATGGAAATTAGGCCAAAGTTTTATGTTCTGTGGCAGGAGGCAAAAGTAAGAGTTTACTTCAAAAAATCAAACCAAAATGTATTCAGCAAAGGATTTAACGAAATAATTGACGTACTAAGTGCAACATTATAAGTTGTACTTAATAAGAATCATTAAGACACCACAGAAGTTCAAGGAATTTGCTGATTTTACGTGCGTCTCATTGCTTCATGATTTCATAAAACACGTGATACTAAGGATAATTCACATTATTCTAATATCGTTACTCACATTCCAAACACCATCTCTAAATTGTGTCATCGATTTTGACGTATTTGTCGTAGTTCGTGCCTCGACAAAATTGTGACAACCTTGGCTTCACTAAAACAGGAAGGGTTTGGAAATGCGTCTGTGAACACATTGTGTCTGGCGCATTGTATTACTCATGATCGTACAAAGGTTGAAATATGTACAAGACAAATCATAAAACTGTAACGATAATCCAAAGCCAAAAAGTTAACGTTAAATAAAGCAAGTCCGAAAAGATAACACGCCAATGAATCTAACACGAAGTACTTGGGAACTTTAATAGGGTATGAACTCTCTTAAACTTTGGCTATGGTATAGGGAACCTAATGGGAATAACTTAATGAAGTTTCTTCAGGGAAGGATTATTTACGAAATTTAAACAAAACAATACTTAAACGCAGTAACTGTAGTTTGGAAAATACTTTGCCTGTAAAACTTAATTGAGTAATTTGAGACGTTAACGAACGTATGAGGAATAGCAACGAAACATCAACGTAAGTTTAATAGTGCACGAAGTATCAACTTAATTAATCAATGGGGTTCACTAATGACAGTGATATAGCACCAAGTTAAAAAATTGTAATGATTTTGTAATTTCTAAAAAATCACCTCTTTGTTTCAAATAAAGACCAAAGATAAGAATGTTACTCTCAGACGAGAAAATGGCGTTCTGTCATTCATGACGCTTTGCTAGACTGTGGCGGTGTCAGTAATGCCTTGGAAAAAAATTCCTTTGACTTCCTTATTTCTTCTTAAGAAAGTGATTGCGCAGTATCATTTTTATTCACCTCGGCAAGCCTTTTCAGCCTCTTGAAAGCTATGGAATCTATCCCAATGACATAGTCAGATCGATATGACTTCCACCTCATTTTCTTCGTCATTCTAGCTTATTTCTTCCTCTTTTTCTGCTGAATTTTGAGCTGAGTAATCGGTGGTTAAGCCGCGTCATAACCTTTCGTCATTCCCTTTACGATCCTTAACAAAACTATATCTGCTGCAGCCTGCCCCGTTCAGTGTCTCCAGAACAGTCGTCGTGAAGAGGAAATTATACAGATTGAACTGCAAATTATACGATAAGCATCGATTGACTTCCGCCGTGAACAGCTTTGTCGTAATGTCGTTACGCCGCGCTTCTGCGAAGGATGATAACTAAATATTTGAGTTGATTACCGACACGGGTGAGATTATTCTGATATTGCGAATCGAACGAATGATTGCGATAATCATCCTTAGAATTTTTGAATGACATAGTGCGGTTGTAGTAATTATTGCAAACAAATTTAGCAGAACATGCGATCATCGAGGGGATCAATTGTAGATGTTGAAAATTAAAAATGTAATCTGCTATCACCTTTTGCATGTTGCATAAACGATAATTATTGCGAAAAAGACATTTCCTTGCTTTTTCACCTGTAGTTAAGAAAATAATGAATGAATTATTTTTGTGGGTACAGAAATGAAATACGTTTAAAATAAGCTCTTATAGAACCCAGTAGGTCGATTTTTTGGCGGAAAAAACGTGAAAAATATGAAAAATAAGGCTTCCGAAATGGTGGTAGTTCAACTATCTTGCTGCCATCATCAGGCTTATCAGTTCTGTATTCCTATTAAGATATACGCGAACCAACAAAATATCCCTTTAGATCAAAGGAATCCTCGACACTCCCCTCGCTTTTCGAATTATAAACTTCCCACTCTACCCCTTTTAACTTTAACTAAGCTACATTTGAAAAACACAACTCCTCAAAACCTAAATCACATAAATTAAAAACTGTTACCCTAAAGCCCCAGCTTAATTATCCTCACGAGTCGGAACTAGCAACCTTAAATATAATTCTGCTATTTTCTGACCAATAAACAATCGTTAATTTTTCACCAGCCACTAAGGCGCGTTGCTGCACACGACCCTTAAGCAGGTGTGAACAGAAACCGGATCAGTAGAACTAATGTTATGCAAGATTTTTTGATTTTGGCTATTTACTAAGCAATTCGTTTTACAAGCCATTCTTGTGAAATTTAATAGCGGTTTAGACATATTTTTCTGATTGACCAGAAACTAGGGATTTGAAAATTAGGTTGTCAGTCTGGACTGGAGGTTAATTTAATGAAGAGAACCATTTTGACGTTTGTTCTAGGTTTTTGTAGTAGTAAGAGTTTGTCTATTTGTGGCTTAACTCATTCGCATAAAAATAAGTCTGCTTGTTAATTTGAACTAATTAAATTCGTAACACATGGTTTAGTGTGTTATGTTTTGGATTTTAAATGTGCCCCTCTTACCCTGTGAAGCTTTTTTGGCAACTAACTCTACTATGGTTGCTTGGTATGTACCTACTAATGATTTTATGAGGTGTAAATAACTAGTAAGCTTGATGGTGACTACCAGAAACCGATTGACTAAAAATTGCTAATTTCATAAAATAGTCACTTGAGAACGCGTGCTGTCTTGGCCAAATTGGCTACAATGGCCAACTTTGACACTTTGAACCACCTTCTCTTGTTGGATTCCTGTTGAGGCCCGATTCTTTATTGTCTACAACAATCCACTAAAAAGTGTTCATGAATTGGAAACTGGAAGATTCTCCAAACCTTCTCAGAGATGCTAGCACATAACAATCGTTAAGGTATATTTCAAATTGTTATTGTTTTGTATCTATACGCTCTTCTTGCTTGTCCTATTGAACTATATCCTGAATGTTTCCCTTGTTGAAATAAATTGTTTGTCCATAATGAAGTCAACTGAACTTCAGGTGGGATTCAGGTTCATGGATTGGAAACTTGGAAGATTCTCCAAACCTTTTCAGAGGTGCTAGCACATAACAATCGTTAAGGTATATTTCAAATTGTTATTGTTTTGTATCTATGCGCTCTTCCTAGCTATCCTATTGGATTATATCCTGAATGTTTATGTATCATCTCAATCGTCCTGTTTTAACTTTAAACATTACTGTCTCTTAATTTAGAAATTAACTCCACTATGCTTGCTTGGTATGCACCTACAAATAACTATTTTAATAGGTGTACATAACCAATAAGCTTGATGGTGACTACAAGACTAAAAATTGCTAAAATCGTAAAATAGTCACTTGAGACTGCGTACTGCATTCATTTATATTCTACACTTTGAACCACCTTCTCTTGTTGAATTCCTGTTGAGGCTCGATTCTTTATCGTGTATAACAATCCATTAAAAAGCTATTCTACGTTAAATTGTCGACTGTAGGAGACGAGAATCCTGCCTACCACGTCGTTAAACGAATAGAAACAGTATTATGCCCATCTTCGATCTTCTCTCAGGGCGCACTTTACAAGACGCACAAGCGAATGAATCGGTTTAGTCACAAAGGAGCACACACATGCAACTGATAATTAAAGTGGTTAACCGCATTATACGATAAATAGATAACTTTGAAATCGTCCAGTTAGATGATAATATGCTTAAATGGAGTTTATGTACTCGGTATGGTAACGACACCCAATAATCGACGGTTGCCGCCTTTTCCTCTGTACATAATGGAAGTACAGGAGAAGGGTTTTACCGGACGACAAAGAGAAAATGGAAAATAACGGAACACCCGTTGATCCCCTCAAGTGACACCTTACTGCTTTAAGTTTAATCATGAGACGTAACGTAAATAATTCTTTCCTAAAGCACAAATTATTTTTGGTGCGCAATTCTATAGTGGTAAATACAATAGGTCTATTATGAGGGTATTGGGACTGCATCTATGTAGAGATAGCGAGGAAGAAATGCAATTATTAGGTGACTAATTGACTAAGTGTGCCAATTAATTACCACACTAATATCATTTGTAAAAATAACAAAATAATTGATCATTGTAGGAGCTAAAATTAATATCATTCGTAAGTACCTCCATGTAACAGTAATAGTCGTTTACCCCTCGGCACCACCCGTCGTGCTTATTGCACTTTTTCGAGTGTTTCAGGTCCTGGAAACGTTCACGTTTTTTTGGGAATACAGTGAGGAACGTAAAAGCTCAACGGCCCATAATCGAAATAAGTCAACAATACACGCATTAAATCTTTTAGAAATCGGAAAAAATAATTCGTTTACGTTAACTTAATGTTGATTGAAATAAATCTGCTCCCCTGCCAACGGCGACGATTTATTTACGGTTCGTCCACGACCCGGAAATGAAACGAAAACGAACCATAAGTAAAGGCTCTTAAATTTACGAAGACAATAAAATTCGTGAAATGTTACCTCACCTCGAAATACCTGCCTCTGAGAGTCGTAGGGTTCGGTATTCTGAATCCTGGGCTTATCTGACCGTGCCTCAGCATCTTAACGGACACTTAAATGTTTACGAATTTTAACGGGCGACGCTTACACGAGCCATAAAACGGAAATATGGTGGTTAGGAGAGGTAAAGGCGAATTCGAGGTGTATGTCCGTTCACCTTCCGTTTAGATCGTAGGTGGTTGTGAAATTTGCAACTAGGAACACTTCGACGGTAATGAACGTAGGGGCCAAAACTTTGTGGTTAAACACAAAGTCCCAGCTGTTGTACATACAGTGCCAGTTTCAATTCCAACATAGTCTGATGATTTTTCTTCTACAACGCTCAGAGATCCTGACAGATTTTTCTGCAATAATTGCAGAGAAGGGAAATTTAGATCAAAGTCTGCACCTTATGAAGTTTCAGTCATTATTTTCAGTCCTTCCTTGTAACCATTTAAAATCCTTCAGTAGGACATGCAATCATGTGATCAGTTGTGAAAGTCCGCAAGTAATTTCTTACTTATGTACACCTAACCTACTGCTGGTACAAACCTATTTTTGTCCCTCTTTCTGTTTCCAGCAGCACCGATACAGTTCAATCACCCATTTCGTTTTCAGGTCCAATCGATTTCCGTGAACGTAAAAAACGCATCCGAACCATCGTCACCTAGTCCAACAAAAATATGTTGTATTTACATTGAATTGGGCCAAACTAAAAATACCGCTATCACATTCTGATCCCGGCATGCGGGCCACAATTGCATAAGAAACGCCGTGTCTGCGGTCTAAATGGGAAAAAAGTGCGCTCTCGCTTAGGGCATCGAACCAAAACCTCCTGGCGCTCCATTGTCGCAAGGGGGCACAACTCGTTTACGAATACGGGGTGACGCGAATCTGATGGCTTTCGATGCTTATCTTACGAAGAGTTCCCGGAATTAATGAATCTCGATCTAGATAGCTTGTTTTGGGACAGAGATTTCTATGACTTGCATGCTCTTGCAGACTATTTGATGATTTCTAGGTAGGGATCTAGACGTTTTCTGTTTGTTGTCAGTAAACTTGATTTATATATAAATACGTGTAAGCCGTTATTAACCACCGCTCATTCTCTTAAAGGTCCCACGGATGGGTGATCAGCTTATCTCGCGTTGTCGTGGCTGCAGTAAATCAGGTAGCCGTTATCAATCCTCCTCCGACGTCAAGTGAGGTAAGTACATCTTTAATTACACTGCTTTTGCATATTTCAAGTATTTTATGACAACATGCAACTAGTCTTTGTATACATACAGTAACATACGTGGAACTTTGCATAGATTTGGTGATTTTAGAGGTTTTTAAAAAATATCCAAAGATTTTTCTATAAAATGTAGGAAGAGATTGCCTCTTAAACCAGGTGATTGCTAACTATGCTCTCATTGACGTGACGTCACTCGTTAGTAACCATACATAACATACGTATCTGCGCCATTAGATCTGGTGATATGTGTGGTGATTATTTGTGAATTAGTGCCTATTTCTTATTGTATGCGCAGATCGTTAGTAATGATTTTGACTGAGGTCATTTTAGACAAAATATCTTCACTGATTTGAAATTTCTTGTGATAATTACGATACTGACTTTTTTCCAAAAATCATTGGATTCCAAAGCTTCCTAATAAGAAACTACAACTAACTCTGCTAGTAAACGATATTCGATTGCTCTCTTCTATCTAGGATTACTGCTTTCTGTGATTCAAGCAGGCGATCGTTCATAAACCACGTGGCTCATTTTTGCTAGACGGATTCTAGAAGCTATGAACCTTCTAACCACAAAACTTGCTCCAGAATCAAATCTAGTAGGTTTACAGACGTTTCAAAAAACTCCACTTAATTTTAAAGAATCTAGACTAAAATAACTTCCGTCATTGTTGCCAACTTGAAATTTTAATCTTCATATAACAGTTTTCTGCCTATTCCTCCGACAGTTGGTTCCTAAGAAAAGTTGTGGTTATAGCTGGACTTCTGTAAGTCAAATCTTCATAGATCCCTTAGGAGACTTTTAGTTATAGTAAATAGGAGTTATGTAGTAAGGGTGTAAACTCAAATCTTTTAATACAAAGCGTATAAACATGTAACATCATTATTTTCACTCATATCAAAGCTGCCAAGTAAATACGTGCAAGTTTTTATTCTTATTCACTACATTTACTAATCATTTGTACACCATCATTTGTATATAGTATTTCTATAGTAAAGCAACGATTTTTTCTCGTGATAAACACGTGGAACTTGGTTCGCTTGCAGTTCAACAAAACGCCTAACCAACAGACGATTTACACAAGGGACACGAAAACAAGAAACGTATAGATTCCATAGGACAATTTTGATGCTTTGTGCTATGACTGTGCACCTATTGTTTTATCTCCACAGCATTGCCTGAAACATTTTTATTTTAAATTTTCACGTAATTTTCTATGAAAGAGCACCTTTTTGTTGGTGATAAATAGAATTAAAGAATAACTGCCAGTGCCATTATAATCTCAATTGATAATATCTTGAAATATAAATCCCCCACTTCACACACGGAGAACACAGAGAAATCTCTCGGCCGTCTGTTACGTCCGTCCGTTATAGTCTTAAGACTCGCCGTAATTTAATTGGAAAATCTTAAATAGCTTGTATATTACAAGGATTATGACAGTTGTGTCACAATTTATAGATTGTCGCTTCCCAAAAAAGGAAACTTTGTGCCTTTTGGTGTTATTGTCTCCATGCTACCATCATGGTTTACCTCGATGTGGGTCATACCACCCCGACGAAGCTAATAAGCAGAAAAACATGTCGGTGATTACCATTTTTTTGTCATAATTTGCTCACTTGTAAACACTGAACCGTTATTACTAAAGAATTCTAGTAACGAATCCTGGTCGCGGTCGTAAACACCTTTCTCCTTGTAAATAATTTTTTTGTGACATGCCACGGTAGCGACTCACTGTATCTTGAATTGTATTTAATTTTTTTTATATGGAAAAAACGTTTGGTGCGAATGCCATTGGGGACAAAGCGAAAAGCCACAATATGGGACTAAAATATGCCTCAAATCCAGCCACATGGGGTACGAAAGGTCCCTAAAAGTTTGTCGATTTCTCTGTGAAGTACACGCATTGGTCTAAAAATTGGAAAACAAGAAAGTAACCAAACCTTCTGTGTAAAAAATCGCCTCGCAAACATACACAGCAATGATTCACGATAAGAACGCAATTTGTTTCACCCGGTAAGCATTTCTCTTGCGACTCAAGGCGAACCGACTTGTCCCGATGTCCCGCTACGGATTTAAAAGTACGATATTTATTGCCGTTAATTGTTTCGTCCGATCAGAATTTAAACATCCTCGAAGGTGATCGTTCGACCGTATGTGAGGAGTCCTTACGTGGAAGTTGGCCGATTCCTTCGGTATTCGCTGACCAACAAGAAACCTTATCCACTGGCTGAAATGTCTTCGAGGTGAATGATATACGCGCCAAAAGGAGAGGGAAGCAAAGATTACGAAAGGTAGATAAGGTTGGAAACAGGATAATGCCTACTTAAGAACGTGGCTTGTGAACCGATGGAAGCGGATAAAGGGTTGTTTAAAATCTCCAGAAAAGGATGAGTTGTTGAAATCTTCTCGTGCGGCACTTCACATTAATTACCACGACAGTTCCTGTTAATAACGACGATAATAAATAATTTAAACGTGTCTACTTTGCGTTGGAAGCGTCGTAAGTTCCTTTCTCATGCAAAAATAAATTTATTTTTCCTTTTACACAATGTATTACATGGCATTTATTGTACAGCATCACAAGCAATCCACATGACATTAATAACAAAATTCCAATTGGTGTTACAGCAATGCCATTATCGCGAGTCGCATTGCCAATTATCACTCTGTAATGATATACGTCTCCTTTATTAATTAATTTTGACGCCTTGATTAATTGGAAAAATAACCCTTGATTTACTTTCCACTGAGCAACACACACAGTTTGTTTATTTAATAAATAAATGACACATTAACCTTGACCACTTTAATAGAAATTAATCGTAACAGATTCGTGAGTAAAACACAACAATTGTTTTTATAAATTATAAATTTTCTTAAATGGCCTTATATTGCTAGAAGCTGCTTCAGTGTAATTTCGAACATTAGAACGTCTGGACCGTGCTAAAGAAAACGTTGAATATAAAAGGGAGGTTACACAGGTTCTTATGGACCTTTTTTTAAAAAGGTGTAGAATACAAATTACAGAAATTCTTCAAAGGAAAACTGGAATTTCTTTCTATTTTTAGAAAATCAGAACAGGTTAAAATTGAATCTAGAAAGTTTATGGAAATTTACAAATTTTCATAAGGACAAAGAAAATTATCTTCGCTACAAATATAATCTATGACTGCCATAATAGAATAAATTCTTTGTCCATTATGAAGTCAGACCGCCAACTGAACTTCAGGTGGGAAGTGTTCATAGATTGGAAACTGGAAGATTTTCCAAACCATCTGAGAGGTGCTAATATATAACAACCGTTAGGGTATCTTTCAAATTGTTATTGTTTTGTATCTATGCGCTCTTCCTTGCTGTCCTATTGGATTACATCCTGAAGGGTTATCTATCATCTCAATCGTTCCTGTTGTAATTCTTAACATCACTATCTTCAAGAATCTAGAAGGAAGATTCTGTGAGTTTTTTCTTCGAAACAAAGTTCCAATTTCATTTTACTTTTAAACGTTAGAAAGTGTATGGAATAGAAACTTCAGAGGTTCCTCTGGAACCTAAAATGACTGAAGGTATCCTAAGATCGAATTTAGAAGCCTTGTGAGAGTTTCGAGGATCAAACAAAACATAGATTCTCCTGAACGATCTCAGATATGTTCTAGAAGCTTTCTAGTTATAATTTCAAACAATAAGAAGTCAAGAGTTATGTGAAACAAAACTGAAGATTCTACGGGTTTTTAATGAAACTTTTTTCAGAAAGAGATTGGAATATAAATTCCAGAAGTTTTTCCAGTTCTTCAGATGACAGAAAGAGTCTTAAAATTGAATCTATAAGTGTTGCGGAAGTTTCATTTTTAATTAATTGTCCCAAGATCACAGAAAATATCTAAATATTCCTAAACTGTCCCAGATGGGTCTTGAAAGTGTCTCATTGTAATATCAAACAATAGAAAGTCTGAATCATACTATAGAAAATTCTAGAGGTTCCATTGAACCATTGCAAGGTCAGAATGTGTTAAAATTAAATACAGAAGTTTATGGGAATTTCAAACGTTTTAATTTTCATTCTAAACATAAGAACAATTCAAGAATTTAATAGGAAGATTCCAAAGATTTTACAATTTATTTCCAAGTGAATGTAGATGGTGTAGATGGAAATAGAAACTGTCTGGTGGTGATGCATTCAATAACATTGCTTCAGTAATATTGACTAAAGTAAAGTACGTGCTTTCGCAGGTGGCAAAGTCGTAGACACAGCATCCATTTATCACACATTCTTATACAAAGCACACGCCTACCTGAAGTTTTGTTTTACTTCGACGCGCCAAAAATAAAATTTCTGCACGACTGAAATAACCTGGAAGCAAGGAAATACAAGCGGAGCCGTTGCTTAGATCAAATGCATAACTGACATTATGGCGATATTTTAGGTAAAGATATTTTTGTGTGTGTACGGCAATACTGCATAAATAAATCTCAAAAATAGAATATGCACGTAAGTACGTAACTACTCCTTGAACTATTTCGTAAAGTATACGAAGGAGTAACTTCCGTAAACAATGTAGCAGAGATTTATTTGTGAAGTACTTCCACATGTGCACGCCCGTTAATGGCGTCGCGTAATCTCTTCATTTTTCGGGTTGGCAAACGAAAATTTGGTGTCCAGTTTCCGCAAATTTATCCTCTCCCTGAGAGGTTCTCGACATGAGGATGAAATGTGAACTGAAAGATAAAGGAAGAATCTGCACAATGTCTGCTTGTCGAGACCAACGTCGTCTTGTTATGCTAGCCAGAACAGTCAGCCGTCAACAAATCGGGCTCGTCTCTTATAAAAGCATATACCTCGGTACATTAACATCTGCTTAAATCCAATGAAGGGAACGACCCGCCTTTGTCTTTTTCGGGCGCCGGATGGGACCGTTTTCGTGGCGACGGCGACGACGGTTTCGCAGCCAAGTTAGTCATTCGATTAAATTTTCGGACATATCGTGCGACAAAAAATTGGAATTAATCATTTCATTAATTTCGGCGGTTTAATTAACCTTAATGGTTTCGCGGAAGTCTCATGATGTATGGGTGTATAAATTAGCTGTCAGGGTGGGTTACTACACCTGTTTATGAAAATAATCGATGGAAACGGTCAAATTGAATTTTTAATTGTAAGGAGTGTTAAATATGAGAACTTCACATAGTCGTCGCTAACCAGTTTACAACCGTGTAATTTATGCAAGTGCTTCGCTCTGATTGGATTATTTAGAGATTTTAACACCACTGTTATAAACTATGTCAAACAGGATGAAGTAAACATTTACACGCCATTAAGGGAATGTTACAAACAATTAAGGGCAATGTATATGTATGACTCACCCTTTAAATAACGATAGTTTCGCATTCAAGGTATTATGCTGAAATTTTGACAATACGTTGTGAAGTCTAATGTAGGATATAACTTTTCGGCACCGGACGCCCTGTTAAAATTCTTAACAACACCAAAAAGGCGTCTTTCCTTAATTTTTTGGTACAAAATTTACTGAAATAATTGTTTAATCACAAGTTTGTAGGAAATTTTCGATAAAAATTCCTGAAAAAAGGCAGTAAGTTGGCAAAACCTTTGTCAGTTTTCTGAAAAATGTGCTTTTCAACCACAATATGTCTCCCAAGAAAATTTTACTTTGAAAATCATCCGTTGTTTAATCGTAATTCCGTCAAATTGCGTTCTAAAAATCTTTAAAAAAATCATGGGGTTGTTCTTCATCTCCTTGCACCACTTTGAATTCTTTTAGAGTTCAAAATAGTTATTCACATTAAAAATATGGGTTATTAGCTGTGATTTAGCCGGCTTATTCTCGAAATATCTGAAATAATTGAGAAGGGCTTGTCTTTCGTTACTTTGCTAGTTTCCCTGAATTTTCCACAATTTTCTTTCTCAAAAAGAGGGTTTTTTAGCCGCAAATATTAGCGCCTTTCGTGTAAAAATCTGAAAATGAAAGGATGTGTATAACTGTCACAACTTTTTGAAAAAAAATCTTAAAAATTCATGTTTTCCAATTTCTGTTGATATTTTCATTCAATATAATTCTTTTACTGCTCGCATTAGGGAAGCATTCCCTTTCGGCCTCGACTATTATTCGAACAATCTCATTTTGGAGCATCTTGGAAAAAAATCGCCCCTAGTTTTGTGGGTCAAAATTTAGATTTTCGAATTTTGCCACGAAACATGCAGAATAGGTTAGGAAGATGCTTTTCAGTTGCGTGGAGAAGTTTCAGTTGGTTAACTTTAACAGTATTCGAAATACCCACAGTTTTCGAAAAAAGTGGAAACGTAGATTTAAAAACTTTGTGTCTATGGAACGAATGGATCTTTTCGTATAATTCCTCTACTTTTAGCATCAGCGAAGCACCCCCCCCCCCCTTCGTTTCGTTGAAAATCTAATTCTGGAGCATTTTTGGAAAAAATGAGAATCGAACATTCTTTTCTTGCGAGTTAAAACTTAAATGTTCGATTTTCATCACGAAATTTCTGTGATAGGTTAATGGGGTGCTTTTGAGATTTATGACCGAATTTCAATTGGCTCAATAGTTTCCAAATCAATGTGATTTTCTTTAAAAAGGACGAACGTTATTTTCAAAAATTCAGAGATTTGAAAATATGTAATCAGCTGAATTCAGTATAGCTCGAATTTGTGGAAAGCCTTCGAGCATTAGATTTTCCTGTTAATCCGTAACTGAAAGAACATGCATCATAATCTACAGAAGGTGTGGTAAATTCATGCGAATTTACAGCTAATCATGATTTAATTTTGTAGTAATGTTATTGGCGACTTCAGAATTAGTCAAATGAGCCTTGTGAGGTTTTAAATTCGAAACAATTGAATTTCCTTCGAGTTTTGTTTTATTGGAAGCACCGTACGAGCTTTCCGCGCGTCCGCCCTTGCAGCAATTTGGCAATTCGTTCAATTAAACGTCGAGTAGTGCGCCGCGGTATCGTGCATGACCTCCGGTTAGGCCTCCTGTCTTTTTATTGTCGTCTGGCGCGAGTATTTTTGCAGCATATCGTGCGGCCAATCAAGAGGAGCGACACTTTTTGGCCGGATGGTGGCTCGACGAGCGACTTTCCGGGAATTAGGGTCAAGAATCTAAGGTTTGGTCATTAACAGTAGCGGACAGAGGCGCTCATTCAACACGCCCGTTCGGCCACATGGACGCGCTTTACTTGATTTGCTTATTTGGAATCCACTCGCGATTTTTATTAATAGCTCCATTGGAAATTTGTGGACCGTTACCACCTTGCGGTAATACAAATTGAGGGCTTGTACATTCCGGGCGTATCGTTTACGAGATCACAATTATTAGTTATGGTGCTGGGGAATTTCTTAGATTAATTGGGAGATTGTGCGTTAGAGGACGTCAAATTCTGGTTGGTTTGGTTTAATTAGGTAGCAGTAAACGAAGCATTTTAATGAAACGTTTTATACTTGTCTAAGGAAACAGACTTTAAGTGTATTTTCACTGAAAAAAGCATTTCAGTTTTTATTCCTCTTGTCCATTATTTAGATCTTGTTATGAAGATATGTGTGAAGTTAGCAGCGGATTTTGAACGGAAGTCATTTGCGCCAAAGGTTGTTTTTCATATGTAATGCAGTTGCCTAATGTGCTGCAACTCCCGAGTATAAATTCCTACATTTCCCTTCTTGTACCAGAAGATAGAAGGCCAAAATACCTACAAAACTGTCAGCAAGAATTTCCAAAAATTGTCAATAACAGTGCTATAGTGCCAGCTTCAATAAGATTCACATGTACTAAAGTTACCTAATATGTTGTAAGTCCGCAAGCAGAACGTTCTACATTCTCCTTCTTGTACCAGGAGATGAAAGGGCAAAATACCTACAAAACTGTGATGGCAAGAATCTCCAAAAGTGCCAATAACAATGCTATAGTGCGCGAGTCGATTATATGCACATGTATTGAAGTTACCTAATGTGCTGCACCTCCATAAGTGGAACGTTCTATATTCTTCTTCTTGTACCAAAAGATAAAAGGCCAAAATGCCTACAAAACTGTGATAGCAAGAATCTCCTAAAAATGTCAAAAACAGTGCTATAGTGCGAGCGTCAATAAGATTCATATGTATTAAAGTTACCTAATATGCTGTAACTCTGCAAGTAGAACGTTCTACATTCTCTTTCTTGTACCAGGAGATGAAAGGGCAAAATACCTACAAAACTGTGATGGCAAGAATCTCCAAAAGTGCCAATAACAATGCTATAGTGCGAGCGTCGATTAGATGCACATGTATTGAAGTTAACTAATGTGTTGCACCTCCGGAAGTGGAACGCTCTATATTCTTCTTCTTGTGCCAAAAGATAAAAGGCCAAAATGTCTACAAAACTGTGATAGCAAGAATCTCCAAAAAATGTCAAAAACAGTGCTATAGTGCGAGCGTCAATAAGATTCATATGTATTAAAGTTACCTAATATGCTGTAACTCTGCAAGTAGAACGTTCTACATTCTCTTTCTTGTACCAGGAGATGAAAGGGCAAAATACCTACAAAACTGTGATGGCAAGAATCTCCAAAAGTGCCAATAACAATGCTATAGTGCGAGCGTCGATTAGATGCACATGTATTGAAGTTAACTAATGTGTTGCACCTCCGGAAGTGGAACGCTCTATATTCTTCTTCTTGTGCCAAAAGATAAAAGGCCAAAATGTCTACAAAACTGTGATAGCAAGAATCTCCAAAAAATGTCAAAAACAGTGCTATAGTGCGAGCGTCGATGGGATTTACATGCATTGCATTTGCTTAAAGTGCTGTGACTCCGGAATCCTAACTTTCTTCGTTTCTCTTCTTATTTTATTTTCGGCAGCTATTTACGAATTTTTTGAACCAGACCCGAGACCTGTTTAAAGGGTTTCCCTATGGCTGCCACTTTGTCACGCTAAATGAACAGCAAAAAATATTTTCTCCGTGAAGTTAAATGTTTATATTTAATCAACTAACCAACCCTCCCATTAAGCGGTTTTATCTGTCTAGCGACTTTTCAAAATTAAATAAATAAGGCTGCACCTTTTTCTATCTCCTTGTGTGTGGGCGTGATAATGTATATTTATCGTATTCCGCGCGATGAAGAAATATGCTTAGTATCGAAGTAAACTGATAATCAATAACTTTCATCTCGTAAATAAATTCGTGTTATTATCTTCTTCCGACAGCTTAATCGCGTTCCTCAATCATCCGCCAACTTACACGACATTCGTATGCATGCGATAAGTTATGCAAGTGTAGTTGATTACTAGAATTTTCAAATACATAGATATTATGGGTGCGATTATAGCTACAATGATATTTTACAGTGTGTCCCATAAAGTTATGGTTTTTTGGTCAAGAGAACTAATTAACTCTGTTTGTATGTATGTTATATGTGCGTTAAACGGTATAGTTTTCAGTATAAAGTAACCATTATAAATAATATCCGTACAATCCAGGTAAGGCTCCGCAAAAATATACTAGCAGATATGTACACGTTGTAAAACTTCCATGGCGAAGATATTTACGCCTGAGAAATATTCGATAAAGGCAAAGCAACAAACAGATCTTTCTGCACTTCTTTTTGGTTCACTTATCGGTTTGAAACCAGTTTTAATCGAATACTGCACATTGGATAACATCAATGAAATGCAAATGGTCCGACTTTTAACATTGGAAAGAATTGTCCACCACTTTGTCAGTGAAACGCAGAAAATTTCAGTGGGCGTGCCCCAAGACCGACTCGCTAACGCACGACTAAACAGAAAAATACAATAACGTCTTGTGTTGAGAAAAAAGAGCGTCACTGCAAACTAGACCGTTCTGTGAAATTTACAACTTTCACGTTATGCAGTTCCTTTTTTCCTTCAAGGTTGTACTTCGTGTGTATGACACCGCTCGTGTAATTATTTAAAAGCAGTAAAGGACACCGCTTTGTCGGGTATCGGCTTTACATGTCTTACAGTTCAATGGTTTCGTAACTGCACCCGCTTTGTTCCTGCTTCTTGAAATATTTCTTTTCGCGTAACTCGCGTTCGCATGGAATATTTATTGCGTTTATTTATAATCAATCACGGTGGCATGCGAGGTTTTACTCCATATTTGACCTACATGCAAGAACACAGTTGTGCGAGTTTTATGAGAGACTAGGGTCCAAACCGCGAGTAGTTTACCCCCAACAAATCGACCTAACCGAAAGGCGTTAGGATGAAATCTGTTGGAATCGATTCGTCGTAACAATGTCAACAAAAATTAGATAACATTTGTTTATTCGAGAGGTTCTTAATGTGTTATTAACAAAAAACTTGCAAAATTATAATAAAAGTTAAAAAAATGTTTGGCAAACATTTTTTGTGTTATTTGGGCAGAAACTGAATTAAGTTGTGCCTCGGTTTCATAGCGTAACAAAATTTTAAAAGCGAAAACTGATATTTTATACCTATGTGCCATGAAAAATCTATTTTTATAGTTAGTAGGTAAAAAAGTAGTTATAAACTTTAATAATGCAAGACAGAAACTTTTTTCACCATTGAAAAATAAGTCCTAATAACCTTTTAAACAAAATGGTGGAGGATGTGATTTCAATTTAGCCATGTGCCATGAAAAATTAATTTTTAAAGTTAGTAGGTAAAAAAGTAGTTATAAACTTTATTAATGCAATACAGAAACTTTCTTTACCATTGAAAAAATCTCCTAATAACTTTTTAAACAAAATGATAAGGGATGTGATTTCAATTTAGCATCCTTGTTGCCTTAACGAGACTCAACGTCGCAAACTCCTAAAAAATCGCGAAAGTGGGCAAAATTGCATAACTTGAATTGATCCAAAGTAAAACCAAAACATTCTTTTATGTAACAAATATGCATATTGCATAAAATCATAACACTAATTATAAACACTACCGACAATTTCTCTCGATTATTATAAAACACTTACAACTCGCAATTCTCATTATTAAAATAAAATCGTAACCCCTGACTTTCCCTACTTTAAAATCCGTCATAAGTCAAGCAGACATCTTTACGGGCGACTAAAATTTATCACTCGCTACCGAGGCCTGTAAGTGATACGGTTTAAGTGCCCTTAGTTTACATTACGCTCGATATATCTTTACGGACGCGTGCTGTAAGCCCCAAGGGCCGTTACTGAATCCTTCAAATGGGCCGCGCTTCCTTCATACGTCGTTCTATTTACAAACTGGGCCCTTGCAGTTCTGATGGGGGCCATACGCGCCCATTAGCGTAGGAGCTCGAGGATAAAAACGGGGACTCGTCATCGTAGTGATTATCCACAAAACGTCATTATAACGATTTAAAACAGTTCATATGATATATTTTTAGTTACAAATAAACGTTCATATTTCATCGACTGGTGAATTTATGGGAAATGACAAGTAAAAAAACTCATCACCAAAAATAAATGTACAAAAAACATTGTCTAATCTCATTAACTCGTTAATTCTACGCTAATGGTTTCGGGATTGTTTACCCTCATCCCAGTAAAAAATAACATATGGCATGTATTATTTAACGGCTTTCATTTGCCATGTTCGGCGACGTAGAGTCGATTAGGCTGAATTAGTTTTGTGGGAATTAACCAGCTAATTTAAAATCAATAGAGCGCTTCCTCGATCTGTACAATGGAAATATTTCAAAAACACATTTGTCATGTATTAAACCTGATGGCATTATAGCACCCTTCTTGACTTTTTAATTAAATTACTGACGCTCAATTGTTTGGCTGCAATTCAATGAAATTACGTGGAATTTACTGCCACACACCTATGCATGTGTACGATCTTTAATAGGAATGTGAAATTTAATTGTAGATTGAATATTGATGGAAATGAAATGTCTCAAGCACTTAATTAATAAAAACACGATGAATGAAAAATCTATCATTAACGTTCCATATAACAGGAATCAAAGTAATAAATTAACTCGAATGAAGTATGGAGTTTTCCTAACTACCAGAATAGATTGCGTGCAGTAATCACTAATTTTTAATCAAAATGTGTCTTGTGGATAGAAAAAGGCATACGAAAGACTCTAGTACAAAAGATATTTTGTTGTTGTTTTGACACGCCACAAGGTTTCTTTGGTGTGACGTCACAAGTCAGTAAACACGTCGGTCGTTCAATATGAGAATTACAAAAACTTCGTCACGTTGCTGTATAGTCAATGACAACTCCAAAGCTCCCTAAGTTGAAGTGCTGAAATTTTCTGGATTTCTTAAGTACGTTCCTAGTAACCATCATGCAAAGTTCTATGAAAATTGAAGTGCTGACCGCTTTGTAAAAATTTTTCTAATTCTGTAGTTCGTGGAAGTTGCAACAAAATTGTCATGTGGTTGCCAAATTGGTCATAACTTCATAACCTGAAACTTTTTGAACTCTGAAATTACACTCCAGTAAATAATTTTGTGGAGTTTCAATTCAATCAAAGTTGAGATAATTTTTTATGAAATATGAGAAATGTGTGATTGGTAGAAATTACAAGAGCTGCGTCAAGTTGGCGTATAACCAACGACAACTTCGAAACTCACCAAGTTAAGTTACTGAAACTTTCTAAACGTTACCATTAGTCATTGTGCAGAGTTCTAACAAAATTGAAGTTGTAATCGGTTGGTAAATAATTTTAGAAATCTGCGATAGGTGGAAAATGCAATAAATTCGTCATTTTGCCGAACAATTAGTTACAACTCTGAAACCTCATAAGGTAGAAATTTGAAACTTTCTAAACTCTGAAGCTACAATTCAATAAACCGTCTGGGGGAGTTTCAATTGGAACAACATTAAGATAATTTTTCTACGAGTTATTGGAGGGAGAAATTGCAAGAACTGCGTCAATTTACCTTATAATCAACGACAACTTCGAAACTCAATAAGTTAAGGAGTTGAAACTTGGTGAACTTCTCAAGCGCATTACCAGTGATCATTATGCAAAGTTTTATAGTTATTGAAGCTGTAATCGTTTTGTAAAAAGAAATTCGAATTCTGCAATTGGTGGAAGTTATCCTCCGAACTCCGAAACTTCAAAAGTTAGATATTTGAAACTTAATAAACTCTGAAACTACAGTTTAATAAACCATTTTGAAATCAAATTTGGGATAACTCTCTTATAAAATACAGGAAGTGTGCGATTGGGTGAAAAACGCGTCTAGTTACCCTACAATCAAACTACGTAACTTAAAGCGCTGAATTTTTTTAAACTTCTAAAGCACATTTCTATTAAACATCGTGCGAAGTTTTGATAAAATGAAAATTCTATCCGCTGTATAAAGAATTTTCAAAATTTGTGATTATGAATATGTGAATTTTGTGGTCAAATTCTCAATAGAATAAAAAAATCTGTTCCAACATAAGTAAAAAAACAAAAGGTAGCTTAAAATACTATTAAATAACGATGGAATTGCTCAAAATGTCAAGTAAAACCTGTAGATTTGCTCAAAATTTAATGAAAATTGGCAGGTTCACCCAAAATGTTATGAAAAACGACAGGATTGCTCAAAATGTCACTAAAAGCAAAAACAAAATGCCCTTAAACGACGAATTATTTGCTTAAAATAATGTACGTTCCATTGTATAGAGTTTCAGTTAAATTAAAGTGGGGATATTTTTATGACTTATTGGAAATATGCGAATGGTGAAAATTGCTTGAAATGCGTTAGGTTGCTGTATAATCAGCTATAATTATCAAACTGCATGAGTCAGACATCTGAAACTTTCTGAATCTCTAAAGTACATATTTATTCATCATTGGGCGAAATTTCAACAAAATGGAAATTGTAGTCGCTTTTTAAAGAATTTTAGAAGTTTGTGATTGTTGGAAATTGCAAGAAATGCATCAGGTTGTCGCATAATCAGTCACAAACTTTTTTCAAAAAAAAAAACAAAATTACTCCAATGGCCCTTTTGACTATAGAATCGAAAAACCTGTGTGTTTCGAAAGTTCATTGCCGTTAGCCGTACGTATTGCAATGATAATTTTTATTACTCTACTTAAGAGCAATAGATTCATAAATCATTCTCGTATTACAACCTTGTCCGTATGAATAATTATGCGGTCGATATGTAGTGTTCCGTCTTTGATAGTCCTTTTTAATATCTTTTTTATTGGTACTTTCACTTGCGTCGCGATAAAAATTTAGTGCAAATGTTGCAATTAGAGGATGTGTAAACAGCTCGCTTATTTTGATTAACGTCCTAATAATTTTCCTTCTGCTGCG
This sequence comes from Cryptocephalus primarius, assembly GCA_963576515.1. NCBI lineage: Eukaryota > Metazoa > Arthropoda > Insecta > Coleoptera > Chrysomelidae > Cryptocephalus > Cryptocephalus primarius. The sequence goes on from OY754941.1 coordinate 11,899,161, forward strand.
ACAATTACTCTTGGTCTATTAATAATAATTTGAGCCAGAATAAAACGTACTTTTACGTCATTAATTGATAATAAATCTTTCTTTAACTATCGAGCGATTGATTGAATATTGTGGTTGTTATGGGCTACACTTTAACTATGCAAGAGTTAATTAAAATATTGGTGGATATAGACATAAATGAATTATTTCATTGTATAGTGGATGTATTGGGATGATATTCCTGATATTAAAGAATATGTGTTCTACATATTAATAATTATGGGCTCTAAAAAAATTATACGTATGACATGCCTCGACGAGCTTAAAATAACTCTTTTCTAGGCAGAACCGACGCCTCAGCTCTAATCTCTAATTTTCATTTTTGCTCCCATATAAAGAATGCAAAATTCCAATATTTATTTTCAATAAAACCTTAACCATGCAATTAATTTAATTAACAGCCATGGCCCCAAGGAAATCGTTTATGCTCCTAATGGAGAAGACAGTGACATGTGAAATTACTTATAAACGCAATACGTTGTTGATTGACAGGTCCAAGAGCTGGCAAACAGTTTTGTTTTTAAATGCTGCACTTGAGTCTGATTAATTTGCTCTAGGGCTAATTAGGTTGATTTGCGTGATATATTTGAACTTTCTCGATGCACTGTGCTGCACTCCATGAGGAAAATTAGGTTAAGTACGAGATGTTTTCTCGGTAATACTTTTTAATTGGTTTAATTAATCGCGGCTTTTGATCGATTCGTCATGAATTGAGCTTTGGTTGTACTGATCGAGTGCAGTGATATTTCTTGGAATGATAATTTTTCGACGCAGCTTCACGCGGGCAGACAGCTTCATTCGTATTCTGGAAGCCTTCAGATAAGTAATCGATATCATCGGCGCCACATTAGCACGCCGTTTCAATGACGTTGCCCTTTATGACGGAATTTACACACTTGTCACATAGGAGAACCTCCTACGGCATCATAATCTACCGCTGATAAACCGCGAAGTTTATCGCGCAACGCCATATTGAGGATGGCGAGAACCTCTTAGTTAGAGCCCTAAAATTTATTGCGGTTTAACGTTCTCGAAGATAGCCAGTCGTCAACGGCCCCGTTAGATGCGTTGTTTATATCTGACTGTTCAGATTCTGATCCTTTTTTGCCACACTTACACTGACAACATCTGTCTAGTTCGATGCGTCTGTTATTTAAATTTTTCCGAAGCTGTTTAAGACGCTCCCTGTGTTTACATTTGAATGTGGGGCATAATGATCTGAAAGCCTAATTTTCCAAACGAGATGCGGTTGGCGCGCCTCCGCCAAAAGCTTAAACAGTTTAAAGCTGCTTTAAATAAGCTAGGTTAATTAGAACTGACTACTTGCGAATATTTTTCTTATCCCTTTATCCACACCACTTCTGCAGGGAAATATGTTCAATATTAATTCAAGTCGATGTTATCCTTAGATACGGTGCAATTACGGAATTTCTAAATGTAAACTAAACTTTCTTCAAGAACGACGTGATCCTTGAAAAGTAACAAGCTTATTAAACGATATTAACGACTCTACGAACAGTAGTTTTACATTAAAGACTTCAATAATAATCCCTCGATCGAGCTCTGTGGAGAACCGCGACATTCGAAATTAATAATCCTTAATAACGGCGAAATTACTGTAATTTATCGACTGTCAGTGTTTCCGTAAATATACGTCAATAGGGAAAAAGGAGGTGGATTACCATTAACATTTAATAATTGACGAAGGACTCGACTGTCAACGGAACTTTTTAAAATAGAACTAACCCTCTCAAATTACTGCCGCCGGGGTTGACAAATAAAGATTTATTTCTGTAGCTTCGAGTGGTAATTTAGACTTATCTCCGCCGGTTTAGGGTTACATGGAGCAAATCTGAATTGAACCAGGGGAGGAAGAGAATGGGTTGCTTTTAAATGTATAATTAGATTTCTTGAGAAATAGAGACAGCGTATTTAATTTAGGAAGTAACTGCACAAATTTGTGAACGATAAGACTCGCTACACATACTAAGTCGCTCGTTAGAAATTATTTCTAACGGTGCATTTCAAAAAACCCGTAATACATTAAAAAATTTACGACACCCATTTTTAGAAAGATACAGGAGTGTGGACTAAAATAATTATTATAAGAGGTTTGGACAATTTATTCCTTCACCTCCAAGAAGTGCGAGGTTAATCCCTGTCGCCTTTTTTTCCAAAAATCCTCCGAAATGAGAAAAATCCAATAATTACACAACTTAATTTTTCACCCCTAAAACAAGGGGCGGTTAACCACTTGCGATTTTTCTCAAAGAAGCTCCAAAATGGAACTTCGAAAGTATCGGTCGAGAACAAAGGGACTATTCCCTTGATTCCAATGGTAAAACAGTTATACGAAAAGTCCAATTAACACCTCCACATGTGAACCCCCTCCTTCCCCCTTTTGTTGACCTTTCTAGGAAAGTTCTGTTCAAACTATAACAGTTTGTGGAGGCCCTCGAAAACAGTGATGTCATACTGGGAGCAATATTTTCAGAGGGGAATTATTGTCAGAAACAAGCGGTTCCTTCTTTTCCTTAATATTTTATTCGTAGCATGAGCGTTCTTCGTTAAACTTGGATTTTAAAGTCTACAGCTTAACTTATCAGTAGGTTCCTGTGTTGGTCATCCGATTCATTCTTTCCATGGTTGTAACAGATTCCAAGTATTCTCGCAACATCCGCGAATTTTCCGACCTTTGCGGTTTTAGATCGCTCGTTTTCCGACCACACCGTACACGCGGCAGCTTAGCTGACACATTCTGAGTGTCATGGGAAAAACCGTAAATTTTCCGACCTTCACAGTTACAAATCACGCGCGCATTTTCCGACCGCAGGAGCTTGATTAACAAATTCCGAGTACCATCGATAAAACCGCGAATTTTCCGACTTTTGAGTTTGCAGATAGCGCATTTTCCGACCGCACCGTATTCGTGACCTTAACTGCACTTCTTCGTTTGCTATAGTATCTCTGCCATCCTCCTCATTACTTGGTTATCAAGTCTCTAATTTGTATATCTTCTATGCTTTTCTTATTTCTTCCATATTTCTCTAGTTTTAGTTTGCTTTTTCCAATCAGCGGTGTTATTTTCTTTGGCCACTCCTTCGCTTATGAATGCTTGGCCTTTTACTTGAAGACACATTCAACTAATAGTTCAAAATATGGAAAAGTAATAAACACCATTAAAATGGGGGATAAATTACATATAAACCAAGGTTGTAAACTACTTTTAGAGCAGTTTAAATGAATCCTTTTACATCGAACTCTGTAATTTTTCTTTGAAAATAATTTTCAAAGAATCCATTTATCTATATAATAATCCGACCCTGCATTCTAATTAACTACAGCATTCAATCGTTGTTGAAATATTTTATAACCTTGATGTTCCTAAAACTTTATTACGTATTTTTGTTAACAGTACATTGCTTTGTTGATTACATCTGAAACAGCCAACCAACTACGTTAATTAACGCAGGTTTCATCCGGAAACCAAGGAAAAATAACAACAAACAATACCGCCTGATCTCGTACGATAAAAATGGTAATATTCAATGTATTAAACTTTATAACCTTGCGAAAGAAACTTTTTTGTGATTGAAACGCTTATTTAAATACGCGGAAATGCTCTACAAATCGCTATATTTAAATAAACACTCACACATTTTTCTCATTAGATATGTATAATTGTAGAACGGTCATAGCCAAGAAATGAGTCTAATTTTAGTTAAATTGCCAGCTTCGCGCACAAAGAAAAATTGAGATATCTCGTAGCAAATCGAACTAAAAAGTTTGATTGACAAAAAAATAGATACTAAATCATCTCAAATGTCACGGTTAATTAGTACTATCCAATTAATCCTCCATGCTTATTTCATGTACTTATTAACGGGATATGCATAAATCTAAAACAATTAAAATCGTCTCGGTTCCATAAAGATAACGTGAAATACGGGTACGTATAATACTCTCATTCAAATGGAGATTTATAAATACATACGCTCACGCACATGTGAGGTTGTTAAATGAAAGTAAAGAGCGTCATTAGATATTTGTCTTCCTATGGTCATGGTCAGGTCGAGATCAAACAGAAACCATGATAACGTTACTAGTTAAATAATAGATTCGTGCATCGGGTAGAACCGATTTGAAAATTATTCTTAACAAATTGTTAGCATTCATCGCCTTAGGCATGAACGTGAAATGAAACAAATGGTGCATTTCGCTTATGAATAAAGAACGGAGTATCCCCTACGTTTTACAGCCTTTAGAGGAAAGTCTATATGGACTCCATAACCCCCAGCAATTTCTGTTTATGTTAACCCTATTATCTTAGGAGTGATTTACGAGATACACAAATGCGAGATGCGTGTCTTTGTAATAATAAAGTCATAAAGTAGATAATAACGTGGCTTTATCACCGATATGCTTTGTTTAGGGTTATTAACCAGTCCTTCGAAAATAAATGTTCGGTTACTTTACTTATATTCACTTTTAGGGGCTCGTAAACTAGTCTGGTTCGTAAATATAGAACAAGTCTGCAGCGGGATCAGAAACAATGCGAGTTACAAAAAGAACTTAAATTTATTGACATAAGCCCAGTTAGTGGCATCGAATCGATTGTATGGCTTTATAATTAGCATCAGCATCGAGTTAAAAACGCCTTAAGGTTGTCTGTTAAAATTACAATAACCTGCGTTTTATAGCTGTTGACCAAGGCAAAGGTTGATAAAGCGACTAGGTGCAGGACGATGACACCTTCACCATCTAAAGTTGTAGCATTACAACAATATATTAGTTTGTTAAGTGCAATAGATGGACCTGAAAGCTTTTTGGATTACACTTCAATAGAAGCCTCATTATAGAATCAATAATAGTACTAAAAATAATTTCTGAAAACCACGTTCGGAGTTTTGTAAAGGTCCTGTAAAACTGCACGTATGTAAGGGTGTATTTGTGAGCAGAATTTTTGACTGAAATGTACTTTACGGGTTCAAAAAGCTTCAGCTCCTTCATAGGAGAAGGGAGTACGATTTTCTGAAAACTCAGAAGTGATATTTGCTATTTATATTTAAAAAAAATTAAATTTGAAATACACCAAATAAAAAAAAGGTTGTAACTAAAAATTTTTAGTGATTTTTACTAATCACGCATTTTTAATAATTCGTAAAAAAATTACCTTGAACTTAATTTATTCGAAGCTCTGCACGGTAAACAACCAGAATGTACTTTAGAAGTTTAGAAAGTTTCAGTTCTCTAACTAATGAAGTTTTGAAGTTGTGGTCGATTTTGCCGCAACGTGACAGAATAAAGCATGTTTTTACCAATTGCAAATTTCTAAAATTGTTTAGGATGAAACTACAAGTCAGATTTTGTCGAAACTCCCCATGATGTTTAATGGCAGTATATTTTAGGAGTTCAGAAAGTTTGAGATCTCTTACTAACGAAATTTGAGAATTGTCGCTAATTTTGCGGCAACTCTGCGCAGTTTTTACAATTTTCACCAACCACCTATTTCTATAATTCATAAAAATATATTTTAACTTGAATTTAATTGGAATTCTACAGTATACGCTACTAAAACGTACTTAAGAAGTTTAGACAGTTTCTATTCTATAACAAGAAGAGGAGGAGATGAATTATGCAGTAACATGACGCGCCCATTGCAGTTTTAATCTCAATGCAATTACAACTCTAATTAGGTTGATACTTTTCAAAATAATTAATGGCAATGTACTTGAGGAATTTGTTAAATTTCACCTCTTTAACTTATAGAGTTTGATAGCTGTGGATAATTATATGGCAACTCGACGAACTTCCAATTTTCACCAATCCCACAATTTCAATAATTCATATAAAAATGTCTTAACACGAATTTCATTGAAACTCCACACAGTAGATAACCAGAACGTACTTTAGGAGTTTACAAAGGTTCAATCCTCTAACTAATGAAATTTTGGAGTTGTGGCTGATTATGCGGCAACATGACAGATTAAAGCATTTCTTTGCTAATTGCAAATTTTAAAAAAAAAATACAATACGACTAGAACTCCGATTTTGTTGAAACTCCTCACGACGTCTAATGGAAATGTATTTTAAATTATTTCAAACTTTCGACTCCCTAACGTACGGAGTTTCGAAGTTGTGGGTAATTAGGTGGCGACTTGACGCATCTCCTGCAAATTTTACCAATCACGTCGTGTAATCATTTATAACAACATTATTTTAGCTCAAATTTGGTATAAATTGCAAGCATGAAATTACTGAAGCACGGTGTTTCGAGAATCCCTTATGGTCGTCAAAATTTTACTACCGCAAAAAGGGGGTGTAAGCAGGTTCGTCGTCTTCTCCCCTTTTGGGTTGTTCATCGGGGCGTCGGGCATGGCGAATGATTCATATTTCTGTTGTCATACACCTCGTAGTATTTTCCACCCCATGAGTTTTTTAAAATTTTGTCTATAAACGACGATACCTACTTTGGTTTAGAGGCTCGAATTGAATAAAACACTGTGAGGATCTTACAGGGTAGTGCTTTGCATAGGTCGTCTGCCTGCGGTTTAGTTAGATTTAAAGTAAATAATTTAACTTAAATTACAGTCGCCTCCTTTCGCGACTCTAACGTTTCCCTATTTCCCAAATGATGCTTCTGTTCTTGACACCATCCAGTCAGAATCGAGCATTCTAATCTGCGTTGTACGGTAAATGGAACGGTGACACTTTAATTATGTCTTATCAATGTGACGAACAATACGGAGATAAAAGAGTTGTGTACCTTATGACTCATGGCGAACGTATTCTTTTAAATTATTATTTCTTGCAGGGGATACCGTTACAAATCCCCAGTAGGCATCTCTTTCGTTTAAAAATTATCCCTGCGGTAGTAAAGTTGTTTAGCTGTTTTAAATGTAAAATGATGCGATGTGCCTCTTTGATTGTAGACCCTACTTTATCACAGTCACAGTTGATTTGCGTCGACAAGGGATAGGTGTGTGCGTGGGCCTTTACGAATTAGTATTGTATATATCATGAGACTGCTCAAAAGCTTCCCGCACCTTTATTACCCTTTTTCAGACGCCACGCCCCTCTCCATGTGCATATGTATGATTTACCCACACCTTTCCTTTTCCGATAATTGCCACGATGAGACCTAAAAGAGTATTAAGTTGTCTTGGAGTTGGGGGAGGAAGGCGACATGCAAACGGCTCGTATATGGAGATGTTAACAACGTGTTAACGACAAAAGGATTTGAAATCTTGGTTTCTTGGATAGTGTGCAATACCTACTAAGGTTCACCGATAGATAGCCAACAGAAGCTCAGTGTAACTAGGGTAAACCACCCTCCGATGAGATTTTTGAAGTATTTGAAAAATTAAAATTTTTCTCTTCTTACCGAAAGTCTTAAGGGTACTTCATTCAACGATTTTATTGAGTTTTGCCAAAATCTGAGGTCATTAAATGATTTATGAACTTTGGAAATGTCGCAAGTTGTTACTTCCTCCAGCCAGCATCAGGTTGTTAAATAGACACCCACAACTTCAAAACTTCTTCACGAAAAGAGATGAAACTCACCAAAACTCTTAAGGACACTTCAAATAACAACTATAGTCAGTTTTGTCAAAATTTGAAATTCAATTATTTTTTTATGAATTTTTGAAATTGTTACAAATTAGAACCTCCTCCATCCAGCGTCAAGTTGTTAAATACTCACCCACAACTTCAAAAATCCTTCACCAAAAGAACTGAAACTCACCAAAACTCTTGAGGATACATTAATCAATAACTTTAATGAGTTTAAACAATATCTAAGATTCAGTTATTTCTTTATGAATTTTTGAAATTGTTACAAATTGAAATTTCCCCCAACCAGCATCAGCTTGTCAAATAGACACCCACAACCTCAAAACCGCTTTACGAAAAGAGGTGAAACTCACCAGACCCCTTGAGGACACTTTAATTAATAACTTTAGTGAGTTTAAACAATATCTAAGTATCAATTATTGTTTTATGAATTTTTGAAATTGTTACAAATTACAATTTGCCTCAGCCAGCATCAGCTTGTTAAATAGACGCCCACAACTTCAAAACTCTTTAACTAAAAGACGTGTAAGTCACCAGACCTCTTGAGGACACTTTAATTAATAACTTTAGTGAGTTTAAACAATATCTAAGAATTAATTATTGTTTTATGAATTTTCGAAATTGTTACAAATTACAATTTGCCTCATCCAGCATCAGCTTGTTAAATAGACGCCCACAACTTCAAAACTCTTTAACTAAAAGAGGTGTAAGTCACCAAAACTCTTGAGGACACCTTAGTCAATAACTAAAGCTGAAAAGAGCTGAAACTCACCAGAACTCTTAACAACACTCCAATCAACAATTTTAGTGAGTTTTGTCAAAATTCGAAAATCAATAAATATTTTATGAATTTTTTTTAAAATTGTTGCAAATTGCAATCTCCTTCATCCCGCGCCAAGTTGTTCAGTACTCACATACAACTTCAAAACTTCTTCATTGAAAGAAGTGAAAATCAGTAGATCTCTTAAGAACTCTTGAATAACCTCTTCCAGATTATTCTTCCTAAATTCCTAAATTTCTAACTTCCAGATTATTCTTCCTAAAATATTCAACAGTCGATCGACTCCAACCCTGAGCTATCACAGAAATGATAAGCGGTCAACTAAATTAATTACCATATGACGGTGTAAAATTTATTTACACAGGGCCGGAACTCCGGTCAGCTAAACAAACAATATTAACGATCGTACAATTCTTCATTACCCAAATTACAGTGTTCTTCTCCGATGGTCTTTTGGACCTGTTGCATTTATCTACGACCTCCCTTTACCTTCCGGTTTACAGAGTGGAAACATTTATAGGCCGTACATTCCGAAGATACGCCGAGATATAATTTTACATTCAGGGCATTGAGATGATAAACTGTTCTCGACTTCAAGGCAGGAAATCATTCATTTATGGGGATTTATCCGGCTCGGTACGGTGACTTATGGAGGGCGCTTAATTGTAATGAACAACGCATATTGTGTGCTGCAAAAATTTTGTAATAAAGATGGTTTGTAGAGGAGGTTTACGCCAGTTTATTTTGAAACAGGAGAATCTGAGGTTATTAAAACGAAAATGTGTGAATTCTACTTTAACAAAAACCTATAATTTTATTAATACACTTTTGATTTTGAATGGGAATTTTCTTGAGAAATGTAGTGAATTTCAGCCCTTTTGTATAAAGAAGTTTCGAAATTACGAGCTTTCATTTAAAACTCTGATTCTTCTTTCCAACCTTAAACTTTCAAACATTCTTAATTACACTAATACAACTTTGATTTTATTGAAACTCTATAGGAAGCTTTGTGGGAAATCTCTTAAGAAATTTAACAAGTTTCAACTCTTTTCATAATGGAGTCTTGAAGTTGTGAATTGTCCATTAGAAACTATACTTTCATAATTTCTTTCAAAAATTCTTAATATCATCAATATCTCCTTGATTTTGTGGAAGCTCTATACGATGGTCTACGAGAGAATTCTTATGAAGTTCAGTGAGTTTCCATCCTTTACGTAAAGAAGTTTTGAAATTATGACCTTCCATTTGAAACTCTGTTTCTTTGGAATTACAACATTACATTAATACAACTTTAATTTTATTGAAACTCTATAGGAAGCTTTGTGGGAGATTAAGAAATTAAGAAATTAAAAAGTTTCCACTCTTTTCATAAAGGAGTCTCGAAGTTGCGACTTGTCAATTGAAACTCTATTTCCATTATTTTTCTCAAAAATTCAATCCTTTTATAAAGAAGTTTCAAAATTATGATCATTCATTGGAAACTCTATTTTAGTCACTTCATTTAAAAATTTCATAATTTTATTAGTTTAACTTTAATTTTATAGAAGTTTGATGGAGTTTTCTGTGGAATCTTAGTAAGTTTCAATTCTTTTCAATAGATGACTTCGATCAATAGCAGTAAAATATGGGCGGACTTTACGTAATCTCGCCCAATGAAACTCTATTTCCATTATTTTTCTCAAAAATTCAATCCTTTTATAAAGAAGTTTCAAAATTATGATCTTTCATTGGAAACTCTATTTTAGTAACTTCATTTAAAAATTTCATAATTTTATTAGTTTAACTTTAATTTTAAAAAAGGTTGTTCGAGTTTTCTGTGGAATCTTAGTAAGTTTCAATTCTTTTCAATAGATGACTTCGATCAATAGCAGTAAACTCTAAATTAAATAGTAAACTAAATTACTTACGTAATCTCGCCCAATGAAATTCGAGTAAAACCAACAGAAGGCGGTCCCGAAGTTTCGTCATTGAATAAAGTATGGGTTCCGACCAATAGAAACATAAAATGGGAGGTCTTAACGCGACTCTTCCCTATAAAAATTGAAATTAGACTTTCAACGTTTTAATCTGATGTTGGTACCATAACCTAGAAACTATTTTTGAATTCACTTCCAATCTGCATTGTTTGGACAGTAACCTGATAAGATTCAAAAGCGTCTCTGCGTCGATCCTCTTCGTATTTGGCGTTTCCCATGGCACCTCGTCTACTACTGTTCCTCTATTTCTGATTCGAATGACGTCAATTTACGGAACCCGAAATCTCACAGCGAAAACGAAGTATCCTCGATTCCTAATGGACCGTCCGACTTTTTTTTCCGGAAAAATTAATCAACACTTCGTCCAGACTTATCTGGCCGCCTTCCAGCGCTCATATCAATTTGCAACGTTCCCTGTAATCCGAGAAAAGCTTCGCTTCCCCGTCGGAACAAATGAAGTTGTAATGATTCCTCCTGGACGGGACGTAAACGACGTGTCTATGGATTAATTGAAGCGCTTGGAAAATATCGCGGCACGGCGTGATATTTATTTATAGGGTCAGTCACCCTTTCCATTAGGTCCGTTTCCGGGGTTGGCACCGCAGGAAGGTTTTGGATCGATTTTTTGATAAAACCTAACGACTAGACGTTATGAGCGAGTCCGTCGATATATTTAATGGGATGTTTACTATGGTTACAGGCCGAGTCGTAAAGGCGATAATTTGGTTAATTACGTTTTATACGTAAACCTCCAAAAGGAAAATTATTACACGAGATTCTGCGAGTTTAAGTGGACCAATTCGCCCAAGCAACTTGGAATTTAGTGATTTTTTTTAAAAAAAATTATTTTCAATATAATTAATAATTCCACCTTCTTTTTGGATAAAAAAATTATCCAATCTCTGTATTTCCTACGATAAGAGTTTTTTAAAGGGCTCACAGGCCAATGGGGCGATAAAAATTAAGGTTTCTGGATATGAAATCATCCATCACACAAATTCGGTCATTCTTATGTTTTATGCACAGAGTGCAGTCAAATGGCATTTGCGGCATACTGCAATTGATAAGACAGAAAAAAGCAAACACCGTGTAGAGCGTGAAGTTATACCGTCGCCTTTATTACCCATGGTAAACAATAAGAAAGAAAATATTTACAGAAGCTTAGGGGATATTGTGGTAAATGCCGCTGCTACGACGCACATAAAAGTGCCAACTTTAAACTTCATGCAAGTATTAAAATTAACGTGCGATCCCCTGGCATCCACAATTCCCTGTATATCGAAAAAAATTACAGTAAATACAGATGTCGTTTCCTGCTGATTATAATTTCGACCCCATTTAAGCGTATATCCGTTGACCTTTGCGCCATTATTCCAGCCGAAAAAAATCTCTGGAGCCAAGATGCTAAACAAAACGTGATCTCCTAACGGCTTAATATAGTGACTCATCCACACTTTTCGACGCTGGATTAGCAGTTAAATACCGACAATAAATTTCGCATCATCAATTGATCTTAATTGTGACATTTTCATTTCCACGTAATTGAATTGTCTAAAGCTTATCGAAACAATTTTAAAGTGAAGCAATTGGAACGTTAACTCAATATTTGTATTCGTTGTCGATTGCTAAATATTTGCTATTGGGTTCATTCTTAGACGCTCCTTTGTTCCGAGAGATAAATAAACGATCCCCACAATAAGATTTCCCCGCGCCATTTTTCATAACCTTCCAGAATTTAACCGTCTTGGCATTGGCTCAATTTAACTTTATTCGTCCATATCGCGCGAGATGCAAGGTCGTATAAACTAATTGGTTGTACTTCCTCTAAAAATAAAACCTCCGGCCGGGGGAGATGCCCGATTTTAATAATAATAATCTTTATCTTTACGTGCAGGTTCCTTGCCTTTCCGTTAAATCACTTATGATATTTTGGGATGCGGGAGGAGGCGGCGGCGATTTGTCAATTACTTCGACGCAAAGAAAGACGAAAGTCCTTTCTCTTCGTATAAAAGCGCTTTGACGCGAAAAAAGGAAATGAAACGCGACAAAGGAATTTTGGAGCTTCGGACGTAAGGAAGCCAATGTGACAAAATATATTTGTGGAAGGCGAACACAGCTTTTGTGTTATTAAAGAGAAGCTTTTTATTGGTTGCTTGAGACCAAGTCAACGTAGAAAAATCGGCAGAACAATTAACGTTACCTAATATTGGTGCGTATGCGTATGGCATAGTAGGAGGGGAGATCAAACCCTTCTCACTCCAATACCTTACACTCATTTGAAACAACAAGTCACGTTATTTGCCGATACTTAGAAACGCAGGGCAGAAAATTTCGCAGGATGAGCGCATTTTTAAAAATAATTTCAAATCGTCTGCAATGAAGAGAAGATGCTTACCTGAAAACAAAGTACTCTATGATTCCTTGCGGATTTTATAAATTTTTCATTCATAATGTCATAATACAGTATGGGAAACAATACTGTTCAGTAGAAAACTGTGTCCACGACACTGCCTCGGGCAGTTTCTGTCCTATACGTCACTGTACTGCGTTACCCTGCGTTTTAATTTATGAGGTTACACAGTGCAGAAAAAAATCACGTGTGGCGCACCTTTGAAAGTGATCTTAAATTTTCTACGAATAGGAGAAACTTGCTTACCTGTAGGCATTGTACTTTAGGGCTTTATACGTTTTTATACGGAATAGCATAAATGCAAAAATGCAGTATGCTGATCCTTTTGTGTTTACACTCAATGTAATGTATATATTGATTGATTTTCCCTAAGAGGTCCTTTGCCCTTACGAGTTTTCAGTTTTCCTCAAATTTTTCCAAAACGGCTTTATGTATTCTTACTAAATTTTAGACTTGAACTAATTCATTAAATGTCATCAATTTTTATTAAAGACATTTTGTTCCAAGGGAGCCATAAAGGGCACTTTTTTCTTGGAGATTTTCAGTTTTTCTTTAATTTTCTTCGAAACGACTCAAACGATTTATTGTAGATCTTGAAGTTTCACTTGGCTACTGAATATCTATAAAATTTGTTCAAAGCATGTTTTCCAAGATCACTTTACCCATGCAAATTTTTAATTTGTCTTAATTTTCTCCTAAACGACTTCGACGATTCGTTTCAACCTTTACAGTTTGAGTTGCCTATTTAAAACTTATAAGCTTTATTTAAACCATTTTTCCTAAACTCGCCCTAAAGGGCACATTACTCTTGAGCGTTTTCAGTTTTCCTTATTTTTCTTCAGAACGGCTTATGAGATTCATTGCAAATTTCGCAATTTGACTTGACACTATACACTATGACTTGATTACCTATAACATGCAATTGAAACATTTTTCATAAATCCACTATAAGGGGCCCTTAAAAACAAACTTATATATTCGTACTACACTTTACGTTTAAATTACTACGTTAATTACCTATATTTTCTATTTAAAACATTTTTTCTAATGGGCACTTTACTCTTGAGCATTTTCGGTTGTTTTAAAATTTCTTCAAAAAGGCCGTAGCGATTTATTTCAGATTACGTAAATTGACTTAATTACTAGCACTAATTGACGTATCACATTTGCTTTAAAAATTATTTTTCTTTAAGGGGCACTTCACTCCTACGGATTTTCGATTTTTCTCAATTTTCTCCAAAACGCCTCCAGTAATTTATTTCAAACTTGGCAACTTTACTTATCTATCTTATACTTATAATTTTCATTCGAAACATTTTTCCCCAAACTAGCCCTCAAGAGCGCTATACTCTTGAGAATTTTCTATGAGCTTGTAAACCTATATAGAGCACGTGTACGGTGGACAAACCGCCAATTTCGCTAAATTAATTCATTAAATAAATTAATTATTCCTCTTTTTTATTCGATTTAATTTACTTCATTGTTTCATTTCAATTCAAATGGATTTATTCAGTGTATGTAGGACGGGCTGAGGATGGAAGTTCAAATGATAGTTTACATGCGCTCGATGCTTTTGAAATACATTCTGGCGCTGTAGGATGAAACTGAGTGGGTGATTAGTTCGTTAGAATTTATGTGATCGTATATCGCCTTGTAAAGTGAATGTCAGTAATTTGTCGTCGGCATAGAAGACGAAATGATTTCGATATTTCTTCTCAAATTTAATACATACGCTTGTCAAATAACAGCTTAAAAACCGTATATACGCCGTTAATAATAAATTCGGGTTTAAGAGTGTTAACTTCAGTTTATTACCGCCTTTACTGCATTCGTAATGCGTAGAAACTTTAGAAAAGTCCACTAAATTTCACCATTACGAAACGCTTAACGGGACGCAGTCCTACTGAGCGTTTTTCCGCATCTTAGATTCGTGATTAATGCCGTGAATCACCGATTTTGGTTAGTTTTCGGCACCTGGTCGTTCTTATGGACGTCACCGCGGGTTTCTACCATTGCGTGCTAAATCGGTTAGTTGTCGAACATGTAAACTTCCTTGGCAGATTGGGGGAAAACAATCGCGGTTATGATGTTAAATCCTATTTTTTGGTTAGTCTTTTTTCTAAGTACCTGGACGTACGCTTTTCCGGATTATTCGACGTTTATTTATTATTATAAATTTGGAAAATTTGATTTTTTTTGTGTTAGAGCAACTTTTTCCCGTAAGCTTTGAATTCCGAAGACAATAGCGACGTTATACTCCGGTCGAATAAAAGGCCACCCAAAGAGGCGTACGCACACACGATAACACATTAAACGTTTGTTTTTTAATCCCCACCGGAAACGGCATCGCATGGGCCCATCACCATCCATCATAAAATTAAGTTGATCGAACAAACAAACGAGAAATTGAGAAATAATTGTATTCGGATTAGTTTGTTTCACGTTTACTCATGCATAATTTATATAATACGTATGTGCATTCGAATGAGCGACGGATCAATAAAGTCAATATCCCGTGGCTCATCCGACGCCTAGCTGGAAACGGACTAGTGCGATGCTCGTATGGAAATGTTCCTATGAAGCGTCTTGCAGCTTCAAGCGCTAATAAAATTTCAATAGGTGCAACTTCGATCGTTGCATTAACACTAAAATTGCTTAAATCAATTGAATATACGACTTAAGGTCCATCCAATCTGAATTGGTCCAGTTGAAAAAAAAAAGCAATAAAATCTCATAGCCATGTTAACGACACACCAAGACCACGAAGCCGTTCCATAGGCGCGCCATATTTAAAGAAATATAAAAAATTGTCGCTCACTTTGTCAACGAAATTTTATGACGAAATCCCAAATTTGTGCCTCATTTCTTTCTGTAGCGTTATTTGTATTGTGTATAATGTCTATATCGTTGCCATTATTAATCCCGTCCACGTCGAAAGATCTCCAAAAAGCCATTTTAAAATAATAATTGCAATTGCATACATACACCACTGAACTCTACTGACGACTTAAAACGAACACGTGCTCGACACTCAAATTTAATGGCTGTGGTGAACCCGCCTAATAGGGATTTCATATATTGTAGCGACTAACATTTCTCCGCGCCAAATAAACGGGGGAAGGTTAAACGGTACGTTACATGAATATTCCGCTTTTATATAGAGGGGCATTCCATGTCAACTGAGCAGTCGATCTCACGTCACCCTCTCGGATTTGGCTCAAAATTGGTACATCGATTAGTACCATTGAAAAAAGCATGTTCCTAAATTTTCAGCTCAAATGGTCACTCCTAGCGCCCTGGGGCTCATTTTTAAGTTTTCAGGCATTTTTTGACCTCTAAGTGCCCGAAATCAGTTTTTGGCGTACTAACAAGGTATTTTGACGTGAAAAACGACCAAAAGTACATAGGAGATGCCAAATTTCCCGTAGAACACGATCCCGTAGTCCGTTTGTCGATATCTAGTAAAGGAAGCTCAGAAAACGCGAGAAACTACTTTTTTTTTCAAGAATCGAATTGTTTCAAGACGTACGCTTCAAATCGTCTCAAAATTTAGGAAAAGACTCTTTGATAGTTGGTCTTTCGAATGTCTATACGCGGGTAGTGATCATTATATGTAAAAAAAAAGTTACACGCGTTTTACGCATTTTAGAGAGGATTTTCGGTGATTTTTTTCATTATAATCCATGCATTGGCCCTATTCAGTTGGGTTTTAGTTGAATTTTTTTCTCTCTTGAAGATGTTTTCCTTCTTTCTCAATATTTACAAACACAGAAATTCCTCTCAGTGAGTTAAAAAAGCAAAAAAAATCATTTATTCATGAATTTTTCTTAAATTTTCCATTTTTGATCAGTCACATTTTTCCAGGTTCCTTTCATTATTCATGAAGGAAGACCGAATTCTATATTAAAAACCGATCACACAATCAGCAAATTCAAAAAATATAAGGACCAAGGGAATTTGGTAAATGAAATGGACTGCTGAGTCATGTACAAGAACATTAATATGGGGATGTGCAGCGGGGCACCAATGATTGTAATGTAGAGTTTCTTGTTTCTTACTGTGATTTTCATGTCTTAGATTATATACTATACATATATTTTTAGAAATAATAGAGCTAAGCTGTAGAAAATGTAAATTTCATCAAAAATCGAAAAATTACGAAAAATTCATGGATAAATAATAATTTTTTCCTTTTCTAACCCACTGAGAGAAATTTCTGTGTTTGTAAGGACTGAGAAAGAAAGAAAACACCTTCTGAGAGAAAAAAATCCAATGAATAGAGCCAATGCATGGATTATAATGAAAAAATCACCGAAAATCCCCTCTAAAATGCGTAAGACGCGTGTAACTTTTTTTTTATATATAATGATCACTACGCCCGTATAGACATTCGAAAGACCAACTATCAAAGAGTCTTTTCCTAAATTTTGAGACGATTTGAAGCGTACGTCTTGAAGCAATTCCATTTTTGAAAAAAAAAAAGCAGTTTTCTGAGCTCCCCTTGCTAGATATCGACAAACGGACTACGGAATCGTGTTCTACGGGAAATTTGGAATCTCCTATGTACTTTTAGTCATTTTTCACGTCAAAATACCTGGTTAGTACGCCAAAAACCGATTTCGGGCACTTAGAGGTCAAAAAATGCCTGAAAACTTAAAAATGAGCCCCAGGGCGCTGGGAGTGACCATTTGAGCTAAAAATTTAGGAACATGCTTTTTTCAATGGTACTAATCGATGTACCAATTTTGAGCCAAATCCGAGAGGGTGACGTGGGATCGACTGCTCAGTTGGCATGGAATGCCCCTAGAGTAAAAATGTATTTTTTGAATGCGCTCGGTATAAAATCGCTAATTTTTTTTATTTTTCGACTGGATCAATTCCTACCGGACGGACCTTACGTTCATGGACGATCAAACCCGAGCGCTTCCCATCTGACCTCATTAAAACTTTTTAAAGCTCGATATTCGTTAATTATTAAGTAATCTAAAAGGTGCTGCCCCCCTCATATCGCTCGACCTTTAACACCTCGTGTAACGTAACACATGCAAGGCCTAAGTTGGCTGTTGATGAATCACATAACCTACTTATTATCATTCAGTGAGCGACGGTACACTACCGTTCCTTTTTTTCGAACATATCCGGTCAAAAACGTGCTGCCGTCCTTATATCCTTTCTCCTCAGGAACCATTCGTCTTGTATGACCACCGCACGATAAATTTTAATGATATTAGCATAGTCGCTTAATCGAGATGCCAGCGAATCTGGAGATGAAAGGTTCTCGAGGTGTGTTTGTTTGTTTTCGTTATTGGATGCGTATGGGTGAAATTTTATGCGCTTATAGGAAATCTAGCGGTTTTTCACTTTTAACTTAATTGAAGACGTACGTACGTACGTTACGTAAGTGTTTACCTTGGATTTCTATCTAATTACATGCACTGTGTACTGTGTAGCTTGTCAGGTTCGAATACATGATGTGAAACGTATGGAAAAATTTGATGTTTTCGAGCATGGAAACCATTCCTAGCAGTGAATCGTACCGCCTAATCTATTAGAAATATGTCGATTCATCGATCATCACATAACCTCAAAAACATTCGAACGTAACTTTTACGTAGATTTAAATAGTCAGATAAAACGTAGATTTTTTCGCTGCATTCGAAATGATACGTTTTGGAACAAAATGGACGCGAAGTCTAAATTTTTAGAGACGTTTCAGTTTCTCGAATATCCCTACAATAGTGTTTTGAGATTTTAAAAAGATGTAAAAAATAATTAAAAATTCTCAAGAGTAAAGGGCCCTTTAGGGCAAAAAATATTGTAAATAAAATTATAAGTACTACAGGGCTAAGTCATGTTGCTAAGTTTGGAATAAATGACTAAAGCAAGTTTGAAGAAAATTCAGAATATCCGAAAAATTCTCATAGCTCGATGGTGTGGTCAGTTAATATGATGTTCACTAAGTTATGCTATTTTACCCAATAGCTCACCTATGAAGTACCTATAACTCTTTAGTTCTGCTACATATATTATATAGAAATAATATGGAAATTTTAATTCTTTCCATATAACGTTTTTGCCTAAATTATACAAAAATGCTGATTAAAAAAATTATAAAACTTTTTAAGATCTACAAAGAGATTATAAGACTATTTATAAGATATACTAATAACATTTCTGCATCAGATCGTAAATACATTTAGATACATTTAAATTAATAAATATAATAAATTTAAATTAATAAATGAATTTTTTATAGCATTTTCTAAGTATCTACATCAAAAATGGATGGTGAAAATTTCGAAGCTTGAAGAGAGTACTTGGAAAATTGGTTATCTCTGCGAAAAAAATAGATATAAAAAAATTTTAGATGAATTTTGTAGATAAAAGTATAACCTACAAAATGTAGTACATTTTTTCCTTAAATTTTAATTATTTTGGAAGTTATGCCATATAACTTTGCTATAAGAAACGATGAAAGACATCATTCAGTCAGAGGTTTTCGTGGAAAATTGCTATTATTTCCATAAATAATTAAGACAAAAAAATATTTATAGCAGCTTTGTAGATAATTTAGCAGCCTACAGTTTTCGTTTATATTTTTTCCACATACAATCTACGGATAACTACAATTAAAAAAATTAACGTTCAACATTTGGACCTTTGACGAAAGTATTTAGAAAATCGGTCATATCTCGGCATATAGAAAAACTGTTTAGATGAATTTTATAGACAAAAGTATGGAGTTTAACGTCAAGTTCTAAGATTTATTTAATTTTCATCATTTAAATAATTACAGCAAATAAAGTCAAAAACCAAAAATTAATTTGAAATTTTCCACAAATAAATACCCATTGGAGGGTTTTCTTTAATACCTTTAAATTTGTCAAAAAGGTGGGTAAGAACGATAGAAAACTGCACCGAAAGCCATTCCCGGATTATGATAATAAGAGGATATATGAATTTTCATCCAAACTACGTAAATATATTCGCCTAGTTATAAATTATGAGCGTTGTTCAAAAATATATTTTTGTTAAATATGTTTCAGATATATTTTGAGAAAATAATTTGCATATTAAATTGCAATTAAAATCAAATTAAATTTAAAGAAACCCAAAATGTGGTGGATTGTACCAACACAAAAATTTTCTCGCTTTAACTGGATTCGTCATTTTCCATCTCCGCTGAATATACAACTGAAAGTGTTTCAATATAGAAGGGTGCTTGTAATAAATAGTACCTATAGCATGTGTATTTAAGTTTTGTTTCGTTTTTTTAAACCATTTTTCAAAATATTTTTCAATAAAAATGTTTTGGAACTACATTCATAATTTATGTTTGCACTGTGACAATTAAAGGGCCCAAGAGGAATTTAACAAAATTAACTATGAACCTTAAGGTCGGAAAAATTGTTTTAAAGCGCTCTAATTTTACTAAATGTATTCATTTAATTAAGGTGATTACTTGGATTAATTATCGCTACACGTCTTAACAATTTAATACGCGTATTTCTTTTTCTCCCTGCTTAGGATCGCCACTAGGCCTTCATTTCGCCAAGGCTTTCAGTGCAGTTTACAACAGAACTTCTCTTTACCCCAGTTTATCGTAATAAGAATTGTATTACGAATAATGTTTAATGTTGAGCACTACTTGTTTAAACGTCACATTTAGAATCTTCATTCCACGATAAATTCCTGAAAGAATAATCCAGGATTACCAACCCATATCTCCGTCACTTAACCTATCGTGCATCGACTCCGGTTGACTCCTTCGTAGACTCAATCCCGACGAATTTACCGATCCCCTTATTAACTTAATTCGTATCTTAAAGGGCGTTCCCTTTTTTCATTATCGGGAACAGGGCGTCCGACGACTCCGGTTCATTACAGGGAACGGCGTGTATCGATTCTCCGGGCGTTTTTAAGCGGGGGTGTTCCGGACAAATTATTGTCCTTAGTCATGGGTTTATCCCCGAATTTTCCCCCCTAGCTCGAGTAGGGGCAGCGGGACGAAGTATTCCGGGGGAACGTCCGGAATTCGGGATAAAGTTTACGGGAAAACGGGGAAAAGTGAAAAGAAATTTAAAATATCTGACGACTCTGCGCATTCGTTACTCGAGGTCGGGCAATTTCGCCTTTGATGCCACGTTAAAGTTTAAACCTTAAAGGTTCGTCGCTACAAATTTCTACATTCCACTGGTTGGAGACGATTCAGAACATCTGCCGGAACAAACCCGGAGCAATGTTAATTTCGACCAAATATGTTGCGATCCGAGGTCATATAACAGCACCAATTTGCCTAATTAACCGGGTAATTAACCCACGAGTTGATCTAAGGGATGCATGCGTCCACATGCGACTCTGCATTGTAATGTAGTGCCTCACAAGTAAGAGTCTCGCATATTTCTTGACTAAGAAAAGCCTTATTTTAATTTCTTAGCCAAGGTATTTCTAAGTCGGGTCAGAAATCGTTCCTCGCCTTTAAAAAACGTCTTAACTTAAGTGAGAAAAATTTAAGTAACCTTTGAGTATCGTTAAGTCATGGATGCTAAACATTCACAAGTTTTCATCAATTATCTCGTTATCTGCAATTATTCTTGCAATAAAATTTCGTTATAAAACCGCGTCTCATAATTTATTTACTTGCCGTTTCGATCATAAATCACATTAATTTACAACCTATACCATGCGAACTGTAAAATCAACCGTGGCAACTTAAGGGGAATAAATTTGTCATGCAAAAATGTCAAGTCACAAGCGTTTATTTGTTACGACGTGCAACTACCATACTTACATCCTGCATCCTGTACACTGCGGTTACTTTTAAATAATTAACGTCATACTTTTTCTCGAAAGCCCCCAAAGTGGCGCTTTGTTAATAAAAATTTACGGTTTGAATCATTTACGTATCTAAACGTTAATTGTTTTGTTAAGTTCGGTGGCACGCCACAATAGTTTTGTTTAGTGTGAATCACGGGCGATGACGTTTTAACAAAGTCGTAGAATTTCCACAGCCAATCGGCGAAAACGGCGGACCTTCTATTTTCGTTGGCGTGTCGAATGCGATTTAGTGATGGTAAAACAATTTTAAGAAATGCAGGCGTTCGGTCCGGCGATATTTTTCGAGGCGACTGCGAACTCCGTGCCGTAAAAGTCGAATGGAAATTTTATTTATGACACTCTATTTTTCAAAAATTTCAATGGTGCTTTTGCAAAGATTGGGGGAATTTTTGTAATTACGAGGCGTTATAACGCCTTAAATCCGCCAAAAACGGACATAGGAAGGTCTTCAATCTGAAAAGGGCATATCCTTGACGTAACCCCAAAGCTGAGGGAGCTCGACCCGAGGCTTTGGCGTCTAGACGTCTTATTTTATATTTTCGTCTCGTTCGTCGCGAGTACTTTTTACAGGGACGAGCCAAGAGATAATGGAAAAGCACGCTAAATCAAGATTGAATCAAACAGTTGGAAAGAAAATACTTCTTAGATGCGCGCTGTTAAATTACAATAAGGGTAGCTAGCGTGGCGTCAACATAGAGTGGTTGGGTAGTTACATGGGGCAAGCCAATATGGCCAAATCGTCAGAAAAGTTTTCTCAAAATGTCATAGAGTAGGAAAATTACTACACTTTTCACAAGAAATTCAAAATGGCTGAACCAATATGGCGGACTTTTTAAACAAATCTCCCTAAAAGTGTAACAAATTTTTGTGGAACGTTACAACTAATCGATATTAAAAGTTTGCATCTTTCGAATACAATTTTTGAGACTTTTTTCAGATGGAGCGTGGTTTAGTACGTTACTTAAAAGTTAAATCGTGTGTTTAATATTTTTATATAATTAATTTCGTTCGAACTATGGCAGAAGTTCCATTTTCTATGCATATAATTTTTATTCATGTAAATTGTTTTACCTGAAAACATAAATTTTAATAAATGTGACTTTCTTCTTTCATTTGCAATTTGGTACGTTCAGTTTGATCAATTAGTTAAAAAGTTACAACAAATTTAGCGTGAAACACCTTAATTTTGATTCAAGAAACAATTTATGTGTGATTTTTGATTTGTTCGTTCATTTTTGTCTATAACGTGTATTTTAATTGATACTTCAAGAACTTGCAACGATTTTGCAACTAATTTGTTTATAAAAAAAGTGGCACTAATTTTTGGTGAGGAACTATTTACATGTATTTTGAACATGTATGTTAATTAGTGTAATTTTGGACAGAACATTTCTAGAAATTTTTCCGAAGAAAAATCTACGTTAACTTTACTACTACTATTGACTTTAATACTGACAAAATAGAGAATTATATTGAAATCTGGAAATCTCAGAAATAACAGCTTCAGACTAGCCAGGAAGCATGAAAATCCCTTTCCTCATTGTAATAATTGTTGTGTAAATATGGCCAGAAAGTTGAAAAGACTGCGTACATAGTAATTTAAAGCATAAATGCACTATAGCACTATATGCACTAAAACGTATTAAATATGCAGGCACTATGCACAATAAAATCTGCAAAATATGCACGTAAATATGAAATTGTTGCTATTGCATGCGCACTTTTTAAAAAATCTAGAGATTGCATGACTTGAAAATGCATTTATTTACAATGAAAAAATTTTTGCAGTACCTTTATTTGGTGAAAACTTCAATTAAGTGCAGTTTTAAATTTTGTTTTTAGGAAATCACATAAAATCTACATCCATATGCAGACATTTATACTTCAGATATTTGTCGTTATCCAAGTTTCATATTAACTGTTTTCTGTATGTTTTTCTAGTACTGCATTTATATTTGGGAAAATTCTGTCAGTTCTGCATTTTATTTTTTAGTGGTAAATTGATAATCCTAGAAAAATCTTTAACATCCTTACTTAAATTTGCTTCCAAAGCAATAAAATTAAAATAAAATTAGAAAAGATACCCTTTGGGACTAGTTTTCGATGTTGAAAATTGCAGAAAAACCTGTGGAATGTTTCTTATGAACTTTTGAGGTTTTCTAACGTTTAAATGTAAAATAGAAGTGTTTGAAATTTTTGTAAACCTTCTAGATTTCAGTTTTAAACCTGTTCTTATTCTTTCAAAATTCTAAAGAAACTTCATAGTTTTTCTTCGGCAAGAATTATATTTTCAAACGTTTGACATTTGTGACCACTTAGAAAAATCTTAACTGTGGTAGTCGTCTGATATTGAAATAATTTGAAAAAATGCAGTTTGAATCATAGTAAAAAACACTTTTTCTTTTGGAGGTCAAAGTGAAATCTAGGAGGTTTATGGAAATTGCATTTTCTATTCTAAACGTTAGAAAATGAGTCTAGAAGATTAATATAAGATTTAAATGGTTTCACTCTCAGAGGACCACAAAAAATTAGATTCTCCCAATTAGGCTCTATAAACAGATTCTAGAAGTCTGAATAATATCAAAGAAACGCCTCTTGATTTGGAGGGCCAAAGAGAAATCCAGAAGATTTATGGAATTTCGAACGATACAATTTTTATTCTAAACGTTAGAAAATGAAACTAGAATATTTACGTAAGCTTCAAATTAATTTAACGTTAAAAATATCAAGAATCTATAGAGAATATAGGGGAATTTACGATTAAAAATGCCCGAACTAGCGCCTCATGCTTTATGAGCGATCCCTAACGGGACTAACTAATGGAAAGTTGCCAGTGTTTAACATCCATGGTTTGTTTGTTTTCTATCGTCAGATTACTCATTCTTCTAGTCACTAAATTTTTACATTCCTTAGATGAGAAACATGCCCCGGAGGCTCGACAATAACCGACAATATTTGAATGAATGAGGAAATTAATGGTTTCCAGACGGATGATTCAAACGCAAGAAAATTTCACGTGTGGTTTAGAAACATTTCATCGGTTAAAACGTTTATTAATAAAAACTTCCCGGATCGGAATGAGGCAGCGAAACACCGAAACATGAGTTTCTATAATTTATCCACAAATTCGTCGTTACCTGTACGCAGACTTCCTGTGTAAATAAATATCTTAGGGGTCTTTCAAGAAAGGTTCCTTTATTACCTGGCAAAGAGATCGAGATTTGTTTATTTCCACAACGAATCCGAGAAGTGCGTAAATACATCCACAAAAATCATTTTCATACTTCGAGTTTCAGATAAAAGTGACGTTTTATGAAAAGTCTTATCTGTCGCTTCGTGTAATGTCAACATACTGTAAACCGAAATTTATTTACGAGGTTATCTTTAGCAGCGGCCTAGTTATTATCTCGATTAAATGCACTTGGAAGTGTTTTTCTGTTTAACTCCCAGTATTTCGTATTTATTTTTTATTTCAAGCGATTATTTTCACAAGACCAGTTAATTAATAAACGATTAGTACGAAATAAATACGGAAGGTTAAAAATCTGTAAACGAGCCAAAGGGCGTATTTAATTTGTGAAGTGTGTTGTTTCCAAGGAAACCGCACGGAAGGTCAAGCTTATCTTCATCATCAATCCAATCAAGAAAAGTCGAGTCAATAACAACTACAATCTTCTAAGAAAAATATGGTCACGAACAAAAGATTGATTTTTGTTTACCTGCTGTTATAAAAGGTATTTCCAAAGTTTATTCGACACTCTTGGTATCGAAATTAATAACAACAGGTCAATAAGACCGTCTCCGTTTTTATCTGGCTTATACTTGACGTTTTCTTTCTTTTTGTTTTAGGTGCATAAATGGGAGGATTAAGCGGACTGAAAACACGGTTGTACATCCAATTAAAATACCATTACGGTCCATTACGAGATGAGTATTAACAACAGGTCAAGCCGACAACCCACGTGCTCTGTTCTCAGGTAAGAGAATTAGTCATCGAATGGCTATTTTACGCATGGGGTTGATGATGCAGCGTAAATCTTAACGCAATCACTACAATCACTGTCCTTGAAGTCTTCTGATTCGTTGAAATGTTAAACATCCCCTTCAATCATGGGGTAATCGCGTCTAACTCAAACGAAAGCGTAAGGGTGGAAATTCCCCTGGACTGCAAAGGAAAAACCTTTAGTTATTTAACACGAGTTAAAGATTTAAAGAAAAGCATGTCAATTCTACGGAAAATTGAAAAGGAAACGCTCTGAAATATTTAGAAGATCGAAAAGTTGAAGCGTCTTTTGATAGGTCGTTGGGAACTTTGAAAAAACCTCCACGCTTTGATTTCGTTCGATGTCACATTAGTACTTTTCCATAATTAACGTAACAATGAATAATAGTAGCTGAAAGAGTTGAAAATCTTGTATCTAGTCTTTATAGCAGCTGTCTTATACTAGTGAATACTTCATATAATTTAAATGGAGACCCCATCAGAGCTGTTAAAGCTTTCTAGATTTTTGTTTCATTATTCCATAAGTGTAATTGCATAATAACGTAAAAAAGATAAAAAATGATTTTAAGGTTTCACAATTTACAGTCCTATCTGTCCCAATATAAATTTTTAACATTCACTGCAAAAAAACCATCGACAGATTGTGGTGATTTTTTTCAGTGCAAATTTGAAAAATATACATCTGTACCATCACATAGGAATTTTCCAAAAAAAAATTTTATTTCAAGTAAAACCAGTAAAATATGAGTAAAAATATATTTATGCATAATGTTCATGCCTTAAATGTTAAGTTACATTTGTTACTTATTTAAAGAACACGCCCCTCAAGTAACTACGCCCCTTAAGAAAGGGGAAGGGTATGCATAATCTTCCAATTGTCTCGGTCTCGCTTTTTAGTAAGTGCATCATTGTGTACACTAATTTTGCAATACACATAATGGTGACATAGACAATATTTTATTAACCATTCATTACTTTATTAATTATTAACCAATTAAATATCTTCTTATTACTTATTTATTAATTAGAGTACATTACTTAGACATGTTAGTTATTTCCGGCATTAAAAAAGTATCACTGAGCTATAATACTCAGATCAAATTAAATACCGGTTTGAGGTAGGATGTAAAAGACCTTAACCTTATTTTTTTGGCACATTAAATACACACGTATTCAGTAAACAATTCACATATACGTTTTCATGGTCATATTTTCAAATGGTGCCCACTTCATTGGACACATCGTATATGACGTCGCCGAATACTTTGTATTTGGGCTTAGTTTCCTGAAAACTCGAATCCATGCCATTTTCATTAAAGTCGGTCGAGGATAAAGAGCACTTTACTCTTGTCACTTGATCTCAATAGAGCCCTTGTGAAATTTCAATTTTTCCCAATTTTTTTGAAAATGACTATCAATTCTTAATAAACCTCATATCACAACTAATTCATTAAATGCTTACAACTTTTCTTTGAAATTTTTTCTAATGTCGCCCAGAAGGGCACTTTACTCATGCGAATTTTCAGCTTTCCTTAATTTTTTTCAAAACGATTTTAGTGATTTAATCCAAACTTCCTAACTTGGCTGAAGTATTTAATACCTATAAAATCCATTTAAAACATTTTTTTTCAAAAATCGCCATAATGTATGAATTTAATTGACGAACATAAAAGAAAAGAACAGTTTTTACTTAAGTTGCTTAAATGCTTGTAAAACTTATATGGGAACGTTAAATAAGAAATAGGTGTTAAGCAAACTGATTGGGCACATGCTATGGAGGCATTTTGGTGATTATCCAAGAATTTCTATGGAAATTCAAAATTTCAAAAACATACCAAAAGCTGTTTGACCAAAATTTGTTTAAGCACATGCTATTTACCATCTACTTCAAAATATACCCTATTCTGAGGGTGGAAGCTACCCCTTGTAGGGGTTGAAAAATGTATCATTCAAATTCGGCCCGGAAATCGATAGATTAACGAACTGTAAGAAATTTTCATTGCATTGAAGTTTTTTGTAAAGTACACTTTTCGAGCTATTTACGGTTAAAACTACATTTTTCTGCGAAAACCGCATGGTTTTAAACGGTTTTTCACGAATTACTCAAAAGGTTTAAGTTTTACCAAGAAAAAACCCATTCCAAAAATATAGCTTACAAAAACACAAAGAGACTTAACCTAAGTCCAAATTTTCATGAAAATCGGAGTTGCTTAAAAAAAATTATACAGTAATACCGTATGTTTAGCGTCCAGGACTGGACTATTGAAGGGTTGGACGTGTCGTTAGGATTGGAAAATAAGGATGGGATAATATAAGGGAACAATTATTCTCTAGCTTTACTGCGCTGTTGCCGACATATTTTGAAGCTTTTTCGATTACGTGCAACAAATGTTAACGGCTATCGACGTAGAAGAATTGTCCAGCTCGGGAATGTCAAAATATTTTGAGTGAAAGAAGACGGGAATGGCGAATCGCGCGCATCCGCCAATTAATAGTTCCGCGCGGTCATTGACGTCGGCTCCAAAGTTTTGCCGCGCGATATATTTTCGGCGACGTGTCGCGTTCAGAAATAGTCGCAAAAAGCGACGGTCAACTTACGATTTCGGCGAGGTCCTCCCTCTTCGTCCTGACGGCGGACGCGGCGTCGGCACGCAACCAACAACAGAACACCACCAGCACCAACGGCACCCCGGAGCGCCGCATTTTCGAAAAGAACCGACGGTTATCGCGCGCGGAACCCTTCGTCGGTCTGTCCGCGGAATCGAACTGCACCGCTCGTCTAGCGAAAGGGGGAAAATCGCGCGGGCATTTATCCCGACGACGGCGACGTGCGGAGGAAATTGGGAAATCTCGGCGCGACAGCGGACCCGTTCATAGTTTTCCCGGCCGTTGCGGAATCGCTCGCGCTTTCGCTCTCCTCCTCTGTTCGTTCCTCGTCCGACGTTGTCGCCGCGTGGAGAGTAAAGGTTTCGCGGTTTCGCTCGGTCGCGTGCGTGTGCCTGTGCGTTTCGTTCGAAACTCCTCGCCGCTGTCGGGCGCGAGAACTGAACCGAACTGAACTGAAACAACGTGCTTTCGAGTGGTGCGTGGCGAATTGTGAAGACGAGCGACCGACGGGCAGACGACGACGAGAGGGAATCGAATGGAGGAGAGAAAAGCACTGACGTATGACGTGTATGTCGTACGTGTGTGTGTGTGTGTGCGATTCAGTCAGCTGGGCGTGAGAGCTTTCTGCTTTTTTTTTCAGCGGGACGTCGACGACGTTGCAGTCGTCGTTACTCAGGGGGGCGCCGCGACGCTCCCTCCGTGGGGTTACACGCTGCGACGTTGCATCCAGATTTCCACAGTATTCTAAGGGCTAGTCACGCGTTCTGATGTTATTTTAGTTATACCCAAGAGCCCTTGAGAAAAAGCTTCGATTTTGTGACGCTGCATCCTCGTAATACAAGTTTCCTCGGCGGATTTAGCCAGTAAAATAACATCAGAGGTGTACAAAATTTCTTTTCCCAAATCGTTATAAACGATGTTTTAAAATCGGAACGTCTTGTTTTGTTTCCATATCTCGAACGACTAGAATGTACGTAATTGAGATTATAAGTAGGGATAACTACTCCCATGACCAATACCACTTAAGACATTGACTTATACGCAATGATTCATAACCCTTTTTGGCCTGAAGTGAAATGTCATCTGAAGATTCATTTACAAAGAAAAATGTGTTGATAAATATTTTTCTTATGAAACTCCGATCTCAAGGATAGCAATTTTTTTAGTAAATAAGGGCAGTATTAGGGCGCTTGAAGAAATAATTTTAACTTCAGAACAGCAGTAGTTTTTGAGAAAAAAATAAGATGTGAGAAGTTTTGCCAAATTTGACAGTTTTCAAAGTGAAATTTTTAAATGTTTTCTCATCGGTTAAACGATAATAGTAAAGTCTGGTGGAAAAACTATTATAAACGGCGAGGTTTTCGCGCCTTCGCCATTTTGGAATTTTAAATGTGGGTATGCTTAGCGGAGGTACGGTAGTGGTTAAACGACCGTCGTCGTTTATATCTAATGTCGTTTATGTCGTACTTTACAACCTTTCTATAAAAAAAAAAACAAACAGAACCAAACCGCCTACCCTAAATTTGCTTTTCGTAGGATTTTCTACACAGGAACTGGTACTTTATAATATTTCTAAAGGGAAAAACGAGCAGAACTCCAAATTAACACTATTTCAATGCGTTCCCTCCGGTCGATTAACCACTATCATTTAAGTGTAATCGTCATGTTGCATACTGCGATTATTTTGATGTTCCTTGTTAAATGAATGGAAAATCCGATGAAAATCGACATGTCCATAAGAATTTGTTAATTTATATGTGTTATTGTGAAATATCGTGTGAAAATTAGTACGACACGTATAGAAAACATTCCATGGATGTAGCATATAAAGAACTTGGTGTCCCCTCGTACTTGCCACATCGGTTAGAAGTGGATGAAATAGCTGTTCGTGGAAAAGTGAGGTTAGATGAAAAATAATGTTTTTCTCAGATAGTAAAAGGAAAGGTGAAAACTGAATGTGCACATCGTTTTCTACGGTCTTTTTATTGATCAGGGGTGATTTTTGTGGTGAGTTTTTAATTTTCACGTTGTTAACCTCTCATGGAAAGTCGCATATACAAAAGGGTACAACGTTTGAACAGATCATTTCCTAAAACTATAATTGAGGTTTTCGAAGTAGTTATTTCGCATATTGTCTTGTCATCAATAGCTTTTATCAAAATTCAGGTGTTTACGACCGCGACAAGGATTCGGGACCAGAACTCCCGGAATACATGTAAAAGCTGTAAGGATAGTATTATTAGGTTTAATACTTACAAGGGAAAAGATAATGTAATAGCGTTGTCGTAGTCTCAGCCACCTTTCTCCTCATAAAAGAATTTTCTTGTGATATTTCACTCCAGGCCTAAGGGGCTATTCATTAATTACGAGTAACGGACGCAAGAGTACTGAGACAAATAACGTACATTCAAAATAATAGTGATAGTAAATAAAAAATAAAGTGAGTACTGCGCATGGGGTTGGTTTTGAGTTTAAGTGCCATCGTCGGTAATAAAGTAGCAATAAAATATACCGCCCAGTGCACATATATGGCTTAAGTCTTAAGTCAGATCATCTCCTTTTTTTTCGCTAAGGGGAGGCGCAATAAAATCGTTGTTTGTATAAGAAACCAGCAATATAATATGGGCCTATAATGAGTGCTGACTTATGAAATGGATGACCTGGCTTAATAGACATTTTCATTCAACCTGTGAAGTACAACTTTTTAAGTACAGAATTATCTACCTAGTAGAATACACTTAGATTATTGAAGAAAACAAATGTCTTGGTGGTCTTATTTAACGCTTTTGCTCTCAAATATCCATCACTCTCCATTGAAGATTTCAGCCCTGGAAGGATTTCCCTTGAAGACCCTTAATGATTACTACTTTTACGCTTACTAATTACAAATTGACGTCTTTGCAGAGGGGATAACTTACTAAATCTTACATTTGTAAATAGTGTGATTTGCGAAATTGCAATATAAGCATGTGAGAGTAATTTGGGGGAATTGCACGTGTACAAGGGGAATTGCTCGTCCTTTTGAGTCCTGGGACGGACCTGACAAATTTTCAACAGCAGAGCATCTGAAGACTTTTCTTCCAATTCGAATGTCCTACGAATGTTAAAATATAATTTTTTCGTTAGAATATCAATGAGTAATAAATTCCAATGCTGTACTGGAGCGTTAATGTTTTTTGAAAATTCTTTGTTTTGCTTTATTTGAGTGATCAGTTGTATGAGACTAAATTTTAGCAATCTAGTCCTTACTTGTATTATCTAATGCCGCGTGCTACATGGTAAAGGCGAAAGAAAATTTAAAAATATTTTACCCTAGATCATGTCGGAAAATAATACAAAAATCAGGCTTCATGTTGTGTGCCGTCAGAACGTGTATGTACATACAGTTTATAAATAGGCAGCGTATTTGTGCCATACAATATAGCATACTTATTCTCGATATGCGTACATACGTTTACCTTTTTCATTTTACACGCGGCATATTTATGCGATTTTTCCCTATAAGGTCTATAATAAAGGTCACTTTCGTTCTCTTTATTCAGTTCTAGACGCAAACAACTCGCCGATAACCTCTACGTTATAAGTTTATAGACACTCGCACTATGAAGCTACTCTTTAGACAAAGTTAAATTACAAAAATTATTGACGATCGCCCGAGACAAAGCCGCTTTAACTAGTTATTTCGCAGTGTATAAACCATCGTTTTTGCATACTTTCGCAATTGTACGACTAATCTAATTTCATTACAGTTATATAAAAGAGAGCGAATTGTCGAGTTAGTCATGACGGTAATTATCCGATTGGGACCGGCGGTCGCCTTAAAAAGTACTTACTAATGCTCGTTGATTAATATTTTTACGGCTATAATAGCGGATGTATTGTTGCGTCACTATTTCTTAGATGTTAGATATGGCATAGTTGATAACTCGATTGCAAAGACGATATTTGAATCGGCGAAGAAGTAGAATCGTGCCAGGAAATAGGTGAAATGTAATTAAAGTAATTAATTAATTCTATAATTTGTTACAAACCTTAGTTACAAAATTCTTACGAGAATTATTCCATATTCTATCGATTGGTTTACAAGCATGCTGAATTAAATATTGTAATACTCTATGTAAATTTCTTTTTGAAACAAAACGTTCCACAGGCATCTACTTCCATTCACAGATACCATACCTTATTTGCGAAAAATGTCATTTAGTCATTTAGGATGTTTGGACAAGTAAGCACCATAAAAGAATTTACCTGTTACTAAAGGCGTTATGTGTGGATTTGCTAGTATATTTTCCGGTGACAATGGCCACTGATCCTTTTTGACCTGAGAAGTCATTTCATCTTTCGCTAGAGAAGGTCCCATACAATGACCTCAGATTTAATTCATCGAAAAACGGAATACCTTCGCGCAGTGATGCATGAATCTATCACTTGGACAATCTTCATGGATTTCCATTAACGAACGCCTCGATTATAATAACCATTTGCACCGTTAACCGGATTATCAATTCCGCACCTAATAACACCGAGAGGGTCAAGTGTGACCTATCACCGCTGGATCGTTAACAGGAGAAAACGTGATTTTAATTTAAATTATTCCACCACGACTTACTTGCTTTACATAAACGTAATCGCAGTAGATTGGGTTTAATTAGAGTTTTTAAAGGTTTCGTAAATCGTAGTATTTAACGAAGTTTGCGCTATTCGCCTTTCTTGCAGAAGGTTAACAGCTTCGGCTAATGCTTGGGTTTCGCTTAATTAGCGTGGAGTTGATGTCAAAGTTTCAATGAATTTAAACGTCTACAGAGGATGAATTTTATAAGTAAAATCCTGTTTTGTGTCACCGTAAATTAAAACCTAGCAGGAAACTTGTTTATGTGGTCGTAAGACTTTTACATTCAAGTTTTCTTCCTGAAATCGACAAATACAGCGAAACTCTCCCTGCAAATGGACTCGCAAAAACGCTCTTTAAGCTAAATCATCTCGTTATTACGAAGGCAGAGCGCTGTATAAGTCGGCCAGGCAATGAATCCTCTTCCTACATAATTACCATTACAAGGTTGTAATTTACTCCAGATTAGGAGAGTCATATGAATATTATCATCGCTCGCAGCTGGCGCCAGTTTCTATTTAGCTCACATATCTATGAATGAAGTTCGAATTGCAGTTTGTAAAAATAGCACGTAGATTTTAAATAAAAATCGCGTCACGTGCGCACGGTCGAAAATAAACGAGGAAATTGCAGTGAATCATAAGGATGCATTCGTACAAGCAGCGAAAATTACATTTAACTTTGTCGAATTACTCTCAGCGTTAAAAACTTCACAGCAAAGAGCATGGATTCAAAAAATCCCCACACCGAATCGAATAAAATTTACGCCACTGGATTTTTTGGAGTTTTGAAGGGCCAAAATAGCTTTAAAATTGAATCTGGAAAATTTTTGGAATATTTAAACTCTTCCGTTATAATTTTAGACACCATTAAGCTTGAAATATATAGAATAATGATGCTAGAAGTTCTTGTGGAACCTTAAACTACAAGGTAAACATTTTTCTTATTTAACTGCGATCTCAAGAATGGCAATTTTTTTAGTAAAGGAGGACAGTATTGGGGTGCTGGAAAAAATAATTTTAACTTTAGGAAACCAGTAGTTTTTGAGGGGAAAAAAATAAAATGTGAGAAGTTTTGCCACATTTGCCGGTTTTCAAAGTGAAATTTTTAAACGTTTTCCTATGTTATTCTGATAGGTTAAACGATAATAGTAAAGTTTGATTATTCAACTACACGCCGATATTCAAATTTCATGAAAAGGGTACGGAGGAATAAATGAAAAAATGATTAGAAACGGCGCGGTTTTCGCACCCTCGCCATGTAGAAAATTTAAATGAGGGTGTGCCTAGCGGAGATATGGTAGTGGCTAAACGACCGCCGTCGCTTGTAACGTATGTCGCTTATGTCGTACTTTATAACGTTTTTATAAAAGAAAAACAAACAGAACACAGGAACATTCTACACAGGAACTGGTAGAACATTATAATATTTCTAAAAAGAAAAACAAGCAGAATTACAAATTAATACGGTTTCAATGCGATGTGGTGGTGATTTTTTGGTGAGTTTTTAATTTTCACGCTGTTGACCTCTTATGAAAAATCGCATTTTCAAAAATTCATATAACTTTTGAACGGATCATTTCCTTAAATTATAATTGATGTTTTCGAACTAGTTATTTCATGTACTGTCTAGTCATCGATTGCCAATGTGCCAATTACAAAAATTTGATATAAAATCAACTGCACAAGGTTTAAGGACGTTTCGAATAATTTTGTTTTAATTTAAACGCTACAAAGGGTCTAGAATAAAATTTCTTGGTTCTTCTGCAAACATCTAGATTTTCCTAAATGATATCGATTAAAATCTAGAGGCGAAAACGACTCTACAGGTTCTTTTAGAAAGCTGAAATTGCTTTATAATTAAATGTAGGTCGTTTCACACAATTTCATTTTGAATTTAATTGTTAGAACAAATCTAAAGCATATGTAAAGTATAGAATTTTAAATTGTGTTATAATTTCAAGCAATAAAAAATTAGGGTCATGCTAATAGAAAGTTTATGTATATCAAATTTTGTGTAAAAAAGAAAATACAAGCCATCAAATTGAACAGTTATGGCAGTTATAACATTGCTACTATTCGGTTTTGTTTCCAATGTAATCAATTTCACATGTAATAAAATAGTACATTTGATGGCTTTTTCCATTGAAATTTGGAAAGTTAATCTACCTACGAGGTGATTCAGTGACGTTAATCACCAATAGATTGGCGCTTAATGTCGACGACAATTAAAAACCTTCGCAGGCGTTTCGTCATTACGAATTCATGATGAGCAATGCTAACGATTTTTATTCACGATCGCTTCAGTGGTCCTGTTATAGACGATCGCTACGAATCGCCAACTCTCCGCTTAGCGTGTAAGTGTTTAAGATTTTTTAAAATTTAAGAACAGTCCTGCTGCCGATGAGGCGGATAAAAGATGAAAACGTCATGGAGATCCTCAAAACCAGTCCGTTTCGTCCACACTTTAGGGAAAATACTTTGCGTGTGTACGATAAAGTGTGAACCCATAACGCTTCGATATCTCACCTACTGGTTGGTATATTGGACTGCTATTTTGCTTATAAACTCGTGGCGATTCTACAAAAGGCAGACGGATATCGATGGATTGCTTGTAAAAGACGAATTCCCGTTTCATATTATAGAAGGGTTGTTTACCCTCTCGCTTAACCTAATGAATTTCGTTTCATCCCTCCGACTTACTTTTTTGAAGAAAACGACTCTTCTTCAAATGTACGACGAGTTCGAAAGGGTGGAGCGAAACATTGCCAACATCTTTAAACCGCACCAAATTAACTTTAAAGAATCAAAGATGGTGTCGATAATAGCAGCACTAACTGGTTTCCAGATAGTGACAGCAATTTTTCTGGTGTATAATTATCGAAAGGGACCTTATTCGATATTCATGATTCTATACCACAACCTTCTGACTTCGGTGATCGTCGCTAAGATGTTTCTCGACGTAACTTACGCACTGATCCTTTTGAACTTCCTCAATGATCATATCTACAGTAAATTATCGTCGTGCTCTGTGTGGCTCCTGATTTCGACAACAGAGGAGAAGAGGAGGATCACTTTTCAGATTATCGAAATGTATCAAACGATACTAAGCAACTTATATAGAATCAATGAGATATTTGGGATGTCTTTCGGACTGCTGGTTTTCGACATCATTTGCTTCAATCTGAATAGCTGCAGCGTGACGTTGAAGATCATTTTAGGGCATAACTTGGAGGTTTCCAGTCCAATTGTCAGCCTGATTGGTTGTTTTTGCTTCGGGATTTTGTCACTGGTAATGAACACTTTTGGAAATTCAATATGGTACTGAAAAATGACAAATTTCAGGGTTTCGGTTTCCTCGTTACCCACGTGTGTTCAAGCGTAGTGGACGCTTTGGACGAGACCGTGTGCGTTGTACATAAGGTCCTGTCAGACTTGAGATTCAACTGTCAAGCATACGAGCAAAATGATATTAAAAGTAATCTGTTACTGTTGGTTGAACAGATATACGCAACGGATTTCAGGTTCACGGCTTCTGGTTGGTTTCCGTTCGATTTGACAGCTTTGCTAATGGTCATCGAGTATATTGTCATGTACGTAGTGGTAATTCCGAAAGATGCTTAAACGCAGGGTTCAGCGCCACCGGTTTTATAGCTGTTGTGATTTCTCTTTGCAATAAAATTTCATTTCTTTTTGATATCGTTAGCGTTACTGTTTAAAACATCATTTATACACTTTAGTTAAATTGAAGTCGACAGGTTTAATTACGAGATACATTTTAACGACTTTTGAACCAATAAACCGGCGATTTTTAATGGCTGGTTGTTGTTCACACCGATTTTCGACCTTAATTTATTTTACACAATCTGAATACAAAGGGGACGGACCCACAAACGATATTCATGAAAGGTAATAATATGTTCAAGAGCATATTTTTACGTTAATAACGAAAAAGGATCAAAGAAAAACCTGCAAGAGGGATCAAGGAAGAAAATTGAAATAACAAAACACTAGCTGTAAATGCAGTCCTTGGCCCTAGCAATATTGTAGAATTTCGAGGTAAACATTTCATTTGGGGGGGGCATAAAGTAAATGCTGAGTTGTTTTGTAAGAGCATAAAGCAAAAAGCTACAGAAAATCTAACATAACGCCCCTCGAGACTTATTCATTAAGAATAAGGATTGACCGCAAATAACTGAAGAATTTGATGAAATGCTGAAACAATTTGTTGACTGTATTTCATGTCGCTAAATTGACATTTTGTATTCTTAGGTTAATAAGGAAAAAGGTTCAAAGGAAAACTTGCAAGAAGGATAAAGGAAGAAAAATAAAATAAAACACCAGCTGTAAATGCAGTCCTTGGCCCTAGCAATATTGCAGAATTTCGAGGTAAACATTTTATTTGGGGAGGGGGGTAAACATAAAGTAAATGATGAGTTATTTTGTAAGAGCATAAAGCGAAAAACTACAGAAAATCTAACATAACGTCCCTCGAGACTTATTCATTAAGAATAAGGATTGACCGCAAATAACTGAAGAATTTGATGAAATGCTGAAACAATTTGTTGACTGTATTTCATGTAAAATAGCTCCAAATTGACATTTTGTATTCTTAGGTTAATAAGGAAAAAGGTTCAAAGGAAAACTTGCAAGAAGGATCAAGGAAGAAAAATAAAATAAAACACCAGCTGTAAATGCAGTCCTTGGCCCTAGCAATATTGCAGAATTTCGAGGTAAGCATTTCATTTGGGGGGGGGGTAAACATAAAGTAAATGCTGAGTTATTTTGTAAGTGAATAAAGCGAAAAGCTATAGAAAATCTAACATAACGTCCCTCGAGACTTATTCATTAAGAATAAGGATTGACCGCAAATAATTGAAGAATTTGATGAAATGCTGAAACAATTTGTTGACTGTATTTCATGTAAAATAGCTCCAAATTGACATTTTGTATTCTTAGGTTAATAAGAAAAAAGGTTCAAAGGAAAACTTGCAAGAAGGATCAAGGGAGAAAAATAAAATAAAACACCAGCTGTAAATGCAGTCCTTGGCCCTAGCAATATTGCAGAATTTCGAGGTAAACATTTTATTTGGGGAGGGGGGTAAACATAAAGTAAATGATGAGTTATTTTGTAAGAGCATAAAGCGAAAAACTACAGAAAATCTAACATAACGTCCCTCGAGACTTATTCATTAAGAATAAGGATTGACCGCAAATAACTGAAGAATTTGATGAAATGCTGAAACAATTTGTTGACTGTATTTCATGTAAAATAGCTCCAAATTGACATTTTGTATTCTTAGGTTAATAAGGAAAAAGGTTCAAAGGAAAACTTGCAAGAAGGATCAAGGAAGAAAAATAAAATAAAACACCAGCTGTAAATGCAGTCCTTGGCCCTAGCAATATTGCAGAATTTCGAGGTAAGCATTTCATTTGGGGGGGGGGTAAACATAAAGTAAATGCTGAGTTATTTTGTAAGTGAATAAAGCGAAAAGCTATAGAAAATCTAACATAACGTCCCTCGAGACTTATTCATTAAGAATAAGGATTGACCGCAAATAATTGAAGAATTTGATGAAATGCTGAAACAATTTGTTGACTGTATTTCATGTAAAATAGCTCCAAATTGACATTTTGTATTCTTAGGTTAATAAGAAAAAAGGTTCAAAGGAAAACTTGCAAGAAGGATCAAGGGAGAAAAATAAAATAAAACACCAGCTGTAAATGCAGTCCTTGGCCCTAGCAATATTGCAGAATTTCGAGGTAAACATTTTATTTGGGGAGGGGGGTAAACATAAAGTAAATGATGAGTTATTTTGTAAGAGCATAAAG
This sequence comes from Cryptocephalus primarius, assembly GCA_963576515.1. Lineage (NCBI taxonomy): Eukaryota > Metazoa > Arthropoda > Insecta > Coleoptera > Chrysomelidae > Cryptocephalus > Cryptocephalus primarius. The sequence continues at coordinate 11,937,827 of OY754941.1, forward strand.
CGAAAAACTACAGAAAATCTAACATAACGTCCCTCGAGACTTATTCATTAAGAATAAGGATTGACCGCAAATAACTGAAGAATTTGATGAAATGCTGAAACAATTTGTTGACTGTATTTCATGTAAAATAGCTCCAAATTGACATTTTGTATTCTTAGGTTAATAAGGAAAAAGGTTCAAAGGAAAACTTGCAAGAAGGATCAAGGAAGAAAAATAAAATAAAACACCAGCTGTAAATGCAGTCCTTGGCCCTAGCAATATTGCAGAATTTCGAGGTAAGCATTTCATTTGGGGGGGGGGGGTAAACATAAAGTAAATGCTGAGTTATTTTGTAAGTGAATAAAGCGAAAAGCTATAGAAAATCTAACATAACGTCCCTCGAGACTTATTCATTAAGAATAAGGATTGACCGCAAATAACTGAAGAATTTGATGAACTGCTGAAACAATTTGTTGACTGAATTTCATCTAAAATAGCTCCAAATCGGCATTTTGCATTGTTATTTCATATATCTATTCGTATTTGGGCTTCCATTAATCTCTAAAATTAATTTTTTAATTAAATTATGCTCAATATGATAACACATTTATTTAGTTATTATTACATCAACCCATTAACTTGTGGGCTCGTTTTATTATTACTCGATTTTTCCTTAACGTTCTATTGGGACGCAATATGGACATTGATATTATTTTCGGTTTAATGATTTCATTGATTTCCACTATTCATAAGGATAAATTCATATGTGGGATAATTCTTAAGTTATCATTGTAACCCTTTCACGTCAAGTTTACCGCAATTTCCCCGGACCGACTTTGGCTGCTCCAATCGCGAAACCTGAGGGATCACCGCGGATGTTCTAATTTAGGGAAAGGTCGAGCGTAATGAGTGGAACGTCGTCCAGCACGAAACTGTTATTTCGGATAAGCCAATTCGGCGTCGTTTGCATGTAAAGTGGAGTCCATAAGTTGGTGTAATTATACATTACGACGTTATACCGAAAGGCCGCAACAAGTACGCTGAACGTAACTGAAGCGGTGTAAGCGAAATGTTTCGACAACTAACGCGATTATCAAATCGGGGTCGTGAAACGATGATGGAGAGAATTTTGTAGTGTAGGTTTCAGTTTCGATACGAGCGACGATATACCTCGCAATCTTGTTCGCCTTTTCGCAAATATACATTTCCTCAATATGCGCCTGTGTATACATGTTCTAAACAAATCGTAGCTCGACGACGTCTATTTTCAGTTTGCAATAAAAGATCTTGAACTTGTTATTACGATCAGTGTGTTACCAGTTTCTTTTTATCGGAATCTCGAGCCAACGTCCGGTTAATACAAAACAAAGGATATCTTTTATTTTTATGCGTCCTTTTTAGTCAAGTTGCAAGAAGCTTCTCTCTTCGCCGGCATCGATAATGCCTTCTATAGAGATTTATTGAATGCGCGACGTGGCGGGGAAAGCGAAAGTTTATATAAGGTTCGGTTTGCAGAAGTGCTGAAGAAGTTGTACTGTAATGGTTCTTTGGAACCTGCGTTTTCTTAAGGGATTGTCCGTAAATCACTTGGCTTTATTTGAAGTATACACTCGCACCCCTTATTTCCATGGAGATATACTCTGGATTGGCGCTTGAAACATGGGAGACTTAGTGGGGATCCTATAGATCCATATAGGAGAATAATATACCAACGAATATATGTTAAATATGAATACATTTACATAACATTTTTATCTTTCTAAATACTGATTGAAACTGCTAAAATCTTTTTTCGTGTGCTTCAAGCATTCTCGTATTGCAAGGGGTTTTATATCCTGCATCTTAACCTCCAGGAGTTGCCAATCATCATGCAAGGCATCTCTCTTCCATTGGATGTGGAATCTCCTGTTTTCATGTGTGTCTAGGTCTTTCTCTTTTTCTTCTGTAGGGTAATAATGGCATAATCTATTGGGCCATCTTTCATCATTTATTCTTCTAACCATACCATTGTAATTGTCTCTGTGTAAATATTACTTTCAATTTCACCCTTTGCGAGTGTTACTTAGTTATCACTGTTTTTAACAGATCAGAACCTTCTGGGCCGTCATAGAACATTTTTAAACATTCTGGTCAAAAAATTGGACGTCCTCGAAGGTCCAGAACGTTCTGAGGCACATTTTCGAACATCCTGAATCATTGTAGAACATTCTGGGAAACTTTGAGACATCTAGAGCCTTTTCGGACTTTCAGGAACATCTTATAACCTTCTCAAACCTTCTAGAAGGATCTATAGCATTTTAATACAGCTGCAACGTACTATTTTGGGCACCACATCTCCTAGCTTAATCCCTGTAGATACAAACCGAAACCTTCTTCATGAACGGGAGAAGGAAGGCTACCATACTATATAATCCCCATGGACCTGTGGAAATGGGTTGTGGAGTTGTAGTTATACTCATGGATAAACCGTACTTACATTTACTATATCTAGTTAGGTCCTAGGAAACTTCTAGAATCTATCTGAGCTTTTTTAGGAAGATTGTAATATTGAAATTTTCATAAGCCTTCTAGATTCGATTTTAAGACACTTTCGTCATTGAAAATTGCGGAAAATCATCTTTGATTCTTTACTATAGAGTCGTCATGACGTTTAAAGCTAAAATGAAATTGTATGGAACTTCACTAGACTGTATTAGTTTTTATTTATCGAAAATTTCGATTCTTCTAAACTTTGTAGATTCAATTTTAAGCCCATTTTAGCTTTCCAAAGTTCTATAGAAACTTCTAGAGTTTTCTTTTGGCACGATTCAGACTTTGTGTTGTTTGAGATTAAAACAAGAACGGTTCTTCTTGAACCTATTCAATTTTTAACCCATTTTGGCCTTTCACAATTTTAAAGGAACCTCTAGAGTTTTTCTTTATCAGCACCCATCAAACAAAGCAGTACTAGTGGGGGTAGCGGAGAGGAAGAAACAGCTGCATGCATTATTCTCCTCGAACATTTCCTTTAACTTTAAATGATAACGAAGGTATGAATTTTTCGTTGTTTTCCGGCTTTTCTCGGTTAAAAATGGTCTGATGGAGGTCTTTCAAAAACCATTTTGAAAATTTTTTTAATTCCCTACAAATATCTATTTGATAGTAAGGCGATTCATTCAATACTTTCCATGATGGTTATGTTTTGTTTGAAACAAATGATCCAAAGCGAAATTTTCGTTGACAAACGAGTCAGTGTTAATATACAGGGTATCGCGTGAATAATTAACCGTACAACTTTGGTGTATAATTTTCAACTAAAATTTACTATCTAGAGTGCTTTTAACTTTCAAAGTAGTGCAAGGAGGCTCAAAGCTGTGTCGAATTGGGCTTGTGTCGAACTTTCACAATGGAAGCTGCTCTCACTGCGCTAGCAGGAAACTTGCGTCGAATAATGGAAGTTTTTGCGTCACTCTGAAAGTTAAAGGCACTCTATTGCCAATTTTTACAAGGCACCATGTAAGAAGAAAGGATTTCTATGAAAACTAGGAGAGAGAAACTTCAAATTTTTGAAAGGTCTCACAAACGTAAAAGGAGGTAGAGAAGAAGGATAGTAGAATCCAGGATCCTTACAAATATTCTTAAATTTCGTTTTCTGTATTCGGTATATCGCGATGGCCAACTACAAAAGAGTCGTTCGTTTTGCGTCACGAGTCCTTTCGCAATAATTGCGCTTTTATCTCTGTTTCAAATAAGATATAATTAGCCGGCCGCTAAAGCGAATTTATTTGTCTTGCGAGTGAAAAATTACCGGGTCAAGATTATTTTTATTATCACAGTGGAACTGCGACTGGACGCATAAGTGTTCCTTTGTTGACCCACAACGCACGTGTTAGACAAGAGCGATACAATATATCACAATAATCATATTTTGAGTTTACGGTCGGATATGCCTTAAAAAGGACCAAGTGTGTTGCTGTTACGCAAGGGACGACAATGCACAACTACTGCGCTGTTCTTTGCTTTTACGGTTTCAAAACAGCTGGATTTTTACGACGGCATAGGTTCCTTTTTATGGACGTTTACTCAAGCGGGGTTTTCATTATTTTATGACATCACATTATTAGTTATGAAAGTTAGACGTTTAATGTCTCTTAAGAGCATTTTATATGGGCTCGATAATATTTTCGAAAGTACAAGGTAATCCGTAATAAAATTTCCCATTACTTTTCTTGGTGCATGTACGCTTTTTATGTGTAATTGGGTATTCCAAAACGAAATGAACGCTTAATCAAACCTAATATGTTCGAGTTAGAGAGAATATATGGAATGGTGGATCGAAATTCAGTCCAAAATTTTAAACTGGAAGGTTTTTAGATGGGCACATCTATAGGCTAAGCAGCTTAAAGTATAATATTCAACAAATCCTTCTAGAACCTGAAATTACACACTTTGCCCTTTGGAGGCAAATCTCGGGAACTTACAGACGTTTCAACTATTGTTATTTTAATGTTAAACGCTACCAAGGGTCTAGAATAAATCTTCCTAGTTCCTCTGGAAAGTTAAACCGTTAAAACTACTATAACATCTTAACTAGACGGCCTAAGAAAATTTCTATGGTTCTTTTGATTTTTCGAGGACCAGAATTAGAAGCGTTTTCGATTTGATCTCTAGTATTTTATAAGGCTTGAGTGACTAGCATCTTTATATTTCCCACAGGACATGGATACATCTCCATCTACAAGGGACCTGGACGACCCAGTAGCATACAGCTACACCCAAAAATGGGACAGGACAGTGAAAGCAACAATGCTAAAGGTAAGTCGCTTTATAAGTACATTAGTACTACTAGAGTGGGGCTTAGAGATACTATTGCTGCACCTAATGATGATGTATAGGGCATGCATAAGAAAAGTAGTGTTCAGGCCTACTTAAGGTATACTTAAGATAACATAAGTTAAATCCAAAAACACATTATTGCCCAAGTTACTTTTCCTAAAGTCTTAATTCTACAGTTTACTGATCATTTGTATTCTCCATCATATGTCGACATATAAATGTCATATCTGGCCAGGGTTTTACACAGGGTGTTCAGAGGATCGCCCACTCAGCCAGAGCGGTAATGGAATTCGCTACCCTCGTCTGCTTAGGAACGCGGTACCAGAAAGTACCAGAAACCGCCACCGCAATCTTCCTCCCACGCAAGAAGAATTCACGAATTTTTATTCGAGATCTCCCTTGGCCAATTGTAACCACACTTCTCATCCTTTTAATTTCAAGCTTACAATTTTACCTCTTTATTATGTACTTTAAATTTACACCACGACTCATCAATGAGAATAAGTTCATTCTAAATTTATAAGTTCTTGAAGCCCCTGTTGTCGTCTAAGTACTCTGAGTACGGTCCATTTAATATATGTAAATATCCTGTCACTACGAGAGGATAACAATTTTTAAGTATCTTCATCTTCTTCGTTTATAGTCTTTTACAATCGGGGTCCGGGTAACGCGTACCACAATTCGAGTCTGAAATAAAATGCTACGAATTATACGTAGGGTCCTCTTAAATAGGATCAGGTCATCAAAGAAATTACTCATTAAGCAACGTATCGCTTTATTAGACACTACGAAGAATCGATATCATCGACGTACTCGTAGATCCAATCGAGATAGTTCGCGACGGCGGTATAAACCCCCGGGTAGATGGAATCGCTGCAGCCGTAGCCCCAGGAGGCGAGCCCGGCCAGGGCGCCGTCGACGACGAACGGACTGCCGAGGTCCCCCTGGCAGAAGTCCCTCGTGACGTTCGGTATGAAGAAACCCGCGCAGAACATGTCCTCGGTGACGTCGAGCCGGGCGTGATAAGCGCTCCGGCACTCCGTGTGGTTCGCCACGGGGACGTCCCTCAGGACCTGCAGCACGTCGGTGAAGTTCCCGAGCTGGACGAGCCAGCCCCAGCCGGTCAGCGTGCCGGTCTGGCCGACGTGGGGGACGCTCGAGGCGAGCGCGACCGGACGGCAGTAGATGCAGCCGAGGGGCGAGGATAGCTGCAGCAGGGAGATGTCGTCCTCGAAGGTGACGATGTAGTAGTTCGGGTTCTGGACGATCCTCGATACGTTCGCCTCGAGGCTGGTGTTCCAGCGGGAGGAGTTGGCGAGGATGGTGATTTCGTCAGCGCTGACCCTTGGAGGCGGAAAAGAGACGCGTCGTTATTGAAGTTGCGATGTGTATTATCCATTGCATAATAGAGGACGCCAAAGGCAAACAACTGATATGGTTTGGTCACGTTCAGAGAATGCCAGAAATAAGAATACCAAAACAAGTTTTACAATGGAGACCAAGAGGAAGAAGGAAACCGGGCAGACCCAGGAAGAGCTGGCAGAGCGGAGTAGACGAGGAAATGAGGAAAAGAGGGCTGGGAGAAGACCTTTGGAAAGACCAGTGGCGGTTGGGTATCGGGAAACGTAGAACGTTGAAAACCGATGAAGAGGCCGTTTTTCGCACCTTTCTCCAAACGTATATGACATTCCGAGATAGTCAAGTTGTAGCTTGTGATGTCCTCTTTCAAAAACCGTTTGAAAAATTAAAATCGGTCCGTTTCAGTTAATACGCAGAATTTTCCTAACATTTCAGGCAAAATTAGCGCTTCAGCTTTAAACTGAGCAAAGCTGTGAATTTTTGAAAAAGGGTCCATTTTAACGGTTTTTCCAAGTTTTCTCGGTGAAAAAAGCTCCGATCATCTTTTGGAGACGCTCAATTTGAAGGTCTTTTAATTCTCTACAAATCGTCTGTATTGCATTTCCGTCAATCATTTTCACGCTATGGTGAAAAAACCGAAAAACGACCTAATTTTTTCAATTTTTATTGTTTACAAAAACCGCAAAAGCTCAGATTTGCCTAAATTTTTGGTTTTTATCATCTCTGATTCATTTTAAACAAAGTTTTTTGGTCTGTCTGCCATTAAATTGTATCTACCAAACAAAACTTCACAAACTGGGCTACGTTAGAAAAAAAGGATAGTATTGCCTACTTAATTTCTCTCTTTCTCTCTCTCGCATAAGGGAAATGGAGAAGTTTGCTGACATGCAGTCTATCTTTTAATACGTTCATGGTTATTCATGTAAGTAACTAAAACTATGAACAACTTACGTGATGATTCATTGCAATTTTTCTTTTTACCTGTCGGTACATACCGCTGTTGTGAGGGCCCACGTCGGCGATATAAGGGAGGCCGAACAGTATATTTTTGAGCAATACGTCAATGCTAACATATAAGGGTAATCTGCAATATCTCCATCCTCACCGCCTGTTATTCGTGCGTCGATTTCGTTGTCGTAATCGTAGATGTAGTCGGTCTCCAAAGAATTTCCCACTGTTGTAGTCAAAATAATTAATAATACGTTTAATATAGTTTGCTTGTACTTACCAAAAGTGAGCAAAAGAACGAAAAGTAAGTGATACATTGTCTGCTTTTAATTAAATATTTTAAATGGTAACGAGCAACTAATGAATTACAATATACAAAATCTTTATTCTTATCTTAAATAGTACTCGTAGATATCTCGTAAAATTCCAACCAATTTTCCTGTTCAAGTGGTATTACAGAAAACACCTTACCATAAATATATTTTTCGATAGGTACGTACTCATACTTTAAGCGCAACGCTTATACAAAATCTACTAAATTAATCAACGATCACAAAATTTCCCTAAAACCTTGCAAAAGTTTCCAAGAAGGATAGAAATTTATAGTTCAAGATAAAAAGAAAATTGGAAATAATTTTTGATTTTTGACTGTATTGCTATAATTATTTAATTAAGGAATTGGGTAAACGTTTGAATTAGCTTTAAGCTGTATACTTTTAACCACAAATTCATCCAGTTTTTCTATATCTACACTTCCTGCTGAGTATGACCGAATTGTCATTATGTGTCCATTTATTATGTGCATCATCCTTTCCCTCTATTCCACTGTCCATTTCCACATCTTTATTACAAGAGTTTTGGAGCTCGCCATACTAGCTCACATGCCTGCTCTTTTTCACTTTCTTTACGGACCTTTCTTAATTCTATCTGTATAATATACAGGGATTGGAAAATCGCAAACATTTTATGGTACACTTTTTTACCCTTAGGTACCCTTAGGTATCCTTTTGAAATTTTTGTAAGGTAATAAGTATTGATAAACGTTGACTGCTGTGTACGTTTCCAGTGCAAATGTAATGGAAAGTTGGAACTGCATAACATACGTATTTATACGAGAATTTGCATTCTATACCTCTAATAACATCTCTCACCATTGTCTGTAAAAATCCTACTCTCTTAAAAATTCTCTACAGGTTAGTCGAGTACCAATGTATCTTCTCAGACATACGTTTGGCATTGTGCTAACCGCATGCACACCTTCTGCGAGACAGTTGACGTTAAATAGACTAAAATTCCCCGAGGCATTCGTAATAGTAAAGGTACTTCGAAATGATTGGCTATTAAATAGAAATTTCTCACGCTCTAGTGAGTCATAAGATTATTACAGCCTGAATAATATGTTTAGGTGGAGTTTACTAATGTGAAGCAGTAGGTATGTGTTTTTAATATCGACAGGATTTTATGTCTTAACACTTTTCTGAAGAAATATCGAATATGTTTCGCAATGTACATTTGAGTTACATCATTACTTTTACCGATTTATCCCTCTTTCTTGTTCGTTAACCTTCGATGGATTTATACACATGTATCAAGAGGTATGCGGAACGACATAATTTAAAGTAATGTCGTGAACGTCTAGTGAATTACCATATTCTACTCTAACAATATAACAACACCTCGTGAATTAGAGACTCTTGAACAAAGATCCTTTATATGAATGCCATCAGTTTACGAAAGAGACACCTCCTAACGCATTGCGAAAGGCATTTCGTTTTGCAACGCAAGGTTTTATTCTTGAGTTAACTATTGAAATAGAATCATTGTAGAAACTGTGAATTGGATGTTAATTTTGACATTTTAGTGACTGATTTCAAAACGATCATTAACCGCATATGAAATGTTTCTATTTTACTCAACTGAAATTGCTTATGTGATGTTCTAACTCAACGTTTTTAAAAAGCCATTACTATCACAATTACACGAAAACCAACAGTTCAAACGACGAATAACAATAATCTCGGACTATAAATAAATCAGATATAATTTATGTTCCTTCCTCCTGGCCAAAGAGGAATTACTAAGATAGAAAGCAATTACGCGCCGTTGAATTCGCCAATGGCGGCCAATAAAGGTGTTAAGCCTCTCGCTATCATTACCTGATTATCTTCTATGTAAATCAGCATAGAAGTCGGTATGCTAAAAATACGTGTTGCATGTACTTGTTATGCGGCTACCATGGGAAATTTGTTTATTTTTAGCGAGGCATTGTTTTTGCATAGCCAGGTATTCACGTTTGCGAGATAAAGAGGTAACGCCAACGTTCTAAAATCAAAACGTATGTGCACCCAGGATAAAGGAAAATGCGTACAAGATACTTTCTCTCTAACGTAAAGAATTTTTCTTTCACCAAGACTTGTTGTTAGCCTTCTCCTTTAGTCCAGGTCATGTAGATCTGGAAATGGAAAATAGTGGTACACAATGAATCACACAAGTTTAGATACAACTTTTATTTACTTGTTTAGTTTATTGAACCCTTAAAAGCCGTACCTAACAAATATCCAAGTCCCAGTGTTGATTCTATAGCATCTTTAATTATAAATTTTGACACCGCCTTATGCCTCAGTGTTGGTATCAAAATTTTTGCGTTCATCTCTTTATTGGGCCATATTTTTCCTTGTTCACTGCAATCAGAACCCTATGTTGTATAGGAAAATCAAGTCCCATCTATCTGTTTATTACCTAAATGAAAGATTTTTTTCTGGTAACCCTATCCATAAGAGTGCCAAGGATCCATAAAGATTCTGGGTTCCATAAGAACCCATCGAATCTACCCCCTAGGTTCTTGGAGTTTTCTAATGTTTAAAATCAAAACTGAGTCGTTTGAAATTTGCATGGGCCTTTTAGACTGAATTTTAAACCATTTCTGACAGTTCAAAATTCTAAAAGCACTTCTTAAGCATGTTTTGAAATGTTCGAAGTTATAGCGAGAAACCATTTATGGATTTCTCTGTGGTCCTCGGAAAATGCCTTCTATATTCGATTTCAAAGCACCTTCGATCATTTGAAAGTCTAGAAAAATGTCTCAAAATTTTATTTTAGATTCGTTATACATCTAAATTTCCTTTGGAAGCTGTTTTATACGTTGTAAGTTCCATTAGAACCTATTGAATCTTCCTTCTAGATTCTTGAAACTTTTCTAAAGTTGTGAATTAAAATGGAAGTGTTTGAAGTTTCTATCAACCCTGCTAGATTCAATTTGGAATCTATTCTGACGTTAAAAATTATTTGGAAAACTCCCTGATTTTTTTAAAATATTAGAGCCAAATGATTTCGTAGGGAAAATTAAAGTCGCTATACTTGAACCAAAAGTTCTATATTTTTATCCTTTTGGGAGATTTTGGAATTTTACAAATTAATTTTCTTTACAGTTTCTTACACTTGCACCCAACAATCGAAATTTTGTTTATCCATTACTATTATTTTCGAAAAATTAAGAAAACCTGAGTGCCTGCAGCCTCCGGAGAGGTTGGAATCAATTAACATTATGGAACACATTATAATTAGGTCCTTGGTTTTCTGGAAGCAATCAGTTTGTAAACTAAAAAGTAAAACAAACAAAAACTAACTTTTTGCCCTTTTCGTTAAAAATTGTTAGTACTTCCTTCCATTTGAAAAATTGCGGCAGACAGCTTCGGTCATTCTGATTTTATTTTCGAATTTTTCACAAATATTTATTACTTCAAAATGGTACTTTACAGTGTGTAGTGAAAAGGGTCACAAGTACTAACATTTCAGAAACTTCTAGATTGAGCATAAGCTGAGTAGAGTAGGTACTTACAGGCACTGAAGTGAGAAAGAAAATATGTTCTTAAGTTAGCTGTACCCAAAAGTCGCCCAAATGTAAATTATTTAGAAAAATTGTTATTAGTAAGATATGATAAATTAATTTAATGACTAACTGTATGTAACTTTCGTTTTCAGTTAGAAGTCCCCATGACATCAGCCTCAACAAAAATGTACCTGTCCACAGGTCTAAAGTCTCGTGTTACACATGTAAGTTTATTATTATTAACATCAAATTTTACTTAGGATTTTTCTGGCAAATCTTGCAAAATTCGGCGTATTATCTGAAAAAAAAACCTACAACTTGGCTATTTTCGATTTTCGTGTACTTTTGGAGAAAAGTGCGAAAAATTCCTTCGAACATTGTGCGATTTCGCATTTTGACCTGAGTGGTGCAACAGCATCCAACTTTTGCACGCTTAAAGTAGACATAATAACCTAACATTTCACGCAAAATTAGCGCCTCGGCTTTACAGTGGGCAAAGCTGTGAATTTTTGAAAAAGGGTCCATTTTAACGGTTTTACCAAGTTTTCTCGGTGAAAAGTGCTCCGATCGCCTTTTGGAAATGCTCATTTTAAAGCTCTTTCGTTTCTCTACAAATCGTTTCTACAATATATTGGATTTCCGTCAGTAATTTTCACGCTATGGTAAAGAAACTGAAAAACGACCTGTTTTTTTTAAATTTCTATTGCTTAAAAAAATGCAAGAAGCTCAGATTTGTCAAAATTTTGGGTTTTTATCATCTTTGATCCATTTTAAACAAAGTTTGTTTGATCCTTGTGCCGTGAGTTGTTTCTTTCTTGATCTCGTGCCGTGAGTATAGCCCAGGAAAATAAAATTTTGTCGCGACTTGTTTTCGATACTTTAGGTGTATAGGGACAAAAGTCATGGGATGACACCAAAAAATTTTCTTAAATATAGACAATTAAAGGTCAAAATGCGATGCGGTGATTTTAGCGAGTTTTAATCCGTAAGTAAAATCGGCTTAAATAAGTCGTTGTGTGTCGTCTTACTTTCACATCGATCAGATATCGAAATATACATAAATGAATCATAAGTTAGGTGTACGTAATATACAAAGTCACCCTTATGTAGACAAATGCTAATTCTTCGTAGTAGGACGGAAGCGGAGCGTGGGTGGCTGAACTTCCGTTGGGTCATTGCACTTTTTTCATATATTACTCGTATTATCTCTGGTCGTTACCGTATTATACCCATACATATTCTATTTGTGCACATCAATGGTAAACAAATCCTTTGTTTACCATTGATTCCGTCCGTGCTATTAGAAACTAGTTTTCAGGAGAAAGAACCTCCGTAATCTTTAATCTGACCGTACAAATTATACGTTTTCATACCTGACGTGTTTTGTTAGTTGGCACAAAGGCACCGACTACATATTTACAGTCTGTAAAATTTATAGCGTTTAATTAATTCTAATCTTTCCACTAATTCTAATTAGCGAAGAATTTGCCAGAAGTTCGCTGGTATACTTTTCTGCAAATGTATAGTTTGTTTTAATTAACGAGTGAAGTGCTTGTCGAGATAATTAATTGTTTTGCTACTTACTTTAGACACGTGTTGTATCAAATCCTACAAATTTCGGCTTCGCTTTGATAATAAATCGCATTTCGTTGATATTAATTAGATTTGATAATGAAATATTGCAGCTTTGTTTTGTTTAAAAGCGAAACGTGCCGACATCTTGAAATTTCACTGTTTATCTTTCCATTGCACATTTAACAGTTTATTTTATCAACGCACTAGATACTGCAACCTTCACTTATTATCATCACTTTTTTTTTCTTTAAATCTACCACCCCCGAAATGGCGCCGTGCCTGGAAGTGGATCCGGTTATAATTTTATTTAAAGCTCCTTTTATCACTTAGCGCCTACATCGCCTTCCATCCTCACTGGTTACTTTCCACCAAAGTTTAACAACTCGCGTGGTTTTCGTTCCATTAAAAGAAATTGAACAATGGAGATGTAAACGTATTGTGTGAATTTTTTGCGGTTTCTGCCAGGAAGGTAAGGGTATACGTACGCGATAAAAAGTTCAAGTGCATGAATAAAATATTTTCAATGTCATTTAATTTTGCCCACACGCGTAAATAAACAACAAAGGAACGATTTTGAAGGAACAAAGAGGTTTCGGGTTTTTTTTAAGTTGGCAGTATTGATTCGGTTATTTCCAACGGCCATTGGCAGCGGTAAGAAATCGAATTTTTCTTTTTCGACACGACCCGTATATTTGAAATTAAATCAAAACGCTTTTAGTTTCTACTCGAGACCGTTTAGGAAATTCTAGTCATCAATCAAACTTCTAAAATTACATTTCAATATCCTTTACGGGAACCTAAATTAAAATAGGGGTTTTTTACCCCCTTATTGGCCCATTTTGAGCAAAGTTTTTAACCTGAAGTTTTTAACCTTTAACCTTTTTTCAAGCCACATAAACTCCAAATAGTGCTAATAACACTTTTTTAAAATTTCGAATCATTATTGTGGTCCTTTACTTGAGAAGGCATCAAAACCGACCAATGGTTTTCAATTGTATTTCCTAGAACGAAACTTTATACATGGTACAGTAGGCGGGAAGACTGAACCGTTTTCGTTTCAGTGTCTTGCGCAAGACGCTCCTTTTGCCACCGTGTACGTCCAGTTACTTTCTTTGGCTTTCTAAAAATTATTTCTTCCATTTTAAAAAGTGACGTGCTAAAATAACATATTAATGGAAGGAAATAGTATATTAAAATTATTTGTTCGATCTCCTTAGAATGTACGTGAAATTCTTCATACCCATCATACATCAGGTAGCTTTTATTAATAGCTAATATAAATGTCACAAAAAAATTATTGTACTAACGACTTAAATTGTAAATCTTAAATTTTTCTTAAAAAGAGAAAGGTCTAAATCTTAAGTAGTTCATTGTATAAAACATTAGTGATTTGATTTTTGTCGTTAATAATAATTTAATTTTTTTCGTAATAATTTAAGTTCTTTCAATAAATATCTATATAGTTATAGAAGACTTAAGTAATCATTTGGGATTTAAATATTTTTGAATCAACAAATAACTTATCTTTCTAAGAATATCATAATAAATAATTCTGTCTATTAATATTCAGGTTCAAAAAGCAGTGTTATAAAATAATAATATATTTATTTGGGTAAAATAAACATTTTTCAAGAAAACTTCATGCAAATATTTCTGTCGCAATATTATTTAATTAAAAAACAACTTATATGTTGACAAAATTATAGCTCTGGTTAATAACTAATATAAATTAGTTGAAATGATTGTAATAACGAACAAATATAAAGTACCATTACAGTGCCTGTATAGTCAGAAGCTTTAAACTTGGCACACTTACAGCCTAGGCTCCAAGATGGGTCAGAAAAATACCATAACCCTAAATTTTCTTTTTGAGTGAGTGAAAAATAGGAGTGAAATTTATTTTTGTCGTTTTAATCCTGAGGTACTTCCAGAAACTTGCTAGAGATGCTTGAAAGAAATTGAAAATCCCCTATTTTCCACTTATCGATGGTTGGAAGACGGGGTGAAATTTACGTACGAGTTACTTAATAGTTATAAACTGGAAACTTATAGATTATGTTCTAGATGCTCGAGAAAAATCAGAAAGTCCAAAATTTCACCTTCTGAGGGGATGTGCAACGAGGGGGTACCGGCTACGTCGACTAATTTATTTTATAAAAACGTTATTCAGTCTATCCGTTTCAAAAGTAACTTCTCGGTGGTGCCGTCGTCGTCGAAGGAGTCGCGGCGCCCGTGCTCCTGCCTCGTCGGCGCGTTCCCCTGCCTCTGCAGGATCTGCTCCATCTCCATCTGCTGCACCAGGGTGAAGATCTTCGTCTCGGCCACGTTTCGATAGTAGGGCGTGAAGCGTTTCACCTTCTCCCTCATCGTGTCGAAGAACGTGTCGGTGGGATCCCTCGCGTCCGGACGCCGCGACTGCTCGGAATCGGAATCGTGACGGTCGATCAGGTACTTCATCAGCTCCTCCGTGTTGCCCTCGGACCCCTCCTGGACGCCGACTGCGACGTCCGAGCTCGCCTCCTTCGGGCTGTCGCCGGCGCTCTCGTAGAGGGCGCCGCCGGCGGGGTCGCGCTCCCGCAGGAACGGCGTCAGGAACGACATCTCTTCGTCGTAGGTGTACTTCTTCGTGGCGGTTTGTTTCTTTTTTATCTTCCGCCATTGGTCGCGCAGCGAGTTCCATCTGCGTTTGCATACAGGCACTGCGAAAAGAGAGAGCGGCGCTCGTCAATAATTGCTCAGGATGGTATAGATTCATTCATGGTGGTGGTGGTTGAATGCTTGAATCCACACCATGTACACCAGGTAATATGATAATCATATTGTGTTGTTTAGGAAAATCGTTCTAACGGGGTGTAGCATTTTTATTCTTCTAAAATCCTTTCATGTGCCGACCCTTCATATATCCCTGAATCCAGGAATAAATCCCTAATCTGCCTTCGCCGCTCCTCCGTCGAGCGCTCGCGTTCCCGTTCCCCCGTTCGACTCACCTGTCGTCGTCATTTCCGCTGCGATCCTCTCCCAGGTCTGCTCCTTGTAGCCCGTGTCTCTGTACTTCTTGTTGTCGTAGTCGTAGAGCGCCGGGTTTTCCCTCACGAGCCTGATCAGCCTCTCGTTGTCCATTTGCTACGTTCTACGGTTCGGCCGGGCCCCCGCCGGGTCGTCTCCGATCGAACTGGCACGGCGAGAGATCCCCGGTTTCGCGCCGTACTGATCGGTGACGGAACGGAAACGGAACGGAGCGTGCGTGCCCGCTAGTCCGATTTTAGACTACGGGTCGAGGTGCATGTCGAGCGATCCGGGGATTCATATTTTAGGGCCCGGGTCGATCTGTTTTGCAAATATGCCAAAGATACTATTGTAACATAATTGTCCATAGTGACACCATCTTGCGTCCAGTAGATGAAGCACCTTCCCGGGTGCCACTCGAACAAATTAGTAATATAGTAATAGTAATATAGTAATATCTAGTAATATAATATAGTAATATTAGTAATATAGTAATATCTATATAGTAACATATCCTATGTTCAGAATTAAGCACTAGTGCGGACATAAAACGCGCTAGCCACGACATGAAGGTAATTCAGGGATCGGCAGTCAAGCGAATTGTATCCCAAAGACACACGTGGCAAACTGACGTAAATAGATTACTTTGACTTTTAGTGCAGTTGCTTTTTAGTCAGTTTACCCACGCAGAACCGTACACTATGTTATAATATAAACGCCATTTTCTCATTATTTCAATATGTAAAATTACATTACTTTTGTTTCAGCAACCAGTTGGATCCATCCAGTGTGCCATTAACGAAGACACTTTCTGTCCTTCGACACAGGTTTCCTCCAATTATTAAAGTAGTCAGCTTGCCTTCGACACAGGAGAACGGTCACGTGGGCCCCGTTTGACATTCAACACAGGGACGCTTCAGGGAAATCCACTGAAAAACGACGAAAAGCGGTAGAAGGATGGTAATCTTTTCATTTTTTCTTCTTGCGCGTTTTACCTCTCGAATAGTGGGGAAAAGTAGATTCGACACAACCTTGAACCTCTGTGCACCACTTTAAAAGTAGCAATCTAGCTGTGACTATCCTTCGTTTCTGAATAGTAATTTAGCCATGAGGGAACTTTACAATCCATAAAGTAAAAGAAAAATATCTATTTTTCCACCCCTTTTCTTCATACTGTTTCATTTGCTTTGTTTGAGGAGAAATTTTGATCAATTCTAAATTCTATCGCACTCTAGCTAGTTACTAGTGTCTATAGTGTTCTATAGTGTCTAGTGTTCTGCTGGGATGCTTTACACTAGCAGGATTCTAAGTTTAGCATAGCTATTAGTAGAATGTTAGTGAAGTACTCACAACATAGAGTTAGTATCCGTATTTAATGCACGTTCGGTATTATCTCTCAAAATAACATTCTAAAATACTTTAGACCCGGGTAAATTATATATTCCAGCATATTCTAGGTACCTAGACTAGATTCTATCCTCCATAAGAATATTCTATGTTCGTATGTTAAAATATCTCTAGATTTTAGTAAGTGTCACTAAGATTCTTTTTATATCACACTACTGTTCGCTGATCACCAACATACTGATGGCACATATGAATTCTATATTCTATCACACTCTAGCTACTAACTCCTATCTAGCTCTTGTTGCTGGATTATTTTAGAATAACATAAGTGAAACCTACGTGCTAGTTATATTTATAAAGTCCTGTCAAGGTTAGATTCTAGCACATGTCAGGCCCATGTAGATTCAGTACTCTTCCCCTACCTAGGATATTCGAAAATATAGCAAATTCTAGATAACCACTAGACCATCAATTCTTCCATAAGAATATTCTGTGTTCACATTTTAAAATATCCGTAGATTGTAATAACTGTCGCTAAGCTTCATTTTTATTACAATCCTTTTCTGCCTGAGCTGTTCTGTTCTGCCGCACTGCTGGCACATAAATTCCATATTCTAGCACGCTCTACCTACGACTGTTGTCCTGAAATCACATGTTCGTCACTCTCTTATGAGCTATTGTAGGATACTATCGGATCTACGTTAGATTCTAGCATGTTTCATGCCTGAGTGGATTCTGTCTATTTTCCATAATATATTCTAGAATATAGTACAAGTCAAATGTCAAAATATGCCTTTCTTTAATAATTGTTATACCTAAGTTCTTTTCTGGAATACAGTACTGTCCTGTCAAAGCTGGCATATTTGAAACATGTATGAGTTCTAAATTCTATAACAGTCTCCAGGTACTAATTACAGTCTAGAACGCTATGCTAAGCCACTTTTATAAATGCAAGGTTCTGACGTGCTAGTTGTAGTGACTAGTTTGTGGCATGTTTTATCTGCAATAAAGCATATGGCATGTTATATCTGCAATGATCTCGAATTAAGTTCTAGCGAATTTTAAGTCATAGTGCATTCCATGCAATAGAAAATTCTGTTTAAGATCTTCGAATTGAAATATCCTGGAGGGAAAGAAAATTTACACCTTAAAAATAAGTCTGATTTGTAGGCAACCAGTATTACGTCAATATATGGAGCTAATGTTGGCAATAATGAATCAACGCATGGACATGGCTGTCATTCTTTTAGGTGTTCTGTGAATCCTCTAACGCCATTGTCATGTATCAGTGTTGTTTATTTTCGACATTGCTTTTTGGTTAGAAAATTTTCGTGTATAAAGATCCCTTCGATATGAATAAAGTTTGTGCTATCTGTAGGGGCGAGGGGAAGTACAAGTGCCCGACCTGTTTCATTTTCTAGTAATTTAACACGTTAGTTCGTTTGTGGCACTTTTAATCAGAACTCTTCTTTTCCAGTTGCTCAGTGACTTGTTGTAAGGAACACCGAAAGAATAACTGCGAGGTGCTCATCAAGAATGACGTGAAAGTAAAGGATCAAGCGGAGGAGGGAAAGATAGTTAAGAAGCGTAAAATCGAAGATTCGGAGTCGACCGTGCCGGAGGAAAAATTGGAGCTCTTAAGTAAGAAATGTGTTATCTTATATGTATTGTACTACTTACTTGACTAATGTAATAAAATACTACTAATCGGTGAGGTACAATGGGAAAGGTTACGAGGGGCGATGAAAGTGGCATTATAAGGAACGTTACTTGATTTTAAGGTAACTGCTTTCGTCAGGATTAATTCTTGGTGAAATTACAAACATTCCTTAGTATATAGCACAATGGCATAACGTGTATTTCGCTTGAAATAACTGCATAACTAAAAGCATGTTTTGATTGATTATTGTTAATTACTTTCATAGTAGTGGTTAATGTAATTAATGTCATACTTTATAGCTTAACATTGGGATATATAGATATATTTTTTTTTTAGAAAATAGTACAGAGGTGAACAAATTGTTGACAAATCCGCACCTTCAGAATCTCCTGGTTACCGTCGATAGTTCAGAAAACGCCGAAGAAATGATGCAGAAAGCCATGCAAGAACCAATATTTGTAGAATTTGCAGATGCATGCTTAAAGGTTGTTGATCCCGATTCTCCCGAGGATCCTGAAAAACTCCATAAGACTGATTAATTACAAACCTTCCCCCCTACTCACTGCCTGGTTGCAATCCTTCTTGCTTGATAATGTGATATCTCATATTTCGATATGAGTAATGTATTACCCACGGTGAAATTAAATTTTACTGTGAAGAATAGAGTTCGTAATCTATGTTATTATTTATCTCAGTTTTTGTTCGACAACTTCATATTACAAGTAGTATTTTTAGGATGTGTATCACAAAGTAATTTAAGTAGGCAGCAATGTATTGCCATTTAAAAATCTCTGAATTTTGTATATCATATAACACAACTACTTATGAAAACATATTAAATTTTGACACAAGATTCAAAGAAATGGTCTTATAATCTTGTACAGAAGCGATATCTAAGAATTATTGAATATACTCTTGTCTATTTTTTTTATCTGTAATAAAATTAAGGAGCAAACTTAATGTTATAAATAAACCTCTTGTGCTTTAGACAACCACTTTTTTACTTGATGTTTTCTTCCGGCATGCATGATGTAAAATGGAAGGAATTAACATGACATTTCCTCTTCCTTAAGCCCCGTTAAACAGGAATAAATATGTTAAAAATAAAATACTTTGAAAACAATACAAATTTGAAACTAAAACACTGTGTGATTATCAGTCAGGATTCAGAGAGGAATATGGTTGTGAAACAGCACTACAATATGTTATAACCAATGAAAAAGCAGAGAAACGTGAATTTTTTAACTCGTCTTAATTTTGATCGTAGAAAACGTCGAAGGGAGGATTCATCGTAGGATTCTGTTGCTGTTTTAGTTGTGAGATTTTGAAAGTTGTAGAAAATACCAGAAAGAAATTCCTAATCTCGAAATTTGAATTACGATGGAATCTTCTACCGACACGCGGTTATACTGGAGTTTGTTACGTATAATATAAAATATATATCGCCATTGATGAAGATAAATACCACATTTCATTTTCAAATCATTATCCAATCTATTTTTGTAATTGTTTGCCGATTTTCAAAAAATATCCGAATAATTACTAAAATTTAATATTACCAAACACGATTTCCATCGAGTAAATGGAACATATGTGATGCATGTACATTTCCTGAATCAATTTTGTTCTTATTACGTTCTGCTGGATATTTTTCGAAATGAAAGGCCATTCCAAAATTACAAAAATCTCTGCCAACAAAATGCGGGTCATTATTTAACTATTCGGTAGTGTAGGTAGCTTTTAGGTAAACAAAAAAACAAAAAATTGTGTAAGATTACATGAACGAGCTGAATGAATCGCCGATATATTTAGAAATCGTTTGTAATCAGACATTTTCCCGTTTCATTGTTTTTTATAATGTCCAAATTTTATATGAAAAATGAAAACAAAAAAATCATTGTCCAAAAATAAGCTCCCTAGACGTGTTCAGTCTGGTCGAAACCAAGAGATGTACATGTGACAACTATGGCCTGATTATTTTTGGACTATCCCTCTGTATAAATATTTAAAAGTCCATATTAACTATAATCTTAAAAACAAAATGACAATGTTAATACACATTTACCTGCCGCATTGGGTTTTCAAGAAAATTGCTGCCCGAACTGTTTTATTAAGAGAAAAGATACTAAAATTAAAAAAAATTTAAAGTATTACCTTGTTACAGACCTAGTCATAATTTTACTCTAGTTGTTAAGAAGTAACCGAGTAGCAGCAATCTTTTTGGGATTTCAGCTGAAATGTGTATGGATAGGAAAACTTATACATCTTTTTCGTAATTATGTTATTGAAATATTTATGTACTTATTCATCAGTTGGATAATTTGCATTAGTGTTAACAATAATATCGCTTTAAAGCCATTTTCTAATGAAAATTGTGAATAAATAAATCATATGCGAATCGTTTTTATTTTACGACACCCCTACCTACTGAATCAGTTTAAAACTTTAAATATACATAAATACGAAGTATTTGGGTAAGAATTGTCTCCTACAAACAAAAAGCAAAAATTCTACGAGATTGGCAATCAAATATGCAGCCGGTCTCGATACCTCCACACCTCCTCGCTCTTCTGCTATCCTGGTACGAGATTCTGTTTTAAATTTCGAAAAATCTTATTGGAAACATTCCAAATTAGATTTAAAATCGGGAATTCCTACCAGGGTAGCAGGAGTGCGAGGAGGTGTGGAGGTATTAAGAACGGCGACCAATCAGACGAATGTCGCCATATTTGGGGCGTGTCCAACTGATCGCCGGTCGAATACCTCCACACCTCCTCGCTCTTCTGCTATCCTGGTACGAGATTCTGTTTTAAATTTCGAAAATCTTATTGGAAAAGTTCGAAAATTAGATTTAAAAAGACGATTTGCTACCAGGATAGCAGGAGTACGAGGAGGTGTGGAGGTATTAAGAACGGCGACCAATCAGACGAATGTCGCCATATTTGGGGCGTGTCCTACTGATCGTCGCTCGAATACTTCCACACCTCCTTGCTCTTCTGCTATCCTGATACGAGATTGTTTTAAATTTCGAAAAATCTTTTTGGAAACATTCCAAATTAGATTTAAAATCAGGAATTCCTACCAGGGTAGCAGGAGTGCGAGGAGGTGTGGAGGTATCAAGAACGGTGACCAATCAGACGAATGTCGCCATATTTGGGGCGTGTCCAACTGATCGCCGGTCGAATACCTCCACACCTCCTCGCTCTTCTGCTATCCTGGTACGAGATTCTGTTTTAAATTTCGAAAATCTTATTGGAAATATTCTAAAATTAGATTTAAAATAACGATTTGCTACCAGGATAGCAGGAGTGCGAGGAGGTGTGGAGGTATCAGGAAAGGCGACCAGCGTGGCGCGCCAAATAAATTTTGACATTCGACAGATTTATTGAGTGGTGTATATTTGGTTGCCTATCTAGTATAGTTGTTGTATTTTTCCCATTCCCTTTGAAGGAAAATAAAGCAACATAAACGAAATAAAACACGATTGTGAAGAAGAAAACACTTTATTTACAATACAAAGCACAATTCCGAAGCATCATTCGGCCAAAAACGTAATACTGTACCTATTCGAACCGCGCTTATAAATGTACTTAATTATTTGCCAGCTTTACATTTAAAAACAAAGAAATACATGCAGAACGAGACTCTACTTCTAACAAATCATAATATAGGTACAAACGAAGGGTGCATCAGTCTAACCCTCTCCCTTCAGCTGCTTACAACAATAGAGGCCGCGAGACATTTTACAATATGTAAAACACTTAATTTTTGTACATGGTAACGTTAGTAAAAAAATAAATCTTCTAAACTAAATGACCCAGAAACGGTATTGTTAAGTTAGAAATAGATGTGAATGATGGAAATGATATCATATACCGGTACAAGCAACTTGTAATTCAAGATATTGCCGATTAAAAGTCGTAAGAGTCGCTGTCGCCCTTCTGGACTCTGAAGATCAGCTTATAGGCTAACCCCGCTATGACTCCTCCAAGGATCGGACCAACCCAGTAAACCTGAAGACAGGAGAAGACAAATTAATATCAGAATTTCATTAGTCGTTTGATAAAAATTTTGTCTTTGATCATGTGGACTATTTGTCGACAAAAAACGTCCTGTCAGTCATTACATAATCGGTACAAAGCCCTTAAACATGTGCAATATCCTTACCCAGTGGTTTTCCCACAGGTTCATTATTACAGACGATCCAAAGGTCCTAGCAGGATTGATGCTGGATCCAGTGTATTGAATCTGAAACATCGAAAGTTGTGGGTTAATTAAAAGCAACGTGGTAGAAGTTATTATTTGATCGAGACACAAAAGAAACGAATGGTAGACTCAAAATTCGAATGATAGATGCTCTACTTACCCCACACAAGTGTGCAGCGGAGGATGACGAAGAGCAGGAGGAATGTCAGGATAGCCTCCATCAGGAGACCCTGGAGCGGAGTTATCTCACTGCTTACGGTCGTCAGGCCCAAGTTGCCAATCTTGTCTTCCGGCACAATTGCCTAAAAATCAAGAATATACCATTTAGACAAAGAAGGAGGTGTTTACAGGCAGTTACACATAGAGATATTTTTCATATATATTCTTGTGCAGCCCAGCTTCAAATGGGTAACTCCTATAATTTTGGAAATACAAGTTTTTCGTTGCGTCCCTGATTTTCAGGACCTTACAGAGTAGCCTCAATAGACGATTCTAAGCCCAATAGCGTGAATTTTAACTCGATGGGAACAACGCTTTTCGAAATATTCCCATTTTTCCAAGAAAGAAATTCCCCTCCATTCTACTTTCCATATCTCGGAAAGTAAACGTCGTAGGAAAGAAATTCCTTCACTCCCGGCAGCAGGGAAGTGTCCCCTTTCGATTGACACCCTAATTTTGAAAATCTAATTTTCAAGCGTTTTTGGAGAAAATCGCAAGGGGTTAACCTTCTTATTTTTCGGCCTCAAAATATGAACCTTTGAATTTCCACATGAAACTCGCAGGGTATGTGCGTTAGGAGATTCTAAGCCCTATGGCGTTAATTACAAGTCGATAGGAACAACGGTTTTCGAAATATGGCAATTTTTCCAAAAAAGAAATTCCCCTCCCTTCTACCTTCCATATCTCGGAAAGTAAACGTCGTAGGAAAGAAATTCCTTTATTGCCGGCATCAGGGAAGCGTCCCCTTTCGATTGGCACCCTAAATTTGCAAATCTATTTTTTGACGATTTTGGAGAAAATCGCAAGGGGTTAACCTTCTTATTTTTCGGCCTCAAAATATGAACCTTTGAATTTCCACAAGAAACTCGCAGGGTATGTGCGTTAGGAGATTCTAAGCCCTATGGCGTTAATTACAAGTCGATAGGAACAACGGTTTTCGAAATATGGCAATTTTTCCAAAAAAGAAATTCCCCTCCCTTCTACCTTCCATATCTCGGAAAGTAAACGTCGTAAGAAAGAAATTCCTTTATTGCCGGCATCAGGGAAGCGTCCCCTTTCGATTGGCACCCTAAATTTGCAAATCTATTTTTTGGCGATTTTGGAGAAAATCGCAAGGGGTTAACCTTCTTATTTTTCGGCCTCAAAATATGAACCTTTGAATTTCCACATGAAACTCGCAGGGTATGTGCGTTAGGAGATTCTAAGCCCTATGGCGTTAATTACAAGTCGATAGGAACAACGGTTTTCGAAATATGGCAATTTTTCCAAAAAAGAAATTCCCCTCCCTTCTACCTTCCATATCTCGGAAAGTAAACGTCGTAGGAAAGAAATTCCTTTATTGCCGGCATCAGGGAAGCGTCCCCTTTCGATTGGCACCCTAAATCTGCAAATCTATTTTTTGGCGATTTTGGAGAAAATCGCAAGGGGTTAACCTTCTTATTTTTCGGCCTCAAAATATGAACCTTTGAATTTCCACATGAAACTCGCAGGGTATGTGCGTTAGGAGATTCTAAGCCCTATGGCGTTAATTACAAGTCGATAGGAACAACGGTTTTCGAAATATGGCAATTTTTCCAAAAAAGAAATTCCCCTCCCTTCTACCTTCCATATCTCGGAAAGTAAACGTCGTAGGAAAGAAATTCCTTTATTGCCGGCATCAGGGAAGCGTCCCCTTTCGATTGGCACCCTAAATTTGCAAATCTATTTTTTGGCGATTTTGGAGAAAATCGCAAGGGGTTAACCTTCTTATTTTTCGGCCTCAAAA
The DNA here is from genome assembly GCA_963576515.1 of Cryptocephalus primarius. NCBI lineage: Eukaryota > Metazoa > Arthropoda > Insecta > Coleoptera > Chrysomelidae > Cryptocephalus > Cryptocephalus primarius. The sequence continues at coordinate 11,962,535 of OY754941.1, forward strand.
TATGAACCTTTGAATTTCCACATGAAACTCGCAGGGTATGTGCGTTAGGAGATTCTAAGCCCTATGGCGTTAATTACAAGTCGATAGGAACAACGGTTTTCGAAATATGGCAATTTTTCCAAAAAAGAAATTCCCCTCCCTTCTACCTTCCATATCTCGGAAAGTAAACGTCGTAGGAAAGAAATTCCTTTATTGCCGGCATCAGGGAAGCGTCCCCTTTCGATTGGCACCCTAAATTTGCAAATCTATTTTTTGGCGATTTTGGAGAAAATCGCAAGGGGTTAAACCTTCTTATTTTTCGGCCTCAAAATATGAACCTTTGAATTTCCACATGAAACTTGCAGGGTATGTGCGTTAGGAGATTCTAAGCCCTATGGCGTTAATTGCAAGTCGATAGGAACAACGGTTTTCGAAATATGGCAATTTTTCCAAAAAAGAAATTCCCCTCCCTTCTACCTTCCATATCTCGGAAAGTAAACGTCGTAGGAAAGAAATTCCTTTATTGCCGGCATCAGGGAAGCGTCCCCTTTCGATTGGCACCCTAAATTTGCAAATCTATTTTTTGGCGATTTTGGAGAAAATCGCAAGGGGTACCTTCTTATTTTTCGGCCTCAAAATATGAACCTTTGAATTTCCACATGAAACTCGCAGGGTATGTGCGTTAGGAGATTCTAAGCCCTATGGCGTTAATTGCAAGTCGATAGGAACAACGGTTTTCGAAATATGGCAATTTTTCCAAAAAAGAAATTCCCCTCCCTTCTACCTTCCATATCTCGGAAAGTAAACGTCGTAGGAAAGAAATTCCTTTATTGCCGGCATCAGGGAAGCGTCCCCTTTCGATTGGCACCCTAAATCTGCAAATCTATTTTTTGGCGATTTTGGAGAAAATCGCAAGGGGTTAACCTTCTTATTTTTCGGCCTCAAAATATGAACCTTTGAATTTCCACATGAAACTCGCAGGGTATGTGCGTTAGGAGATTCTAAGCCCTATGGCGTTAATTGCAAGTCGATAGGAACAACGGTTTTCGAAATATGGCAATTTTTCCAAAAAAGAAATTCCCCTCCCTTCTACCTTCCATATCTCGGAAAGTAAACGTCGTAGGAAAGAAATTCCTTTATTGCCGGCATCAGGGAAGCGTCCCCTTTCGATTGGCACCCTAAATCTGCAAATCTATTTTTTGGCGATTTTGGAGAAAATCGCAAGGGGTTAACCTTCTTATTTTTCGGCCTCAAAATATGAACCTTTGAATTTCCACATGAAACTCGCAGGGTATGTGCGTTAGGAGATTCTAAGCCCTATGGCGTTAATTACAAGTCGATAGGAACAACGGTTTTCGAAATATGGCAATTTTTCCAAAAAAGAAATTCCCCTCCCTTCTACCTTCCATATCTCGGAAAGTAAACGTCGTAGGAAAGAAATTCCTTTATTGCCGGCATCAGGGAAGCGTCCCCTTTCGATTGGCACCCTAAATTTGCAAATCTATTTTTTGGCGATTTTGGAGAAAATCGCAAGGGGTTAACCTTCTTATTTTTCGGCCTCAAAATATGAACCTTTGAATTTCCACATGAAACTCGCAGGGTATGTGCGTTAGGAGATTCTAAGCCCTATGGCGTTAATTACAAGTCGATAGGAACAACGGTTTTCGAAGTATGGCAATTTTTTCAAAAAAGAAATTCCCCTCCCTTCTACCTTCCATATCTCGGAAAGTAAACGTCGTAGGAAAGAAATTCCTTTATTGCCGGCATCAGGGAAGCGTCCCCTTTCGATTGGCACCCTAAATTTGCAAATCTATTTTTTGGCGATTTTGGAGAAAATCGCAAGGGGTTAACCTTCTTATTTTTCGGCCTCAAAATATGAACCTTTGAATTTCCACATGAAACTCGCAGAGTATGTGCGTTAGGAGATTCTAAGCCCTATGGCGTTAATTACAAGTCGATAGGAACAACGGTTTTCGAAATATGGCAATTTTTCCAAAAAAGAAATTCCCCTCCCTTCTACCTTCCATATCTCGGAAAGTAAACGTCGTAGGAAAGAAATTCCTTTATTGCCGGCATCAGGGAAGCGTCCCCTTTCGATTGGCACCCTAAATTTGCAAATCTATTTTTTGGCGATTTTGGAGAAAATCGCAAGGGGTTAACCTTCTTATTTTTCGGCCTCAAAATATGAACCTTTGAATTTCCACATGAAACTCGCAGGGTATGTGCGTTAGGAGATTCTAAGCCCTATGGCGTTAATTACAAGTCGATAGGAACAACGGTTTTCGAAATATGGCAATTTTTCCAAAAAAGAAATTCCCCTCCCTTCTACCTTCCATATCTCGGAAAGTAAACGTCGTAGGAAAGAAATTCCTTTATTGCCGGCATCAGGGAAGCGTCCCCTTTCGATTGGCACCCTAAATTTGCAAATCTATTTTTTGGCGATTTTGGAGAAAATCGCAAGGGGTTAACCTTCTTATTTTTCGGCCTCAAAATATGAACCTTTGAATTTCCACATGAAACTCGCAGGGTATGTGCGTTAGGAGATTCTAAGCCCTATGGCGTTAATTACAAGTCGATAGGAACAACGGTTTTCGAAATATGGCAATTTTTCCAAAAAAGAAATTCCCCTCCCTTCTACCTTCCATATCTCGGAAAGTAAACGTCGTAGGAAAGAAATTCCTTTATTGCCGGCATCAGGGAAGCGTCCCCTTTCGATTGGCACCCTAAATTTGCAAATCTATTTTTTGGCGATTTTGGAGAAAATCGCAAGGGGTTAACCTTCTTATTTTTCGGCCTCAAAATATGAACCTTTGAATTTCCACATGAAACTCGCAGGGTATGTGCGTTAGGAGATTCTAAGCCCTATGGCGTTAATTACAAGTCGATAGGAACAACGGTTTTCGAAATATGGCAATTTTTCCAAAAAAGAAATTCCCCTCCCTTCTACCTTCCATATCTCGGAAAGTAAACGTCGTAGGAAAGAAATTCCTTTATTGCCGGCATCAGGGAAGCGTCCCCTTTCGATTGGCACCCTAAATTTGCAAATCTATTTTTTGGCGATTTTGGAGAAAATCGCAAGGGGTTAACCTTCTTATTTTTCGGCCTCAAAATATGAACCTTTGAATTTCCACAAGAAACTCGCAGGGTATGTGCGTTAGGAGATTCTAAGCCCTATGGCGTTAATTACAAGTCGATAGGAACAACGGTTTTCGAAGTATGGCAATTTTTTCAAAAAAGAAATTCCCCTCCCTTCTACCTTCCATATCTCGGAAAGTAAACGTCGTAGGAAAGAAATTCCTTTATTGCCGGCATCAGGGAAGCGTCCCCTTTCGATTGGCACCCTAAATTTGCAAATCTATTTTTTGGCGATTTTGGAGAAAATCGCAAGGGGTTAACCTTCTTATTTTTCGGCCTCAAAATATGAACCTTTGAATTTCCACATGAAACTCGCAGGGTATGTGCGTTAGGAGATTCTAAGCCCTATGGCGTTAATTACAAGTCGATAGGAACAACGGTTTTCGAAATATGGCAATTTTTCCAAAAGAGAAATTCCCCTCCCTTCTACCTTCCATATCTCGGAAAGTAAACGTCGTAGGAAAGAAATTCCTTTATTGCCGGCATCAGGGAAGCGTCCCCTTTCGATTGGCACCCTAAACTTGCAAATCTATTTTTTGGCGATTTTGGAGAAAATCGCAAGGGGGTTAACCTTCTTATTTTTCGGCCTCAAAATATGAACCTTTGAATTTCCACATGAAACTCGCAGGGTATGTGCGTTAGGAGATTCTAAGCCCTATGGCGTTAATTACAAGTCGATAGGAACAACGGTTTTCGAAATATGGCAATTTTTCCAAAAAAGAAATTCCCCTCCCTTCTACCTTCCATATCTCGGAAAGTAAACGTCGTAGGAAAGAAATTCCTTTATTGCCGGCATCAGGGAAGCGTCCCCTTTCGATTGGCACCCTAAATTTGCAAATCTATTTTTTGGCGATTTTGGAGAAAATCGCAAGGGGTTAACCTTCTTATTTTTCGGCCTCAAAATATGAACCTTTGAATTTCCACATGAAACTTGCAGGGTATGTGCGTTAGGAGATTCTAAGCCCTATGGCGTTAATTACAAGTCGATAGGAACAACGGTTTTCGAAATATGGCAATTTTTCCAAAAAAGAAATTCCCCTCCCTTCTACCTTCCATATCTCGGAAAGTAAACGTCGTAGGAAAGAAATTCCTTTATTGCCGGCATCCGGGAAGCGTCCCCTTTCGATTGGCACCCTAAATTTGCAAATCTATTTTTTGGCGATTTTGGAGAAAATCGCAAGGGGTTAACCTTCTTATTTTTCGGCCTCAAAATATGAACCTTTGAATTTCCACATGAAACTCGCAGGGTATGTGCGTTAGGAGATTCTAAGCCCTATGGCGTTAATTACAAGTCGATAGGAACAACGGTTTTCGAAATATGGCAATTTTTTCAAAAAAGAACTTTCCCTCCCTTCTACCTTCCATATCTCGGAAAGTAAACGTCGTAGGAAAGAAATTCCTTTATTGCCGGCATCAGGGAAGCGTCCCCTTTCGATTGGCACCCTAAACTTGCAAATCTATTTTTTGGCGATTTTGGAGAAAATCGCAAGGGGGTTAACCTTCTTATTTTTCGGCCTCAAAATATGAACCTTTGAATTTCCACATGAAACTCGCAGGGTATGTGCGTTAGGAGATTCTAAGCCCTATGGCGTTAATTACAAGTCGATAGGAACAACGGTTTTCGAAATATGGCAATTTTTCCAAAAAAGAAATTCCCCTCCCTTCTACCTTCCATATCTCGGAAAGTAAACGTCGTAGGAAAGAAATTCCTTTATTGCCGGCATCAGGGAAGCGTCCCCTTTCGATTGGCACCCTAAATCTGCAAATCTATTTTTTGGCGATTTTGGAGAAAATCGCAAGGGGTTAACCTTCTTATTTTTCGGCCTCAAAATATGAACCTTTGAATTTCCACATGAAACTCGCAGGGTATGTGCGTTAGGAGATTCTAAGCCCTATGGCGTTAATTACAAGTCGATAGGAACAACGGTTTTCGAAATATGGCAATTTTTCCAAAAAAGAAATTCCCCTCCCTTCTACCTTCCATATCTCGGAAAGTAAACGTCGTAAGAAAGAAATTCCTTTATTGCCGGCATCAGGGAAGCGTCCCCTTTCGATTGGCACCCTAAATTTGCAAATCTATTTTTTGGCGATTTTGGAGAAAATCGCAAGGGGGTTAACCTTCTTATTTTTCGGCCTCAAAATATGAACCTTTGAATTTCCACATGAAACTCGCAGGGTATGTGCGTTAGGAGATTCTAAGCCCTATGGCGTTAATTACAAGTCGATAGGAACAACGGTTTTCGAAATATGGCAATTTTTCCAAAAAAGAAATTCCCCTCCCTTCTACCTTCCATATCTCGGAAAGTAAACGTCGTAAGAAAGAAATTCCTTTATTGCCGGCATCAGGGAAGCGTCCCCTTTCGATTGGCACCCTAAATTTGCAAATCTATTTTTTGGCGATTTTGGAGAAAATCGCAAGGGGGTTAACCTTCTTATTTTTCGGCCTCAAAATATGAACCTTTGAATTTCCACATGAAACTCGCAGGGTATGTGCGTTAGGAGATTCTAAGCCCTATGGCGTTAATTACAAGTCGATAGGAACAACGGTTTTCGAAATATGGCAATTTTTCCAAAAAAGAAATTCCCCTCCCTTCTACCTTCCATATCTCGGAAAGTAAACGTCGTAGGAAAGAAATTCCTTTATTGCCGGCATCCGGGAAGCGTCCCCTTTCGATTGGCACCCTAAATTTGCAAATCTATTTTTTGGCGATTTTGGAGAAAATCGCAAGGGGTTAACCTTCTTATTTTTCGGCCTCAAAATATGAACCTTTGAATTTCCACATGAAACTCGCAGGGTATGTGCGTTAGGAGATTCTAAGCCCTATGGCGTTAATTACAAGTCGATAGGAACAACGGTTTTCGAAATATGGCAATTTTTCCAAAAAAGAAATTCCCCTCCCTTCTACCTTCCATATCTCGGAAAGTAAACGTCGTAGGAAAGAAATTCCTTTATTGCCGGCATCAGGGAAGCGTCCCCTTTCGATTGGCACCCTAAATTTGCAAATCTATTTTTTGGCGATTTTGGAGAAAATCGCAAGGGGTTAACCTTCTTATTTTTCGGCCTCAAAATATGAACCTTTGAATTTCCACAAGAAACTCGCAGGGTATGTGCGTTAGGAGATTCTAAGCCCTATGGCGTTAATTACAAGTCGATAGGAACAACGGTTTTCGAAATATGGCAATTTTTCCAAAAAAGAAATTTCCCTCCCTTCTACCTTCCATATCTCGGAAAGTAAACGTCGTAGGAAAGAAATTCCTTTATTGCCGGCATCAGGGAAGCGTCCCCTTTCGATTGGCACCCTAAATTTGCAAATCTATTTTTTGGCGATTTTGGAGAAAATCGCAAGGGGTTAACCTTCTTATTTTTCGGCCTCAAAATATGAACCTTTGAATTTCCACAAGAAACTCGCAGGGTATGTGCGTTAGGAGATTCTAAGCCCTATGGCGTTAATTACAAGTCGATAGGAACAACGGTTTTCGAAATATGGCAATTTTTCCAAAAAAGAAATTCCCCTCCCTTCTACCTTCCATATCTCGGAAAGTAAACGTCGTAGGAAAGAAATTCCTTTATTGCCGGCATCAGGGAAGCGTCCCCTTTCGATTGGCACCCTAAATTTGCAAATCTATTTTTTGGCGATTTTGGAGAAAATCGCAAGGGGTTAACCTTCTTATTTTTCGGCCTCAAAATATGAACCTTTGAATTTCCACATGAAACTCGCAGGGTATGTGCGTTAGGAGATTCTAAGCCCTATGGCGTTAATTACAAGTCGATAGGAACAACGGTTTTCGAAATATGGCAATTTTTCCAAAAAAGAAATTCCCCTCCCTTCTACCTTCGATATCTCGGAAAGTAAACGTCGTAGGAAAGAAATTCCTTTATTGCCGGCATCAGGGAAGCGTCCCCTTTCGATTGGCACCCTAAATTTGCAAATCTATTTTTTGGCGATTTTGGAGAAAATCGCAAGGGGTTAACCTTCTTATTTTTCGGCCTCAAAATATGAACCTTTGAATTTCCACATGAAACTCGCAGGGTATGTGCGTTAGGAGATTCTAAGCCCTATGGCGTTAATTACAAGTCGATAGGAACAACGGTTTTCGAAATATGGCAATTTTTCCAAAAAAGAAATTCCCCTCCCTTCTACCTTCCATATCTCGGAAAGTAAACGTCGTAGGAAAGAAATTCCTTTATTGCCGGCATCAGGGAAGCGTCCCCTTTCGATTGGCACCCTAAATTTGCAAATCTATTTTTTGGCGATTTTGGAGAAAATCGCAAGGGGTTAACCTTCTTGTTTTTCGGCCTCAAAATATGAACCTTTGAATTTCCACATGAAACTCGCAGGGTATGTGCGTTAGGAGATTCTAAGCCCTATGGCGTTAATTACAAGTCGATAGGAACAACGGTTTTCGAAATATGGCAATTTTTCCAAAAAAGAAATTCCCCTCCCTTCTACCTTTCATATCTCGGAAAGTAAACGTCGTAGGAAAGAAATTCCTTTATTGCCGGCATCAGGGAAGCGTCCCCTTTCGATTGGCACCCTAAATCTGCAAATCTATTTTTTGGCGATTTTGGAGAAAATCGCAAGGGGTTAACCTTCTTATTTTTCGGCCTCAAAATATGAACCTTTGAATTTCCACATGAAACTCGCAGGGTATGTGCGTTAGGAGATTCTAAGCCCTATGGCGTTAATTACAAGTCGATAGGAACAACGGTTTTCGAAATATGGCAATTTTTCCAAAAAAGAAATTCCCCTCCCTTCTACCTTCCATATCTCGGAAAGTAAACGTCGTAGGAAAGAAATTCCTTTATTGCCGGCATCAGGGAAGCGTCCCCTTTCGATTGGCACCCTAAATTTGCAAATCTATTTTTTGGCGATTTTGGAGAAAATCGCAAGGGGTTAACCTTCTTATTTTTCGGCCTCAAAATATGAACCTTTGAATTTCCACATGAAACTCGCAGGGTATGTGCGTTAGGAGATTCTAAGCCCTATGGCGTTAATTACAAGTCGATAGGAACAACGGTTTTCGAAATATGGCAATTTTTCCAAAAAAGAAATTCCCCTCCCTTCTACCTTCCATATCTCGGAAAGTAAACGTCGTAGGAAAGAAATTCCTTTATTGCCGGCATCAGGGAAGCGTCCCCTTTCGATTGGCACCCTAAATTTGCAAATCTATTTTTTGGCGATTTTGGAGAAAATCGCAAGGGGTTAACCTTCTTATTTTTCGGCCTCAAAATATGAACCTTTGAATTTCCACAAGAAACTCGCAGGGTATGTGCGTTAGGAGATTCTAAGCCCTATGGCGTTAATTACAAGTCGATAGGAACAACGGTTTTCGAAATATGGCAATTTTTCCAAAAAAGAAATTCCCCTCCCTTTTACCTTCCATATCTCGGAAAGTAAACGTCGTAAGAAAGAAATTCCTTTATTGCCGGCATCAGGGAAGCGTCCCCTTTCGATTGGCACCCTAAATTTGCAAATCTATTTTTTGGCGATTTTGGAGAAAATCGCAAGGGGTTAACCTTCTTATTTTTCGGCCTCAAAATATGAACCTTTGAATTTCCACATGAAACTCGCAGGGTATGTGCGTTAGGAGATTCTAAGCCCTATGGCGTTAATTACAAGTCGAGAGGAACAACGGTTTTCGAAATATGGCAATTTTTCCAAAAAAGAAATTCCCCTCCCTTCTACCTTCTATATCTCGGAAAGTAAACGTCGTAGGAAAGAAATTCCTTTATTGCCGGCATCAGGGAAGCGTCCCCTTTCGATTGGCACCCTAAATTTGCAAATCTATTTTTTGGCGAATTTGGAGAAAATCGCAAGGGGTTAACCTTCTTATTTTTCGGCCTCAAAATATGAACCTTTAAATTTCCACATGAAACTCGCAGGGTATGTGCGTTAAGAGATTCTAAGCCCTATGGCGTTAATTACAAGTCGATAGGAACAACGGTTTTCGAAATATGGCAATTTTTCCAAAAAAGAAATTCCCCTCCCTTCTACCTTCCATATCTCGGAAAGTAAACGTCGTAGGAAAGAAATTCCTTTATTGCCGGCATCAGGGAAGCGTCCCCTTTCGATTGGCACCCTAATTTTGAAAATCTATTTTTTGGTATTTTTAGAGAAAATCGCAAGTGGTTCTTCCGTTTTTTCGGCCCGAAAATGTGAACTCTGGAATTTTCTCATGAAATTCACAGGGTTGGTAAAATAGACCATTCTAAGCACTATGGTGTTGATCTAGGGTCGATAGACACAACGGTTTTCGAAATACCCTGATTTTTCCAAGAAAGAAAATCCCTCCCATTCAACCGCCCATATCTCGGAAAGCAGACGCCGTAAGAAAGAAAAACCTTCACTCCTGGCATCAGGGAAGCGTCCCCTTTCGATTGGTACCATAATTTCGGGAATATAATTTCGGGCCTTTTTGGAGAAAATCGCAAGGTTCTATTTTTTCAAAAAAGAAATTTTGTTTCACAAAAATGTGAACTTCAGAATTTAGAGACGAAACAGCAGACAAACGATTTTAAGCCCCAACACGTGAATTTCAACCCGACAGGTGTAACGGTTTTCGAAATATCGCGATTTTTTCAAAAATAACCATCACCGCCTTTCTAACCCCTCCCATCTCGGAAAATATACCCCAACTTATTTTGGAAAAAAATCATAAGGGTTTAACCTCCCTTTTTAGCATCCCGAAAATATGTTTTACAGTGAAACTCGTATGCTTGGTGTCCTTAAAGACGTTTAAAGCGCTGCAGTGTAAATTGCAGATCTAGGGACACCAAAACAAAAAACTACATTAAAAGTTTTCCTAAGGCTCGTCATGCAATGGCTATCAAAATAATCCTGAAAATTGGACGAAGGGTCCGTGTCCATCGAATACCTTTCTCATATGAAGCACGTACTATAAAGAAGTTTAAAAACTCTTCGGACATTCTCAACAATAAAGTGCCCTTTAGGAAAAAAATTGGTTTATATCCAAGTTATAGCCATGGTTTTAGATAATTAAGTCAAGTTGTAAATTTGAAATAAATCGCCATAGCTCTTTTGGAGAAAATTAAGGTAAACTAAAAATTCTTAGGAAGAAAGTGTGTGTAACAGTTATCAAAGAAATAAAATCAGAATTTAAAATCAAAGCAGTTATTATTATCATTAATATTATTATTATCGAATGGAATATAACACTGATGTTCTGATGGGGAAGGGCGGCAAATTATATCTTGCACCCGGGCGGCACATACCCATGGGGCGGCCCTGCTGTCGTTTGAAAATATTTTATAAAGTACATACCATTTTGACAATGACGAAGATAACCCGATGTCCGTTCCTCCATGGTGCGTCTACTCCCACCAGAATGTATCACTATTGTCAATAAAAAAACATAATATAAATTCAGGATAATTCTAGAATTGTCATTCAAGCATAATTTTAAAAAATCACTTACATGATCCGTTAATGTCGATCGTTTTGCAGTCAAAATCACGTTTTTAAAGCGGCAAAATTAGAGAGGAATTACACGGGAAATCACTCTGGACCCTTCCCTTACGGGAGTTTTAAAGAGGCTGACGATAAAACACCTCCGATAATTAAAACTGAATCATCTTCAACGCTGGTTCCTGCACAAATAAAATTCCTAATAAGGAAAAATCGGACGGCACAAGGGACGAAATACTGCAAAAAAATTGATCGATACTTAATGACTCCCGAGTGATAAAGGTTCGAGAAAATACGAAATTCGGCAGCAGAAGTGCCGGTGGAAATAGCAAGTGAATTTACATGAAAATAAAACGTTTCATTTTCGATTGTAACAAAATTATTTAAACATACGTAATCATGGGTAAATAAATAATCAACAGTAGCAAGATACGTACGATTATAACTAAAATTGCTTAAATTAATACTGTTCATGTTACATATAATTATGTCGTAGTACACGGGGTGTTACCAAAAAAGTGCCACTAATTTTGACGATTGATATGATCGAAAATATGTAAGAGCCTTATAGACCAAGAGCTGCTTGTAGAACATTTGGCATTATAATATTTTCTAATGCACAATTTCATGGAAGTCTTTGTTGGCTTTAAACAAACTGCCATGAAGCACTCACAATATCTCACTTGCCAATTTCGCAATGAAACCCGCGGGGGAGCGATTAAGAGAAACTGAAAATGCTCAACAGTAAAGAAGAGTGTCCAGAAATACCTCGTATGAGAATAACAATTGAGGAAACTGTCGATTGAAAATATTTTAGAAAGTACATACCATTTTGACAATGACGAAGAAGACCCGATTTCCGTTCCTCCATGGTGCGCCTACTCCCACCAGAATGTATCACTATTGTCAATAAAAAAACATAATATAAATTCAGGATAATTCTAGAATTGTCATTCAAGCATAATTTTAAAAGTCATTTACATGATCCGTTAATGTCGATCGTTTTGCAGTCAAAATCACGTTTTTAAAGCGACAAAATTAGAGAAGAATTACACGGGAAATCACTCTGGACCCTCCCCTTACGGGAGTTTTAAAGAGACTGACGATAAAACATCTCCGATAATCAAAACTGAATCATCTTCAGGGCCGATTCGGGAAAAATTCCTAACAAGGAATTATCGGACGGCCCAAACGGAATAAATATTTGATTGTTAGATAATGATTCAGCATGGATAAGGAGGCGAGAAATTATGAAATTTACCGGCGGCAGAGGTGCCGGTTATAATTGCGAGTGAATTTACATGAAAATAAGACGTTTTATTTTGATAAAGATAGTAACGATAAAGATAGTAAAGAGTAAAGATCTTGATGAAGATAGTAAAGAGTAAAGATAGTAAGATGGTAACAAAATTGTGTAAACTTGATCAAATTAAGGGATTGACAAATGAAGGCGCACTTTCTCCTCTTTATTTCAACAGTAATTATGGAAAGCGTTTCCATTTTCTTACCATCAAGTATTTAAATTCAATACGAAGGAATACAAAAGCGTTTATAAATTAATGCATTTATTTGTTGTTTGACACAAAATTCAGAAATATATATAATATATATTTATGAAATAGTATTTGTATATTAATAATAGCTATAAACTTATGTAACACACACTTACATGTCTATCCTTAAAAACTACAATCAACAGCATTCTTACATATTTTGAGATCACAAAATATATAATTCAGTAACAAATTCAACAACCTTATTAAAACTTTGGAGGGAGGTACGTCTGCACGATTGTTACTAATAGTAGTCCTAAAATGGCAGTTCGAAGTTTTATTAAAATGTTTAGGAACAATTTTGAATTTTTCTTTAGAACGAAACTAAAGGGCGCAGACATATCTCTTTTTGCTATTACATGGATTTTGTACAATTTCAGTTTTGTGTATAATAAGCTGTCATAACTGATAAAACAGAATTTAAAATACTGAGAGGGAGAACTCATTATCACAATATTTTTAACAAAAAGAAGTTATAAAAATATCTTTATAATAAAATTAATTTGAAATAATTAACAAAAATAATCATGCACGTAAAATAAAGAACAAGCTAAAATAATGTGTACAATCCCTCATACACACTAAAAGTATAGCTAGCTATAAAAATCTCGCATACTTGCCTCTCGTAAATCGAGAGATGGGCCTTTATAGTTTACATTTTGCATTTTTAACTTATATGTATATATGTATGTATATTAATTATAATAATTTTCTGATATGCGACTCGCGCATGTTGTGCTATGTACAAAAAATTGATTGTATTTGTTAATACCTGAGTTTGACTTGAAAATATTTGGTCACTGTTAAAAATGCAATTATAAATACACATTCGCTCGTACATACACGTACATTCTCGCTCTTCCTTCACACCACACTATTAAACTTTATTTTTTTATAGGCCAGTCCTCAGAGCAAAATATGAACCTTAGTGAGTTAGTAATAAGACTTTCTATTGATAACAATTACGTATTTATATGTATAAAAGGATCTTGATCGGAGATGTATGTAGTTTTACATATCAAAGTGAAAATTTAAGATTTATCCTGAAGGCTGGTCTAAGTAACTACTTGTATAATAACTTGGGCGCTTTGCACCATATTTTGTACTTTTAAATCCATAAAAATATTTCCGAATAACAAATTTTACTCTCAAAATTCATAAATAAAAACAATGATAACAAGAACAATTTTGATTAAAACCTACGAGCTAATATTTTTCTTTTCGGTAAATTATATAACTTCTACAAAGCAATAATGTACAAAGGCATATCGAACAGTCACTTCAAAACGTGACTATTATTCATGTAGTACGACAATTTCTCGATGGTTTCCCTTTTTCTATCTCTACAATTATTTACAAGGCGTTAAAAATTACGTGAAAATAATAATAATATATAATATGTATGTATATGGTACAGAGCAAAAATTTACATCAGTTCGAAAGTGTCGATTAATTGACGTCTTTTACAAAATTATGGTGGTGTGTATTACTCCCAAATTTTATCACAAACGAAGAGGCAGGCTTCATAATACGAAAATACTGAAGGTTAAGTTTCACAACTTTTCTCTACTTTTCTTTAAGGTTCTGTCCGAGCTTACTTTTGTGATCAACTCACCTACGAGTTGACAAGCGGATCTTACGGAACTTCGAAAGCATTATCGTAACGATCCGAGTACAACAGAGGTAATGGTCACAACTACTAAATAATTAATCGTACTTAAACGTACGCTCCTTTTACTTAATAAATACAATCACATAATACGTAAGAAACTAAGGGGATACAGCGGTGTGATAAAAATTGATGCACCGGTTCACGTCCTGAGGATGCCTAAACGGCGAGTCACGTGACGGGAAAATATTGGAAATCGCTGAAATTTCCGAAATTGTAAAACTTTCTGTCCCAAAATAATTCAAATCCGATATTACAGAGGACGTAATTCCCCCAAAAAAACCTCCAATTTAAAAATCTTGCCTCTTCAACAATTTATACAGGGTGGTTAAGGTGAACAGAAAGTTTTGTTTATTAAAGCATTGAAATCGTTGAAAACGTCAGCGACACAATATTTTTCTTCTATTTCGTAAAATAAATTGAACGTCAAGTTCATGATGTATTTGAACGTTAGTAGATATTACAATAATTTTTGAAATTCCGTAAGGTAACTTGTAATTCAACGTACAACGTAAGTAAATAACGTAGTACGTTAAATTTCGAAACATATTTCAATATTCACTAAGAGAACACAAAAGGTGAGACTACAAAACAATTATGGCTGAAGAGCTTATTGCATGCCTATTTAATAATCAGAGATTTTCCAGCCAACTTTGTTCAAAATAACTAAAATAAGTTTCACATTAGCAAACCTTCACGTATCGAACCCATTTAATAATCCAGAAATCTACTTGAGGATTAATTTTTAAAGGCAAATAAGCAAAATGGCAATGTTATTTGGCTTGGGCATAAAAGCTTATTGCAAATACCTTCTTTTCTGAGATTGAGACGAGAATTAGGAAGTCGTGAAATTCGTATCGCTCGACTAAAACGAGTCGTCACTTTTAATCGTCGCAACAAACGTCGATCGATGGACGATTGTATCAGTCTTCTTTCGTATTTAGCCGCTACTACCATAGTTAAAGGCTACTAAAACAGACACTATATACAATTCAGTTCCGTTTAGGTGAGCGGTACTGGCGAATGCAAAGAACCGATCGAGCCGAGGGTCGTCCGAGAAGGCTTTGTTCGATCTCGAATTAATTTAATTTTGATATTTTTTTGTCAAGTTAGCCACATACACAAATTTGAGAAAACATGAACACAACAGTTCAACCGGCTTTTGAGAATAATCGTGAAAAATTATTTTTATGGTCAGATCGGATGTTACGCGCAGGGCGCTCTGCGCATTACCACCGCCCGCCTATTGCTCAGCAGCGTTGCCATAGGTCACATAATTATCAAATTTTAATATAAATGTTGTACGACAAACGTATTTTCTGCAACGAAACATGAAAAAGTATTGATTTGATGAAATTTTCATAAAGAACGAGATAACAAATATACATTCTAGTGAAACAATTTATCGATTTTCCAAGGACTACGCAAAAAATTGTTATATATTTCTTTTAATACAATTATTTTATACTTATTATGTACTTACCAATAGGTACCTATTACTTATAAGTAGACGCATATTTACAATTGATATTTGTTTTTATTAAATTACATAATTAATGCAATCGATATATGTTTCACACTAAAACGTCATTTTTAAATAATTTTAGCAAAACTTTTTGTAGAGATAGATATATATCGCTCCATGTGACTTCTACAGATCATAGGCAAAATTTGGATGACATTACAAATAACAACAAAGGGTTAGTTAATGTGAATTTTTTTCTAAATAAACATTCTTTTGTTTATCACTCAATAGTAACACCACCAGATTATTAAGAATTTAACTTTTAATCAAAATTGTGACTTCTGTACCAAATTTAATAATTAGGAAATCAATTTAATGTCTTTTAGTCACTATACAGAAATCCACAAACGTTTCTATTAATATTTCCACAATTTTTCTACTATAAGTTTGGAATTCAAGCCAATCACAGAAGTCAAATGAAATAGAGTCAATTATCCAGGTCTATTCAAGTAGCTGTTGTCCAAAAAATTAGTCAATTCCCAGCGTTCTCAATTCATCAACTTAGAAATTATTTTGTAAATAAATTAGTCTAATTCCTTGTACCCAATAGTTTAGGCGTGATCTGTAAAAAAATTTATATTAAGGTGGATCCCAAATTGTCAAAAAATTTTGAAAAATCTCTCTTTGATTTTCTCTCAGATAGCTCGAAAGCTGTTTAGTTTAGAGAAAACTCGAAGAGAGAAAAAAAGTTTCGTAACTGAATCCTACGCTTGATACACATTTGTTTGTCGCAAAATTAATTTTGCTAATGGAAAAGTAACAAAAATAACGAATAAAATGTAAAAAAAATCAGGTTTTGCCATATTTCTCCAGGAAAATCCTTGACCTTTGAGAATCCCTAATTGGATCAAGATTGCGGTTTTCATGTATTTTAAAAAAGAAATGGCTCGCGAAATCAGCGTTTTTTTCGGAAATAACAATCAGAGTCGGAGTCAACTCCTATCTAAAATACATGGGAAGCCCGAAAACTCTTGACCCAACCAAGGGTTCTCAAGGACGGCATTTTTGAAACACACCAATTTTAGAGGCAGTTTTTCCCTAAAATCAAAGAATAAGTACTTCCCATCCATAAAAAAATCAATAAACAACTTTGCAAAAATCAGCAGAGATATTCCATTCGTTTATAAGCAAAAGATATCAACTCATTATAAAAGTTCTCGAAGATTAACCATAGTTAATTGATTTTAATTTTTTAAAAAGCATTAGAAAACTTGATATCTCGTTTATACGCAAAAAAATTTCAAGTAAACGACGGCTCTTGTACAGGCTCGGTAAAATTTGCAAAAATTTCCATTTTTTTAACATATAGTAGGATAAATCTTAATGTATCCATGGAACCTTCACATGTAACACAGTGAAGAGAGTAAAAGCTGTACGATACCTGACAAAACGCCAAGATATTTAAATGGGAAGAGAAATGAATGGACTGCCCTATATATATTCTTCCCAGCACATACAACAATCCAGATTAGTATTGAACGACAAAAGCAACGAACTGCGTGGAATAATTGAGTCGATCAACTTTGCAAGCGTTTAGAATTGAACACGTGTTTGCAAAGAAAAAGAAGAGTTATTTAGTGATTGTAAAGCAAGTGAAATAAACTAAGTAAATAGTGATTGTGAAAAGTGATTCGACTGATAAAAGTAAAATAGAATGCTTGTATGGCTCGCCTCTGATGTGATCCAACGCCCCTTAACCTGTGGCCGCAGTAGAAATGGTTTTCTTTGTGATTGATCATGATACGAAGGGTTCTCTGGCTAAGTATGAAGGTCCTACCTACATTATAAGTAGTAAAAAAGGTGGCGTCTAAATCAAGTGTAAAATTCAATGGCGAAACTTTTGTTCCTCTTCAACTTTTTTTCTAAAGTGAATGTTACTTGAGGTATCTGGGCGAACAGTCCGGAATTTGTTTAATAGAAAGTTATGCTCACCCTTTTGAACTGGCGCATAGTGAAACCACCATTTAGAGTGAAGTAAAAATCGGCTCGGCTCCTCGATCCACCCGATCTAAAAGGATCGAAAGGGGACGTTTCGCTTGTGAGATGAGATCGTAAGGTTTTCATGCCTTCTCATTAGGAATGGAAAGTATATAGTCGACCCTCGCGCATGCTCGTTCGGCGGAGAGCTCGGCAGAACCTTAACCTTTTTGCTCCATCGCAAATGATAAAATGAAACTAAGAGAGGACCTGCCTGGCGACGATTACCGATCATTCGGGCGCGGTCTTTAGTATCGCGTCTTTCTGCTCGGCGACCGTGGCGATAACACTGGGCTTCACCTCACTGGCAGTCGTTTTCGTTTCCGCGCCTAAGTCGTTTGTAGAAGCGATAATGGAAGAACTTTTAACACTTTCTTTATCGTCACTGAGCGCGTCGTCGCCGTTCTCGACGACGGGCGACCGCCTCAGCTCGGCGAGCTCCCTCGACAGGCGAGAGTTCTTCATCTCGAGCTCACTGATCCTATCGTCTTTGAGGCGGTTCTCGTGCGAGAGCCGCTCCTGCTCTTTCGTCAGGCCGCGCACTAACTCGAGCAGCCTGTCCCGCACGCTCGGCTCGACGTTCTTGACGAGGTCCTCGATCTTGTCGAGGAGCTTCTCCGAGGCCTCCGAGGCGCTGTCCTCCGTGTCCGTCGACAGCTCGATCTCCGGGTTGTACTTGGGCGCGTCGCCCTGCACGACCACCGACACCGCCGACGGCTTCTCCTCCTCCTCCTTCACGAGCGGAGCCTCCTCCACCTCCACCTGCACCCGCACTTCGTTGTTGTTGCGCTCGGCCTCCGACGACGGCGGCGGCGACTTCGGCTCCGTCTTCAGCTCGAAGCCCCTGCCGTAGCGGTGCTTCTTCGGCGTCGGAGGCGCGAGCGCCACGTTCGGCTGGTAGCTCCTCTCGAACCTCTCGCTCTCCGAGAGCGGCACGACCCTCTCGGGGTTCTGCAGGACCGGCGGGTCGGTCGGGTACCTGCCGAGCGCGGTCGCGTGCCTCATCTTCGACTCCTTGATGCTCTGCACGACGGGCTTGAAGGCGGAGAGGTGACGGTTCACCGAGAACTCCTGCAGGCATTGGTGGATGTAGAGCGGGTCGAGGTTCGCGTAGATCTGCTGGATGCACGTCGCGTGCTGCATGCTGTTGTACGGGATGTGGTTGATGCTGTTCAGGTACTCGTTCAGCTTCTGCTTCTTCAAGGGGAGCTCGTGGTCCTTGATGATGTCCGCCGCCGTCACCTGGAAACAGTAAAACGACAACGTTACCCCACTATTCAATACCTACACCGTATTTCGATTCAAAGCGAAATAATATTAATAACGTATCCGTCAAAAGAGCGCGTTGTTCATGTATCGGGGGAAAACAAATTTCGCAGTTATCGTAAGCAGTCCCTGCATTTTCACCCGTTTTTCAACAATTGTATAGCGGCCACCCGGTATAGCGGTGTCAGAACAAAAAGCTCGCTTAAGCGCATATCGTAATGTCTAGTGGCGTTTCGCGCTTTCGACAGAAAAATCGGAATAATGCATAATGCCCTGCCCCTACACCATCACCTGAGTTCTCACTAATCGGTAACCTCCTTGTATGATTATGAGTTTGACGAGTACTTCATTAACATTACTTCGTCTTGAGGCGAAATATATTATAGCTAGGTACATTAAAATACAATTTTGTATACAGGGTGTTTCTTGGTTATTCTTGGGCCCATTTTGTGGGAAAAACTTCATAGCAACACGTCTTACAGGTCTTCGATTTTGAACTACGAGGTGCCAAAGTTTTTCCACCCCTAGAGCTTAAGTTCAATTCACCTACATCGATAACCGCAGGCGTAGATTTGTAAAAACGATTTAATTTTTGTTTTTCTTGCTTCAATAATATTTGCACCTTTATTTTTATCTAAAATGACTATATTTATATGTGGCCTTGGTGCTAATTACGAGTGTAATTTTAAGAAAGTAATTGTTCTGTCAACGCTTAATCAGTCGGGATTAATAATAAGACTTTTAAGCTTAATAAAATTAAATTAAATTTTTGTCATTACTTAAGGCTTTATTATTTACTTGGGCTTAAGGCTTGATCTATTATTCACAGCTTTATGAATAGGTAGGGTATTCGTTATTTAGGGGGTTTAATGTATCAGATGTGGAACAGTATAAGTATTATACTATTACTTCTATGGTTTCTATGGTCTCTGTAGGTTACCTCTATTATCAAGATTCTATTATAAAGGTTGAATTGTTGAAGTTTTACGAGTATTTACATGTTTTTATTAATGTTATTTTTAGGAGGTCCAGAGAAAAATCTAGATATTCTAAATGAACTCTAAATAAACTCTAAAAGTCCTGTGAGCACAGAACTTACATGTTCTTATTAAAGTTATTTTTAGGAGGACCGGAGAAAGAATCTAGACATTCCTAAATGGACTCTACAGAAACTCTAAAAGTTCTGTCAGAATTTTGGAAGGCCAGAATGGATACCTATTGAACTCTATAAAATTTATGGAAATTCAAAACTATTCAATTTTAATTTTAAACGCTACAACCTTCTAGCACCTTCAGTTGCCATAATTGTTGCCAAGGAAAACCTAGGTAGTTTTCAGAAGCTGCAACAAGATCTATTTTTCAAAATCTAGATTTTTCAGAATTCTTGAATCAAAATTTGTTTATGGAAATGTCAAATGTTGCACGTAACAACCGTTAATTGGTGAGGTTTGAACAATTATTTTTAAAACTCTTATTCAGTGATCAGTGAATCAGTGAAACCTCTATTATATTTTCGTAATAATTTTGTGCAACATCTTTCTCAAAAATCCATTAAGTTAAGTATCCATTGTCCTATTTTTAACAAACGTAGAGGTGTCATTGTACTCCAGGTATAACGAAAAATATTCATCGCGTTAAAACTCTATTTCTGCACTTTGCATGTCGCAATTAACAACACTGTCAACTCCTTAATCCAACTTCCATTTGACATTTCGTGTTTGAACTCACTTTTGGCAAAGCGTCTGGAGACTAATTCTCAAGATTAACTTGTGTATTCGTTTGTTTTTGGGAATCCCCCCTTCCCCCGATCGAACGGAGGGTCCGTATTTGACCGTCGGAGTCGTCGGATGTTGGAAATAAACATTTCCCCAATTCGAGGGAAATTCATCCCTTACGTTTAAAAATTAAATGTCAATGCATACATGTATATATGAAAGCGGGCCCTGCCTATAGCGGAACTTGCTCCAGGCTACGATTCCAACCCTTTTATACCGTCAACAATAGTAATTCCCCCTGCTATGTGTGAGTGCGTATGTGTTTTCTGACCTTCCCTGCTTTTACGTGCGATTGTATGTTGTTTTTTTATTACAGCTGCGACCTACATTCTTTCACCCCTTTTATGTGTTCTCCTCTCTCTCTCTCTCCCTCCCTCTTACACGCACTACCTTTCAGAGTTTTTTCTTCGCCCTGGATGAATCGCTGAATGTGGAGCTCTTATTTTTTTCTTATGTCTCATTCCGTTAATGGCACTTAAAAGATGAATTGTTGAATGGCGGGGTCTTTGTCGCCTAGCACGTATGCGGCACGTGGGAATAGGACGAAGGAGAAAAAATAGATCCGGGGACTTTTTTACCATTACTTATAGATTCCGGAGACGTGATTTATCCAAGTTTAATTGAGCGCTCTTGGGCTTTGCGATTTTTTTAAAGGAAAGAATAGAATTCGTGCCGAGACGGCATGTGTACTCTTTCCAAAGTCAATTTAAAATTATCACAAAATATTCACGAGCTCACGTTGTCACATTTATTGCTATTTCCACCAATCGCACGTTTTGAAAAAATTTTAAAAAGCACTTACAAGTCCTATTTTGTTGAAACTTCACACGATGTTTTATTGAAATTTACTTTACGAATTAAAAAACTGTTAACTCTTTAAGCCACGGAGTTTAATAACTTCAGCTGATTGCACGACAACCTGGCGCAATTTTCATTAATGACGCATATTCAATAAGTCACCAAAAAATTATTTCAATTTTAATTTTAACAGGAATTCCACATAATGAGCTACTGGAACGTACTTAAGGGCTTTTGAAAGTTTCACCCCTCTAACTAAGTATGTTTCGAAATTGTAGCTGATGAAGTGGTAAGAGGAGACGCATTTAGTGTCACAGTTTTCTAAAATTCTTCAGTATCAATATATCAGTTTAAAAAAAGTATCTTAACATTAATTTCATTGAAACTTCGCAATATGAGTTATCAAACTATACTACAGCAGTTTAGGAAGTTTCAAGCTTCTAACTTCAGAAATTTCCGAATTGTGACCGATTTTTCGTCAGTCCAGTAATTTCCACCAATCCCACATTTTGAAAAATTTTTAAACGGCGATTACCAAGCCTATTTTGTTCAAACTTCACACGATGTTTCACTGAAACGTACATTACGAGTTAAAAAAGATTCGGATCTTTACCTCATTGAGTTTAATAGCTGCAGCTGATTGCATGACAGCATAACGCACTTCTAGCAATTTTCGTTAATCAGGCACTTCCAATAATTCACTAAAAAATTATGTCAGTTTTGATTTAATTGAAACTCCACATAACGGGCTAATGAAATGTTGTTTAGGAGTATAGAAAGTTTCAGCTCTCTTACTAAGTAGGTTTCGGAGTTGTAGCTGATTGTGTGGTAAGAGGCCGCATTTAAGATCGCAGATTCCTAAAATTCGATAACTCCTTTGACTTGGTTAAAACTTCGCATGGTGTTTAATAGAAAACCTGAGGAAAGCCGACAATTTCAGCTGTCTAACCAATGGAGTTTGAGAGTTGTAACTGTAAGACAATCTGGCATATTTAATGAAATATTCATCAATCATAAACTTTAAATAATTCATAAAACAATTATCTTTATTTTAATTTAATTGAAGCTTCACAATATGGATTATCAAAATATGCTTCAGTACTGTAGAAAGTTTCAAGTTTCAAACCTCCGAAGTTTCGGAGTTCTGACTGATTATTCGATTATTATGGCAATTTCGACCAATGACAATTTTGACTTTTTTTAAAAAAACGATTACTATTCCAATTTTGTACAAATTCAGCACGGTGATTTATGGTAACTTACTTCAACAATTCAGGAAATTTGAACTCCCTAACTCTGGAAGTTTCGAAACTGTCGCTCATTATGTACCGACCTGACGCAATTTCTTGCAAATTTTATAATAATTCACAAAAACTTTATTTTAGCTTCGATTTAATACACACTTCAGATGGATTATTATAGAAACTTACTTTAGAAGTTTAAAACGTTTCAATTTTTCAACTCGGAGTTACGACTGAAGACCTGATGAGATGAAACTCGACATGTATTTTAATGCAACTGCAAATCTTTAAGCTTTGGAGTTAAGGTGTTGCGACTGGTTTTTTGATAACCTAATGGATTCAAAAAATCATTGAAACTTCAGCCTCCTTAAGAACTCCCCTAGACTGAATATACAAATATAATTCAGGAGAAAATATCGAGACTCTCGTTTTGATAAAGATTAAGTAAAGTGTCTTTTAGAAGTTCTGTAAGTTTCAACTTTTTCGATACGAAAAGAATTAAAGTTCAAAATTTTCAAATTATGAACTCTGCCCAATTTTGGCCTTTAAACTGTCAAATCGATGTTTGAGTACAAATCTGAAGAGGAAAATGGGTTTTCAAATTCCTGCTTTTTCCAACGCAAATATTTTGCCATTTTGCCTCAACAATTAAGAGAGACATTTACCGTTCAGCACTTTGATGTAATAACTGAACTTAGGAATGTCTTCATCATTTAAATTGACGTTTAAGGGAAACATTCTCAAGGGAGAAAAAATTTGAAATTTCAAACTCCAGGGCATTTCGATGCGCTCCAGCAAAAAGGAAAATATCATATGCAATCTAACCTTTGCAACAGTCACATTTAACTTGATTAACTGTAATAGCGAGTAATTAGAGACAAATTCCCTTAACAATAATTGTTTTGGTTAATATCTCGGTTTCAATTGCTCCAATTGGTTTGATCCGCTGTAATAAATTTGGGCAGTAGTGGAATGTATTCTGGAAAGTAGTCGAGTAGCAGCTTTGGAAGGCACCACCTGTGACGTTCTCCTGGGCCATTTTGCCGTACTTGCAAGTATCTTCCTGTTGCAGCTGAGATTGTTCCTGAGGATCTTCCCTTTGGAGCTGAGATTGTTAAGAGGCCTCATTATTACTGACAATCATTTCTCAATAAAACTACGTAACCACAGTTATTTGGATATCTCGACACACGAGAGAAATTAATATAGTAGTAGTAGATTAAGTTAACGTCGAATTAAAATAGTTAGAGAATACGAATGACTCATTGGAGGGATTAATTTGCAAATATGACTTAAGTAGTCTAGAACAACGAGGAGTTAAGTAGTTGATAAACTACGTAATTAGAGTTTAAACTACTTTAGAGAAAAAGAAGAGTGCATGGTTGGGGGAACAAATAGAAACTTTTGAGGATAGATATGATGGCCATAGGAAGTTATGAGATTAAAATGGAGGTTAATTTGGAAGATGAGAAAGTTAAGCAATCTGCAGAATCGTTTAATATGGTGCCTGTATATAAAAGACGGAATTAAATTCTGGGGTAGCCCAACGAATTCTGTAGAAAGGGCGAAAGAGAGCGTAGAAGGGGCTTTCCTCTGTAACTTGACTTACGAGGCACCCCGTATTTAATATACGGATATCTTCAACGGCGCCGTTATCGGCGGTAGCCCCAACACCCCTAACGTTGCCGTAGTCCTTCCCACCCCCGTCTACTTCCCTTAATTTTCGTCGACCCCTCGGAGGTACCAGGGGGGGGGGCGTAACGTTATCGATTAATAAACCACATTAGCGGGAGGGCAGAACTTTTGAATTTTTCACGAGAAACTCGCCTTTGATCTGTTAATTCGAGGGAATACTTAATCGATAAAATTAATCAGGCTAATGGCGAGGTTATAACGAATTAAGTCGTTTACGCGTTGGACTATTAATTTGGTGAAATAAGTCGAATGGTAACCTCGAGACCGACCGGCGTACGGTCACGGAACGGTTTGATATAACCGTATTATGGAGTGGATTAACGCATCGATCTGTTAATGCTCGCAATTTAGATTTCTGAAGAGCGGAGATGGCGGTTCGGCTAATGGAAACGGCTCGCGTAACCGACGTTAAATAAACAGCGAATTAATTCCGCGGCTCGGATGTACTTGCGTGTGACACTTTGGAACAATTCGACGGCCACCGTATCTCGAACTAATTTATTTTTATCGCGCCATAAACCTCCATAACTCGAGCACACCATCCTTAAATTTTCATAGCTATAAACCGGCGATGAGTGCGGCCATTAACGTGCGGATTCGTTTTCGCTTTACGCTCAAAATTATCCGAGCTTTATGCGCCATAAACGTCGCTGTTTGCTGAAATTGATCACGTATCTAACGGATGTGCGGCTCTCGATAATTAAAAATGTAATACCCGATTCGACGGTTTCGAAGTGCGATAGACCACACATCGGGTGGGAAACTCTTACAGTGCTTGTACCAACTAAATTTACATAGAGTTATACTTTTGAATTTTAAGAGGCGCCTTACGTGGGGTGTCGATTTTCTGCACGCCATAAAAGAATTGCCACTTTGTAAAATTCTGTCGTCGGAAACGCTATAAAAGTACACGTCAATTTTCGCTCACATTTCGCAAGGCAAGTAGTTTTGACGTCTCATTAAATAACCTCATTTCAACGCTAAATAAGTTCATGAAATCCCGCTATATGACGCATTAATACTTCCTGAAATTCCTGGGGAATAACCTAAGAAATTTAAAAATGAGTTTTTCCTCCTTTTCATACCTCAGAAACTCCAGGGTGCTTCGCACAGCGGATAGAGGGGCACTGATCCACTAAGGTGTTAGGCCATTCAATTGAAATTACAAAATTTCACTTAAAATTTTCTGTAACTCAAAATCAAATGAAACTCGTTTTAGTGATCAAAGGTAGGTTTCTTTATACCGAAAGCAATTATGATTGACTTGTACACAAAAGTTAATAATTTGTAGATGAAACCTCCTAATGATACATTAAAATTAACACTTTTCATGCTTTTAAAAAAATCACTAAAAATTTTGTGAGGCTCTAACTTGGACACAACTTCATTGAGTCATTAAACAACGTCTATCTATCATTACTGCAAAATACCAACAAATTTGGTAAAGAAATTGCTGAATTATAAGTCAAATTAGCAATAATCCACAAGAATTAATAATTTCTACAATTTCAAAATTTCACTTAAAATTTTCTGAAACTCAAAATCAAGTGAAACTGGTTTTAGTGTTCAAAGGTAGGTTTCTTTATACCGAAACCAATTATGATTGACTTTGGTTCAGAAATTAGTAATTTATAGATGAAACCTCCTAATGATACATCAAAATTAACACTTTTCACGCTTTTAAAAAATAACTAAAAATTTTGTGAGGCTCCAACTTAAACGCAACTTCACTGAGTCATTAAACAACGTCTATCTATCATTACTGCAAAATACCAACAAATTTGGTAAAGAAATTGCTGAATTATAAGTCAAATTAGCAATAATCCACAAGAATTAATAATTTCTACAATTTCAAAATTTCACTTAAAATTTTCTGGAACTCAAAATCAAGTGAAACTGGTTTTACTGTTCAAAGGTAGGTTTCTTTATACCGAAACCAATTATGATTGACTTGGGTTCAGAAATTGGTAATTTATAGATGAAACCTCCTAATGATACATCAAAATTAACACTTTTCATGCTTTTAAAAAATAACTAAAAATTTTGTGAGGCTCTAACTTAGACGCAACTTCATTGAGTCATTAAACAACGTCTATCTATCATTACTGCAAAGTACCAACAATTTTGGTTGAAAAATTACGGAAACATAAGTTAAACTAGCAATAATCCAGCATAACTTCAAAATTGCACCGAAAACTCCCTGGGACTAATTAATTTAGTGATCAAATCAGTTACTTAGTTAGGATACTAAATTTATTTAAAATCTGTAAAAAAGACGATGTTTTCCTGTAAAATTTACCGGAAAATGCTCATCATTTTCTGCATTTCTTCGTGCCTCACCAGTTTCCCTAAACGACAGTCGTTGCTGTAATCATGTCTTCACTACTTCTCTTATTGTAGACCCGTAGAGCCCATAAATTACGTTACCGGTGCGGTGAGTCTTTCCCATTCTTCATTTTGTACTTTTTCCCGTGGAGTCCATTTATCTCGCCATATTTGGATCGCGCTTTGTTCTCTCTTTTACAATTTCGATTGCGGTCGCCTCGATAAGCAAGATCCTTTACATACACTCCTTTTTCCCATTTTTGGGCCTTGCGTGATGCACCGGCACATCTGGTCGTGCTTTCCCGATTTTGTTTTACCAGTTTTGTTAAAGTTAGATGAATTCTATGCTGCTGTTTCGGTACAATCGTACAATTACATATAACTACAAATTTATGATTATTTAGGAATAAAGTACATTTGTGGCGCAGTTTCCCTATTTTGTACGCAATTTACAAATCAATTTTATAAATAATGCTATTAGTTTTACTACTTTACCCAAAATTTTACTGAAGAATTTTCCATTTCACACCAGAAATAAACGTACAGAAACAGTTACTTTTGGCAAAAAAATTTCAATTCCATTTTACGGTGAAAAAATTAAATCGTGCTGAAAACTAACCAAAATAATAAATCATTTTTTAGCCGCAGCAGCCCTAGCTCGGATATACCGAAAACGCCCCATTTAATGTTTCTTTTCATATTGTATCAACAATGGACCCACGATATTTTTTGCGGGCATAGAGAACTAAAAAAAGGGGTTAAATGCCCCCTTTGTAACCCCCTTTGTGTTCGTCTCCATAATAACAAACAAAAAATCCAGCACGCTAGTCGAAGTTGGCAGTCTTCTTTGTCTACCGGCTCTTAAGTGTGTTTGCCCGTTAATAATTAAGGTTTTATAAACACATGTTTTATGTCTTGTGCGACAGGACGACTTCATACAAAAGGTGAGCGCGTCCAGGCCCGTTTGGCCCTAACCCTCTTTCTTTGCGACGATTAATGAACGCGCATCCTGCCAGGAGACCCACCTGAAAACCTTTTCGCCCACACGGGGTTCATTAGGGAACAATTTAATTTATTATCTTTCCAAATATGAAGGGGTGATTTTCTTCAACAGGATCAAAACTTAACATTAGAGGAGTAAACGTGGAATCTAAATCTGAAAAATGTTACTGACTATTTAACCTAGAGGTCTTTATCCTACAGCAAATTATTCAAATGTTGAAATTGAAAAGCATTCATCTGTGTACATACAAGGTGTTT
The DNA here is from genome assembly GCA_963576515.1 of Cryptocephalus primarius. NCBI lineage: Eukaryota > Metazoa > Arthropoda > Insecta > Coleoptera > Chrysomelidae > Cryptocephalus > Cryptocephalus primarius. The sequence continues at coordinate 11,990,160 of OY754941.1, forward strand.
AATAGCCCAGTTATTGAACGTACTACCTCCGGAATTTTTAAAATTGCATCGATTTTCCCTTCACTTCAATAGTGATATAAGGGCAACTTACGCTATTCGTTTTTGGGGGTGAAAACTACCCTTTGTATTAAAAAATTAAAAAACAGCTATAAGTGTTTTATAATCTTATAGTGGCATTTATACAGAAGAAATATCTCCGAATAGTATTTATATCATATTAATTTTAAAATGTTTCAATGTTTTAAAAATGTACATGACATCGGCAAAAAAAATCAATGTTCGAAAATTTAAGAAAATTCAATCTCCAGAATTTTTTCTGAAAAGTTCATTTCATTTTTTTAGCAATAACTCCATTCCATTTTGAGATATTTTATACATCCAAAAACTATTTTGTACGGAATTTCATATGCTATAAGGTTATATGAATTTCACTCTTTTTGAACCATTAGTTTTAGACAGTTTTGAGCTTAAAGGGCTCGGGAAAGTTACCCCTCGCACACATGCAGCCATATCTCGTGATTTTTGTGCTACAGAAATACAAAACAAGATTTTTAGTGGAAAACAGATAAATTTTTGTTAAGAACAACTTTTTATGCATTTTCATTACTTTTAGTATTATTTCGAATAAGGGGCAATTTTTTTAGAAGTAAATTTTTTTATTCGGATCGCCTTTTCCAAAATCTATGCTATTTAAACCATGCCATTGTCTAGAGCATATTACAGAGGAATAAACAAAGTGAATTATTCATGGATTGCGATAAATTTTAATTTTATTGGTGATGGCTAATGGTAATGGAGCTCTACCGCTCATTTTTGCTTCAAAAAAACGAGCAACCCATCTTATGTACATCGAAACTATATCATAACCTGGAGGTATGACCAGTAGACTTAATAATGTATTGTCCCTGTAGGATAAATGCCATCATGTTTTACACGATCCTATATATGTAAAATAGCATACGGTACTGGTTGTACCGTCAGAAACTAAAAACCTTATATTAAGATTTTGTCTCCTCATTGGCGAAAGAGGCAAATCCTTAGGAAAATTTAATGGATCCACATTTTCAACTTTCCTGGAATACGAAGTATCTGTGAAGTCATTTAGATTAGCGAGGTTTCTAATCGAGGTTATCACTGTTTCTCGATTCAAAAATATATAGTTTCTGGTGTTCTAAAGGACGTGCAGGATTGATTTTAGTATCTAAAAAGAGCCCCTTTTGCATAGTTTTTGAGCTTGAACCTCCCAAATTATAGAAAATGCAAAATATGGCGAAATTCAAAAATCCAGAATACGGAAAATTTCGTGTAGCAAAATGGTATAGACGTTGTTTCATAAGAGTAGAATATAAATATTTTTTGACATTAACGTCTTGAATTAAAATTCTTGGAAAAACTAACCGCGCCTTTCGATATTAAGGGAAGTAAAAGTGCTTTTGTTTTTGGAAAATCAGCACTGCGAGCAAGACAGCATTTCAGACGATGATTGAATTTTTTCTCTTGTTATCACATTATCCGGTCATGCGGGGGATCGACCGTCTTATCCGAAAATCCTATCACTTTCGCGCCCCCGGCCTCCGAAACCTCACACACGCTCGTACAAAAGGAGCAACCGTTCAGAAATAATATCTTTCCTGTTCTGTTTTATGCGAGAAACAATAATCGTAAATTTAAAATTTTAGTCCCGCCTCGGAACGATGCGGCTTCAATGAAGAAGGATGGACTTTTAAGTAATCATAAAACGCCGCCGTTTTACGCATAAAATATTTTCCTTTCGTTGTAGGCTCGGAGGAGGGGCAGAGCCGAAGACGCAGGCACGTCTCCCGGAAAGTTATGAGGGAATATATTACGGGGCAGATTTGAGAGAGGGATGGAAACCTCGCTTTTCGTACTTTCGAGACGGTTTTCTTAATTCAATTTTCGGTTTACGACACGGGCGGAGGAAATCAAACGAGATGAGAGGAAAGTGGAGGAACTACAAGCGGTATGTTGCCAACAGGCAAGCAAAAATTATGGAGGAAAGACCCAATTGTACCCCTATGGGATACAGGATCGAGGAGGTGATGGTGGACATAACACTTCTATCGTATTTTGGCCCTATATATATTGGCCCTTTTGGCGTATAACGCCCTGTACATGTACACTCATATAACTACGACCTTCAACAAAGACGACACAAAATTTAAGTGTTCATGCAGCAAAACGTTAAATTTACGGATTGATCGACTCAATGATTTTATTCTTTACTTTGGTATATGCATGGTGCACTAAAACTCTTAATCCGCCTCTGTATCCGCTACGAGTAAACGTATTATTTCCACTGTGACGACGCCCCCCTTGCTTTCTACTTGTCTCTTTTGCATTCATTTTGACAGGCTGCTTGAACAGAGAGGCAAGAAATTCGAGACAACGTCTGCGCCATTAAGGGCGGTGTATCATATCTTGCTCTACTAGTTAAAACGGGCAACACACTTTTTTACAGTATATTAGGGCTATAAATGTTTTCATATAAAATTATTGTCCATTTGCTATTTTGAACTTATAAACAATATTTACATCTTCTAAGGGATTTCTAAACTGTTACCTTTTGAACCAATTTTCAATTTCTCATTTCTCCTCTTCCTTATCCTTTGACCCTTAGCTCTGAGCGTTCTTCAGAATCAAAACAGTTTCTAACTAATTTTCAAGTGAACCATTTTACATTTTAGCTTTAGACATTTGGGAGATTTAAACCAATTGCCTTCTAAAATTTTTATTTTCGTTTCCGGGCTAATTTCTAAATAATTTCCAAGCTTTATATGTATTTCCATATTAATTTCAAGCATTATTTAGAGCATCAAAGGTTCCAAACTTTTACATAAAAATTTAATTTCTAGGTCTTTTCGTACTGAGAATTTTTATATCGTCTCTACTTGAACTCTGGCTTCCTGAAATATTATGCTGCAAACTGCCTATGCTGTAAACAACTATCATTATATCACTGGACAGTTTTCGTTTTACCCACAACAACAAAAGGACGATTCCGTATTCCTCGAGGAAATAAATTCCTGTAGGGATTTTCTCCCGGAGTCGGTTCTGCAACGTATTTAAGAACCGCATCAGGACTCAGTTTGCCAAAAAGCAATAAAAGGAGAGAAAAGGGCGAACCGTATCAACTCCTGACTAAGGAGAACTTTTATGGTAGAGGGAAAACTGAACAATGGAAGTCGTAGCTCGAAAATTACTAGTTCAAGGAGACGGGGGAGCGAGGGGGATGTGGGTCGTTATTCACGTATATCTACTAAATTAAATTAGAAAAAGGAGAGGGGACGTGTTTATCGCAAATGTTCATCAATTTCGCTTGAAAAATTAAACCAGACGTCCACTTATGTGTGTCAGGAGTGAGTGGAGTGGGCTTCTCATTCGCTCTTATCTTCTTAATGAGATTAAAGTGCAGTTTTCACAAGAAGTCAAGCGTAATTACGACTTGAAACAAAATTGAAATTATTTAATAGACCTAACTCAAAGGAAAATTATGGTTCATTAAAATGTAAATACTGACCCAAGGAGTCCACAGGTCCTGTGGTACACTCTATATATGATGAAATTACAAAATTTAAATTAAAATACGCTGAAGGTGCTACTTAGACCGGCTCTTGCTAGTGATACCGGGGAATAAAATTTAATGGATCGAAAGACATACCTGACGAAAGAAGTTAAACCACTGTGATGAAAAGAAAAAGATATAACGTTACATTAAAACTAGTAGGAATAAAATTTAACATGAATCTACTTCGTTGTTTGTTCAAGTATTTATGAGAACTAATATATTCCTTAAAAATATGTGAAACCCTTTATACCCTTTACAAATAAATAATAAAATATTCTGTTCAGTCACGGTCGAATCTTTAGAATTACCAGGGATTAAACGAATCACGCTCGTTAGTAAATCACCGCATAGATAACGTGGTAATTAATTATATAACTATCTTGGCTTATTTAACGGTTATAGAAATGTCTAGAACCATCAAGGTAAACAAACGAATCATGCCATTAGTAAATCATTGCTAAGATAATGTGGTGATTAATTATGTAACTCTCGCTGGGCAGTTGGTACAAAATTAAATAAATCCTTGAAAAATGTCTGCTTTAAAACTTCCTATATTCAATTATATCTTAATTCTAAGAAACCAATCCTAATACAAGTCCAGTTTCTATAAATTTTCAACGATAACAGCTGGGCAAAAAACTTGGGACACCCTGTGTATTCTCGCTTAGTCTCCAAAAATTACAACAACTCTACAGTAAGCTAAAAACTGCCCGTGAAACGTCATAAGTTTATTTTATCAAACGAACATTCACAAGGTTGAATTCACAGTTTCCCCTAAAAACTAAGGGCTCAATTTAGCCCTAAAATCAATATTATCGATTCACATTGTTACCATCGAGGTTAGGCAACCAAGAGGTGTAAATCACGAGATGAGAGCGGAGCTGGCTCCTGATTGGTTGGAACTGATTTTCTGGGGATTTTCCCCCCTTTCCCTGACGTCGTTGCCAAGATTCAGAATGAATGAACAAAAAATTAAACTAATTATAAAGTTGGAGGAGAAAATAACTAGGAGATGAAGATACCGAAGAGGTGTAAGTGAATGTAGATACAAGTCCTGATATAAGTGTGAGAAGACGTAATCAACCTAAACAACTTTACAGAAAAATATATCATGACAGGGTAATTAGTATTTCAAGAAGTATAACCAATATGTGCTCCCAGGGATCACTTATGGAGCTTTTTACACTTACAACAATTGTCAAAGGGTTAAAAGCCTTTCAAGAAAAATGTGTAGGTCTGTTCTACAGATCAAACTTTTAGGTCGCATAAAAGCCCAAAGAAGACCAACTACCAGGAACATTCAGGGAGTCGCAGCGATTGGCACAAGAAAATTCTTGGAGACCCGATCCTAGTAAACATATCTCGTACACATACCTCGTACGTATCCATCGAAAATTTTTGGAAACGTTTAGGAGAGGCTTACGTCAATTACGCCTTGCTATGGACGTCAATATAGGCTGTAGTAGGAAGAGAAAAATAAGTATTGCATAAATCAGTAGTTGTAAACAATGTAGGTAGGAGTTAGCGTTAAATTATTAAAGGACATCCTACTGGAATAAAATTTCTGTCTAGTTTCCATCCGCCTGGAAGTATGGAAGACAGAAATACTTTTTGATGGCGAGAGGAAAATTGCCTAAACGTTTCCCCGTTTGTAATTAAGCGAAAATCGTGTCTCCTCCCATCACGTCCCCCCGATAAACAATCCTGGAACGGGCGAGCTTCGAAAAATTTCGCGCATATTTCATCCGGCGATATTTGCTCGAAGGGGGGGGGGGGCGGGGGCGGATCGACCCCCTCCGCTCCCGCACAGACTTCATTAAGCATTTCATCCCCACGAGCGGGCGCAGGAGGGAAAAAATTACGGTCCGGGAGCCCTTTCGCAATGATATATCTCCCCGCCCGGTCTCGACTTTCGTGGGAATCCAGGGCAAACACGCGGCAGACCGACGATCAAAGGGCTGGCTGCCACTCGGCGTGTAAAAGTGTGCGGAGGGAGCACCGGGCGGAGGGGGACGGGAGAAGGGGGATAGGAGGATGAAGGGGGGGCGGAGAAGGAGGAGACGACGCCGCCGACGCCAGGGAAAGAGGAGCGGGACGCCCACCCGTCCGAAGGGCGCGGTTGCCGCCTCGACGGGATCCTTGAGGAAAATCGCAGGTAATTTTTCCGTTTCGTTTCATTTAGGGGATCGAAAACACAGTTATACCTTCTCTGGCGAAAAATGGTCAGATCTCAGGTCAAGAGGGATTAGTGGCCATTGTCACCAATGTGGGTCCTAAAAGATACACAATTCCCTCTATCGACAGGTTCGAAGCAGCTAAATTCTTTTATGATACCTGTTTACTCACACATCTTAAGAATGTTTGCATAAGTCATTTCGTTATTCACTGGATAATGTACTTATATGATAACTTGTCACATTAAAAAAGAATTCTTTAATCTTCCATTTACGGCCCTAACTTGAGAGATACTTCGTATAATATAGAAGCTATCTTGATAACGAAGCCACGTAAGACTTCTCAGCATCAAAGCCCAAGTTCGTTTACGTTAACTTTCCATCGACCCACGAATACTCATTGAAGTCCACGACGATCCAAGTGAAAGTGTAACATGAAAGACTTGGAACAACGGCAAATTACGTCATCGACGGCCGGACAACGATACAAACAATCGGACAAAAATACCACACACACACACATCAAAAGACCGCGTGACGTGCCCCTGTCAACCCTCGCATCCCTTCGGTGGTGGCAACGCCGCCGACGTCCCGGCCCTTCTGCCGTCTCCCTTCGCGTCCCGACGCCGACGCCGGCCGCCGCCGCCGCCGAGACGACAAAGACGTGACCTACACGCAGATCCAGTTTGGCCACGGGCAGGGACAAAGGAGCGTCGCTCCTGCTCCCTTCCCGTCCTTATCGCAAGAGCTCCCCCGCGAGGACGAGCCCAGAGCTCCCCACCGGCTCAGCACAGATCAGTCGATTAAAGCAGGATTAGTCACGATGAGGGGAAAAAAGAAAGAGAGAAAGATTAAAGAGGGAGGATTAGCTGGGAGTGGTAGTAGATTTGACGCAAATTGGGAGGCGATTTTTAGGGAGACCCATGGAGTTTCGAAGAATATCGGAAATTTTTTTTCCATTCTTCGCCTTTTTTATGCGCCTTTTCTACGCCCGTACGTAAAGATTCGTCCGTTGATCTAAAAATAGAGCTTAAAGGGTTACAAGGTATTTCGTGCACCATTCCCTTAGTACCTATTGCACGTATTGGTATCTTGGGCCACTAGTAGGTGGAGGGGTGCCTCTCCCTTTTTCTCCCTTGGCACCATTACACGCTCGGTGCTAGTGTATTTCATTTACTACGAGTTCGGGTCGGTACCTCACGAGTCATTTCCTTAGTACCATTGCGCATTTAACTTTAGATGTTTATGGAATCCAAGAGTGAGTTATTGTTGCTGTAACGCTGCGTTTTGTCCCTTCGCGAGCCATTCCCTTAGTACCTATTCCAAGTCTTGGGATCTTGAGCCGCTAGTAGGTGGAGCGGTGCGTCTCCCTTTTTCTCCCTTGGCACCATTGCATGCTCAAAGCTAATGTAGTGCGTTTACTACGAGTTTAGGTCGATACCTAGCGCACCAGTTCCTTAGTACCATTGCACATTTAACCTTAGACGTTTATAGGATCCATAAGTGAGTTATTGTCTTGCAGTACAGTTCTAGCTTAACCTTATAGTGCAACCAAGGTAATAATTGTTTCGTTATCACAGTGGTTTTAAATCCTTCCCGTTTTTATTGTTTCTATTTTAATCAGCGAGAAAGAGTTCGATCGTAAACAGGAGGTTTATGCGATCGGCACAAAATTCATACGTAATTTAAAATCGTCGGTTCGGTACAATATTAATAGTACTCGGGCTGACTCCATTCATAAAAAACATCAGCAAGATTTTATTACCTATCGAGTTAATAAGGATTTCCATCTTCAGTAAAATTAATTACGACCAGTTTGTTTGAAGTTAATTGCCGCGAGGACTGGTGATCCAGATGGTGTTCCTTGCCATTCGACCATTCCACTTCATAAAAATATTTCCTCGACCCGCCTGCAGATGTCGAGAAATATCGCAGTTTCACTAATAGCGTCCAGGAGAAATGTCGATTCTCTTTGGCAATGATTTTACTAATGTAGCGCTGCGATCGTTTTTGTAAATATTTTTTGAAATATTTCGAAGAATATAGCGCTTCGTTCGCTTTCCTTCACTATTTTCAGTAGGTGGGTTTGAAATAGAAGATCAATTCTGCGCTTTGAGGAATAATGGTTTTCGGTTTGTCATAAAAAAGACGGCCGAAAGCTCCCGTCCGTTGGTGAAGCTTAAGGGATCAGCGCTTTATTTTCTAGTCCATTGGTCCTCACTCTAATCTCCTTTTCCGAATAACAATAACGTCCATTCTCTTAAATCAAAACAAAAATAAAACATCTAATGGAACGAGAGAGAAAGAGAGAAAGAGAGAGAAAACCCCATCGCGAGGTACGTGAAATAAGATATGCATGGGATTTCGATCGGGGTCCAGCGGCTACGACATCCTGGGCAGATTAATCCGTGCACATTGTATACGAAAAAAACACTCGGTAGGTAATATCGCCCTTGAATACGAAATCCTCGAAAGCAGAAGAGGGAGAGAGGGAACTCTTTTATTTCGGCCGGACGCAGGCATTATAAGAGCTTATTATTTAATAAATTCGTAATATCTGCCCCTCCCCGGGAACGAGGGGGCGCAGAGGGTCAGTTTTCGGGATCGGGATTATCATATATTATATGCGCAACGTACGTGTATGCGTCCGATGGCAGTTGGGACTGTTGGGCCCTCGTTCAAGTGGAATGCAAATTACCCTTTTTTCTTCGGATGTATGTCTTGGGATTAGCAACTCGAGTGTTAACGAATCACGTATAACAATGCAATATTGTTGTTACTGCACCCCAATACACAATGTGAGAGGGCTGGCGAAATTTGGAAAAATCTCCAAGTTTCACATTGAATCTAAATGCAATTTTCGTACACGTGCAGGGCACTTATTCCTGAATGTGGGTAATTGCAATTACCTAGGGAAATTTTAAAATTACCGTTCCACCAATAATTACCTGGATGGTATTTTCGAACTAGGATGTAATTACATTTACCTGAACCATTAAAGAGATTTTTTTGGGACGTTGCCAATTATTTTATGTTCTACTGAACTAATAAACATGCATTTTAAGGTATTTTAATCTGTTTTGTGGTTACCTAGAGGATTTCAAGAATATGACTGAGGTAATTACCAAGGGAATTGCAGACATTTCCCTAGGAAAATTACTTTACCTAGGTTCAAGAATTGATGCCCAGGCATCAACTGCTCACGTTAAAAATTTCCTGGACAAATTACAAGTGCCATAAGTAACGAACACATTACGTAACTCCCATCCCCATTTTATACTTCATATTGCAACTTCTTTGAAAATGTAATTGGTTTATCGAGGTTGTCAAAAGTTTCTTAGAAGTTTTTTTCCAAATTTCAAGTACCATAAGTAACGAACACATTACGTAACTCCCATCTTAACATTTTATACTTCATATTGCAACTTTTTTGAAAATGTAATTGGTTTACCGAGGTTGTCAAAAGTTTCTTAGAAGTTTTTTTCCAAATTTCAAGTACCATAAGTAACGAACACATTACGTAACTCCCATCTCAACAGTTTATACTTCATATTGCAACTTCTTTGAAAATGGAATTGGTTTACTGAAATTGTCAAAAGTTTCTTAGAATTTTGTTCCAAATTTCAAGTACCATAAGTAACGAACACATTACGTAACTCCCATCTCAACAATTTATACTTCATATTGCAACTTCTTTGAAAATGGAATTGGTTTACTGAAATTGTCAAAAGTTTCTTAGAATTTTGTTCCAAATTTCAAGTACCATAAGTAACGAACACATTACGTAACTCCCATCTCAACAGTTTATACTTCATATTGCAACTTCTTTGAAAATGGAATTGGTTTACTGAAATTGTCAAAAGTTTCTTAGAATTTTGTTCCAAATTTCAAGTACCATAAGTAACGAACACATTACGTAACTCCCATCTCAACAGTTTATACTTCATATTGCAACTTCTTTGAAAATATAATTGGTTTATTTAAATTGTCAAAAGTTCCTTAGATGTTTTTTCCAAATTACAAGTGCCATAAGTAACGAACACATTACGTAACTCCCATCTTAACAGTTTAGACTTCATATTGCAACTTCTTTGAAAATGTAATTGGTTTATTGAGATTGTCAAAAGTTCCTTAGAAGTTTTTTCCAAGTATTTTACGATTTAACAAAGATGAGAGAGAATAAGTCTTAGATTCCACATTTTTCCCAAAATAAACTGTTAACACAAAATTTACAACAGCCCATTTTTACTGCCTTTACTGTCATCCATGAAGGGTTACCCCTACTGTACTTCACTAGGACAAAAAATGTTTGAATCGGGAGCACTTCTGGATAAGTTTGGAAAATGTTACTTGACGTTCAAAACCGAAGCTAAATTACAAAATTCTGAAACTTCAATTAGAAAATTTAGCCATCCATGGGCCAGCGTAATTCAAAAAACATTTGCTCAGCTGAAACAAGAGGAACAACAGGGCCTAGTAATATTGATGTAAGAAGTTTTTCTCTCTATTTTTTCAACTGACATCTTGATCTTGATTCCTCAACTGTTGAGAAAGTAAAAACTGTCTTAACGACTTATTGGCCTGTCATATTATAAATTTGATTCTCTAACAAGTTTTTAAAGTTTCCCCATTGAAAAGTGGGGGCTTGAACTTTTAGGAATGTTCAAATTTCCTCTCTATTTCGGTACTTCCGCCATTCCCTCTAGTTAAGCTGATTTAATAGTCAAGCACCGGTACTTCAATAAATTACCCGTTATCAACTTCCCATTGGCGAGATAACCGTCGGGCGGGTGTTTATTAAATTTACCAAACAAATTGTTGAACATCAAGATATCGCTCGTTCCATTTTATTTAGTACCCTTCGACGGCTCTGTTAACCGATCCGGCCCGAAGGCGAGCTTCCAGACTTCCCCGCGAACCCTACGGCCCTAATTGGTCGAATCACGGAACAGTCTGCGGAAATTTTTCCGTGATGGAACGAAATATGGAGAAACCGTGACTTTCGGGAGTTACAAGTCGCCTTTAATGGACCGGAATTAAAAAATTGCGATAAAAAAATTGGGAAGAATATATTAGGGAAGTCGTTAAGTTATGTCCTGGAACCATGAAATCTAATCGTAAATTTTACTTAGCGGTCTTTGAAGTGCTTTTATTTCGATGCATACATTAGATTAAGACGTGGGCGCTCCATGGAAAGCATCGAGTCAAGGCTGACTTTTCTTTTTACCGAAAAAGAAAACGAAGTTCTTAACGAGTGTGTAACGGTAATAATTATTCAACTAGCGTATGATGGAGATTATTACCCATGACGATAAAAGCAACCCGAACCAACGCAAATGAGTTGAATATCACATTTTGCTACTACGATGTGTCGAATCTGAAATTTACCCTTGGTAAACCTATGCTTCTATTTCTTGTGCTAACACTTTAAGCTTTAAATTTGTCATTTATAACTTTAAATTGTTACGTTTAAAACTGTTATTTTAGTTCATTCACTCTTCCGGATCGATCACATTATGGAACTTACTATTTGGAACACAGAATTGTAGTCTTTAGGCTAATTCCATTGTACCACCTTTGTCGCCGTTTTGACATATAGCTGAATCTGTTAGGAGTCACTAGAGTTATAAGGCTCTCTTCCTTTGCAGGACTGTACATTCTCTTCAAATCAGGGAAGCGCAATTACGTGGTCCTTCTAAACTGACCCCCTATCTGCTCTCGTCGTTAGGGGTCGTCCTCGTTGCCTTCTACGAAATCGTTCTGGTAACGCCATTTTGTCAGGGCGGATATAGGTTTAGAGGAGAGCATAAATGCTTGAGTGCACTGTGTATGGAGTTGCACGAGTTGCCTTTCGGAGTTCTCTGCCGTCATCTCCGAACTTCCTATGCATCTGTAGAATGGTGTATGAATATTGCAATACTGGGTGTTTTGGACGGGGCCACGGTTGTACGGATCACTAGTTTGGACAGGGGCTGGACGGTCGTTGGAAAAATTGGAAAAAATCCTTCGCTAAGAGAGAACAACAAAGCTTTTAAGAGAAAAGAAAACTGATTTGTTAAAGAAACATTAGGAAAAAGGATTTCACAGATGTTGGCCATCAAGCGGGGTGTCACTATGTAATACTTTTATATTGGTGCCAGTCACATAAGACGTACTTTACATAATATACACACGAGGTGTCATATTGCCATTTACTGATTTAGGTGTCACTAAATCTGAGTGAAGTGAATATAGTGAAACAGAATAATATTTGGAGTCGAAGCAAAAAATCACAGAACTTCACCTTAGGAACTTTCTTATCCAATGAGTAATTATCTCGATTACCAATAAATATTTTGATTTCAAAATTCGCCCGCATTTCTGTAGATCGATTACAGATTCCTTCTTACCAATGGAGCTATAGCTTTAGGGTAACAACACTAGGTGGCACTGGCCACCTAGGACGAAATCCTGACCAAATCTTCAATACAGAAGTGCATCATCTATATCAGAGGGGGTAACTTATTACAGTGAACTGGCTCCATGACGGAACTTGGTGATGTTAGCAATAACATCTAAAGGGCCTGTAATGAAAGATCGATGATGACTTTATGTAAAACACCCAGGTGTGACGTTCCTTCTCTGGCGAATCTTCGGTGAGGAAACTTTCAACTTCCAGCACCATATTTCACTTAAAACAAATACCGGGAATATTTCAAAACGAAGAAAAATTGAGTGGCAATAAACCGTCCGCCCCCTTTGACCTGGTCCCCTCTCCCACGGAGCCCCAAAAAAATTTAGAGCCCTTTCCCTTCGCCGGAATAATCCCGTCGTCGTCGACGGAAAAGGGAGAGGAAAGGGAGAATGGGGAGACGGGCCGGTGCGGGGCGGGGGGCGAGGGAAGGAGGGTGTAAAAGGTGTGGGTGGGGGTGTACGCTGGCGGAATCCCCCGTGCCGTCTGGATTCAGGCTAGCCATCCGCCGCAGTGCGTACCAGACATTACGCAAGCGCACGCACATTACGTTTCCGGTGTTGGCCCTTAACCGTGTTGACAAATCCGACATGCGATCCGATCTTATAAACAAAGCTTTCACCAAATGATGGTTTCTACAAGGATTCTACCAATAAGACCTAAATACCTAATATTATCAGTAATTGAAAACAGCAGGAATTTGAGTGAAGGAGGCTTCTGCTGCCCGACCAAAAATATACTCGTATAAACGTAAGCTCGTACTTACATAACTCAATTAGAAATGTATCTCGAAAATTTGGGAGATATCTCAAGTATTATACAAATAAATTAAAAGATTAAAAACATCCTTTTAAGCTGGATACTGATCAAATAAATTCGTATCACGTAATTTCAATATTCATGCAAGTAAAATTCTTAAACAGTTACGAGACCATTAAACTGCAACCGATTACATTTTATCAGTTAATAAGCATTACATTATCGTAATCTATTTAATAAAGGAAATCCTTTTTAAACAACTTTCAATAGGTGTTGGCGAAATTGTGAGTTTAAGCCTACGGGGAATAAGTTATGAGAGATTCGGCACCATCGCATCCAAGGGTAGGAAACACACCCCCTATAATCAGACTAACCCACACTATTTTCAGGATTTACGGCCACAGGGCCGGCACTTAGCGCCCTTTATGTCGACCCGGCAATGCGGTGGTCTTTGTGGAATTTCGGTATCGTGTAAAAATCAAAGATATATGGGATATGAGTGTGTGTGTGTGTGTGTGTGAGCGCCCTTTGGGAACGATGCGTGTGTAAATATGACTGAAAAGTTTTATTTTCGGGGATAATAAACGACGGTTTTGCTCTTAAATCGTCATAAAAACGTCTTTCGGATTTTTCGATATTTTTTTTCCGTTCCACTATTGTTCCGCGCGACCTGAATGCGTAATGAAATAGAAGAAATTATTGAGAACGCCGAAAAATTTATCGCCGGGAAGGAAAAATATGTCACTTGTACAAAATAAATGTAACATTTGTTTGACGTCATTGGAGAGGGAGAATTTGAATACCCATGAACAAAGAAAACACTAAAAGATTGTGAGCATTAAGGAATTGTAATTACGTTCTTCAAGTACAAGTCTAAGTGCTTACGTCACCGCAGTGAGCGGGGCTTAGGCGAATTTTCAAACACGTTATCAACGTAAGAAACCCATAAGGGTTTTCCATTTAATGTTTTCTGAGTTATAATAACAACATAAGACATCTAGTGTTCATATCGTAAAAGATTTTTAAATTGAAAACGAAAAAGGGCGGGGGAGAAGAAAATATTACTTTCGTCTTGCGTCACCGATTTAAGGGGCTATGCTAGTTTATGCACTTAAAAAAATCTATTTTTTCTTTTCATTTTTTGAAAGTTAATCCCTTTGAAAATATCGTGTTAAAATTGTAGAGTGACCCGAGGCTTCTAAGTATGCTTTGTGCGTGTACACGTGTATCGTGTAAACTTCTAAGTGTACGTGCGTATAACGCGTATAACACGCTCAAATGCCTCTGTTTTCGACTCTAGACTTCGTATATACACGCAGCACATGTTATAATATATAAATATTAGATATTATATATTAATCTATGATTTTGAATGTGAAATTTGGCCCTCAACTTTTGTTGGACCGTTATTTGAACGTTAGTCTCACTTCGAATTTCGGAGCTAAATAGTATTTCTCGTGCGTATTTTGAATTTTTCAATAAAAATGGATAGAAAAGGATCCAGAAAAAAAGAGCACGACCGCCTATTGCTAAAAATCGGAAAATTTCAAGGAAATCGATACACAGACGAAATGAGTACTGATTGTACTAGTAAATCGACCAAAAAACTTAAAAAGTTTTAGAGCAAGCCGCAGAGACACCAGAATGGAAGAAAATGAAATAAATAAAGAAGCTGAAGGTATTCTCTATAGTGCCGGCATCGCTGATTAATTGTATCATTTTTATAAAAAATTTTTATAAAATAACTAAACGCGTTTTTCTCAAAATCATGTTTTTTTATACTGTCCCAGGGATTTCTCGAAAACTACTAGGTCGATCCGCCTGAAATTTTGGGCACATGTTTGTTATATATGTAGATATAGTTGGAACTAGAATCATGTCGAAATTTAAATTTTTTCTATTTTTTTACAAGGAAAAATCTAGAAAAAAGGGATATTTTTCGATTCCGTTGTAACAGTCGCCATTTTGTTATTTTTGCTCCAAAAGTTAAAATTCTGGTTCAGACGATAGCCAGCAGCCTACTGAATAAAAATCATTTTTGTTTTTGTGTTTTAGACGTTTCGTTCCTACAAAAACACTGGGACACTGCCCATCGGTTTTTTTTGTATGTCTGTATAGTTGGCTGCATTATACATATATATAGATAGTAAAATTAATAAAAACAATTTTTTTTGTATATTTCAATAGTGTATTTATTAAACCCAAAAAGATTTCAAACAATATCTAACACAGATTGCTAAAAAAAAATTCATGAAAGACCAATTTTTTTGGCCGATAAACTAGCATAGCCCCTTAAGGGAAGATTTTGCTTGGCTCTACGTTAAAATGAGTGAGACGAGAGAAACGGTTTCGAAAAGGAGAGATCGGAACGGGCCGTGCCAGAAGGCAGAAGTACTAACGTCGAACAAATTACATATTTTTACCTGCTAACGCTAAGATTAGCGACAAATACCTTTTATCTGTAGCTTCACCTGCTGAGATTACGAACAAGGAACGAAACCGAACCGAATTGTCCAGTCTCTGAGGTGACGAAATTTTGACAGCCGCCCCATGCTACGCCAGAAAACTGCTATTACGACTCACCTCCATCCTGACGTCATATCAGTTCGATCGACTTGACAGCAGTCCTAAACAACTGTAAACCCCTTCGTCGAGAGATAAGAACCTAACGTATCAATCAACCTCAACCATGACAACATCGTTCAACGTTACCTACTGTAAATAAATGATATCTCAACAGATTTCGCTAACTTCAACAACGAAAACCACCAAAAGAAACCGTTCGCATCCGAAATACAAACATCTCATCTGGCAGACACTCCAAGAGAGCGATGGCGCAATGTGGACCGATGTGTTTATGTCTTGTTCCTAATGTTTACTACGAGGCTACGGTGCATCTCGTCTACCGACATGGAGTCTGCGTCGATTTTCCGGAGCAGAGCGTCTGCGATGCAGCCAGAACTGCCTGCTTTCCAGTGATTGATGGAACGACGCGATTTAGAAAAAAGAAGATCACACCCCTACTGCGATTCCCCTCGGCGAGAACGAAAATTAAAAAGAGAACTCGAGTTACACACCAAAAACGCACTTCACTCCCTCTACCGAAGACGTTAAGAGGACGTTAAACTTTGCCTACTGCAGCTGGTTGTATTATTTTCGAATGGTGTTACACACCTCTACGAATAATTTTCTGTAAGAGCAACGGCGGTAGCCAGCGAGCGCATCGTCATCATTATCATCATCATCATCATCTTTCTCTCTCCCTCTCTTTCCTCCCGATGAAATTATAAATAAATGCGTGTTTCATAGGTATTCTCACGCTGAAAATAACTGGAGTAGTTGTTTGTTTTGCGAGCAAGCCTAACGAACACATGTTACTCGTCTAGTGTTTATAAATAAGTTTCTTTGTTCGGATTGTACAGGGTAATCCCACGACCGCCTTTATCTCACTCATACGTCAATGCCGTATTGAGACTCAATGGCCAATGGTAGAAATGTGAAGGCGAACTGTGCATCCCATAAGCCTTTGTTAATTTTTACAACATTAAACATCAACCGTGGTGGTGGTAGTAGTAGTAGTAGTAAAGGGGTTAAGGGAGTCGAGCTCCTTCAGGTGCAGCCGTGGCCAGACTGACATGGAAAATGACGTTTCGCCAAATGGCGTTACGGCCGAGAATACGGTAGCTAAGAACTACAGCGAGTTCCTCCCTTAAGCAACTGCTGACCCATCATAGATAGTTTTTCCGTAGTTACAATGCAAATGGTCTACGTTAGAAAGACAGTAGCTAAGAACTACAGCGAGTTCCCCCCTTGAGGAACTGCTGACCCATCAACAGACAGTTTTTCCGTAGCCACAATGCAAATGGTCTACGTTAGAAAGACAGTAGCTAAGAACTACAGCGAGTTCCTCCCTTAAGGAACTGCTGACCCATCAACAGACAGTTTTTCGGTAGCTACAATGCAAATGGTCTACGTTAGAAAGACAGTAGCTAAGAACTACAGCGAGTTCCCCCTTTGAGGAACTGCTGACCCATCAACAGACAGTTTTTCCGTAGCCACAATGCAAATGCTCTACGTTAGAAAGACACTAGCTAAGAACTACAACGAGTTCCCCCCTTGAGGAACTGCTGACCCATCAACAGACAGTTTTTCGGTAGCTACAATGCAAATGGTCTACGTTAGAAAGACAGTAGCTAAGAACTACAGCGAGTTCCCCCTTTGAGGAACTGCTGACCCATCAACAGACAGTTTTTCCGTAGCCACAATGCAAATGCTCTACGTTAGAAAGACACTAGCTAAGAACTACAACGAGTTCCCCCCTTGAGGAACTGCTGACCCATCAACAGACAGTTTTTCCGTAGCTACAATGCAAATGCTCTGCGTTAGAAAGTGCCGTCAGTATTTTCCGCCATGTAACTGTTGTTTAACTCCTTGAAATATCGTTTTCTTCAAGTTTCCATTTATTATCCCTGACCGAACACAGCACTTTACACACTGAATCCATAAAATCAAATGGATTTTGTAAGTGAAATTTAAAGATGTCGTTGCATAAGAAGCAATTAGCACTAGTCGTAAGTTACTCAATAGAAAAGTTTTAGGAGCAACCTCGTGGGTGACAACACAAGTCCTAATTTCTTCACATCGAGGAAGTGAAAACGAGCGGAACCTTTTGATGGAGAAAATGAACGAAATCGTCCAGAAAATCCTCCTTTTATACATACAAAATACATGTCATGAGTTAGCCGTTGCTTAATCTTTTAGTAATATTCATGAATCAATAAAATAATTTAACAGGCACTGAAGTACTTGATCAATTACTAAACCGCTTATGGCGTCACTTAGTTATTAACTGTAAATATGATCATTTTATATATTTTCCAAATTCTCTTTGTTAAACATATAAGTGGTAGGTATTGTAAAATTATTTTTTGAAAAACTGATAGAATGCGGTTTGGTTTTGGATAGACAAAATTTGGTCAAAATGGAAGTGGAAATATGGTCTTTAGTCACGACACGATCACAGCAGATTAGCTTCCTTTTGATTCATTCCATTACCTTTTGCGCTATGAACCACAGACCGTTATTATCCTAAATTGAAAAAAGAGCCAGGTTTTAGAAATTTTCATATGTACCACTTTTCCATTCTGAAGAGAAAATACTGTGTGACTGACTGAAGTGACTCTTCCACCTGGATCACCCTGTATGAAATTTCCCGCTCTTTGTTGTTTACTACTACGGTCGAGCTCCAGACGCTGACGTTTTGACGCATCCACAAATTATCAAAGAATTTTTTTTTGTAACGTTACCATTAAGTTATGGCGTTCTCTCCCTGTCAGGTCAAATAAGAATTTATAGTGCGTTTAGAGCGTTTTAATTATCATCAAAGGAACTATTTGATAGAGAACAGAAGTGCGTAAAAGCGATTTTTCCGTTTATATAATGGACGGGGGCGAGGCAACAACAACAATAACAACGATGTGTTGAGAGTAGACGGTTTACACGATTCCCGTCGTGTTTTTCCATTGACTGGAACCACCACCGGGAATCGCGCTTCCAGATTTTAAGAGGCTTGATTTATTCTGGTAGTGAAATATTTAGCGTGATGGGGCTTGAATACAACAAATGAATAATCCGTTCGGCATTATATTATGGCTAAAAATGCCTACTGAAAACCACGGAAAACGAAATATTTTCGTCACACTAGAAGGTGAGGACCTCTTTTAGGGGATGATGCGTGGATTGGTGCTGAAACGTAACCCTCACCCTTTCGTTGCTGTGAGATTTATACTCCCAAGGATCTTAGCATTACATTGGTACAATTTTTTTTCCGTGAGGATCATTTAGGTGGTGAATTCGGATAATATCAGTTTTTTGAAATAGCCTTTTAGGAAAATATCTTGAAATTTTAAACTCAATTCAAAAGTTTTAGATTTCAAAGAGAGTGTCGATTTTGTATAACACAATTTTACCCTTAAAAAAAATACTGAAATTGTTTTTAAAAATCCACAAGTAAATAAGGGTGTAATTTGCGACTGTGGTTTAAATCTACGTTTTCACGTTTTTCCCACGAGGGGCTGAATACTCAAAAACGAATTGCATGAAAACTACTCATTTTCCCCCTTTGCATCATGGAAACTTTTATAGCTTCACCTCTCAGCTACATTTCTATCCTTAGGTTCAAGGGACGTTTTGTTGCCATGCAAACGTAAAAAAGTAGGGTGATTCAAATCTTTAAATGGTATATTTATGCCTAACAAAAATTTAAACTCACATGGATAAATTTTTCTTCGAGTCTTACGATTGAATACAATAATCGCATGTAATGAAAATCTCTAGAGCGAAATTGTTGCTGGAAACAATTTCTGGATTCTGGATTCCTGAATTCCTCATATAATACATTGTTAAAAGCATCTTTTTATAATGAAGGTAAGAAAGATGCTTTCGCCACGCGTATATCGAATGTTTTTCCGAGCAAAACACTTCAACATCAAATTTCCAGTCTTGTGAAATCTGATTTGTTTGCCTGTGCTTCAAGAACTCTTCACAAATAATTGTTTTAAATCGGCCTGACGACTAAACATCTCCATGAATACTCGCTACATTTTTTCTCTCCTTCGAATGCCACGACATTCGAAAGTTGTTCCAACAAACGCCAACAACATTATTGCAAATGCAATATTTATGATGCTAAAACGCAGGTACGTAGACGACAAACAACAAGCACCTATCGCATTTACATCCAGGCGTCAAGCCTCCTGTCACTAGAAAAATTGCAAGAGGAAACTAAATTCAATGTTATGGAATAAAAACTTAAGAGAAGTAACAAAACTCAGCATCTTTAACCCTTTGGTTTAAAGCACAGCAACTTATGGTACTGAAATTGGGAGATTGGATAAAAACCTTGCAAGAAGAGTCGATGCATTAGAAAATATTTTTTTTAAGAAAATACACTTAAGCACAGAAACTATAAGGAAAAGACTACAAGTACAAAAGACCTTAGTGGAAACAATAGAGGAGAAACAGTTACCTTGGTACAGTCACAGATTGTCAAAAAAGATGTTTTAATTGGATCCACAATAGAAGAATAAAAAGAGGATGAAAAGAAGGGATCAAGAGATTTAGAGGACAATACGGAAAAAATAAGATCTGGATGCGATAAACGCATATAAACTGGTTTTTTGAAATGTGTAACATTGCATTTTTGGAAAAATCAAATTTTTTGAAAATTATTGTAGTTATTAAACTTTTAGTGTCCAATTAAAAGTTTTGAGAAGTGGCGTGTTTTTCGTTTAAATTCATTACAAAACTTCCAAAAAAAAACGTGTCTTTTTTTGAAACACCACCGTACTATTTCTTAAAACAACTACCACTCCTTGATTTTTTTTGATTCTTTTTGTATATGAGGGACATAACCATTCCAAAATCTTAGAACTGATCGAAAAATTAACCTCTTTTTTGAAAACTGGTACAATTTTCTAACTTTGCCTCGGTAAGTCTTTTGGCGCATACCCGGAATACATGGGAGGCACTTTCTCGCAATTTTACAAAGTATTTCCCTTTTTAAGATAAGATTTAAACTCTATTTGGTAGGTAAAAAATGTAAAATGATTAATTTTATTAAACCTTTAGTGTCAAATTACCCTTTTTAAAAAATGGCGTGTTTTTCTTTCAACACACTCCAAAAATTTCAAAAAGTTGCCTTTTTAAAACACTAACGTATTATTGCTTGAAACCAACTGCCTTTATTTGACTTTTTTGTGTATTACCATCAAATTTAGACTTTTGGAAACTGACAAACATTTTCTTTGTCAAATTCTGAAGGCTTTTAAAAAATAAATTATTATTTTACTACTATTTATTCAAATTTTAATTAA
The DNA here is from genome assembly GCA_963576515.1 of Cryptocephalus primarius. Taxonomy (NCBI): domain Eukaryota; kingdom Metazoa; phylum Arthropoda; class Insecta; order Coleoptera; family Chrysomelidae; genus Cryptocephalus; species Cryptocephalus primarius. The sequence goes on from OY754941.1 coordinate 12,011,004, forward strand.
TGTAGAGCTCTAATTCTACCTCAGTTAGACTTCTGGTGCCAAAATGTTTTTGTCTGAAATACACATGAAATATTTTTCTCACAAATAATCAAGGAATTTAAACAAAAAATGCTAGGAATATTTTTGAAACCAAATTATAATTTTTGAAAACGAGTAATTACTTTTTCGGTTAAAACTAATTTATTCTTATAAAAACAATTTTGTTTTAATGCTAATAATTTGTAAATACTTTGGAAAAATTTAAAAAAAAAAAGAAAAATACAAAAATCAGGAGGTTTCAAGGATTCAAGATAGAAAAAGTAACGATTTTGATCAAAACAAGACAGACTATCGACACAAAAGACTATAGAGAACTTAGAGAATATGAATATTTCGTCAGAGATACTCTCCATTAATAAATCCTCCTCAGTCAGCCATTCAGTGCGCAGCTCATGCGTTATGAGACAAATCTGTTAAGTATTGGAGGAAGGCCCTGTTTCATAGTGAAGTTAAAGTTTGATTCAAATTTTAATTGAAGTTTCATAAATAAATTTTAGAGCTAAATTTCTCGACGTACAACGATCGGTATATAAAATCCACTTCGACGATAATTAATGATGTAGTTTCTCGCGATACATTACAAAAGATGTAATATGCACTAATACATTGTTAATTATACAAAATGACCTCATTTTAATTGGCATCAAGAGTTGTTTTCTTTGTATAAATAAAACGTTCGTATGCCGCACCGGCCTGAGCGCTTCTGGACATTTTCATGGCGTTGCGTCAAAAAGATGTTTTCCGTTAATATTAATTACAATTTGGCGTGACAGGCGTTCGGGGGATAACCTCAACGTAATGAGAGAGTTAATAATAAACGGCAGTCCGTCCGGTTCGGCGGTACACCTTCGGAATTTAGAGAGGGGGGACGCGTCCTCGACAATAATAAAATGATAACGGGAAGGATTTTTCATTTCTTCCGTGTTTTAATCGGTAAGTTCGTATTGATTTATTGCTGCCACTGAGGTGAAAAATACGCCTCTACGGTTACCGATTCTCAGACGCTTCAGCGACTTAACTTCATTACTTAAATGTGTGGTTTTAAAGTAAAAACCCAAACTGCTGGAGTTGAAAAAGATGTTACTAAACGTTATTCTTGGACGTACTTAACGAGTCAAAATATCCACGCCTGTATTTGCACAAAAATCCATGGACTACTGTTTGCAGGCAAGCTAGGGAAGGGATATTCTCCACATGGATAATTGGAATTACATTAGTAAGAGCTGGTCTCTTCAGTCAATGAAAAAGTTTCCAAGGTACTGAGGTATTTGATTAGTTTCAATTTACCTCGTGACGTTGGTCAGTAATTAGCTGAATGCGTAAAGCTAGTCAGCTAGTTAAGTAAAGTTGATTATTTTTTGCTTTTGCTATGTAAAGCTAAGTTATTTTTTGTTTCTCTGCAGTTTGTAGCCCTGAAATTATAAGAAAATCTGGTCTACAGTAACTTCCCTAGGAAATTGCCCTTTCATTAGTTGTATCATATTTAATAGGTCGTCAAGCAATTTTACCATATTTTTAAAATTTTTCAACAATGCAGGATCAATTGTCTTGGAATATTTCAATACATTTGGAGTATTTTCTAACATTTTTGAAATTTAGGTACTAAACACAACAAATTTTTAAAATTCATACAACGACGTTTTGACCCATTTGTGATGGTAGAAACATTTTTAGGAAATTACTACCCGGCTAGTACTTTCATTTCTAACTAGTCTTGCTACTTTGAAAATATTTTGAAAATTTCTTTATTAAACATAATGTGCTTTTGGCATGTCGTTTCTTCTGTGGTAATAGTTATTAATTATTAATTATGATTTAAATTAAATTTATATTTTGGGGGGGGGGGGGCGCTGTGTGTATAAACAAGCCGCCATTGGTGCTGAACTATCGGCAAAGAGCAAATTTCCATGAATACGGAAATTTTTAGTAAGTACACCCTTAAACTTCCCTTTGTCTACTCGACCCCCCCGAATCCATAGTTTCAGCCTGACGTAATCGAATGGGTGTTATTCGAACGTAACAACACGAGTCCCCCCCCCCCCCCAATAAAAACGAATCGCCGATAACGTATTAAATCTCGCTTTATATACGGCCTTAAAAGGTTTCGCACTTTACATTTCAAGTTTTAAGGGCGAAACGAGAAACATCGGGGCACCGGCAAAGTTCGCAACTTTCATTACCGCGATCTAATTCACACCGGGTATATAATCGCGGGACCGCCCCCCTCCCTCCGTTCATATTATATTTTCACCCTCGCGACTTTGGCATTTTAAAACGCCACTCGGGGAAACACTTATGGAAAGCCTAAGCTCCTCGTTTCGAGGATTAAGTCGCTCGATGCGAAACGTTCGAGGACGATCCGGCCGTTTTATTGCCGGAGAGATTTTCATACTTTTTTCGCAAAGGGCAGGGAGGAAAATTACTCCCGCGTCGGTACGTTCCTCTATATCCAAGCGATGCCGACATTCACTACAAGATATAAGCCCCTTTTGAACGTTTTCGAAAGTCTGATTGGGCCAGCTGAATTGACTGTAAAGTATTGGGAAAATTTATTTAACGGTCTACGAAGAGCAAGAAGCTGAAAACTTGACACCCTTATACATTTTTTTCTGGTCCTACTGCAGCCATAGGTATTTTTTTTTAATTTTTTATAAGGTAAGTAATTTCACTAAAATCAGGTGCAAAGTTTCCCTTACTAAATAAATTGAATAATGAACGATTCATTAAAGTTGTGAAATTATTTTCTAGAGAAAAACTTTGTAAATCAGCCGTATGCCGCATGTTAACTTTTTTTTCTTTGAATCAAGGGTGTAGCAGAATTTTTAGATTTAATCTCTACGAAATTCGCTGCCCAATGTAATTTACATTAGCAGCACTATTTTCTGTAAAAAAGGCGTTGTTTAGAAAAATGCAAAAAGATGCAGAAAAATACTGAAAACTCCCCCAACATTTAACAACAATTATATCTCTTGATGGTGTTAATTACGTGATATAACAAATTGATTAAGAGGTAAATTGTATGTAACTGTATCCCCCACCCCTTAATAACAGTTATACCTTTTGATGGTGTTAATTACGTGACATAACAAATTGATTAAGGGGTAAATTGTATGCAAATGTATAAATTTTTGTCATTAACTCTTGGTTTTCTCTTCTCTACGCAGCTGGAAAAAATATAACACAATATAGCAATAATTAAATATAAATTCGTAGCGATTCGAATACCGTTATATAAATTTCACCCCCATGGAAAGGGAAATTCGTGGATATACCATTTTTCTAAACCATTTGGGAACCTCAGCTATAAGAATGCCTGGTTGGTAGTTCTTAATTATTCTAGGTCTCTTAAATAAATTTCATCAAAAGGAAAATTCAGAGCTATAATACTTTTCACAGCTATTTCGTTGCCTAAGCTATAAACCTGCCAAGTGTAATGTTCCTAGCTACTCGTATCCTATAAAATAAGCTTCACTCCTACTTCCCACACCCCCAGAAAGGGAGATTTAGAGTTATTCTGGTTTTAGAGCCAGTTTGGTCCAGTTTAATACTTCTGGGCACTGTTGAATAAACTTTATTTCTATTTTAGACCACCACGAGAAGAAAAATTAGGGGTTTTAAGTATTTTTTGAACACCTTGGGGCTTAGGATATAACAGTGCAGAATTTAAAGTTGAAGTGCCCTAAAATAAAACCCACATAAATAAATTTCACCCCTATTTTCCCTCGAAAGGTTTTTGGATTGCTTTTGGGTACACTTGGGTCCAACTATCAGCGTACAAAGCTTCAAGGGTCCTTTTTACCTTGTCAGTCAATGCTTTTAGAGCAACAAATTCTAATGTATCCAAGGAATCCTCAGTGTACTATAGTAAGGAGAATGAAAACTGTACGATATCCAACAGAACGTCAGGATATTTAAATGGGAAGAAAAATGAATTGACTGCTCTATACATATTCTTAGCAGCAGTAATTAACCAAATACGTGTGTGCAAAGAAGAAAAGGAAGAATTGATTGTAAGGCTATTGACATATAGTTTGACACGTATAGTGCGACAAGTGTATTTTTGAGCGGGAAACGGTGTTTAGTGATACTGAGGCGAGTGTAATTAACTAATTAAATAGTGACTGCAAAAGTGATGTGTATATGTCGTGTACATTTATCCCTCGAGGGGCCCTGGAGTCCCTGGTGTTTTGCAAAACTAGACTTCACCTCTTGAATTTTCAAATGACCTTTTCATTTTCCTCTGTATTTCTTTTGGTCACTGTGCAATTCAGAAACTTGCAAAAGTATTTTCCACCGATTTTCGGTGGAACCACGGGGGGAAGTTGTTACATGTCCACGCGTATTGAATCAATGTAGCATTTCTAACGTCGTAAATTGCCTTTTCCCCGATTCCCCCTTTCTTCTTGTGAAGCGCACATAAATTCCGACTTAAATCAGTGGACAACTCCGATAGGAATTTCAAATTCGTCCCGGATGAAATGCTAAAATGTTACAGAGCACCGCCGCTCGCAGATTCGGAATTTCAGATTTTTCGATTTGAATTTCATATTTCGTCGTACTTTACTTTACTTGCAAGCCGAAAATGTTTACGTGTAAGCAGCTAATATAATGAGTACGGTGGTTTTTACTTGGGATGGGATTGACAACAACGTCCTTGCAGAATTATTGTTATCTCTCAAAATACTGAAGTTTATTTCGGATTCTTTCACTTGAAAAATACCGCTATAACTGTCGACAGGAAGAATACAGAATAAATAAACCACTGAATTTATTTTCGTAATGACATATGCGCAAACAGTATGTTTACTTTTGCGTGATTTTTCGTATGTTTGCGAGATTTTGGCGAAGGTGCAGGGGAATAGCGGAAATTGGCGTACATTTGTATTAATTCAAAACACACAAACCCATATTATCAACATAGATGAAAATAATCACGCACCTAAATAGACGTAATATGTATAAGTAAGTTAGGGGTATGTATTAAGGGCATTGTTAGGAATCCGATACTTTTATGAATACTTTATAACACGAAACTATTATCAAAAATATAAACAGGGCAAATTCAAAGGACACAAAAGAGTAAATCAATTGATGTCATTAGTAAATAAAAAAAGATTAAAATTAACACTAATTTTTCATCACTCAATGATAGGTTTACGAACGGTTGCAAGAATTTACATTAGCGGTCATTTCCTTATGAATTTATTAATGTTAATAAAATGTAGCTCATCGTTATTGCTCATAACTTCCTTAATATTGGTCGCATGAAACAATTGTACCGGAGATTTAGACTGAACTATTGGGAAAAAATTCTTTTACCCCTTCGAAGTTATTATGTCAATAAATTTTTTGTTGATCTGCCGTAGTACTAGTGGAAACAAAATTTTTCGAAATTTTGGAAATATAAACGTATTATTTTTTTGGAACTATAAGCGTTACTCATTGAGAACTCTTGAACTTTACTTCACGAACTGTAATATTACCTTATTGGTCCCCAGGTGGTTTTTCTCGAATTTCCGAGCTAATTTAAGTAGTTTTCAATTTTTCGAAAATTTGGGCGCCAAGAGTTTCTTGCACGTTTCGTAGCTTTCATCGGTTATAATCCCTGACAGGCATTATAAAATGCTTGGTAATTTAAGTTGACTCCGCATTTCCTTACGTTTTAATATTTCCAATTTCACAAATAACCATTTTGTCGCAGGCAGTTCCTGCAAACTCCAACATTCCATCGAATACGCTAAATTATGCATGTCTCGTAAATCATACTTCGAACGTGTGACATTCGAGATTTTCGCGTGTAAAATTCCTCCGAGCAGGTTGTGCGCGGTGTCGTATTCCTCTAGTTCGTCATTACCTCCACCTGACGACGCCTCGTAAATTTTACGGGCGTAGAGCAAAACGAAACGGACTTGCAGAAATGTCCTTTTCGACGTTTTCCGCTCCTTTCGGTCGCGTAGGGTCGTTGAACGGGCCCGCAGGATTCAAAGCCGAACGGCGAACGAGGAAAGTCAAAATTACAACCGTCATCAGCAGGGAACGAAACCGAAAGGTCGGTAGGTCGCTCGGTTTTCGTGTCGTCAGCGGAAAAATCATAACTACCGTGCGCTTCGAACGTGTCGATCGCTCGTTTTTAAGCACAATAACTTAAAAACTAGCTGAAAAGGTGTTTAATTCCAATGGTAAATTGTACATTAACCATTTTCGTATGGACACCTTAAGCAACATGTTTTTTGAGCAAATATATGCGTAGGTTGATCGAGCAATGTACCCACTTTTAATGGGACAAATATTTCAAAAACTGTGTCAGATAGTACCTTCGTTCTTAGCTTGATACAGTAATTTATACAGGATGTGCTCCAGGAATTCTCTCGACAAAAGGTACCTACAAGTACTAGACGAGATTTTTTGCCGAATTAACCGAAATCGCCCCATACGTGAACCCCCACACTTTTAAGGTGGCACCTTACTTCTGTTCCCGATAGATCAATGAAATAATTATTCCCGCAAGTACTAAAATCACCTTTTCTTAGTCTCAATCAGTGCAATATTGAAACATATTTCAATTCACCATAAATCATTCACTTGCGCTATTCCCAAGCAGTCTAGTGTCAAAAATTGTAAACATAAACCGTCTTTACGGTGTTATCTTTTTTTTTTCAGAAATATCTGTGTCCAGCCTGCATCTATCTTTACAAAAATAAAGCCTTAAAGCATATATAACCTCTGGTTTTATTCTATTCCAATTCGCGCCTTTCTCTCCTTAGTACTAGCCGCTGTTTTAAAGGGATAAGTCTAGAACTGGCACGAAATTTTTTCTGAAAACCACGAGAAATTAATACATTCTACCTTAAAACCTTCTGTTAAATTCTGACGGTGATGAAACAATCATGAAAAACGTTGCTCGAGTACCACAGTGTATTTTATCACATTAAATACATATTAGCCCAGTATATAGAATTTTTTGGTAAATAAAATTTAACACCAGAAGGACCAAATAACTTTGTTTAAAATGGATCAAAGATGAGTTTTTGAGTTTTTTTTTAATAAATAAAAATTTAAAAAAAACAGGTCGTTTTTTTCGTTTTTTTACCATAGCGTGAAAACTATTGATGGAAATGCAATAGGTTGTGTAGGCGATTTGTAGAGAATTAAAAGACCTTCAAAATGAGCGTTTATAAAAGGTGATCGAAGCATTTTTCACCGAGAAAACTTGGAAAACCTGTTAAAATTGACCATTTTTCAAAAATTCACAGCATTGTCCAGTTTAAAGCTGAAACGGTAATTTTGCATGAAATGTTAGGTTATTATGTCTACTTTAAGCAAGCAAAAGTTGGATGCTCTCGGATTTTGCACAATTACTTTAGTACCAATATACATTGAAATCTTGCAAAATTCGGCGTATTAACTGAGATTTTTACTTTTCAAACGGTTTTTGAAAGAGGACATGAAAACTTACAGCTTGACTATCTTGGATTTTCATATACGTTTGGAGAAAAGTGCGAAAAATAGCCTCGAACATTACGCGAATGGTGGGGGCTTCGAGCAGCATAAAACCGTATACTTGCGCCCACACTCAGCTCGAAATGCGAAATCGCGCGTATTTTTTTGAATTTTTATTGTCTAAAAAACCGCAAAAGCTCAGATTTGTCTAGATTTTGAGTTTCTATCATCTTTGGCCCATTTTAAACAAAGTGTTTTGGTCCGTCTGCTGTTAAATATCTACCAAAATAGCTTCTTTTTGCTCTATAAACTCCCCCAAATTCTTCACAGGAAAATGAACCCATTTCTACTACGACACGCTTAACGGCTTCTTCCGTGTTTTCTAGCGATGATTTTCATCTTTTTTAACCTCTTCCTACTCTGTACGTCCGTACAATAATTCGGTTCAATGGTTAACAAACATTTACATTGCAAAGCGCGCGTGATGTTTAACTTTTAAACGAGTAATCGTGTAAAGTTGTGATTCAATTGCGAGCCGAACGTCTAGTCGTGAGTGATACGAATAAGGAGGAGTTTTGAACTTGACCCGAAAGTCACATCGTCACAACCTGAAAAGTATTATCAACTCTAATTTTTCAAAAAAATTGGTGAGATTTGCTTCGATGACCATTTTCACACGTGTTCAAAACGCTGTGAGAAGAGTCGATTAAAATACACCCGTAACCACATAACAAATTCGTTATTTATCATCAATCCTTTCTCTCCTCGCTCTTATTTGGACCAGTTGTGGTCTTTGTGTAATTTTCTCAGCTTATACGTCATTGTCATTCACGAACGCAAATGTATCTGTCCCGTCATTACCATCAACGTTTCTCCTCGTCTCGTTCTCTCCCCCTAGCCGAAACTGTAAACGAGAATGACATCTATGTGTGCTCGTCTAGTATTTTATAAGCGTAATTAATTTCGATAGAAAAGCTGGGGTGATGTTTATTAGCGTAACTAATATTTTTCTGCATCGTTAGACGGGAACAACAAATAAAGTCCCCGACAAATTGTGAGCCTTTCTGGTTAACTGGAGGGAAGGGTACGTTTTTTCGGTTAGTTTGAGGGTAGCAGCGAAGGGAGGAGAAGTCAGGTCGGGAAAAGAGCTACAGGAGTGCAAGTGCGAGTTCTTTGGAGAGGCTGAAAGATTCTTCTCCGGAGATCAACGGTCTTGTTTTCAGGGAAAAAAGAATAACAAGAGATAGTTAAGTTCCTTTCTGAAATATTTGATTGAACTGTGCCTGTGATCAATTTTATACAGCCTAGTAGTGATGTAAGAAGACAGCTCAAAAAGGCCTGTACTAGATACCCTTCTTAAAGGGAATATTGGGATTTTTACTACAGATATTGAGATTTTTACTACAGATATCGACCGAATTTGTTAATATTGCAATTATGCAAAAACTCTTTATGCGACAAATTTCATCTTGCCCTTGATTGAAGTACATATAATAAACTACCATTTACCACAGTATCACCTCATAATAATAATAATTGTCAAAGTTATGAATTTTTTAAAAAGGCCATTTTTTACAGTTTGATAAAACTAGGCCTGTAATCAATTTTATACAGCCTAGTAGTGATGTAAGAAGACAGCTCAAAAAGGCCTGTACTGGATACCCTTCTTAAAGGGAATATTGGGATTTTTACTACAGATATCGACCGAATTTGTTAATATTGCAATTATGCAAAAACTCTTTATGCGACAAATTTCATCTTGCCCTTGATTGAAGTACATATAATAAACTACCATTTACCACAGTATAACCTCATAATAATAATAATTGTCAAAGTTATGAATTTTTTAAAAAGGCCACTTTTTACAGTTTGATAAAACTATGCTGTAATCAATTTTATACAGCCTAGTAGTGATGTAAATAGACAATCCAAAAAAGGCTGCACTGCGTACCCTTCTTAGGGGGAATATTGGGATTTTTAGTACGATTATAGTACATATGATATTACGTACATGGTACAGATATTGAGCGGATTTGTTAATACTGAAATCATGCAAAAACTCTTTATGCCATAAAGTTCATCTTGCCCTCGATTGAAGTACATATAATAAACTACCATTTACCACAGTATCACCTCATAATAATAATAGTTGTCAAAATTATGAATTTTTTAAAAAAGGCATTTTTTACAGTTTGATAAAACTATGCCTGTAATCAATTTTATACAGCCTAGTAGTGATGTAAATAGACAATCCAAAAAAGGCTGTACTGCGTACCCTTCTTAGGGGGAATATTGGGATTTTTAGTACAATTTTAGAACATATGATATTACGTACATACCTACTACAGATATCGACCGAATTTGTTAATATTGCAATTATGCAAAAACTCTTTATGCGACAAATTTCATCTTGCCTTCGATTGAAGTACATATAATAAACTACCATTTACCACAGTATCACCTCATCATAATAATACTTGTCAAAATTATGAATTTTTTAAAATAGCCATTTTTTACAGTTTGATACAACTATGCCTGTTATCAATTTTATACAGCCTAGTAGTGATGTAAATAGAAACTCCAAAAAAGGCTGTACTGTGTACCCTTCTTAGGGGAACTATTGGGATTTTAGTACAATTATAGTACATATGATATTACGTACATACTACAGATATTGACCGAATTTGTTAAGATTGCAATTATGCAAAAACTCTTTATGCGACAAATTTCACCTTGTCCTTGATTGAAGTACATATAATAAACTACCATTTACCACAGTATCACCTCATAATAATAATAGTTGTCAAAATTATGAATTTTTTAAAAAAGGCATTTTTTACAGTTTGATAAAACTATGCCTGTAATCAATTTTATACAGCCTAGTAATGATGTAAATAGGCAATCCAAAAAAGGCTGTACTGCGTACCCTTCTTAGGGGGAATATTGGGATTTTTAGTACAATTTTAGAACATATGATATTACGTACATACCTACTACAGATATCGACCGAATTTGTTAATATTGCAATTATGCAAAAACTCTTTATGCGACAAATTTCATCTTGCCTTCGATTGAAGTACATATAATAAACTACCATTTACCACAGTATCACCTCATAATAATAATAGTTGTCAAAATTATGAATTTTTTAAAAAAGGCATTTTTTACAGTTTGATAAAACTATGCCTGTAATCAATTTTATACAGCCTAGTAGTGATGTAAATAGGCAATCCAAAAAAGGCTGTACTGCGTACCCTTCTTAGGGGGAATATTGGGATTTTTAGTACAATTTTAGAACATATGATATTACGTACATACCTACTACAGATATCGACCGAATTTGTTAATATTGCAATTATGCAAAAACTCTTTATGCGACAAATTTCATCTTGCCTTCGATTGAAGTACATATAATAAACTACCATTTACCACAGTATCACCTCATAATAATAATAGTTGTCAAAATTATGAATTTTTTAAAAAAGGCATTTTTTACAGTTTGATAAAACTATGCCTGTAATCAATTTTATACAGCCTAGTAGTGATGTAAATAGGCAATCCAAAAAAGGCTGTACTGCGTACCCTTCTTAGGGGGAATATTGGGATTTTTAGTACAATTTTAGAACATATGATATTACGTACATACCTACTACAGATATCGACCGAATTTGTTAATATTGCAATTATGCAAAAACTCTTTATGCGACAAATTTCATCTTGCCTTCGATTGAAGTACATATAATAAACTACCATTTACCACAGTATCACCTCATAATAATAATAGTTCTCAAAATTATGAATTTTTTAAAAAAGGCATTTTTTACAGTTTGATAAAACTATGCCTGTAATCAATTTTATACAGCCTAGTAGTGATGTAAATAGGCAATCCAAAAAAGGCTGTACTGTGTACCCTTCTTAGGGGAACTATTGGGATTTTAGTACAATTATAGTACATATGATATTACGTACATACTACAGATATTGACCGAATTTGTTAAGATTGCAATTATGCAAAAACTCTTTATGCGACAAATTTCACCTTGTCCTTGATTGAAGTACATATAATAAACTACCATTTACCACAGTATCACCTCATAATAATAATAGTTGTCAAAATTATGAATTTTTTAAAAAAGGCATTTTTTACAGTTTGATAAAACTATGCCTGTAATCAATTTTATACAGCCTAGTAATGATGTAAATAGGCAATCCAAAAAAGGCTGTACTGCGTACCCTTCTTAGGGGGAATATTGGGATTTTTAGTACAATTTTAGAACATATGATATTACGTACATACCTACTACAGATATCGACCGAATTTGTTAATATTGCAATTATGCAAAAACTCTTTATGCGACAAATTTCATCTTGCCTTCGATTGAAGTACATATAATAAACTACCATTTACCACAGTATCACCTCATAATAATAATAGTTGTCAAAATTATGAATTTTTTAAAAAAGGCATTTTTTACAGTTTGATAAAACTATGCCTGTAATCAATTTTATACAGCCTAGTAGTGATGTAAATAGGCAATCCAAAAAAGGCTGTACTGCGTACCCTTCTTAGGGGGAATATTGGGATTTTTAGTACAATTTTAGAACATATGATATTACGTACATACCTACTACAGATATCGACCGAATTTGTTAATATTGCAATTATGCAAAAACTCTTTATGCGACAAATTTCATCTTGCCTTCGATTGAAGTACATATAATAAACTACCATTTACCACAGTATCACCTCATAATAATAATAGTTGTCAAAATTATGAATTTTTTAAAAAAGGCATTTTTTACAGTTTGATAAAACTATGCCTGTAATCAATTTTATACAGCCTAGTAGTGATGTAAATAGGCAATCCAAAAAAGGCTGTACTGCGTACCCTTCTTAGGGGGAATATTGGGATTTTTAGTACAATTTTAGAACATATGATATTACGTACATACCTACTACAGATATCGACCGAATTTGTTAATATTGCAATTATGCAAAAACTCTTTATGCGACAAATTTCATCTTGCCTTCGATTGAAGTACATATAATAAACTACCATTTACCACAGTATCACCTCATCATAATAATAATTGTCAAAATTATGAATTTTTTAAAATAGCCATTTTTTACAGTTTGATAAAACTATGCCTGTTATCAATTTTATACAGCCTAGTAGTGATGTAAATAGAAACTCCAAAAAAGGCTGTACTGTGTACCCTTCTTAGGGGAAATATTGGGATTTTAGTACAATTATAGTACATATGATATTACGTACATACTACAGATATTGACCGAATTTGTTAAGATTGCAATTATGCAAAAACTCTTTATGCGATAAATTTCATCTTGCCTTTGATTGAAGTACATATAATAAACTACCATTTACCATAGTATCACCTCTTAATAATAATAATTGTCAAAGTTATGAATTTTTAAAAAAAGACATTTCTTACACTTTCCCCGACTTTTCTCGGCCAACAATGGTCCAATCACAGTTTACAAAACTCCATTTTACAGGTTCCTCAACTCCCCACAAACGTCCCATTGACTTTTCTAACATGATTTTCTCTTTAATGGAACAAAACTTGCGCATATTTCTGGGCACATGTGACGAGTTGTTTTCGCCTGGTTTCCAATCATTTCGACCTGAAAACAAACGCTCGGCACGCGTAATCCTTAATGAGTTTTTGTAAGCGAACCGATTACATGCCCATTTACGACTTGTCAAAACGACATGCATGCATCAACGTGACATCTTAAATTGAATTCTTCCATTTGGAGAAAAAGCACCGTTCCGACCTCCCCAACTGGTATATAAAGTGACGGATTAAAAGCGTACGACTTCTCCAACCTTGATATCAGTTTTACGATTCTTTGTTCGAGGATTGAGAGAGAGAGAAAGAGAGAGAGAGAGAGACCCACTTCCCGACTGGTTGGGCTCTTTTTCTCAACTCACTCTCTGCCTGATGGCGAGAGGCAACGAAACAAAAGGTCTTTTTATTCTATTATTTTTACAGCTCTCCTTATAATGATTTGACGAGAGAGAGAAAGAGAGAGAGGGAGGAGGAGGGGCGAGAGCGAGAACACAGAACACCCCCCGGGGTTCCTTCCTTCGTTCACGTTTCCTCCTCTCTTCTTTCTTTACTATTTATTTTTTTCGCGAGAGAGAGACAGAGAGAGAAAAAGAGGAGGGAACACGATGAAAACTCGACCTCTTTCTCTCCTTCTCCGCTTTGTTTGTCTTGGGATAATCGAGGTGCTCGGTATTTTGAGACAATGGACCTGTTTATGGATGCGAAATCCCGTGTCAACAGGGTTCCCGTTTAAAGTCTTTCAGGTCCGCAGTATCCGACTATCAGAAGGGAGAGGCATAAAAGAATTTGATTACGACGATTAATGCCGGTGCGTAATTACGGAGTTTTATACGGCGACATTATTCATTAATTTGCTCTCGACTCTACACACGCGAATAGCATAATAATAATAATAAAAATAATAATAAATGCGTCGTGATCGAAAAATCAATCTCATTTTACACATAAACCCTATACACTTGTAAACCCTGATGATATCCCGAATTATTACACGAAACGCTGCCACAGCTAAACATCTTCCTTGAAGATTGTATTTTTGTTGGGGAAGCCTGAGAGTCAGTTACGATTACATAAGAGAAAGTTTGCTTAACACGCTTTTATTTGCTCGACTTGTGTGGATGTTGTTTCAACGTGATTTTCACAGACTTCTGATTAATTTGAAAATTTGCGCACGTTTAAGGCCCTACGACAGTACAAGGATTTAATAAATTTGTTCTAATTTCCCGACTAGCATCGTCAGGATAAAAAAACCTATTACCGTCATTCGTGTGCGCATTCGCCATTTCATACAGCTCATTAGCAGGTGTGATAAACTTTAATACTCAGCTGGTAAATGCAATAAACTGAGGGAATTTTGTTAAAACATCTCACAATCACCTTACAACATTGTAGCTGTTACAAAAGCTTTTCTATCTCCACCAATTGCCTAGTTTTTACGACGCAAATAAATAGTTTATGATCGTGAAGTACGAAAGGGAAGAAAAGGGTTAATAGACACTTCGAATTGAATTATAGTCTAGCCCCCTGTCGATATAACCACAATTTCTTCTAAGACAGTAATAATACTGGATTTATTAGGATCAATGGTTAAATTATGCTTGTTTCAAAATATGATTACCTTAACTAGACCAAAAGATAGTCAAATTCACAACGTAAATTATAAGGATAAGAAGAAATCAATCCTAAACAAATTCTGTTACTAACTAATGCGCACTGAGCAAGAAATTGTTCACAAAAAAAGCAATTCCACTTAGCAATAAGTAACCATGGAGTAATCAACTGAAGCCAATGTACAACAATTCCTTTTGCCAAAGTACCTAAAAATAATCATTATACTCAAAAGAGCTGTAATGGATCCCTCTCGATTTAATCAGTACTTTCTTCTTTTACGATCTTTTCCAAAAAGAAAGCTAATCGGTTTTTAATCAGTAATTTTCTGGAAAATATTAATCTTAAAGATACCACTACCACTACATTCCTCCAGTCTTAAATTGGTGAAGGTGGTGATCGGAAAATTTGGCGAAGGTTCTTATCTTCGTTTACGATCACACTACTTGTCAAGAAAATGTTCTTTAATTTAAAATAATGAGAGAATTTTCCCGTATTTCTCACTGATTCTGTTTAAAGATCTGAGTTGATGATGGAATCCAGTTGAAATTTTGTGATTTATTTGCTTAAATTTGAAATTAATATTGTAATATTATTGAACATGTAGGGAGGGTTAAAGAAAAATTTGATACATACATCATTATATTATTACTCAATTGCAAAGGAATGAAAATAATGCAGATCTGATCATGAGTCACAAAAATTGGGATAACATCTCAACTGATATTCAAGTTTCTAAATATTTCCTTGAATCGTAATTTAATTTAATTTATATTGTGTTTATGAACTTTGTAATTACCTTGAGTAAAGATCAAATTATACCTATTTATTTATTGACCTTTAAAACGACCATATTAATAATTTGTTCTAATTTTTAAGACACTCACGTTTTTGGAAAAAAAATTTTGGGCATGGGGCCTAAAACTGCCACGATTGAGGATCTATTCTAAAACTGCATTACACCAAATCAAGCATTACAATTTAAGTCACGAGAGGGCGAGAGTGGAACTGATTTCTGAATGACCAGAATTGGTTTTCTGGGGACTTTTGAAGTTATACTTTTGAATTTTTAACAGCTGGCATTTTAGAATATCAATTTAACAATTTAATTACAACAAGAAACATTTAAGGCTTGACCGTTATTAGGAAGTAAGATTGCTCAACAAGTAACCAAAACATTTATACAAAGTTAGAACTCATACATATCCTCCATTATAATTTGAGACTCCTTCAAACGTGTCCGTTAATAGGAGGTTGAACACACATTAGAACAATCTTGCAAATATTCCCCCGTGTTAAATTACCGCAAAGCACTTTTTTACATTTCGCTCCATTTCAACGTGGCCAACATTGTTCCTGGTGTCCGTACCGAAACTTCGCCAAGGAAACTCTGATATTTACGAACTCTAATCGTCCACAACTCCGTCAACTTAGAAAGTTTACAACTTCTCCTACTCGCGCAATAAACTACATAAATATCCGGGGTTGAAGATTTACTTAGGCGTAACGAAAATTTAGTAAAAGGTGCGAACTCGGAAAGAGGAAATAACGGAGGATAGCGAAGAAAAGTTGTATTTTCCTCCAGGGGTTGGCTAAGGTATTGATCTGTACAGTCATATTATCTTCAATTTATTGTACCTACGATAAAACTAATGGTTATAAAAATGTTATGATGTAGAAAGGACTGAAATAATGGATGAAAAACTTGTTCGTTTTCAAGTTTCGGAATAGTTTTCCCATGAAACACTATCGTTAAGATTCCTCTTTATTAATAATTTGACAATCTCATCCCGAAAATATTTCCCTGAAAAATTTCTGTTGCGGCGAAATTTTATAAATACCGAATGGATTAACCCATATTTCGAAGAAAATTTGGAGCGCTTCCAAGTTCACCGCTGGAACGATATTTCATTTTTGAACTCCACCAATAGGTATACAACACACACACACATACACGAACGTTCGTAAAATAATATTTTAAAAGCGAGTTTCAGAGAAAAACGATCACAGATCGACGATGACAAAATTATATATTTTCGTATTTCATAACGCGTATATCCCCGGCTGTGCGACCACGTGCGTGAGTGAAATACAATCAAGTTCTAATTTAATCCTTTAGGTGTACCGTGGATAAAAAAGTTTCACCATTTTCGCACCAAGAGCAAATTATCAGTTATTAGTTACGTAAATGTTTTGATAAAATCGCTCGTGTACAATTTATCTACAATAGCTTCTAATAAAATCGTCTAGACTTCCATTTTCAGTCTCGTTGATATGTACGATGGATACAACATATCGATCGTTATCTACTATTTACGTATGTACTTACTTTTCCCGCGGTTCCATGAAAATAATCAAAGATTACCTGTAACAAAAGCATCAGATTAATATCAAGCGATATCAGGAATGCAACGTTATCAATTTTTTTATCACATAATATCCAGTGATTATTATTATCGTGGATCTTCTCAAAATTTTACAACCAGTGTCATCAGTACTTATTTTTGAATTCATTTCAAGAATAGATTTTATAGTCAAACTGCTACATTTTTATTATGTATACACTTCTCAAGTAGATATGTATACAAAGACTCGTTCCAGTCTGAATTGAGACACGTAAGGGTCACTAATGTACCGAGTGCATTTAAAAATGGATTTTTGCTAGAGTGTTACGATGGGAACACCGTGGTCATTAAAATTTTACGGAACAACAAGGCGGTATCTTTGTTCAAGTAGCTATCAACCGGTCTTTTTAGGTATCCCAAGTCGGCCTAGAAACACTATAGTTATTATGCCAATTGGTGTTGATAAAGCATGCATGTTTTCTCTTTTCATCTTATAATTTTGGGGAGATGAGTGGTGTCATTTGGTGTAGCAAACTCCCAGGTTTCTCTTGGGAAGGCTCATAACAATATTTTTGAGAACATGGACTTCTTTAACGAAATATTAATACACACATTATTAGACATTAAAAACGCATCATCCAGTAAAAGTAGATATTTTTAAATTAAATTGTGTGCATTACGGTGTTATAAATAATAGATGATGAAACAAATCAGCAATAAAGGGTCTAAGGCTCACAAAAAAGGCATACGAGTGGCGCAAAAAGAGATTTTCTTTCAACAAAACAACTGTGTTTCTGCGTCGATCCTCCATTTATTTGGTGTTTTCTCTAGTATGAATCTTTAGCTAGTGTGCATAAGACTGCATGCACTGTCCTAGAAAATTTGAGTAAACTCCTAGAAATTTAAAAAAGTTCCAGGAAAACATACTTTCAAGATGACGAATTTTAAGAAAAAGATCTTGAAAGTAAGAGAGATGTCACGTTTTCACCATACCTCAAAAAATATTAGACACTCGAAGTTATTAATAGTTTAACACTAATCCTAAGTTTCAGATTTACTGTACAAATTAGCGTCAAGGGTATTTTGCTGAAGTTGGATTATTACTGTTTTTAAAAATCTATGATTTCTTGATTGTGAAGTTGTCCGTTAGGCTAAAGACAAAAGTCCTAACGAAGGGTCTTTTAACTAAAAGACTAAATCCTAAACTTACGAGATAAGATGTCAAGAGTATGAAGACAGCAGAATTACGGCCATATAGACAATTTTCAAAGGGGTGGTTTCGTTATGCGAAGTGAGACAAGAAATGTTTTCTGGTGGAGAGCCAATGGAATGGCTCCAAAAGTATTATATTAAGTGCATGAAAAGGGAAAAAATCAAAGTACAAAATGCCTACGAGTACAAAAGAAAAACTTACGTATGAATCAACTTTTTACCATTATGAAAACTAGTAACAAGAAATAAAATAATACGTATTGCATATACTATACTTATGAGTATAGTACTTGTGAAGATATAATAAGCATAGACAATAAAAGACCCCTGTCTTATTGCTGTGGCAAATTCAAAATTCTAAAATATCCGATTGCCACTTGTGACACACAGTAAACAGATCGTGAGAATATTTGGATCAAGTCACTTAACGTCGGTCACATTTTGATGCAATAACGCTTCATTATACCGGAAAAAAATGTTAGTGTGCCGCAAAGCCTCCTCTGATAATCCATACAATTCCTCGCGCCAAAAATGGTCATTTTACCGAGAAACGAGCAATCTCTCCTTCCTTCTCTCTATTCTCGTGATCGTCGATTGCATTATGTGGGAAAATGAATGCGGTGCGACCGCCGGCTACCGGTCTAAACGGTATGCACGATTTCTTTGTTCATTCAAGGCTCTCCTCATTTTGAAATCAAATGCAGCTCATTAAAAGAATATCGGAATCGTTTTTAAATTTCAGGGTTCTAGTGTGGGAAATGAGAGGAATCGTAGAGGCAAAGTTTATCCCAGAGATCAACGAAAGATGCCTCATTTTCAACTAACACTCAAAAAGGTACGCGCAGAAAACCAAGAACTTTTACGTAATGGACACTGAACATAAATTAAACGTGGAAGAGTTCTGGTGAGAACTAATTTGACGAACAGCATTCCCTACAATAAAACTGTATTGCAGAAACAACAAATCAAGCAACCGTTGGTGGAATAGATGACGAATCCAAGATGGCGAACAAAATTGGAGCAAACTGATTCTATTATTCACTTAAAATTTGGTATACGGGGTTTATGATGTCGCTGATTACGAACCTTAGTTCAGATTTCAAGAATTCAAGATGGCGGATCCAAGATGGCCAATGAGATTTTAGAAAATTGGACGATTTATATTAAATATGGTAAGTTTAAATCTCAATCAGACTATCGACCATTTAACTTTTGAGTGTATAGATTCTAAGCTTTGAATTTACAGATATAATTGCTGGCCATCTTGGATCCGTCATCTTTGACTCTTTAAATCTAGTCTTATTTGTATTTGGTATCAGCAATTGAGTTTGTATGAGTATAGAATGGCTTTATGAAAGACAGAGCATAAAAGATTTATTCAGTGCAGCATATGAGTTTCATCTAATGACATAATCTCATAATGGCCATTACTCATGACGGACACATCGTATGGCAGCATTCAAAAGCGCAATTTGAAGGGGAAGAATAGCACTAGATGAAGAAATAGGTAAGAAAAACCATGATAATTTTCAAAATAGCCATGTTTGTGCACATAACCTGAAATATTTCAAAATTCTGACGCGATAGGCCAATTCTAAGCCAGGATAGGATTCTACCCGAAAAATTACTTCGAAAATAACCCCCCTCCCCACCGCTCACCAACAGCAAAACCCTGCAGATCTGTATTTTTAATAATATAATATTCTTAATTAAAAATTAATTCTTAACAATATAACAGTATCAATAAATAATGAAAAAAAATTTTTTTTTTTTTAATAAGAACCAAACTGGGAAGTGGCGAAATGTATATTTCCTCTCAAAAATAAAGCAAGTGCAGCCAAAAGAATTTGAATTGTAATGGAAGTACATTGATTGTAAAAGTAAATTTAAATTATTATATTTTAATGTAAACGACTTCATTAAATATAGTAAAGGGAAAGACCTGCAATTAATAATGTTTAAATGCCGGTGTATTCATCCTTCGAACCCTTTAAACTTCCAGGAATCCGACGATATTTCAAAGGAAAGAAAATTCCCGTCTACATTTAAAAGTGGGTCGAATTGGATAGGAATCGCGTTGATATTCGTGGAATTTTCATTTTACGACTTGTTATTATTACGTTTTCAAAGATTAAAGTTCCACGAAGGATCTCGTCCTTGGCGCAGGTGTTCTATTGCAATTCCAACGATTTATTCCGGGAAGGCTTAACGTTTCCAGGAGGGAATATGGGTAAAAAATTCACCGTCCGAGGCATTCCGGGCGTTTCATTCAGGACCTTCCAGGAAACCCGAAGGATATTCCACTTAGTTCCGACGGAATTCATTGCGTTTTATAAACCGTTTATAAGCCAGAAAGGTCAAGTTTTTAATCTTTATTGTTTGTCATGGGCTTTTAAAATTGTGTGAATGTTTTCAACACCGCATTAGAATTAGGAAAAATTCTATTTTTGAATTGTGGTGAAATGGTATGTTCTCGTTTCAACTTTTTTGGATTTAACTGATTTCGTAATAAGTGTGGAAGAACATCATAACCACCGACCGGATTTAAAACGATCATTTTCCGGAAAATAAGACAAGAAAAACAAGAAACTTGAAATTGGCAAAGTTTATTACTAATTCCTTAGTTTGTAAATGAAAGGAATGTGTAGCTTTCCAAGCTTTCTTAGCTTTCCACTGGTGTGTGTTACAATGAGGAATATGCATGCAATTTCAAATTTTCCTCGCTGCACAGATTTGGTGACAACACGATTTGAGCATACTGTTTACGAAAAATAACCTAACTTTCTACAAAATGTAATTTGAAGGCACTG
The DNA here is from genome assembly GCA_963576515.1 of Cryptocephalus primarius. NCBI lineage: Eukaryota > Metazoa > Arthropoda > Insecta > Coleoptera > Chrysomelidae > Cryptocephalus > Cryptocephalus primarius. The sequence goes on from OY754941.1 coordinate 12,032,053, forward strand.
GAAATTGACCTTTAAATCACGTGACTGCAGGATACTCCACTGATGTGACGTCACTTGTTAGTAAACACACTTACAAGTATATGTGCCATTGGTGGAGTGCGTTGTGAATATTTGTGAATTTGTGCCCAGAAAGTAAAACACATTTCCATCTGAAGTTATAAGCTTTATTTAAGCTATAGAGTAATTGTGCTAATATTCTGGCTCTGTTTAAGCCCAATGGGTACCATTTACCACAGGAGCCATTATAGATTAATTTGCTCAATGAAATTTATAACACCACAACGGCGTTTTTGCAAATAGTGGTTAGTTTCTTTCTGATTTCATTTCACCACTTTTCAGCAGTGATGATGAAGTTTTCGTAAGGTGTGAAGCCAGTCATTTCCCGGTACAACAGAAATTGATTGATTAAATATCATGGGTCAAGCAAAGTTGTTTTCTGAAATTACCAAAAAATATCATTTTTCCACTTCATTTCATTGACAGGATCGTGGGAAATCTGCACTTCCTTTGCCTTTAAAACAATTTAAACTAAACATAAGCTATTTCGGTACCATTTTTATTTCCAACGATGCTCTCAAGTTTCCTCCATCACACTGTTTAATTCCGACTCGAAAAATATTTCCCTACACTTTTTCATTATTAAATTAATGTTACCAAACATTTATAAGGATTTATGATGGATATCCCCGGCTTACGTAAGGCGCGTTTTCGCTAAAATATCCCCCTCATTAATTATATCCCCCGGAGCGTTATAAAAAAAGAATTCCTAGATCCAATTTTCGCTAATCGGGGACCGCATATTGATTTATCGGCTCGTCGGGAAAGCGTAGTGAAAACTTTCGGGGTCGTTTCCCAAAGATGAAAAGGCGCGTTCGTCCGTGTAAATAAACCGAACCGGGCGACGCGCAGACAGGATTTTTTTCCCTCCTCCTCTCCCGGGGAATTTAATGAATGAAATTTTTTCAGGGAGAGTGAACCCGCAGTTGCGAGGAGGAGGGGGCGGAATGGGGGGTGGTGGGGGAGCGACGGCGCGAGTTTTTCGCGAGCCGAGGAAAATTGCAAATTATGTTTCCGACGCGAGATCGATCGGAAAAGGAGAACGAAAGAGAGAGAGAGAGGGGGGGTGGGGCGTGGGCGATTAGCCGGTTTGTTTGCGGATCCTGTGATTTTTTTTTGGACTATGTATACGTGCCACTAATCACCTAACTACGCGTATGAAATATTACCCGGCTCTTTTAGCGAAACGAGGTTGTTTCATTGTGGCCGTAATATCTTTCGTTTACGATGGAACCGAACGATTTTAGAGAAAAGGGGGGAAATTTGATTCGCTTCATCGCAGCGAGTCGAAAAGATATTTCAATTTTCTATTGGCTGTACTAGAAATAAATCGACACCTCCCAGTCATACCCGTGTTACAGCTACGTTAAAAAAATACAACAAAAATCACCACGAAAATTGGATTGGAAAAAATTAATAAAATCGATTATTTACAGAACGTGCCTCATTAAGATGAATTGAAAATTATAAAAAGGTTCTGAATTTTTTATTTCAAATGAACTCTTGTTAAAGGGTGTTTCAACAAAGCGCCAATTAATCCAGTTTGTTATCATCGACCAAATCTTGCAAATTTATTCAAAAAAGCTATTGTCCGCCTATCCGAATCAATCTTTTTAAATCAATTTCTTTTGTAGACATTAAATCGGAACATACGATTTAGACGATGCGTCTTACCTGCGAAGGGATGGGCTGGTGTAACCCTAACAGTCCGAAATTTGAAAACTGGAAAACAAAGGGTGCGGAACCTACTTAAGGCAAGAGGTTTTGGGCAAGAAATAAAGATATTTCTTGGCCAAAACCTCTTCCCTTTGTTTTCCAGGTTTCAAATTTTTGACTTTGGTCATAAGAATGTCGGTCTTCCGGACTTTGGTCATTTGAATTTTGGTCATAAGAATGACGAATTCGGCGAATATTCCACAAAGAATTTATCCCCGATGGCGAAGAAACATCTGCTTACGGATCGTGTGTAACGACGAGCCTCATTATTCACTAGCGGAAACTCAGAGATCGTTCATTGATCGAAAGACAGGGTTTCAGGAACTGCTGCCATTTTGGCGCAGTTTTTAAGTACGTTGCATTGCAAGAAGTCACGAGTTTGGCTCATGGAGAGCGCAGTCAAGCTGGTGCCTTTGGGCAGAGGCGCCTTTGAAAATGATGAGTTGTTCTTTAACCTGGAACTCTGTTAAAATCACAAGAGTAGCTTTGGTATCCAAAAGTCTCTAGAACCCAAAGGACCAGGATCCAGGACCGCTGCCTTGTCTGGATGACTACTCCTGACATTCCTGCTTCAGTCCTTGGAAAGGCGACCCACCTGATGCTGTATGAGTTCGCCACTTAAGTGGTGGTGACAATCTAAGACATGCGACATTGGATACATTTCTGATGAATTCTTTGAGATAAACCAAAGCCCATTAGATGTGATTTCATACAAAACTTAGAAGGAAATTTTTGGAAATTCACAACTCCTCTCACTAACGTTCTAAGGCTTTAACGAAGACTGACATAACTTCTGATAAACTCGATGACATACCAGGCGTTAAGCCTATAGATGCCCGAATGGTCCAAACTCGACATTTCCCGTGACTAAAGTTACGCGCTAAGTACGTGCAAAACCGCGCACTTTACGACCGGCGAGATTTTCCTTTTTCTCTCTCGTCCGACTAGATACTAATCGCACCTCCGCCATTAACCTGCATAGCGCTTTACTACCGGCAAGTTCTAGTTTCCTACGCTTAACGAGTTGCATTTAATTCCCTCTTCTCTCTTTTTATTCTCATCGCGGACTCTCATTTGATGTCCCAGCGACAAAATAATGCCACTCACGACGAGCGTGGGGAATAGAGAACGGCCTGGGTAGTTCTTTTGAAATGGCCGCTAATGCCGCCTTAAATATGTGATGGTGTTACTAGTGAGCGCGTCAGGTGAGTGTTGAATAAATAAGCTTGTTTACAACCGAGGAAACTAAGATTTATACTACGCCGGCGATAACAAATTCAATCCTGGTACTGTACGTTCGCAGATAACAATGAGTGTCGGGTTTTAAATCAAATTTAGTGGAAAACATATGGGAAGTCTTGTTTTTACACTTTCGGTATCTGACGATTTGTAAATCTCTTGCAAGTCGTCACATTTTGTTATGATAGTTGCTGTTTTAAATACTCTTATCACGCACATATTAGTAACTTGTTATCATACAACTATGACTAAAGGCATTATCGTTTTCATGTAAACAAAACCATATCGACTACATGTGTATAATTCTGTTTTGGTTAAAGTCGTGAATACAGAGTGTCTTTTACATACACGTTCCTCCGATAACAATTCAAATTTATATTATTCTCACAATATCAATAACGATATCGCCAGTTTCTCCTCTTATCTGCGTGTTAATACGTCAAAGTGGACGAGTTTACTAATCTGGGTCGTTCCATCCTCAACTGTTTTGAGCAGTTCATTCTTATTTAACAATGAATAAGTTTTTACATGTCTACATTTGTTTACAAAAACACAAGGGACCTTATCTACCAGGGACCGTAAGAAAAGCGTATACGGCTCATGCATAACAAAGTTGTTATTTTTGAATTTGATATTCACATTAACTACGAGCATAAAGAAAATATGACAAACAATGGGGTTCAGACGCTCGTTTATTAAATTTTAATTGTATGTTAAACAGAAGGTAGTGTGTCGCTGTTGACAGGGATATGCATGTAACCGATAAATAACGTTGGAGACTACGAAAATTCATTTATAAGGAAAAAGGTGTTTACGACTACGACACGGATTCCAAACCAGAACTATCGAAATATATGTAAGATGTAAGAATATTAATGACGGTGTAAAACCGAGAAGGGAAAATCATGAATTGCAAAATAAACTTTTGCAACCCACCATTTCAAAGGAAAAATCTACTTTGTTTTCTATAAAGCAATGCCTATACTTATCTGGGCAAAAAAAAATCGTCGGTTTTGACGAATCGTCCAAAGCAGACGACGACAGGTAAAAGGGGTAAATTTCCATTGTACGTAAACCCAGAGAAGCGCAAACGAGACTGTCAAATCATTTTTATTTCCAGTAATTTAGAGATAACATCATCTTTTTCGTTTCAGCTCGTTCATTATAACCTCTTTATGGAAACCTTTTCCATTTACTCCATTCAAGGTAAATAAATAACCAGGCCACTTTTGACGTAAAAGTTGCGCTCCCGCCCCCGCTTCATCCACTTATAACTTCAAAATATGTTTGACATTACCGAAACGCGACGATGTGGGGGTGGGGGCGTGTGAGTTAGTAACATTACACACATACACTCCATCCGGGCATCCCCATGGGCCTAATTCCGCCCGAAATATCTCTGTGTTTACTCAGGGTGTTGCATAATATATTTTTTGCGGCTACACACGACTCGCCGCAGGAAATGAGATTAACGAAAGTTTTAATCACCCGCACCGAAGCCTACGCGGTAATGGAAAAGGGGAGTGGGCGCGCGAAAATGCCGGAGAAAGGTAACGACAAAAAGGTAACGACGGGCGGCGATGGGCCCTACCATCTACCATCTACGCGAGGGCGTGCATGAGGAACGCCGCACTGCACCTGATGCATGGGGGTGACGTATCGATTTTTTTGAATGTGAAGGGAAAATATGGGTGATTCCCATGAAACTATTACTGTACCGGGCACTTCCAAAAAGCCTGTCAAAATGTACACAGGGCATTAGAATCGTCTTCAAATTGGTTGCTCGTCAATACAGAAAACTGTTTACTGCAATCACATTTCAATTACTGTCTAATTTCAGACTTGGAGTGAAAAGCAATGAAGATGAAAAGCAAATGAAAAGCAAAGCAGAAAAGCAATGAAACCTCCAAATCAAAGGAGAGGAAACTAGTTACTACTTCTTGAAAATCTCAAACCATGACCATAATGCCATCAATTCTGTTTATAACTTTGTTGGGAAATCCCTGAATTCAACATTGTTTCCTATAATTTTACTTCTATGGACCAAGTTTTGAGAGATTATCGAAGTTGATGTCAATGAGTAATTATGTAAATAGTTTGAGAAAGGAATATATTGCTTTAATAATGGACTTTACGTGTTCAACTTGTACAGATTCCATCGACAAACAACGCGCTGAATTAATCATTCCTAATATATACAAAACAGAAACCCCAGGAAATATCACTGAATTAACTGCGAAGACAATACCAAAGAACTTATTTAAATTTCCAATAACGTAACCCACAATAATTCCCTCTTTTCTCCATTGTTTACAACTCAATCTCAAAACGACCACCACTGACCTTTAAGATCACGTGTGCGAAACGACACTGTTGGGGGCTTGACGTGTAAGGTAGAAAATGAAATTTTCTCGTCTCTGATACGTTACAACGTGATTAGGTACAGGCTCAGATCGAGCCTACCGAGAGATTCTCGAGATTTTCGCATTGAGCGCACCTCGAGCTTAAAGTCATCTACGTAACGCTGGCTATCGGCCCGATCTAAACGATCTCAGAAACTTTCCGTAAACACGGCTTCTTTCTCTCTTCCGCCGTATCTTTCCTCGTCGCCTTTTCTTCTCTTTTTTGGGCTGAGAGCACTTGTAGAGGACGTTCACACTGTACCTCCTACAATTGGACGGTGCAGAAGTAGTCACCAGGTGGGGAGGGGAAGGGACCGGGCGGCGATGTTGCCGCGTGCCTCAGACGAAAAGGCACTGCGTATGAGGTTCCAAAATCTAGGCTCGAGAAAGGTAGATAAAATATTAAAACGACCACCGCTTCAAAAGCTTTCCGTTCATGCATACCAGATAGTGACGTCACGTCAGCCGCCATGACAGCACCCTCTCGTTGTTGTTGAAAATCTAAAAGTCCCAGAAGAACCCCAGAGTCTATTTTGCGACTCTACTTAATAGAAAGGAGAGTAGGAAAGAACCTTAACAGAAAATGCGTTGGTTAACCCACGTTGTCCATATGAATATTGATATTTTCTCCTTGTCACTGTGGCCATTTAAAAGAATAATGATAGACTATTTTTCATCTCAAACTACTTTACTCTCGTCCAAGATACGTCTGGCAGTAATAATATCAACTGGATTTCATTTTTATTAAAGGAAAAGACAAACAGAAAAGGAATCGTCAGTCAATATTGGTGCATAAGGGGCAGGGCAATACCAGTGACGTTTTCATTTCTCCCTACCAAAGAGGCGTGGGCCTTTCTAAAACTCTGCCCCTCAGCAATGGGGCGGGGGTGCCCCAAAAGCTTTTCTGCCTCGTTCCCTTTTCCAATTGGTTTTTCCTCTAGCTACTTAACACATTAATTTGGTAATATGTACTGCAAACAACCTGAAATTTGGAAAGTGAAAACATTGGCTCCCCTTGAGAGGGTTGATGTTGCTGATTGTATTCAGTTACTTTTTGAATGAACGATGTGTATGCTAGATCTGAGGCGGCCTCAGTCATCAAATTTCATACTGTATAGTTTGGACACCTTCTTGTAGAAAGGTTTATGCTGATGCAAGAAAAGCTCACTATTAAGAACAAGAAACAATACCATAAACCTGCTAAGCACTTTTGTCCCATAAGTTTTGTAGGAGGAAATTGAATTTCAACTCGTGCCCTCAAACCCTTCCCATCAATTGTAGATTGCTTCTAAATCTTCCCATCTCCTACCATCTAATTTCTTTCAACTTGGGATCCATTTCAGCGTTTTCCATTAAAACCGTCAGTCTCGATAAGCTTTCATAAGCGATTCTATAAGAGAAGAAAGTGTGACAACACGGTGGGCGAAAACGGGCACCTGGGGCGTCCTCGTCGAACGGCCACGGAGCTTAGAAGAAGACACACACACACACACACAGATACGTACATATATACACACAGCGCAGACTTCTTGCAGACGAATGAACTTGAGCTGGCTGCAAGATGGAAGGACGTTGAACCGTCCGCCTTCCTTCTCCGCCTTAAGAAAGCGAAGAAGTAAATGGGGTTCGAGAGAGCGACCAGCAGATTTCGGCGGGAGAAGAACGGTTGAAGACAGTTCCGGAAGGAATTCAAAAGAAATTTCTTACAACTTTTACTGTAGATCAAATGGAATTACAAAACTTTGAATCCACCTTTCTTTCACCACGGAATCAATAGGCAGCCATTGTGCAAAACTAAATCTATTTTCTTATCAAATCGGTAGATTCGCTCATACTAAATTATCAACCAGATAATTTTAATTAATCCGCACGGTTGCATAAACGTACCGGACCTCCATTAAAATTGACGATCTGTCAACCAATCAAAACTCCTCGTTCCCTTAACACGTGTGCAAAGTTTTGATTGGCTAACGGATCAACAATTATGAGGAAAGTTTGATTAGCGTTTGTGCGACTGGGCGGGGCCGATCTGTTATTTCCACAAATATGGAAACGAAGAGAAGATGGCAAGCACAGCGTTGGAAAATAAATAAAATAACATATGAAAATCTGGAAAATGTTCCTCAAAAAAGTATTTTACTTGTCATATTGCACTTATTTAATGAGGCGCAACTGATAAAATATCTGCTGAATATGAACAGGCTGCGAGACATGGCTTTGAAAAATTGGCTGCTAACTTAGCACCGACACAATTGGAGAGATTCTTCCATAGTAGTTGGGTGCTAAGGGAAGCTCCATTCTTTCCACCTTGGGAATTCTTCATATGGTATAATGCTGAAAGTATTTTCACAAACTGTCATTTCGTGCTATCCTTGAACGTACTACATACTTAGATTCCCAGATTTTACTTAAGCTCCAGCTTGCCAACTTGTTGAAAACTTAGAAAGAAATTTTTCCGCCATCAAAGGTCATTCTCCTGCTAGTAAGTAATAGCGTGATCGATACGTAATGAACCACTCTCGTGTGTGTAAACTCGTAGCTCGTGCAGCGTTAAAAACCGCCTCGATGTACTCATACCTACGTACAGGAAACTGTTTTTAAAAACGCGCGGTACACACATGCATGCATTCAAACATGAATACAAAGAGTGTGCCTCGACGCAGCCGTAATAAACACTCGCGGTGATTGTATATACTCCTCGTGTAGATAAGGCATGTTTCATTACTTCCGCGCCCTGACACTTTATTTACTCGGGTTCCTCTTTTCCCCCACGGGCGCCGATATATCTGTCTGGGGCATAACGGCAGTTGCCAGATAGGATGAGCATCAGGAGGCGGGAGGCGGTCTAGAAATTGACGCGGATTAATTCTTGCGCCATGCTTTTAAATGCAGGAAGGGCAGCTTTGCTAACTTAACCATCGTTGAAATTATGTACGAGGAATAAGAAAATAATGACGAGCTAACCATAGTATGTCTTTAAAATTTCCACTCGTGAAGACTGGCTATATATTCAGCGTCTAAGAGGCAAAGTTGTGAATGTCCCTACACCTACAATGCTCTTACACTATACTTGGTGGTATTTGTTGGGAAGAAGCATCCAGCAACACCATAACCTTCAAGGGATGTCTGAGTAATTTAGGGAAGAAGCATCCAACAACACCATAAACCTCAAGGGGCGTCAAAGTAACTTATTTTAAGTTTTATCATATGCTGTTCATGAAACTGGAGAAAACTCCAAAGAAATATATCACCGCAAACGGAAAAATGTCACTGTGTTACTGAATTTAAAAGCACAAACACATATTTAAGAATAAAAAGGTTGATAGCATTTTAGCGGTGTACTTTTCTGTAGCGTTTTACTACAGAAGATACAACGTCTCTGCAAATAGGGACTTCTTCGATACCCAAACCCAAAGAAGGTAAAGGATTATGAAAGATAAACTTTAACGCAGACAGTATGTTAAAACAGTATGTTAAAGCAGTATGTAAAGACAGTATGTTAAAACAGTGGTTATGGCAGACAGTGGTTAAAAACCAATTAGAATATCTTTATTCCATAAAACGCATTAGAAAATAATAATTGCGCGAAAGGCAACGCCTATTTGAATCCCCACCTTGAGGTTGATTTGACACAAATATTTCTCCTAAAAACCGGCGTATTCACACATCACTTATTATTTCGAAGAGAATATACGGGGGAACAGGCCGTATAAAACAAGTTAAATTGAGTTTGTTTCGTGAATCCCTCGCGAGATGACGTGATTCCATCTCCCATTTTATATCAGGAAATTGCGTTCCAAAAAATCGGAAATTACCGCCAAATTTGATCTCGTAGGTACCGAAGGCACGTAAAAGCAAATTAGGAATTAATTATAAAACAAATTTAAATGACTAAGGAGTTCGTATTGGCGCAAATCAAAAAATATCTTGGGGTAAACATTTTCTTCGTTTCGTTCCCGAGGACCAACTTTTCTAACTCTCCTATCGGAATCGCGCTCCTAAAATTATAAACAAGAGATCGCTTGGCGAAGACCATTTTTAAAATAAATTGAGGTTAATGTAACCGATAATGTGGAAAGCAAATAATAATGTAGTGATGATCTCATACTCTCGGGTGTAACCGTCATTAAAATTTTTTTGATTGTATCACTTGCAGGTTCTAATGAGAACTTATTCGGACATTGACTCTTCATTATCCAATTTAAAACAATGACGTGTAAAGGTATTTTTGAGGTGAAAATAAAAATATTGGATCAAACTTTTGCATTGATTTAGATTTATGGTTCGCCCCCAAATATCTTTAGCACGCGGGCGCCTATTTTTCACGAGATTTATAATCGTTATCCCTCCTACGCAAACGCGGAAATTAATAAACGGTTCCTCGATGGTTCCCCAGGCGGATTTATGCATCTAACAGCACCTCCGAATTATAATAGAAATATTACTGACCATAAATCGAATACACGTTTATCGGTTGGTATTTACATTGTTTAATTTACGATTACGACGTCGCTTTTTATCGATTATAAATACTGAAATTTATCGTCACTTAGGTTTTTTTATTTATTTATTTTGTAACAGATCTCGGCGTATTTTACAATGCGAGATTATTCGACGTTTGTCGAGACGACTCGAATATGCGAAATACACTAGGATTATAAATAATTCATAAAACATACGACTTTTCCGTTTCTCCATAACTTTTTCGCTAATTTGGAGCGAATTATCCCATTAACATCGAATCGTTGAAAATCAGGAAGCATCATTTATTCAGAGGGTCGCTGTGGACAGTTTTCGAATCTAATTACTCTCTCGGTTTGCGGACGTTCCGTGTTAAAAAAATTTTCTCTCACCTGCCAACGTTATTGAATAAATTGGCAATGACCGACTTGAGGTTAGAAATCGTTTTGCAGCCTGGCGACAATACTCGTAAAAATCCGACGGCGTTCCGCTTGCACTACCGACCGAACTAATCCGATTGCGAGGTTAAAAGTTTTTGGAAATATACAAGAAAAACGTTAATAAACGTTCATTTTAAATACGCGGACGAGTCAACCTTCGTCAAAGCGGAATTATAGTGATATGCTAATTATTGAGGTAGGAGATATATTCGTTGCCGAAACCACAGGATTATTTTTTAAATTTATATTTAATTTATAATTTATTCTAGGTATTTAAGGTAAGATGTTTCTCTTTACTCCAGTGGAATCAATGAACATCGATATTTGTTACAGGAAATTTTATAGACGAGCACATTCATATGGTGTAATGACGAAATTAACAAAAGTATTCAGCAAAATTCATAAAAATATTAATTAAACATTTAAATTAGTGTCCAGAGATTATTTGCCATAATTTATAATGTGCCCAAAAACTTTGTTACGATTTCAAAAATCTCCAACTCTTTAACCCAGAGAATATAAAAGTTATAGCTGATTATACCTGATATATTTCTACCAATTTTCAAAAATCACACATTTCCAATATTCCATAAAAAAGTCGTCTTTTTTCCAAGGAGTTTCTCTCTTTTTTAAAGTTTCAACTTTAATTTATTTGAAACTCCTCAAAAGGAAAGTGAGAGAAAGTTAGTGAAATTAAAGTTCATTACGTTTTGGTCCTCTAGTAACTAGTTACAAAGTTGTGAGTAATTGTGCTGTAATCTGAAATATTTACGGCATTTTCCAACAGATCAAAAAAATTCTATTCTAAAATTCACTAAAAGATTCACTAAATGTCTTTAAAGGGTTGTTCCAACTAGCATTTTGTTGAAACTCTGCAAGAAATTTTATGGAAATGTACTTTAGGAATTCAGAAAATTTCAGCCCTTTAAATCACGGAGTTTAAAAGTCGTGACTCATTGCATCAAATTCATATTAACAGTAACTTACTTTAATTTATTTGAAACTCCATAAAACGTAAGTTCAAGAAGTTTTGGTCCCCTAACTGATGGCATTTCGGAGTTGTGATTACGGCGACATGACGTATTTTTTGACATTTCTACCAAAATTCCAAAATTCTTTAAGACGCGGTTACAACTCCGATTTTGTTGAAACTCCGCAGGAAGTTTTATGAAAATATACTTTAGGAATTCAGAAAATTTAATCATTTAAATCACGGAGTATGAAATTTGTGATTCATTGTACAGCAACCAAGTGCATTTATCACAATATTATCAATCACATATCAATACAAACAGTATCTTAACTTTAATTTATCTGAAACTCCACAAAACACATTGTTGGAACGTACTTCAGAAGTTCAACAAGTTTTAATACATTTACTGATGGAGTTTCGGAGTTGTGAAAGATTATGTGGCAAAATGACATCTTTATGGTAATGTCCAACAATCACATATTTCTGAAGTTATTTGAAAGGTGATTACAACTACCATTTTGTTGAAACTCCGCAGGAAACTTCATGGAAATGTACTTTAGGAATTCAAGAAATTGTAACTCACGGAGTTTGAGATTTATAACGCATTGTACATCAACCTATATTAATAAATTGCAATAATTCATAAAAACGTTATCCTTACTACTATATAATTGAAACTTCACAAGATTAGTTACTGAAATATACTTTAGGGGTTTACAAAGTTTCAAATTTCTAACTTACGAAGTTTCGGAGTTGAGATTGATTATTATATATAGAGATTGATATTATTATATATTATTATAAGATATTATTATTGCAATTATTGCAATTTCCAAGGGTTATAAATTTCGAAAAAAATTTAAAAGGCGCATTATTGTTATGGTGATCGTTAAAAATGCAACTTTATACCAGTTGTTAGATTGTTTTTTATGAATATGAGTAAATAAATTCAAGTAGGTATAATCGTGAAATAATAAATTTAAAAATCCGTCACGTTTTGGCAAAATAAATTTTGACTGAAGTGAAATATGCTGATGCCAGCCAGGTCGAGATACTTTTACAAAGTGTTTAAAATATGTAACTACGTTTATTAATTTGAATGATAATGAATGTGTTACCCAATACGAATTAATAATATCAAGACAATCGATCATTTATGGTGCATTTACGTATAAAGTAAACGAATTTCCTTTAGAACTTGTTTTTCTTTAGTCTTTATTATCTTCACAAATTTTGGCTTTTAAAAATCCTTGCAGTTTCATGCGTCAAATTTGATTCTACATGGTCGAAATAAACAATAATCATTTACACAATTCCAATCAAATCCAACCTTACTACCTGTGTCAGATTAAATTTTCATCGGCGCCGAATTCTCGGGCATTATCCCATCTACCGGTTGGATAACCTTCTGTAAAGCCGTCGAATTAATTTTTCCTTGGTATTTCGGAAATCGTTAGCATTCCCCCCTCGGAGCCAAATTTCTCGAAAGCCACGCTGGAATTTTTATCCGGAGAGATTTCCACGGAATCGAGGCGCCGCCGCCATTCGAAATAATTTAAACGGCAATAAGAAAAACGCCAAAATATTATTAATCATAATCGTATTTTTATTTTCGGAACCTAAATCACGAAAGGAAGATGTTAACGATGAAATTTTAAACACGCCAAGTTTATAAAATAAATTTCGATATTGAAACGCTCTTGAAATAGCCCGAGGAATGTGATCATTTACGGTTCGAAAATACACCAGCGACACGAGCGTGTTTCATCTTATTTTTTGTTTGGGAGGCTGTAAACTTTGCTCGATTTTAAAAAATCCCTACATACACATACATACTCCTTTAATTAACCCTATAAATAACAATCACGTAATTCGTCGTTCTTTAATTGTTTTAACAATCTAACGTTTTTAATTTTTTACGCACGCTGCAATAGCACACTTAAACGACCCGAAAGCTGTATAATAACGAACATTAACTGTAGTGGTCATAGAAGGAAAAATAGCTTAATTAGTCGCCGAGCGTAAACATGATGAGCTAAGCAGAATCCAATCAGGCTTCGACGTCCATAATTCGCAAATTGTAACCATGAATTTAGACTAGCTTTTATCGATTTGTGAACAAAAGTAACGCGATGGTGAAATAAATTATTTATTGTATTATTATTGGAGGCCGTTACCGTATCGCGCAGTTTATAGAGTTTTTTTTTGTTGATAAAATTTAACAGGACCAAAATTTTTTATATAAAATGGATCAAAGATGATAGAAACCCAAAATTTAGACAAATCTGAGCTTTTGCGTTTTTTTTAAACAATAAAAATTTAAAATAACAGGCCGTTTTTCGGTTTTTTCGCCATAGCGTGAAAATTATTGACGAAAATGCAATGTGTTGTACAGGCGATTTGTAGGGAATTAAAAGACCTTTAAACCTAGCGTTTCTAAAAGGTGATCGCAGCATTTTTCACCGAGAAATCTTGGAAACCCCGTTAAAATGGACCATTTTTCAAAAATTCACAGCTCTACTCAGCTTAAAGCTGAAACGCTAATTTAACATGAAATGTTAGGTCACTATGTCTACTTTAATCGTGAAAAAGCTGGATGCTGTCGGATGAATAGTTTTTGGAAAAAAGTGTGAAAAATGGCCTCGAACATTGCGCGAAGCGCGCGATTTTCCATTCCGAGCTGAGTGATGGGGGCTTGATGTTGGAGGCCATTTTTCGCATTTTCCTCTAAATGTATATGAAAATCCAAGATAGCAAAGCTGTATGTTTTTATGTCCCCTTTCAAAAACCGTTTGAAAAATTAAAATCGGCCCATCTCAGTTAATACGCCAAATTTTGCAAGATTTCGGTATATACATTGTTAATAACGCAATTGAGCACAAACTATTCATCCGACAGCATCCAAATTTGGCGTGTTTAAAGTAGACATAATAACCTAACATTTGACGCAAAATTAGCGCTTCAGGTTTAAACTGGGCAACGCTGTGAATTTTTTGAAAAAAGGTCCCATTTTAACGGTTTTTTCAAGTTTTCTCGGTGAAAAATGCTCCGATCACCTTTTAGAAACGCTCACGTTGAAAATCTTTTAATTCTCTACAAATCGTCTGTACAACGTCTTGCATTTCCATCAATAATTTTCACGCTATGGTGAAAAAACCGAAAAACGACCTAGTTTTTTTAAATTTTTATTCATTAAATAAAACGCAAAAGCTCAGATTTGTCTAGATTTTGGGTTTTTATCATCTCTGACCCATTTTAAACAAAGTTTTTGTTTCGTCTGCTGTTAAATTTCATCTACCAAAACAACTTCTCAAAATGCGGTTTTATAGAAAGATTTTTGAATACACGCTTCACACGAAATTTTTGATACACATTCATCGACACCACTGCGACTAAACACCTTTTACTTACTACTTTACTACCTTTACAAACAATTTTAAACGTATATTTTGTGATATTTTGGTTTAAAGTCTTAAGTCACATTATCCTCTTTTCTAGCTAAGGGGTGGACCAATAAAACTGCGACTTGGCTAACAAATTAGCAATAAAATATGGGCCTACAATGAATGCTAACTTATGAAATGCACGTACGTATATGTATTAGAGATGTGTGTGTTTATACATTTAAATTATCAATATTCATGTAAATTATCAATCTTTTTCGGTATAAGCTATAGAATTTCTCTTTTTTATTGTAAATAATCGAAAACTACAACGGCTCTGACGAACCCCAGAATTGTGTGTGCGATGCCCACACTTTTCACGCCATAATTAAAACCTCAACACGTCACACTCGCCTTTTCTCTTGTCATCACTCCCAGGGTCCGGTTATCGCGTATTATCGCGCGAAGAAACCTCGATACCTAATCTAACTTAACCTCATTTATATTTTTATTTATCCTCTAGTTAGTATCTTTGAGGCGTAAGGTAGCGTAAACGTTATTCAATTTTCTTGGATATTCTTCAGATATGAAAGTTGGAATAGAAAACTTCGAGGCAATTCGCTTCTCTTGATTTATAATATGTGTCAAAGAGAGGAAATCATGATGAAAATAAACAATTTCCTAACGTTTCCGCCGTTATCCTTAATTCGCAGACCTCCAAACAACGTACAGCTACAGCATTACGATCCTCTAAGAGAAAATCCATTTCAATTAACCCGAATACGGCGGATGTATTTTTCCTATCGACCCCCATTAATTGCTCTCGCCTTTTACTCTAACCATGGTATATTTCGATGCAGTTACCTCCGTCTGGTCCGGTCGAGTTACGCCCATGGCCCCGGTGCTTTGATACTGCATATTAACAATAACGGCGACATTGTTGCACTTGTACTTATACAGTTATTTTAATTATTTTAATTATACGCCAGCTGGATGTTAATTTATGATCTCCGGGATAGCGCGCGTTTCGTAATGCGGCGAGTAAAACGAGCATACGGTAACAAAACGAAAAAAATAAAAAAGAATCGCTCGGCATATCCAAAATTCGCTATTTATAATATGAGGAATTACATTAGGAGTCGCAGGTGTTCAGGAACGTGACATTAGAATGAATCATTTTCAGATTTTCATGGAAAATACGAAACGCCGCAATCACAAATACATATTCGAGTTTTGGACTCGAATCAATGGAAATTGGCACAGGTTAGTTGTGATAAACCCATTTTATATGCAACATTTAACGTGAAACTTCTTCCTAGGCATAAAAAATTCTACTCATTTTTGGCTGGGATTCGTTAAGTCAGGCTAATCTACATTGTAAAATACATAATTTTTATGCGCAATAATTAAAAATGGAACATTAGCCCCTGGAAACTATGACAGTTTATCAATCATTCCCCCCATTTAAATTTTATTTACTCTCCAAATGAAAGCCATTAAAGCTTTATTCGGGATACAGGCACCATTTGCAAACTAATTATAGCCGTCTATTAATAAATCTGTTATGATTATTTGATTGAATAAATCTTCGCTTTCCGGTTTTCATAAAAAATAAGTTAAACGGATTATTGATTTTTCGTTATTTCAAGTGTCGAGGCGAAGCGATTTTTTTTTAATTGAAGTTTACCGTTCAAACGGAACCTGCTTTAAATTTAAATTAATTTAGATTCATAATATTCTTACGACGGTCCGTAATTTCTGTATATTTTTAATATCAATTCGAACCTTGAAAGTTATTATTTTTTAAATTTAGCAAGGTTAATTTACGTAATGTGAATGAAGAATTATTTTCTGTGATGTATTTAAAAATATTGATTCAAGAATATTTTCTTGTTTTTAACATTAGTTCCAAGGGAGAACGCATGAATCTGAGCAAACGCATCGATTTCGAATCTTAGGCAAGAATGTGAATAAAATTTTAAGATCGATACCAAAAAAAACATAATGACGTTTAGCTTTTGCATTAAATCATCCACTGCAAGGGAAGTGTTCTCTTCTTTTTTTCCTGAATTGATTACAATTATAAAATATTGCTTCCTTTTACCTCTCCCCATTTCATTTTATAATTTCTCATATATGACATTATATTTCCTTAATGTTATAAAACATTTGCATAGGCCTTTTAACCACGATCTTTAAAATACCGAAACGAGACCAACATCGTTACCAATGTCTCCATCTTGTAAAACTGTAATCAAATATGATTTTCAAGCCTTACAGTACTTGCATGATTATTTCATTGCAACTATCAACCAGCTTAAGCTAAATCGTGGCATGTCTCGGTATTTCCCATTGTATTACAGAAAGGAAAAGGGTCTATTTACCAGATCAAAAGACAAAGAGACCTTGTCTAGAAAAGGGCCTAAGAAGTGCTGAAAGTTCTGGTAAGCACTTCCAATTATACCAAGCTAGTAGGTAACTTATTCAGGAGAGATTCAATGATGCATCTAGTGAGCAAATTCAAAAAAGATCTTTTAAGGACGTTCAACGAAAAGGCTCTTTTCCTCAAGACCGACCTACATATGCAATGAAGACATTTCAAGAAAAATTACCGCAGGTCCTGGTAAATACTTCCATTAGTATTGCAAAAATGTCAGTTATTAAGTCAGTTTCTTCGAGAGTTAATGGTAAGTATCTCTATAGGCAAACGAGGAACAAATACTCCAAGAACTTCTAGCGAAAAAATCCTGATACTCCGCAACTGTATTACATAAAATCGAGTCAATAAGGCTATTCCTTCAAGCGACGTGTAAGATGCAAATAAGTACCACAAACCTTGTCTGGCAAAGGGAGTAATTCTTGAAAGTTACACATAAGAGCTAAGGTTTACAAGAACTACCAAGAAAGAAGTGCCAGAGTCTTGGCACGTGCTTCCAATAGTATTACAGAACACCCAGCTGGTAGGGCAACTCCTGCAAGTAACGCGAAAGATGCAACGATGCATACAGCGAGCGAACTTCAAAAAGGACCTTTTATAGACTTACAATGAAAGGGTCTTCTCTCCAAGACCAACGCAGCAAATGAAGAAATTTCAAGAAAAACTTGGCGTGGAAAGTACTGCTATTAGTATTGCAAAAATGTTAGTTAGTAGGTCAATTCCTTCATGCGACGTGAATGTTGATAGTAAATACAACAATGAAATGATGGTAAAGGATGGTGTTTCCAAGAACTTTCAAGGAAAAAGTGCTGAAAGTGTTGGTAAGCGCTTGTAATTGCATCAAAGACAATACAACCAGTGAGGCAACCTCTGCAAGTAACGTGAAAAATGTAATGATGCATAGAGAGAGCAAAATTCGAAAGGATCTCCCAAGGACGCTCAATTACGAGGGTCTTTCCAAGGGTCAAGGGTCTTATGACAGTGCTATGCAATGAAGATTTCAAGAAGGACCGCACCACAGGTCCTGCTAAATACTATCGATCATACTACAAAAATATAAGTCGATAAGACAATTCAGCGACTTTTAAGACAGACATGAAGTGTTTAGCTCCAACCCACCCAGCGGAAGATCTCCCTGAGAAACGCGATGCCTGCTCGCCTGCTCGCTCTTCCCTACCTAAGGGCGATCATCCCCCTTCGATGTTTATGGGTCATTTAAAACTTTCAAACAAACCCTCAGACCGACACCCCCGTCGATTCCTCACCCCTCTCTTTTCCGCCCTATTCCACCTAGGAGGGTGGGAGCGACACGGCGTCGCGTCATCGTCTATCGATCGTCGGGGCGGCCGAGCGACGCTGCCGAGAGTTGTGAGGGGGGCCCTCCGGGGGCGGCGGCGGGAGCGACCCCCGACGGCGGCGGCGGCCGTCTTGCCAGACGACGCCATCAGCAGCGT
This sequence comes from Cryptocephalus primarius, assembly GCA_963576515.1. Classification (NCBI taxonomy): domain Eukaryota; kingdom Metazoa; phylum Arthropoda; class Insecta; order Coleoptera; family Chrysomelidae; genus Cryptocephalus; species Cryptocephalus primarius. Next base: position 12,050,615 of record OY754941.1, read on the forward strand.
CCAGACGACGGTCCGGATAAATACGCGCGTCACGTCGACGAAGACGTCGATGGTGGCGGTAGTTGTTGACGGGAGGGGAGGAGAGGGGGGCGTAGGGCGGCCGGGGGGAGGGAGAAGGAGTAAGGGGGCGCCGAGAGGGCGGAAGGGCGGTCGACGACGCCGCCGATGACGGCGGCGGGCGTTCGAAAACTGGGGCAACTTTTAGGGCGAAAGGGAGAGTGAAAAGGCGGTATTGTGGACGGACGCGCGCGTCGGAGAGACGGGACGGAAGAGGCGGCTTTTTCGGGATGGCAGAGAAAGAGAGAGAGAGAAAGAGAGGGAGCCGACTTCCCCCATCGATCTGTTTTATTCCCGAGCTGAATCGTGGAGTCCCCCGTACGGTTTCAATTATCGCGAAACGATAATGACGCATTTATTCAATTTTGAAGGGACCGGCAGAAGCGACTACGGGGAGTTTGTCCCTCGTTGGCGTGTAGGGCACAAGTTATAAAGTACCGTTAAAACATCCAGCATTCACGAGTTACTAGTACTTCAGATTTCCCTATAGCTACTATTATACTCGAGCTATAAGTACCTTATAAGCATAAGACACTCATTACTAAGACTGAGCAAAAGCATAATTGCATATATTTTATTTATGGGTATATTTTACGTATTACGTAATAAAACTGACTTTTTTTAAATATATTTAAGAAAAATTTTTGTTCAAAACTGCACGCCTCAACAAATTTTTAAAGATATCAAGAGGTATTCTATTCCCAAAATAATGTAAGCAGCTAAAGAAAAGGTGTAATTTGTATAGTGGCACTTACTTACTTACTTACTTAGTGGTACTTATTACTATTTTTACTACTAAATTTTTAAGCATCTTTGCCACTTGCACGAAGTATGATAAAATTTCTCGCATGAACTTAAACGATCGACCGCAAGAAAAATTACCTTCAAGCTTAACGAAATTAACAAAATATCGATTTTGAAACAAACATGCTCCATGCGCTTAATCTAATTTCACATACATTAACTTGTCCCGTTTTTACGAGGTCAGTTCATACAAATTTACTTACGTAGTTTAGAAACCTATCGTGATTGATTTTTAATAACATTGCGCTTTTTTAGAGAAAATGGAAAGTCGATGGGACAAATAGGTACCGTGTTTCCAACACATTAGGAAATTGAAATCCCATCTATCCAGCAATAAACATAACTTTCAACAAAAGGAAAACAAAAATGTACGTACATCCAATATCCTCGTATATTAGATAAGTGATATGTTTATCTTTCCACGAGGCGAGAAAACAAATAGAATCTAAATTTATTTTCATATTTCCCTGCTCCCTGTCGTTCGATTTCCATTACGAAAGCTTTAAAATTAAATACAATGGAACAGGTGTGACTCTATTTTCCCTCGGTGTGTGGTTATTTACTATCGCGATAATTTCCACAACGCCACTGAGTCTTACACAATGCAAGCCATAAATAGTATGACCCTGACGTAATGAACTAACCGAATGCAATTACAAGCAATGTTAGACGGTCTGGTGCCCAAGCAAAGGTTACAATCAATTTTTACACTACCTAGAAATAAACACCGGCAAACGAATGTTTAGAGTCTGGGGAATTTACGCGAAGCGTACCACAACACTACGAAATGAAATAGGATGTCTAATCGCGAGGTTATGTAATTAGGAAGGGGATTAATTAATAGTGATTAAAGCAAAGGCAAGTGCAGAGAGTTTGTGAGATTGGAAAGTTATTTTGGCGCAATAGGAGAGAAGTAATAATACGAGACGAAGACTGAGAGAAGTGACCAATTATAGAAAACAAAAAGGGGATCGTCACTCTTCAGAAGCCAACGACAAAAGATCAGCCAAAATGCAAATTGAAATGGAAACCGGTTATGCACAGAAACGTATCGTAACGAAGAATCGAAAGGTGGATGGACCATTAAAAAACGACCCAAAGTCTTCCGTCAATAAAACACTCTTTTGGGTGGAATGGTCTTTACTACGGCGCCTCCTTGAATAATGGAAATCCGGAAAATCCGTTCACAAAGTAGCAAAAGAATTAAAAACATAATGCCCCAAAATACTCCTGCATAAAGCTGTAAGCTACTATTTAGGATGTCTATTGAGCCAGATCATCCATTTCATAAGTCCGCATTCTTTATAGCACTATATTTTATTGCTAATTTATTACGCCAAAAACAATTTTATTCCTTCACACCTCTCCGAGGTAAAGGATATAATCTGGTTTAATACTTAAGTCAGGTTTACACTTATATCTCCGGAACCAATGAAGAGGCATAACGTCATAATTTATTGCTAATTTATCGCTGACGATAGAAGCAAATTGCGATTTCCCAAAATCACCCCTTCAACCCCTGGCAGATTTCTCACCCCCCTGAGGTTTCTCAGAAGATATTTTCTTTGCAAATCACAGCATGGATAATTTATTGCTTATTTTTCGAACGCTCGAACATTTGAAAATGACGATTTGGCATTTTCATTCACTTGTTTGGCATTTTTCAAAAAAAATTTTAATGTGAAGAATTCATTGGAGAGTTATGATGATTTTAATAACGTACTAAATGAAAAGTATTAAAATAGAAAAGAAAATTGACGCTTTTTCGTATCTTTTATTAAAACACTTTAACTTTGGTTCATATCGTCGAAAAAACGTATTAACGATCAAAATTAAGGTCTTGAACAATAATTTTATGGACTCTATTTATAGATGTACTCTGATTCAAAGTGTAAGTTTATAATAAAGTAATAAAAACAATCATATTTTAATAAATTGCTATACGTTTACCATTTTTTATTTTGATATTAAAAAACCCCACCCTCCATATAAAAAAATTTCGACGATCTGAACTACAGTTATGAATGTTTTAAGAAAAGATGCAAAAAACATCAATTTGCTTCGACCATTTTGGTACTTCTCATTTGGTACAACATTAAATTAGTCAATACTTTGCTTACACCTATAAATATCTACAAAACGTAGGATTTTTGATGAACTGTCTCTTATTTTAAAAAAATTTAAATTTTCATTTTTCAGTTAATGAAAAAACAGCAGATATTTTTAGAAAACTTTTGTAAATAAATCGCAAGATATTTTGATTTCTGTTGAAGAGAGGTTGAAGGGTTGAAGGGGTGATTTTAGGAAATCGTAATTTGCCTCTATCGTCAGCAATAAATTAGCAATAAAATATGACGTTTGGTAAATGTAGAAGTAGAAGTAGATCTGACTTAAGTATTAAGCCAGACTGTCCCCTTTATTTCGGAAGAGGGTGAAGCAATAAAATCATTTTGGCATAATAAATTTGCAATAAATTAGCAATAAAATGTAGTGCTATAAAGAAAGCGGACTTATGAAATGGATGATCTGGCCTAATAGACATCTATTTAGGAGTAGAACTTAACAGATTTATTATTATGAGTAAGAATATTTCTAACAAATTAACATGGCTATAGGGACAATATGTCGTATTGTAGCTGAACAAATACCCCCTAAAATGGTTTCCCTTATGTATTCTGGAAGATTTTTAAAAAAATTTAAATTTTCATTTTTCAGTTAATGAAAAAACAGCAGAGATATTTTTAGAAAACTTTTGTAAATAAATCGCAAGATATTTTGATTTCTGTTGAAGAGAGGTTGAAGGGTTGAAGGGGTGATTTTAGGAAATCGTAATTTGCCCCTATCGTCAGCAATAAATTAGCAATAAAATATGACGTTTGGTAAATGTAGAAGTAGAAGTAGACCTGACTTAAGTATTAAGCCAGACTATCCCGGATTATTTCGGAAGGGGGTGAAGCAATAAAATTGTTTTTGGCATAATAAATTTGCAATAAATTAGCAACAAAATATAGTGCTATAAAGAATGCGGACTTATGAAATGGATGATCTGGCCTAATAGACGTCTATTTAGGAGTAGAACTTAATAGATTTGTTATTATGAGTAAGAATATTTCTAACAATTTACATGGCTATAGCGACAATATGTCATTTTGTAGCTGAACAAACACCCCCTAAAAAGGTTTCCCCTATGTATTCTGGAGGATTTTGAAAAGCACTTTCGATTTGATTTCGTTTCTAAAAAATACATACTATTTTCCATTATCAATTCCACAAAGGAGTTTGCTCTTAAACCAATTTACCAATTTTTGAAGGAATTTTAAAAGGCAACTTTAACATGATATTTTGGGGTATCCTCACCATCTGAGACAGATGAAATTACGAAAACGGCAGAAACTTGAACCTCACCAGACGACTTCCTGGTTGCTTATTAGATACACATGCGGATCATTATACAGAGTGCTAAAAAATCATTGTAAAATTTGAGGTGACAAGATAGTCCTAATGAACATATGCTAGCGATTTAAAGGAATGATTTTGGGGATTATTCCTTTTGGAAGCATTTGTTTGCAGTTGATCGTTTATCTCTTTTTATCGTAGTCGACAGATGTTTATACACAGTTTGTAGTTGACATTTACGTACATTACTTGAGTACATTGTTGCATATCCGGGTCAAAGTTGGTAACACCATCATCCTGCATAATTTATAATTTTGCATACTGATTACCTTCCGGAAAATAAACAGAAATACGACCGCAGATATCGGCGAAAGCTACATGATGTCTAAATATCTAGCTCACTCCTCCTGAGCAAGAATGCACCTCCACCATTTATACGCATACACACACGTACGTACCTATAACATCACATAAATCAGTAATTACTAGGAGCAACGTACCGTAATAGTAATTTTCTATAATAGTAGGTAGAAAGATCGTAGATAGAGAGAGAGGAAGAGAAAGAGAGAGAGAGACGGGGAGATCGTTCGAGAGTGTATTCCGGTCGATCGGGTTGCACAAGCTCTCTGCTTCTGCGATAACCAAGACAACCTTGAACTACGCCAAAACTAGTCTGTGACAGTCACTAGACGAACAAACATATCATACACATACGACGTATGTACGTAGACAATGCAAGCGAAATTCTTACGATTTCTAAGATGTGGCGGAAAATAGCGAAGGCGATGACGCAGTTCGCTTTTGCAAGATCTGCATAATCCATACACGCATTCATACTTAGCGTACATGCGATGTGAATAAATTGATTGCGTTAAAGGAAACGCAAATCGGCTCATTAGCAATACGTCTCAGCTGCACGTGTAGCCCAGGTCGTTTGTCACGAATTACAAGAAGAGGAAAGTGGAACATACTTCAGGAGTGTCCATTCAAGAATCGAAGTCCAAACAATGCAATAATGCAACTTTACGCAACACAAAGCAAAGAAAACGTGATGAAGATAGCAAGGGAATATCTCACCAGGTTCTATGCACTACTAGCCCCCTAGATCATCTGAGTGAACACCACTGGAGAGTATTCCAAGGGTTTATTTGAAGCCCAAGTGTTATGTGAGCAAGACCTAGTCTACACGAGCGCTGAAGAAGGATTTCAACGCTGCATCAAACAAAATTCAACCAAATGGTCAGGGGAAATTTCGATGAAGGGTGGAACTTGGAACTCAATTGCCGGATTTACTTTACGTTTCAATAAGAAATATACCATTGGAAAGACTGCAGTAGTTTTAAAACCTGCCGTAAGAGGCACTGGAGTCAGGACCTACTGTCACTTGTCATCTTTGTTGAGCTCAAAATTCACTTCTAATATCATAGACGATCTGTGGACGTCACCATGAAAGCCCTATTGGAGCACTCCACATAATGAAGCATAATTAGGTTTCATATGGAACACAAAGACTACTTGCGGGAACGATCACGTTCACCAAAGTCACAAGTACGAAGATGTAAACACATCAAAAGCCTAATAGTGCTAATTCATGAAACACTAGTGCCGCTTGTAAATTTGATATTTCTGACGAACCACGCGCTCCCGCTTTCATCAGCGCCAGGACCTCCGGGCAATCGGAGCCGACGAATTTATCTATCGATACGGCAAGAAAGGCGATAACAGATAAATAATTCCAATTCACAAATAACGCCAGACGTTCGGTTCCATCGAAGATTTCCACTCCGGTTCTAATCAGACCCCATCGAACATATCGGATGCCCCCGTAGAGAGAGTTGGCAGGAGCGCGTTAGACGGAACGAGAGAGAAAGAGAGAAAAAGAGAGAAAAAGAGAAGGAGAGACCGAGACCGGTCACACAGATTGCTGAGTTGTTCGACCTCGACCGAAACTGGCGTTTCGCAAGTGAAAATGCGTTGGCTGCCATCCGTTTGCGATGTTGTCGACCGCCGCAGAATCTCAGTTTAATCCGAACGAAACACAATTGCAAGCCTCCTCATAATTCGAGCAAAACTGAAATTCACAGAACGACACTGCGCCCAATAACGCATCCATGAATTGAATTCCGAAGCTCCAAACCAAGAGAGGAGTTGCCCAAAGGCAAGATCAAAGTACCATCAGCTGCTGACGGTGTTTACCACATCCCTTACGAAGTTCAAAGCCAGAAACAATTGCCCAAAAACAAAACTGTAGCTGTAAGCTCTAAATCGGACAATAGGTATTCCAGAACAAAGATGGGATCTTCCTTCAGCTCCTAACAACTTGTTCGCATCCTTGAAGAAGTAAATGAGGAGTTCTCCAAAAGCAAGGAGATTTTTGGATTTAAAAGTTGCAAGCCAGGAGTTATCTAGAAATAAGACTGAACTTGACCTGCTGTGCTGGATGAATTTCGAAGATCTATACCAGAAGAGCAGTCCACAACAACATTGACTCTTCCATCTAATAACTTCATTACATCTCTGAATTGAATTTCGAACATCTGCACCAGAAGAAAAATAATCCATAACAAACCAAGACCTTTCCTTAGGTCCTACTAACTTGACCACATTTTTTAATTCTAAACTACAAAAGGAGTTGCCCGAAAACAAGACTGACCGTGTCGTTAGATCCCAAGAGCCACTCATTCTTTGAATTTCAAAGTTGTAGTCTAGAAGAAGTTATCTAGAAACGAGATTAAATTTTACCAATTTTTTTGATGAATTTCGAAGCTCTAAAGCAACAGAGTAACCCACAACGATACTGAACCTTCCATCAGCTTCTATTCACTTGATCAGATCTCAGAATTGTATTTCAAAGCTTTAAATTCAAAGAGAATTTATCCAAACATTAAATTGGAAGCGCCATGATATCCAAACAACCTTCACAACATCCCCAATTTGAATTTCGAAATTCTAAACACGAAGGAGTTGTCCAGGAACAAGACTGACCCTCTCCTTAAGTTCAACCCAAAGAAGAGTCATCCAAAAGCAAGATTGGATGCGTCAGCACCTCCTGGTGGTCTTCACCACGTCCCTATTTTGAATTTCAAAGTTCTAAACCAGTAACAGAACTGAACTGAACCAATTGTTTCGAAGCTCTAAATCGGATAAGAGGTAGCCCAGAACAAAGAGTGGATCTCCCTTCAGCTCCTAGCAACTTAATCGCATCCTGGAATTGAATTTTAAACCTCTAAATTATAAGAGGAGATCTCCAAAAGCAAGATTGAATATATCATCAGCTCCACATCCCTATTTCGGATTTCAAAGCTCTGAACTGAAGAAGAGTTATCCATAAACAAAATTGGACGCATCATCATATCCTAAGAACCTTCGCCACATCCACAAACAGAATTTTGAAGTTCCATGCTGGAAAAAGTTGTCCAGGAACAAGACAACTTCTGAGCCCTTAATAACTTGATTTAATCTTTAAAAAACCCTTTAATCTCAAAGAGGTCTATTAAAAATTCCTCAATACCTTCTAACAAGTGTAATAGATATTGAAGATCTACACCAAAAGCCGAATTATCCAAGACAACGACTGAACTTGTCATTAGCTTCTAGTGGCCAAATCCTTTACATAAATTTTAACGCTGTGAGTCAGAAAAGAAGTTCAAAAACATAACTGGGGCTCATGTCATAAGCTCCTACGGTCTTGACCACATCACCAATTCGAATTTAGAATAATAATGGATTGTCCAGAAGCAAAACTGGACTAGGATCTCCACATCAATGGATATCAATATAAAAACAGGCAGAATATATTTGAAAGTGTCTTGTTATGTAGTACGTAAGAGATGAGTTTACACTATCATAGATTTATTAGAAAACTTGATCATGATGTCGCAGCAAGAATAAATTGCTGATGTTTTTGGTTGCAAATATTATCAGATTCCCATTAGAATAATGACTTCCACTGTAATTTTTAAAACTTTACTAGCATAAAATTCATTCTATCAGATCTCCTGCTAAATTTTAATTATTAAATAAAATTGCTGTAAGCGACTTCTCACTGCTCCAAAGTTATAAACAACTTTTTTACATCGTTAAATATTTGTTCGTGAATTTCGTTGCTTAGAGTGTGTTTTCTAACGTCATCGCCTCGTTAATTGGTTAATATTTTTAAAATTACAAATGGTAATTTTTCCGAGTGCAAAATCTAAAAATTAACAATTAACGTGGCAACAAGGAAAGTTCTCTCGACAAACAACCGACATTGCCAAGTCTCGAACCGTTGCTAATTTATTCTTACAACACCATTGCCAGACGTCTATTCATTTTTATTGCATGAAAATCGAAGATGTTTCCATAAATCTTTCATGTTATTTTTATCGCTGAATTATTTAAAACTAATTAGCTTCGGTTTAAAAAAAAAACGTTACAAAACAACGGAGGAGACGATTATTTCAATAGGTGATACGACTATAATTATTTTCATTAAATTTAATTGTTATGGCCACGTTAAGATTTATTACAATGTTCGTTTATGGAGTTTTGATTATTAGAGATAAATTAAGACTCGTGGAGTAACAAAAGCAATAAGTGTACAAAGCACTTGTGGGATTATTCGTACTTTCCTTCCGAAAATGAAAAAGTCTGCCATTAATTCAAATTTAATGTAAGTTAAACAATATTCGAAACTGGAATTACTTGTTGACTGTCAGATACTTAATTTAACCATCTCTTAAGTAACCGACAATTGTTTTTCTGTTATATGGCAATACTATAAACTTTAACCGAAGAAACGTCCTAAATACGCCGGGGCGTGTTTGTTTTCATTGGGAATTAAAAATGTTTCTCTTCACCTACGACAGAAAAATAAACATGCCGAAGACGAAAATATTCAGGTGGAAATTTACACTGACCCAAACAAATAATTAAATCTGGCGAAAATTTCCCTATGATTAGGTAGACGATATATTTGAGATCAGATAAGGGAAACAAATACTTGGAAATTCAAAAAAAAGAAACTAAATAACACCAGATAATTTTTTTTCTAAAACTTTAGACGATACGACGAGCGTTTGTTAAAGCAGACGTCGTAAATTGATAACAACTAGTGGAATGTTTTGGTTTCTGTAGTCAAAATAATACTCGCTAAAATTCCATTGGCGGGAACGTGTTGGGAACAGGTTCAGAACTGATGCTGGGACAGATAAATCAGACATAAACCGAAGAGTTATACAAGTCCAAAAAGTGACTTGTAATGTTGATAACTACGAAAATCCCAGAGGAATGGAACATGGGATTTATCGTCAGATTACCCAAGCAGCTATGAGATTTGTGGAAAAAAGCAGCTATATAGTAGGATAACTGGTCTCATGGTACGACTTCAAGAAAGCAGTAGATTGACAAAGTACAGGGTGCTGCCTTCACCTTTTCGATAGTTTTGCCCTAACAGAATCACCTCCTTTTATTTGACTTGAGGACAATACGAACTTATAGGGAACATTTGAAAAATGGATTAATTAACAAGAAAATTTGAACAATGACGATCCCTACTTTGTAATGTATACCTTAATGGCGAAATGCCCTATGGTAATGCTTACTATTTTCGTACCTAATCAATCCTCACTTTTCCAAAATAGTAAGGGAAACCGGTGCAGGTAAAGTGCCAGTCTAACGTGCAGGGGGTGCACAGCTGACGTTGCCTTTCTCTGCGCTACCCTTCCCCGTCTACTTTTTAATCTACCTGTTCTCCCCCTTTGCACCTGTTCGAATTTGATTTTTTCAACCCCGAACTTTTAAATTTGGATTAAACAGACACTCCCCTCCGTGCTCTGTTTACCTAGCCTGCCCATGAAACTTATGGAAATGACGCCCGATTACTCGGTGAGCCCTACGAATATTATTTTCCGAGGCGATTTTAATTATCGTGAAATTCCATTTCGCCGCCGCTGCACGGACACACAATAACAATCATCAACACATAAAATGAGTTTCCTTTCTCTCCACAAGTGCTCGTAAATACAACGGGCGCCATTTTGGTCCGACCTACAAGTCTGAGAGGGACGACGTGTAAGAGGTCAGCATAACCAAGGTTTTTTTTTAATGAATTTATAGGCCGAATACCGATTTCGAACTGCTGTTTACCGCATAAGTTCTTTTCTTTCCGGCGCTCTCGACGAGACACGCTCGTAGCTGAAAAATAACGCGAGATAATCGTTTTTTATATCGGAGCGAGTATTTATTTGCCTCGTCCACATAGCGAAAATATGATCTTATTTACGAGTCGAGTGGAATTTTATCGAAAAGTTTCGCTGTTTGCCTTCCAAAAGTTCTCCACGATCCAATTCATGGACAAGCTAATATCGAATGTCAGTCGAGATAAAAATACACTTCTCACTGTCAATGTCATATAGTTATCTGATACTTTATTAAATAAACAAATAAAGTCAGTTACTTCACCTTCAATAAACCTCATCATAATCAGCTCATGAGTAATTGTGGCACAAACTTCGCCCCTTTTCACATTCATTCTAAGAGTATTTTCCTAGACCATCTTCGAACATAAGCTACCAAGTTTAAAGTTTCCAGTCATTCCGGCACAACTCAATAAACTTCACCCTTATTTTTCATCACCTCATAAAGTGAAATTAGGAATAATTTTTCTAAATCACCTTACAGCTTAAGCTGGAATGTCTCTTGAGCCAGGTCAATCACTTCATACGTCAGCATTCATTTTAGGCCCATATTTCTAGCTTATTTATTAAGCAAAGCAGGATTTTATTGCTTCACTCTTTAGCGAGAAAGAGGGGATAATCTGACTTAAAGCATACGAGGTGGCATATTTTAGGAGGAAGGATTCCCAAAAGCACCCCTTCCACCATACATACGACTTCCATGGCTGCACGTAACTAAATTTTTTTTATATATTTCATATTTCTATATGTGAACAAAATCGAATTTAACGTAAAAAGTCAGCAATTAAATCGTAAAAAAATCTACCTGATTATCGATGAAAAAATGTTTTTAAGGTATTTTTGGAGGTGAAAAGTATAGTAGGGGCTGAATAAATGATTGAGTGGATATGCCACAAGTGAGTATTGTTAGCAATAAATTAACAATAAAAAACGCCGCCTGTTACATGTTTGTATTACCATTGGTACCAAAGAAATGGATATGGAGGGTGTGCCTTAAGTCTTAAGCCAGGTTAGCCACATTCCCTTGTGAGGGGGGAAGCAAAAAATTGTATTTTGCATGAATGTACAGCAATTAAATAGCAATAAATACCCCACGCCTCATTAATTAGAAAAAAAAATACATTTTTCCTGAAATTTTAAGGGGTGAGTACTGTGCTACGGGTTGAAGGGGTGGTATTGTGAATCCGCTTCTAATCCCTATCGTCAGTAATAAATTAGTAAATAAACACGTCATCTCGTATATGTAGATCTCTCTTTTGGAATGATGTGGCTTAAGTCTTAAGTCAGATTATCTCCTTCGTCCCGCTAAGGGGTGGAGCAATAAAATCGTGGTTTGCGTGATAAACTAGCTAATAAAATATAGGCGTATAATGAATGTTGACTTATGAAGTAGGTGACCCGGCATAATAGACATTAAGCTGTAAACGTGCCAAGTTTAAAGTTCCTAGTTATTCGGGTACCGATAAATAAATGCTATATGTTTTTTTGGCCCCTCGAGTGAAATTTTTCTAATTTCTAATTTCTTTTCACTCGGATAGTCTGAGCTGTCACTGTTTAGGCACTTTAAACTTTTTAAGTATCTCAAAGTAAAACTGACAATAACAAATTTCACCTCCTCGGTGGATCTTTGAATTTTTGTTAAAATTTCCCAGTATACATACGGAGATCTTCCTAAATTCGCAAGAGATATATTTCAGACAAGTGGAAACCATCATCAGAGGAAACTGAGAGGAAATATGTGAAGAGCATGCCCTAAGGAACCTACTACACAAGAGCCCTTGCAGTTTTTCCATTTGTAAAATGTATTTGTAAAATTGTAAAATGGGTCCACCAATGAGTAAAAAATGCATAAAAGTGAAAGCATAATAAGTAGAAAAATTTTCTTGTCCTTGCAATCTTTCGTTTGTAATGGGTAATGGGTAAATTGTAAAGTGGGTCCAGCGAGCAAAAATTACTTACAAAATCTATTCATACTGTAGCACTGGGGGGCTTATACTAGAATTCATTACAGAAAAGATATTTTAGGCCCAATAGTATTAAATCAAATCGAAAACTGGTGCCTAAGGATTAACGAATATACTTTGAAATTTCTCTTTAACAAACCTAGGAAGATTCTCCATTTATCCGATTATTCACTAGTTCTCAAAATTTTCGTAACTTCCTCAGGTTTTCCAGATTCCAAAAACCACTAAACGCTATCTAAAAATGTTGAGCGATTAACAGAAATAGAAAACAAAATTCCTTAAATTTCCCAAGGCTGTCCAGAAATCTTGCAAGTCTGCAAGGAATTGAAGATCCTCAGGTTTTCACTCGTATAGTGAAAATGTCTTTCAACATCCAACGGTAACAAAATTGAAAAATATTTTGAAAACTTTAAACAACACCCTTTATTTGTTGAAACGTTTTAGTGAGTGTATTTCGATGTAACCCAACAGTTCGAGCTCAAAAATTCCAAAAATGTGCAGTTAACAATTGTTAGCCATACCTGACGTATAATATTAGTTCTAGTAGGTGCGCTATCAATCAATCAGCTCCCACATGATCAGTAATTTCTGATGATGGATATTACCGATGCGAAACGTGTAATTTGAAAGCATGATCATCGATATAGTGATAATATAAATCTAATTCCTAATCAGAACAAAATAAAATTACTACATACTGAAGTGAAGGCTTCGCTAATTTTCCGAAGTGGTACTTGAACGATGGACTAGACAGGAATTCACAAATACTTGTATTTAATTACATTTCTGTATAACGCCATGGGAATGAAGTGGATTTAAAAATATACGAGAGGTGTACAATTTAAAAAATTTGTAATACCATAAATTTACTTGATGGTAGTAATTTTTCTCCAGTGACAAATCGCAAAAAAATTTTTACGGTATACGCTTACGATACAAATCGACCAAAAGCAGAAGCATCGCATTTTCTTCGCGTTCCTCGAAACTGTGACTAAATCACTTTCGAGCGATTATTTCCAGGCCCGAGATAAATTAAAATAATTGTCTTTCGATCGCGTGTCCTTGGCGGGTTCGCCGGTGGACAAATTTAACAGTTAATAATAAATATTTACAGTTTGTACTATTTTTTCCGTATTAACTAAATATTATCGCGTTTTTTATCTGTTTACCTTTCACGTATGTATATGTGTAAGTGTTTATCTAGTTCTCCACAGCTGAATTTTTATTAAAACGTGGGAGTTTTGTCACCTGATACATAAATACTTTTCGAGGGACGTTCGTGACTCGAGTATTAAGTTTTTCACAAAAATTTAGTAGGTACGTGCTTATGTCAAATCGCACTGGTTTCTTTGACCTTGTTCTTTAACGAAATTACTAAAATTGGACCTAATTCTTGTAGCTCCAAGAGTAATTTGCTTCAAACTACCGACGCAATTTAAAAACGAGATAAATGCTATTGAAGGAAGTTTTTTTCAGATGAGGAGTTATCTGTTATTACGAAATATAAGGAGGTTAAAATTTTACATCGTCGTTTACGATTGTTCTCTTCGCTAATAGGGAAATTCTAACAGTATCGACTTAGGCTTTCTTCCTTTTTTATGACTCGTTTTACTTTCACGTAATTGATATGGTCATACCCATATTTATAAACATCTCATTGTGAACGGTTTCCATATTGACCTGGGTATCATATATAACGCAAGGAATGTTCAGTACCAACGCATTCATCATCTCATGCCTATTCGTTTAATAAAAAAAACTTGCACGTTTCAGCGAATTTATGATCTAATCTTATGTCTATGTAGGTGAAAGACATTTAAAGTGACCAGTTCTAAATCTATACCAGACGTTTAAACTGTATTCCAAAGATAGTTTTCATCCATAGTCATCCTACTCAGTGCTCTCGAAAATTTGTTGATCAGAGATTTGAACAGGATTTACATGGACAAATCTATTTTTAAAAGAATAACGGAGTAGGAATTGCAAAGCTTGTTCTACATGTAAGCTATCAGCAATTATTCACGCCGGTAATCAGACCATAAAAGATCAGAAATCTAGTATGTGGGGCCAAGGATATATTGAGTGAAAAGGTATAACCTTATATAAGATATTAAGGTATAAAAGGAATCACTTTTAACAAGTGTAACATAAGGCTCATTACTTGCATAAATCCTTTTATAAGTGTCCCACCATTCCCATCTGCGTATTGTTTCAACGCTACTATTTTTGTTAATTGTACGTGTTATTAGTATCACAATCACCGACCTACGACAAATTTTTTTGGATGACTTTAAACCTTTAAACCTACCTTTAAACAAAGAGATACAATTTCATGGGGAAGTTTTCCTCATTTCGGTAATCACTATAATCCACCTTCCACCGAAGATGTGATAAGTTTTTGCATGATATTTCGAGCAATTATATTATTGCGTTTACCATCCATAATCACGAAAAACCAACGAAAGTATCGATAAGTACGACAACAAGCCATTTTTCCAATAACACGATAACCGATTGATTCACATTAGGAACCGGAAGAAACAACCGCACGATTTGTATGACCTGCCAACCCTTAAGGAGAGACAGAGGGAGGAAAAAAGACCAATCACCTCACATCCATCCAAATGATTTCCTCCTTTCGGCTAAGCTGATTTCCGAGCTAATTCCATTAGCCCGCGCCTCTGCCTCGTACGAAACTGCTAAGGATTCCTTCACGGCGAAAAGTTCGATTTCGCGTTTGGCGGCTTTCTGATCTGTTAAGGGCCAAGAGGGTAGGAGCTCCTACGATAATTAATAATGTCAGAGGTCGCAAACGCCGAAAACTCGTCCGCTGGCAGAACGGGCAGACCACGCGAGGGTTCCTCGCAAAACAATTCTCGGTTGCCAAATGGCGGAATCTGCGGAACTGAAATAGACGAAACTGATGTGATTTATCGTCGAGCCGTATTCAACTGATAAAAATTGTGCAGAACTATAAAAGTTTCGAGGACCTGAAACACGACGGGTGATGTCGAGCAACCGAGTGAGAGAACTTATACAGAGATGTATTATACCCACTAAATATTAATAGATTCTATTATGAGGATATGGTAATGAAGAGGAAGAAAAATTACTAAAAAATTGTAAAATGGTTTCATAATCAACTAAAGTTACTTGAAAGTTTTTCCTACCTATACCTATTCCTACGCTCAATATATAATACCTACTCTCATGTCAATAGCTTTTGAAACAACTCAAATACGTGCATTAAACTTGAATATTGCAAAAATCAGTTGAATTGAAAAACGAAAATTCATACAAAAATCCGACTAAAGTTCAGAAGGTGCCTATGAGCTTTCGAAAATATGAAACTATTTAATGATTCCTTTAAAAATCGTTGAAATATGAGAATAAAAGTGCGACTATCGTAGATTTACGTGACATGTCGTGTCTCTCCCTACCGCAGTTTACTGAAATTCTGTAATATCATAATGTTGCTCTTATTATTAACAAAGGCAATCTATGGGCTTTCGAAAATATCAAACTATTTAATGATTCCTTTAAAAATCGTTGAAATATGAGAATAAAAGTACGACTATCGTAGATTTACGTGACATGTCGTGTCTCTCCCTACTGCAGTTTACTGAAATTCTGTAATATCATAATGTTGCTCTTATTATTAACAAAGGCAATCTATGGGCTTTCGAAAATATCAAACTATTTAATGATTCCTTTAAAAATCGTTGAAATATGAGATTAAAAGTGCGACTATCGTAGATTTACGTGACATGTCGTGTCTCTCCCTACTGCAGTTTACTGAAATTCTGTAATATCATAATGTTGCTCTTATTATTAACAAAGGCAATCTATGGGCTTTCGAAAATATCAAACTATTTAATGATTCCTTTAAAAATCGTTGAAATATGAGAATAAAAGTACGACTATCGTAGATTTACGTGACATGTCGTGTCTCTCCCTACTGCAGTTTACTGAAATTCTGTAATATCATAATGTTGCTCTTATTATTAACAAAGGCAATCTATGGGCTTTCGAAAATATCAAACTATTTAATGATTCCTTTAAAAATCGTTGAAATATGAGAATAAAAGTACGACTATCGTAGATTTACGTGACATGTCGTGTCTCTCCCTACTGCAGTTTACTGAAATTCTGTAATATCATAATGTTGCTCTTATTATTAACAAAGGCAATCTATGGGCTTTCGAAAATATCAAACTATTTAATGATTCCTTTAAAAATCGTTGAAATATGAGAATAAAAGTACGACTATCGTAGATTTACGTGACATGTCGTGTCTCTCCCTACTGCAGTTTACTGAAATTCTGTAATATCATAATGTTGCTCTTATTATTAACAAAGGCAATCTATGGGCTTTCGAAAATATCAAACTATTTAATGATTCCTTTAAAAATCGTTGAAATATGAGAATAAAAGTACGACTATCGTAGATTTACGTGACATGTCGTGTCTCTCCCTACTGCAGTTTACTGAAATTCTGTAATATCATAATGTTGCTCTTATTATTAACAAAGGCAATCTATGGGCTTTCGAAAATATCAAACTATTTAATGATTCCTTTAAAAATCGTTGAAATATGAGATTAAAAGTGCGACTATCGTAGATTTACGTGACATGTCGTGTCTCTCCCTACTGCAGTTTACTGAAATTCTGTAATATCATAATGTTGCTCTTATTATTAACAAAGGCAATCTATGGGCTTTCGAAAATATCAAACTATTTAATGATTCCTTTAAAAATCGTTGAAATATGAGATTAAAAGTGCGACTATCGTAGATTTACGTGACATGTCGTGTCTCTCCCTACTGCAGTTTACTGAAATTCTGTAATATCATAATGTTGCTCTTATTATTAACAAAGGCAATCTATGGGCTTTCGAAAATATCAAACTATTTAATGATTCCTTTAAAAATCGTTGAAATATGAGAATAAAAGTACGACTATCGTAGATTTACGTGACATGTCGTGTCTCTCCCTACTGCAGTTTACTGAAATTCTGTAATATCATAATGTTGCTCTTATTATTAACAAAGGCAATCTATGGGCTTTCGAAAATATCAAACTATTTAATGATTCCTTTAAAAATCGTTGAAATATGAGAATAAAAGTACGACTATCGTAGATTTACGTGACATGTCGTGTCTCTCCCTACTGCAGTTTACTAAAATTCTGTAATATCATAATGTTGCTTTTATTATTAACAAAGGCAATCTATGAACTTTCGAAAATATCAAACTATTTAATGATTCCTTTAAAAATCGTTGAAATATGAGAATAAAAGTGCGACTATCGTAGATTTACGTGACATGTTGAGTCTCTCCCTACTACAGTTTACTTAAATTCCGCAATATCATATTGCTCTTATTATGGGGAAACGCAATGTATGGGCTTCCTAAATTAGCTGCCTGTAAATACTAAGTAAAGTTTCTCTAATACACACGCGTTTTCGAGTCAATAGCGCTTCTGAAATCAGAGACATGCATGCATTAATCTTATTGACTGTCCAAATGTAGTTAGTCAGCTGAAACAGCTCAAAGGTACTTTTCCAACGTCTGCTTAGATGTGGCACAGGCTGTTGATACAGCTTGGCAAAAATGCCTAAACTATTACTGAAATATGTTATGCTTGTTAATGCGGCTACTTTGACCGTTTAGCCCAGATTATAGAGCAAAAATAGACGGAAAAACGACCATTTTTTGTATTTTTTATTGTTTAAAAAAACCGCAAAGGCTCAGATTTGTCTAGAATTTGGGTTTTTATCATCTTTGATTCATTTTAAACAGGGTTTTTTGGACCGTCTACTGTTAAATTTTATCTACCAAAACAGCTTGTTTTTGTTCTATAAACTGGGCTAGTTGGGAAAGATCATACGAAGCTAACAGACCAATCGCAAAGGTTACAGAGTGGATAAAATACCAAAGATGTATTAACTGGTATGAAGAAACTCGAAGTAATCCGTATTTCCAACGGCCTCTTGTTCCACTAAAATACACTTGCGGATCTCTCTTCAACGTCCCTAATTATTACAAGTCTCCTCTTATCGTTTACGTCAGAAAAACACGCATCCGACAGCATATGGAGTCGGTGATTTTTTCCGCAAAAGCGAGTTTGTCCCGTCAATACCAATGATTGAACTTAGTCAAGGCACGCCAACGAAGCGGAACAGACGAACGACGAATGAGCGACCCCATCGATCTCCTCAATCAATATTCACATCTGGCATTACTTCTTATTAACTAGCTTTTGCTACATTACGTAACTGTCACATCGCACCCATTCCGATGTTGCGTAACGCAGACTTCCCTATCCTTAATAACCTACTTACTAGCTGAGAGTACTTCTCGTGTTACCAGAGACCGGCATTCTAATGGACAATTAACGAAAATTAAAAAATTCCCCTACGTCCTACAAATACGGAGTGTAACCGCTCACCCGGCGAAGAATGCGGATTTAAAGTAACCCAACGAAACGGCATAGCCGGTCTGTATCTGCGCGAGATGAACAGCGCCCCGGAGCCAGTTAACGTAACTCCGGGGGATTTATATGTAGACGACCTTCAGATTTACACATCGCGGAAGAGAGACTAAATATAGTTTTATAAGCGGCTAACACGGATTGCATCCGTAGATCGATCATGAGGTGATCAAAGCAGTCATATAGCTTGTATAAAAGGAGAAGGAGGAAGGAGGAGGAGAAGGAATATTGGGACATTCACGTCGATTCCCACGGCGTTATATAACATAACCTGCCCCAAATAACCAACTCCATTAGCGCTTTATCTAAATAGTGTCGATGGAGGTACAATGTCTCTATTTTTGTCCTATCGCTACTACCGACGAGAGTATCCATCATTCACTTTATAGACGTAATTACAATAATTAAATCCACATATATTCTATTGACCGAATTACTAAATTTCATTATACGCCGCATATTGGATAATTAATGAATCACGTCGTTGAATTTTGAACGCGACAGCCGACTATAATCGGTTACATTAACGCTGGGATATTTCCTTAAGGTTCCTCGTTTCGACGAAGATGCTTATTAAATCAATTATTGCAATATTGACTTATCTGTGTATATTTGAGCACCAATATAAGATAGCGACGGATTTGCGTAACGTTAAACATTAAGAAATTGTACGCTCGGTACATCCCACTCGTAGAGCCCACCCATAAACGGTATATTATTGTACGTACGTTACTCAAGATTGAAAGGTAAGAAAAATTTTAATTTAATCATAAGTACGCGAGTCTTTTGCGAGCATCGATTTCAATGGATGTGACGATATTACAGATGAGACCGCTGTGATCTGATGAGGCGATTGTTACAGTCGATAAGGAAGAATTCTTGTGATCCTTCATTACAACGCTTTCGGTAAACAATTTTGTGTGTAACATTTACGTACCCATTTTTCATAAAACTATTGGCATGAGTTGTATTGCTTACAAATTTTGGTGGACCCCTCTTGGCAAACATTTCAGATGTTTTTGGATTAAACTTGACTCGTTTAAATTTTTTTACAGCGTTTTTTGGGAAAGATTCAAGAATGACGAAGTTAAGATAACAGTCAAAAATGACAAGTTATGACACATAAATTCACAGCTCCTTTAAGAAGTCTTAAAACAATTATAAATCCATTCATAAATATCGTCGACAAAAGAAAATTGCAACCGCATCATTGGAAAATTCTCGGAAATCCATCAGATTTTACCAATTTCATAGTAAATTTTTCTAGAAAACTACTATAATATATAAAATTAATTAATTCAATTAATTGTTGTATACAATTATAAACTTTCTATCAATCCTATTGTATGTATCGTAGTTTACGTCTAATTATATCCGACAATTATGACCGCTTATCTATGTTTCGCTTTGTTAAGTATGTTATCATCTGACAGATTTTTGTCTTGACAAAGTACGCAGTTGTCATTTGTTTCAGTTCTTAAGCTTAAAGTCCTTAAGAAAAGTGCGCTCTGTCAATCTGTCAAAGTGGTAGAAAGCAAAGTAATGTCAACTTTTTAAGTACTAATCAGAAAACCAATCCAATGTGACCAATTGTGACCATGACATCCACCCAGGGTGCTCCGAGGGGCGTTAGGCTAATTAATCAGTGAGAAATCTGTCAGAAGTCTAAGAACCTCTACATTAAACGGTTTCTGTTTCATTTAGTACATTTGAGCCTTAAGACCCATTTCCAGCAATTAGGAAATAAGTTGCAGTATGTCAAAGTTCAAAAACATTTCAATAGAGAACCTTTGGCAACCGCCAGAATTTGGAACAGCTGAGGAAGGCAGAAGGTTATAGAATCTGTTTTTAAATTTTATCCAACAGTTTTTCACTTATTTCACTATTTGGTACGATTAGACTGTTTGAAAGTCAATCATCAATTTCCCAAGATTTTTAAGTAGCTCTCCCCAGCTCACAGAATATGGTAAACCCAAAAAAATGTGATAAAAACTATAAGAACATTCGAGGCAACCTGAATAAAATTGTAAGGCTTCTCAGGGAATCTGGCAAATCTGAAAACTGAAAAATTTGAATAGTTTTTCACTTTATTTAGTACATTTCAGCAATCTCCATCAGACAGGAAATCCTGATTTCTGTTGATGCTCCAACATTTGTAGATAGTTTTTGACAATTTCTAGGATCTGGAAAACCTTCAGAGGAAGGTACAGTGCTTTTGAAAACTTCAAAATATTGAGTCAAAAAATCTGGATAGCTCGGTTTTTAAATTTTGCACAGTGATTTAAACGCAATTTTTCATAATTATGAGAACATTCAAGGCAACCTGAATAAATTATTAACAAACCGATAGGGTTCTTAGAAAATTTTAGGTGGTATCATAAACCTGAGAACTTGTTTGAACAGTTTCCCACATCAGCTGGTAAATTTAGGCCATAACACCAATTTTTATCAAACAGGAAGAAAATTAGAGGATTTTCAAATTGCTATTGAGCATGAGCTATTCAACATGAGGCCCAATGGCTCATTATATCAATGGTATTGGTATATACGACACAACCTGAGATCAAGAACATGAACTGTTGAACAAAAAAAAGATATTTTCTTTGATTATATACAGGTATTTTACTAAACATGCTTAGAAGCACAAATTGGAAGTCTTGTCCAACTATTTACTTCTTTGGGCAATTCATCATTATCTATCCTTATATAAGTGTAGACTTGATATTATATTGCGTTTATATGCTTCATAACAGAGTAGAGTATAGAAATTTTCTTCATGTCAATGATTACCATAAACAATTTCATTACCAGAAATTTTCATTTCACAAATATATTCCAGGTTAGGATCCTTAATGAAGGCTTTTTGAGCAACTAAATGTGTCATTTGCCATCAGCCCCTTTCCCCAAAAGTGTGTAGGGGTGGAGCAACAAATTTTATTTCCCCATAATAAATTAGCAATAAAATATGCACCAGGTGCGGTTACAGGCGTACGACACTGCTGTGCTAGCTTGACAGACTGTTATTTAAGGTCAGAAAATGTTGGTGATTTTTACTACCAAGAATTATATAGAATGGTGCCAAATTTGATTGATAAGTAGTGCATATGTGCACCTCCAATTCGGCTTTACACTACGAATACAGTGGGAATACTTTCATATTAAAATGCGTACAGCACGTAACAGCTCTCAAAAAAAGAGTAAGTAGAGTTAAAATATTGGGTGGTCCTGATAAAAGTAGAAAACGTGGCAGAGCTCGTAATGACCCCTTACAAAAGAGCGAATTGGTCGTCAAAAGTTAAAAATATCGTTAACAAGTGGGAGTAAACGCAAAACTGTTGTGTGAGTGTCGACATCGCGTGTCATACAGATACGTATCCGTAGAGACGAGTAAAATTCGAACAGAGTAGCGACTCACCTGTTTCCTCTTGATGACCGGCTCGACGACGACGACCGGCTGGGGCTGCTGCGGCGGCGGCGGCGGCGGCGGGAACGGCAGCCTCCCCTCGTACTGCTCCCTCATCTCGTCGAGTATCTTGACGAAGTGCTCGTGCTCGACGTGCTCCCTCGGCACGTGCACGTAGCTCCTCCAGTTCGCCGAGTCGAAGCCCCAGTGCACGGTCCTGTTCTCGAGGTCCCTGTGCACGTGGCAGACGAACTGCCTCGGCGAGAGGCCGCACTGGCAGTCGCCGCACTCGAAGCACTTCGCCTCCTTCGACGTGTACAGCTCGGGGAAGCAGAGGCCGCGCGCCCTCCCGAAGCACTCGTGGTACACGGGGATCGAGAGCCCGGCGCCGAGGCCGACACCCTTCGGCCTCGGCGCGTTCGTCTGGCACAGCAGCGCGCTGCACAGCCTCTCGGCGTCCGTCTTGGTGATGAGGCCGCAGCTCGGCGCGCCGCTCGGCAGGATGCCCTGGTTCTTCAGCACGTTCAGCTGCTCGGGCGTGCACCTCGAGCAGTAGATCTGCAGCTGGTCGCACTCCTGGTTGATCTGCTGGAGGCTGAAGTCGCGCAGCACCGAGTTGAGGACCTGCGGCAGGCAGAGGCGCCGCTCGCCGCCGACGACGAAGCACGAGATCGACTCGCCCTCGAGGCAGGTCTCGGTGCGCTCGCTGCACGACGTGTCCGGGGTCGTGAGGATCGGCAGCTGCTGGACGGGGAACGGCACCGCCGGCACGAACTCCTCCTCCTCCTTCGGGACCTCCGGCGACGACGGGGGCTCGCGCTTCGGCGCGACCAGCGACAGCCCGGGGCCCTGCAGGCTCTTCGTCGCGCTGTGCTGGTAGTTCTTCAGCACGCTCTTCAGGTGGGGCGTCACTTCCATCATATTGGTCGGGGGAAGAGGGGGCGACTTAAGACGACAAGGGTTCTATCGAGGGTAAGACGTGGGGGCGCCCGCCCCAGACGCGAGACATCGTACGCTTGTCTGTCTGTCTTTTATAAACACTCACTTCGCGACTTCCCGGATCGGTTAGGTACGTACTACGCGAGAACGGCACCAGCCCATCGCGACGGGTCCTCTTTCATCGCACTTTATCACCACCCTTCGGTCTTTTCTCACTCAACTCTGCCTTACTGTCTTTCTTATTTATTTATTCTCCTCTTAACGATTACAACTACGATCGAGACGAACTCACTATTCACACGCTCACACGACCACCGACACCTTCCCCACACGGCGCCTCGCATCTAACTGTGACCGGTAATAACAGTCTCTTCCTCTCTCTCTCTTTCTGTCCCGACGACGCCGCGACCGGTCCGCAGACTGTCGACGGGGCGCACGCGCGCCTCGCACGACCGACGGGAACGTTCCCGGTTAATTTCTGCACGAGGGGAAAATGAGACGAGCCCCGTATTATATCGTCCCGTATAGGCACCGAGTCCGTTCCGCCACGGGAGAGTCACACAGCCTCGGTCGCGTTCGGCCAACGTAACAAGGCGGCCATCATCGGCGCAGACGACGACAGAGACGCGGCCTGCAACGCCAAGTCTAGCCGGACCTACCGCCTCTCCCCGCCCCCGCCAGACGCACGGTGTTGAGATGTCACGTGATCGACCTTCCCGTCAAAATAGGCGTCGGGCGTTCTCTCTCTGTCTCTGTCTCTGTCTCTCTCTCTCTCTCTCTCTCTCTCTCTCTCTCTCTCGTAAAGTGTAGTACGTTCTTGTCGCGCGGACTATCGCACGTGCATGCAGTTCCAGGCTCAGCTCTCTTTCTTTCTCCCTTTCTCTCTCTCATACACACACACCATTTGAACCACCAGCCTACTTGGTTGTTCCAGGCTAAACAGCTCCCAAATCGACTGGGAACTGCTTTTGTTTTAAATGGATTTCAAATAATACCTATAATATAATTGGATCAGCGAATGTGGCAGGCGCATCACGTAGTTCTTCACATCTTCATCTGTACAAATCTACAGTTAAACGTCTCAGACGCTCAACCTGGCTTTCGTCAAGGGTTTAATACAACCACCTTACTGCTAAACATTACTGACTGTATAGTAAGAGAGAAATTCTCAAAAGTAAAATACCCTCTAGGAGGAGTTTAGAAAAAGACGTTTCAAATAAAAACTGTAGACATTTAACGTAGTACTTTAAAATTAACAAGAGCAAGCGCCTTTCGGGGAAGACTACTCAAGACAACAATTTAGAGGCAAACATGCAAGAACCGTTAAACCCACTTTTCAAATTTGGTATTGATCGTCAACGCTTATGGTGCCTACACAGGTAGTCACCCTCAATATAGGACCACTATAGGAACGCGACCCTTGGTTCTCTCAACCAGGAGATTACCACGTCCTCTCCCTCAATTCCTTCCAAACTCCCCATCATCCCATCCCACACCCAACACCATGTAGCCCGGCCAGCATGGTACATTATGGCTAAACTGCCATATAACAATGCTTGGCACATGACATTAAATCAGACAATAATTTGAAAGTGTTAAAATTAATCTTCGGGTCACTTACCCAAAGAAAGTTTTTTCTGTTTAAAAATGAGCGAGGGTAGTAGGAAAAAATTTTCTGGAGTCCAATACAAAAAATACGGAGTGGAAATAGAGGTGCAAAATGGTTTCTAAAACCGAGCTGATCGCTGAATCCTCATCCGTCAAAAGAAGAGCAGCTTGTTGAGCCAATGGTTATCGACGATCAGCAACCATTCACCTTTGAATCGCATATTTCACTCTATGCACAGCCTGAACTAATTAACCTGGTAAGTAAAGACAGAGAAAGTGCAGCATCGATTGGTGACATTAATATCGCTGATCCCTCTATATGGCCGAATCAATGAAATCATCATTTAATTCAATCAATCGTGACAAAGAGCGCTGTTCAAATCATGGAAAACTTTCCATGATTCCACAACTTCACACCTTGTTTGTTTCCTTGGATGGGGGTTCCTTCTGGTGAGAGAACTTTCCCATTGATGATACTCCTCATCTACTAATATAGTCAAATTACATTCCAAAAAAATTAAGATACCACTTCTCATTGAATTGAAAATAACCTATTACCTGGTTTCCAATTATCCCTTACATATTAATCGAGGATCACATTGGAAATGCTGGGTCTTTCTAACAGCTAGCCACTTCATCATCATATGCATTGTGAGTTGCGGGTATTACTCACGCCTCATCGAATTAAAGTGCAGTCAGTAGAGAAACAGATTGAAAAATATGGTGTTAATTTCGAATTAATTTGCAAAAACGTAATAATAATTGGTTATGAAAAACTTTGTATACTTTCCTTATAACCATTGCTGGGAATGAGTGGTCACATACACCGACGTTAATATCTGTTTCTGTCTCTTCTTCGATCATGTCTTAGGTTGCATGGGGGCCTACTTTATATCCTCCATAATGAACCATGCGGAAACCTGAAACAAGTTTTAGTTAGGCTGGGAAACAAAGTACCGGGTTTGAGGTGAGTGCATTATTAGAGGAATTTATAAAGATGGAGTAATTGTCCATTTCGACTCTTTGGAAAAAATAGTTTTTAATGGTATACACATGGTTCATGTAAATCATATTAAAACAATATAAAAACTTAATTAAAACGTTCACAAGAAAAACACATCTACTTGCTAATTTGGAAGAGGACGCTTCTATTAAGTTGTTACAGAAATAAAAATAAAAAAGCAATGTTTAAATACTCATAGAGTTGTTTATTAATAATACCTAATTAATATGTATATAATTATTTATAAAGTTATTAACATTTTATGTGTATTTACTAATTCAACTAATCTCAATAAAGTATGTACAAATTTGTTTAACTATTTCCCAATTCCCTAAAATTGACATATTCTTACATCTGTAACTAATATATACAGTACGCCCCGCATATTAGAGGTCAAACTTACTTTTAATGTGAAAAACAAAAAATAACAGTCGCAATCCTGTCTAATTGTTTTAAATAAGTAATAATTTAAAAGTGGGGAATATTAACAAATACTGTTATTTCTTACTTCAAATTTGATTGAATCCTTTAAAACATAAATGATACACAATCACAATTAGGTCAATAAGAAAATAAGGTAGTGCAGTTGGTTTAGAGATCTTGAGCAAAGCCAGCATATTTTGAACGACATTGGAATATTATCTAACCGAAGCATCGATATACAACAGAAACTTCAAAATTCGTGTGAGCTCCAAAGATCTTAAATTATTAATAAATTCTGAGGCAACGGTTTTATAAGATACATTTTAAAATTTTGGCCCCAGCGACACTTTAAACAATATATAAGTTAGTTGAACATTTATATAATTACATACAATCTTGTTAATCAACATTTTGCTATGCCTACAGAACATTTAAGAAACGTTTCTTTGCAACTTGCAGTAACTTTTTTGAATATTACTTTCTTGTAAGATTACACAATACAACTTTTCTTTCTACTCAAGTCTTCAATACAAAATTATTAAATATCAGTCGAGCAGACCTCATTAACTCTTGAAATTATAAAAATTCAGCTTAGAAATTATTTAGGGAATATTCGATGATAAATGTAGCCTGTGATATCAAACGATATAACAAAAGTAGTCATTAGATAAAATACATTTAAAAATTAAATACTTTGGCAGTCAAAAAAACAAAGGTACCTAGGTATGAAAGGTTAAACGTGGTTATCAATAGACTTCAAAGGCAAAGAAACGTATCTGTAAAACAATTTACACACTTTTTGATTACAAATGTTTTTATATTTACAAATTGTCCTAAGTTTATTGGCGATATAACACTTTTAGTTCCCACAATGTCGTTTCAACCTAACATAATCCCTGTCTTTGGCAAAATATGAATAATATGCGATAGTTTGATTTTTATTCCTCTGCTACAGAAAATTTTGATAGGTTACCTTTTTTTGCTTACTCAGTCTATAGTTATTTCTTGTTTTCTATACATCGTCTATATACAATTTAACAAAAAATAAATTATATCTTATACAAAATTTACATGTTTGTACATTAAAATTGTAAAATCAAAAACTAACAACAAACAAAATATAACAACAGACATAACACACTTTCATCTTTTTTAATAACACTCTGTAAAACACTGAACTGGCAGTTTCAGTTTTTAACTATTTAATTATTTTTGTTGATTTCCTTAAACTTTAAGACCTTCGGCGTATTTAAACACTTTAATTATAAAATGTCATTTCTAAATATTAACCTCTAAATATCACAATTTTCTGTTTGTACAGTTAAAAAAACCTCTTTCATTAAATATTACAAGTAAAAATATCTATGTACAACTAACCGTTACTTAAAAAAATATCATTTTGATGTCACGTCGTGCTCGAGTATTTTCTTTTATAATTCGTTTTTAAAGACACATACTGATGAAACTGTTTCACCACATTTAGTTCTTTCTATTACTTTGCTTTCATTTTAGACGGAAAATAATTTTGACATTCAGAGATTATGGGCCTGTCCTCGGAACAGTTGTGAGACACGAGTTCAGTGGTTTACAGGAGTGCTGTTGCGGTATGATATAATTGGACTAAGACTTGCATGTGGACTGGTAAGCAAGATAGACGGTCTTTTGTATTTGAATCGAGTGCTAGCCACGACAGAGCATTGTAACCCTCCAAGACGTACCTGAAAAATAAAAACCATTAATGTAGATATTACAGTTTAAAAATGGCTCAGCGAGAAGATTGGAAATCGTAGGTGTTTCGATGATACTCTTGTATTAAATATTTCGATCAAACACAAGAAACATGCTTGTGAAGTATTACGATTTGGATTTATGATCATAACAATTAAGCCTGGAGGACGGTTAAACAGTATCTCAATCACAGTAATTATAATTGCTTTGATTATATATTTCCTATTTATTTTTGTTTTGATTAATCATCTCTTTCTATTATCAGGTTATAATATTTTGTGACGTCTTCTCGGTATACTCCTATATAATTCAAGTGACTTGTTGTACTTCTCCCTTATGACATAAATACGTAAATAGCAGCTTCACTCTATTCAATATTAATCAGGTTAGCAAATAATTGTTTTTACCTTAACACATCAGTCGTGTACTGGGAGTCGAGCGGATGCGAAGTAACAGCTGAAGATTGTTGGAATAGATCGTCTGAACTCTGTTGGACGTTGGGGCTGTGCAAGTGAAGGGCGTTCTTCAAGAACGCGGGGCACACACCCTCGAGGTGGGGGCATGAGCCCCAGAACCATTTGGGCATCCGACCAGTGGGAGCAGTCGAAACCAAATAACCTAAAGCTAACGGTTGTTGTAATACTACGCCGACTTCTTCAGTTGGTTCGGCAATTTTCGAATTGATGCCGGCCATCATGGGCGTACCCTCTCGGCCGACGTTAACGCCGCTCGGGCTGCCGGTGCCGGACTCCTCCCTTCTGGGACTGCCGGTAGGGCTTTGTCCTCCGCCACCGATGTCCGTCCAGTTGAAGATGTCGTTGAAATCGTTCATCCCGTCTATTCCCTCGGGCATCTCGTCGTCGAACGGGCTGAAGAGTTCGTCTTCTCCAAGGTCTGGCGTGATGTGCTGTTCTTGGAAGGCTGTTTGGGAAGACTGAGTAGTCGCGCTCGTAGGGAATACAAGGATGTGCGTGCAGCTGACGTCTTGTGGCGTGGAGAGCTGGGAATTTACAGAAACCTGACTGAACCGTTCGTCAGGGGTGAACTGGTCGGGCATTAATCTCAATACGGAATCCGGTTCCAAACTAACTAAACAAGCGCTGAGAATGCAAGGTACCGAACTCGGGTACATCATGGAACACATATTACAGATCTCTTTGAGGTGTTTGGACGCCTTTAACAAATTCTTCCGACTTAACAACCAACTCCAGCCCTTTAACTCGCCGTGTCCTATCCTACCCAGCCGCCCGACAACCAACCTCCAGGGACGAACGCTTTGAGACATGACGCCCAAGATGAAATTCATCAATTTTTCCAAACCGACTCGCCTCGCGGACGCCTTTTTCCTCCTACTTCTGTTCGGAATGTCGATGTTGACAGAGATCGTTTCGAAGATTTCACCACGTTCGTCAGTCGCGACCGCCAATAACCAACTTTGGTCCTCGGATAGGCAATAACTCAGGTACAGGACGGAAGCTTGGTCTTGACTGCCTTTGCCGAACGCGTCTGCGGCTTCCACTTTGTTTCTCGTCGGTGCCAAGATGTAAGGCGGAGTGTAAAGCTTATAAGGGGCCCGATTTTTCTCCTAGGTGCGAAAAACAAAATGTAAAAGTTAATACTGACATAAATGATTGGTACTTTGAAAACTGGTACTTACATCTTTATTCTTGAGAAAGTGATCTGCCATAGCAGCGGTGCCGAATCCCGTGAGCGATTTGACGTTATTAGTGTGCACCAGCAGCCTCCTACACTGCGAGAAGATGTTGAATGACAGCGCTCGCATCTGATCACTGTGACGCATCCTATCTCTCGACTTATTCAACTCCACTATACTTTCTAAAGATATGATCTGAAACGAAGCAGAATAAAATCATTCAATTTAATTTTTTTGACAATGATACAACATTACTACAACGCGATTTAAACAAAATTTGGAATTGGTGTAACAGTCTGTTTGATTGTCGACATTTCTTCCCAGTACACTTAAGGTAAATTATTATTGCTTTATTAACTCCATATTTAACATAACGTAACATATACACAGTTTCTTTTGAAAACAATCCATCATGTTGATGTTCCTTCTTTCAATTTTATACATTTTTAGTTTTCGCTTGCTTCTTATGAACTGAGTTCTTTGCTTTTACTTATAGTACCCATTTTTCAACATTACACTAAATATATGAATTACTGACTCTCAATTAGTTTACATCTACTTAAATTCATGGTACAATGGAGATATCTTACTTGCACACTAATATTGTTCCGAATGTTCTCGGGGACAGCTGCCAAAATGGACTGGTAACATCTCAACAATGCAAGACATGCTAAACGTTGCAGCTCTAACTGATCTGAGCCGAGTGTGAATGGTTCTACCAGATAAACGATTACGGATGGCGCTTCTCGTTCATCGTCTTCATGTAGATTATCTGTCACGCTGCTTATAGGTGGAGCATCTTTGATGTTCTCAGTATCTAACGTAAATGAAAAAAAAAATCAAGAAATGTACATGTAGTAACGTCTTTATTATGAGTTTACGATTGAACGTGTAGAAATATTACCTTGATCGTTTTTAGGTGTTGGAGCTCTATCAGTGCTAGGACCAGATTGGCTACCCGAATTATCTGGGGTGCTTGGAGGTGGCATCGGACTTGGAGTTGGCTGTTCTGTATTCTCTTGTGGGGAATCCAATAAAGACTTATCCATTAAAACCTGTTGTAAAAGTGGTGCGAGGTGGTGCTTGCAAACCTGTAAATAAGAAAAATAAATAAAAAGTAATTCAACAGCAACTTCTATGTTTTACCCAAAATCCAACTTCGACGAAAATAACATTTCGAACCAAATTATTTTATTTATTTTTAGTCTACTCTATCATTACATTCCATACTGATATAAAGGAAAAATATTTGCTAACAAAGTAGTGATAAATACAATCAAGTTCTCTTGATATTAAGTTCCGGCGTGATGTGAAAATTCTTTTTATTCATACTATTTCTCATCGCATCAAATAGTGAACAACCGCTGCTCTAGGTAAGTTTCAAATTTTCCCAAATTAACAAGTTTATTTCTAAAATTATATTTACATTTAAGGGTTTGAAGGCTTTGATTTGTTTCAGATTATTTTACAAGATGCGAAGGATAACCATAAACTGTATTACATTATCATTTTTACCAATGGTGATTTCTTATTGTGATCACGAAATAGGTATAAAGACAGAAACTTTGGAATATGACGATAATCCTAGAGACATTTACGACGATTATAACATTCACCATGCAAGAATGAAAGATGTTCAAACACCTATCAACATAACAGTAACTTGTAACTCTGTTATCTTTCCATTAAGTGATACATTCGAAAGCGTTTCGAACTGCAAAGAATGTCCCGTTTACTTGAACATCGCTAATTCAACTATTTCAACTGTGCCGGCTTCAGCATTGGAAAAAATTTCTGGACTAAATCTTACCATCCTGAAGATGAATAACCTAGGAATTCAACAAATTGTGCCAGGCGCGTTTAATTTCGTTACTAAACTCCAGGAAATATATTTATCCAGAAACAAGTTAAAGCAAATAATACCAGGTACATTTTCCACTTCTGTCAACTTGACAATACTTGATCTGTCTTACAATGAGATTGAAAAATTAAACGAACACTTTTTAAGCGGAATACAAAATTTAAAACTATTAAACTTAAGTTCAAATATGTTGACCATATTTGAAGCTTCGCTTTCGAATTCATTTAAACTGATTCAAAACTTTGATGTAAGTTACAATAAGATAAGGTTTTTGGATTTTAATGGATTTGAAAGTATGAACGTATTAAATGTTTCCCACAATAAAATTGAAAAATTAGAGAATTGCTTTTCGAAAATTAAAATTTTAAATTTGTCAAATAACAGGTTAAATTCGTTGAAGAATGAAAATTGCTCCAGCAACAATTCTCTTACCACTGATTTAGATTTAAGTTGGAATAATATTTCTGTAGTTGATGCAGACATTTTCAAATCAATAACATCATTAAGAAGGTTGCAATTGCAATTTAATAATATTACGTCCATAAAAAATGATGTATTTTCATACCATACAAATATGACTTATTTAGATTTGTCTCATAATAAGATACAAGGGTTTCAGTACGGCTTCTTTGAAAGAATGGAATATTTAGCTGTCTTGAATATTTCATATAATAACCTAACAAATGTCGAAAATAATTTACATTCACTTTATTACTTAACTGAACTGAATATTGAACACAATCAGGTATCGTCTCTTGATATGCAACAACTTTCTTCCCAATTTCGTCGTCTAAGGGTGCTAAATATCGACAAAAATAATATTTCTTGTAAGGATTTGATCAAAATTTTTCATTACGCTACACATTACACTACATATTACGAAAAGTTTAGAATTCCATTTGGAGATACCAGGAACACTTCCAACATTCACGGAATAGCATGTTCAGAAATGGATTCTGACGTAACTGATACTAATGACTTAAATTCTTATCTGTTCAAAATTATTTCCTCAAAACTAAACGGGTCCGTTAATAATATTAATCAGCAAAATGCCATGTATGAATACTTCAATAATGATTTCAAATCCAGCAACTTCTACAAGTACTTGGAGAGCCTTCAAAAAGACGACTCTATTAAAATTTCTGAAAGTCAGGTGGCTGAATATTTTGATAAAGAATTTCAAAACAGCGCTCTATACAAACTTTTGGAAAATTTGAAAATGTCTGAGAACTCCACTGCTGAAATGAATAAAAGTATTTACAATTATTTCAACAGAGATTTTAAGAATAGCAGTTTCGTTAGATATTTGGAAAGCTTTCGTACAAATGCTCCCAAAGAATATTCCAACACCGACATATATAATTATTTCAACGCAGGGTTTCAGAACAGCAGTTTTTACAAGTATCTCGAAAGTTTTAAAAAATTTGAATTTCCGAGAAACCTTATCGGTAATTCAGATTACAGCACTGAAAAGTTAGTCAAAATGGATGGAAAAGATTACACAGGTTTACTCTCAGTTATGACTATGATTCTTTTGATTTTACTAGTGGCAAAAATGCTTGAATATTACTTTAAGTATAACAGTAAGAAAATTCAAAATCTTAATGAACAAGTAGAGCTCATACAATCTTAGATAACAATTAGTTGGAAATTATACTACCAATGTTGTTAAACAAACTGAAATGGCGATTGTTATATACCTTATTTACTTTTTCAATAAATATGTATATTTTTAATTATCAAACAATTATGTATAATGTATCAATAATAAACTTTTAAAAATAAATTAAAGTTAGTTTGTTTTTATATACACAGGAGAAAATATATCAAAATATACATACCTGAGCATACAATTTCAACATATCCGATGTTTCACCTTCTCCGAGGAAAGTAAACCATTCCTCTACAGGCTCGTGGCCGATTTTCGTCTTCGCCGTCTTTCCAACTCGTAAGATGCCATCCCTCAGTACTTTTGTAATAGGGCTATGCCTACCCAGCTTACACATTTCGTAGAAAGTTGATAATTCTTTAAAGAAAGCTCGCGTTCTAGGTAAGATTGCTTCATTATCAGGAGCGACAACGATATAGGCGACATCACGTGTGTATGAATAAGGTTCAAGTAGAAGAGTTTCCCAGTGTTGAAGAGCGTACGGTGATAATGAGAGCCAATCTTTATCATGCCCAACTATCACTGAAGGGATAGGTTGTGGCTCACAACGATCATCAGTACCTACAAGATTAATCTTAATTAATTTTGTTTCTTATTGGATTTATTTGATACAGCTAACTTTCTAGTACTTATCAAAGAAATTAAAATTTATAGGCAAGTTCTCTTACCTCTGCCAGCCAACCTATGAAACTGTCTCCAAGTAAGAGGTCCCTTGACTGCTGATGGAGCTTCCCAAAGCCTCGTTTGGCATTTCTTTTGGATAGCCTCTTGTAATAGTGGTTGTAAACTTCTCATGACTCGAACAATGTCTTGATTACATTGTGGCCCAGACGCTCTGAGAAATGGCCACCTATGTACTGCATACGAGTGAGATGTTTTTATATGTTTTATCTCTTCCATCTGTAAGAAGAATCCAGTTTAATTTACACTCGAAATGAGATGTTACATGCTAAATAATAGCAAAAGTGATAATATACATACTTTACATAATCCCATAGTATCGATCATATTCTTGCTTTGCTCCAGAGCAATGCTGGTAACTTCATTACTATCTGAATACTCCAATATGTGGACAGTGTTGTTGGGGAGATCAATTTTTGTTTTGAGATATCTTGCCGTTCGGCAAAGAGCATTTGCAGTGCTTGGAATAATTACTAGTTGTTCCCTTATTAGTTCAAGTAAACTATGCGAAATTATATCAATTTGTTCCTTTTCAATGCTTGAATCCAGCTTAACTGCATTATTGGCCATAAGGAAAGAAAGTAACGATTGTTTCTTCTTCTCGCCAGGATCTTCTGCGATGCCTGTAAAAAGCAAGTAAAGTTGATGAACAGATCAGAAACTGTTAAGAAAAATGGACAAGCAGAAAAAATACTTGCCAGTAATTTCCATTTCATCTTCATAAAATAATCCACTTCCATACGCCAATTTTCTATTGACGACAGCCGAGAAGCCACAACTGCACCTAATGGAATCTTCATCATTTACGTGATGGTCATCGTTCATCATACCATAAGGCGGAGGTTGGTACGGGCTACCTGGTTGAGCACTGGCATGTTGCTTGTCACTGGAAGAGTTCAGCAGATAAATGCCTGCATCTGCTCCTCTGATATTGCCGACAACTTTTCCTCCTGCATTGCAGACGCATAATGTACAGCTGTCAAAGTTATGATCTCTAAAGATATTGAAAGCAGTGTCGGTAAGTAAAATATTTAAAACCAAACTGGACGCCTCTGGCGTTCTTTGTAGATTTGGAGTTGGCACGCTGGCTTCAACAGAATTCAAATTTTTGTTCAGGTAGGAGCTTGTAGTAGAGTTGGCAGGGCTGGCCATTTCGTATGGTGGCGGGGGTGGCCTGAAGCTTCCATGCAGCGGACTTGGAGGAAATATATTTGAATTCTGGTGCGAGTTATTAGGCATCGAATTGGGTACTGCAGTTTGACTGCTGTTGTTGTTGGTGTTGTTGTTGTTTACTGGTTGGACTGACTGTTTTTCTGTATGCTGCAACCATGAAGGTTTGTAGGTGCAGTTACTAGGAAGTATTACAGGCGGAAGGTTTTGACTGGGAAGGCTCGTGAGCGGCGCATATTTGCTGCTACCCACCATCTTGCAGATGATCGGTGGCTTGAAGACATAACTCCAATCTTCTGCGGATTAAAAACTCGATTAAATACAGTATTCATAACATTCCAAATAAACATATACCTATATTCTCTTCTTGAGGGCTACCCATGTTAGGATATATGTCTTGTTTCACCCTAATTATGCTTAGGTCAGTGTATTCTGGGGCAGGTACATCCAATTGTCCACATGGCGATGCTATAGGATTGTGTTCGAGGCTAGGAGGCGTCGGAAACATTTTACTCAACTCTTCAGGCCTTAATATGCCTATCGTTGGACAACCATGGCCAGAAAGCCGCTTTTCTTCGTGATGGTTGACAGGAGTTGAACCAGGAGGAGTCTGAATTTGGATCTAAAGTTAATACAAACATATGATTTCTTAAGACTTATAGAAAAAATGTGTTTGAAAACTTAAACTACAGTTCGGTTATTTTACTAGTGAATGTAAGACAAGGTTTCAATACTCTTAAAAGTATCAATGGGAGTTTTATATAATTGTTGGTTATATCAAATACTACAGTTAAACCTTACCGCCTCGTCACTGCTGGTATAATCCGAATTGTCAAAAATTTGGTCCAAGTCCTTGTACGATGGCTGCAAACCTTCACTCGTGAATAAGTTCTCTGTCGTTATTTTCTTTACGTCCTTGTTCTCCTCTTTAACGACGGCTTGCCCACGTTTGAACCCATCCATATTGCAGTTGGAGCCACCTCCTTCCTCTTCGAATTCGTAAGGATCTCCCGGTCGTTTCACTCCGTGTGAGAGATTTGTCGTTATGGGAGTTTCACCCTCCAACTGAAGAAGAATTTAAAGAACAAGTTAACATACTTCAATTAAATTAACATTAAATTTTTACAAAAGAGTTCATCACTCGATTCAATTGGAGGCTGATGCAAATGGTCTGCCTAACAACCAAGTAAAGGATCATTTTATCTCACTATCCCAACAAAATTAGAGTTCTCTCCGATATTTCATTTTTCGTTACTGTAGTGATGTGTCTTTAGGTATTTTATCTCGACTCATTCAAAAGAAAATTTCAAATTTCTACCAAGACACTATTCTATGCCCGAACCTCTGCACCCGTGATAAATTGAGTCGAGTGATGGGACTCCTAAAGGAAATATTTGATTAAAACTTATACTTACGATTTGTTCATGTTCC
This sequence comes from Cryptocephalus primarius, assembly GCA_963576515.1. Classification (NCBI taxonomy): domain Eukaryota; kingdom Metazoa; phylum Arthropoda; class Insecta; order Coleoptera; family Chrysomelidae; genus Cryptocephalus; species Cryptocephalus primarius. Next base: position 12,087,074 of record OY754941.1, read on the forward strand.
TGTTTAATTTCCTGTTTTATTGTTACAGCTTTAATGTTAATGTTATCTGCGTTTTGATTGTTGCAAAATCCTTTGTCATACAAAGAATATATATCGACTTTTCCTATCCTATTCAACCGCAGGTTTTCCTTCCCGTCTGGTTTGAACTTCTTCACTGGGTGGTTCAGCCAGGCGTCCAATGTAGAATAGTCGTAAAGCATCTCCAATGTTTGCTCCTCCTCACCAAGCGCCACCTCATACTCCCTGCTAGTTAAAGTTGGTCTTTTCAAGATGGCTATGCTAGGGACGCTTGGCTGAGGCTCGTTCTTGACATCCACCGTCCCTCGCGGACTATTAGCATAACTCTCTATACTCTTCGGTGGTTGATCAGGCGTGTGTGTCTTATCGGCAGGGGATGGGTTAGTGGTAGGAGGATGAGGAGATAGAGTCGGCATCGTCTGATCTCCCGGAGGGACGGACGCTGGCTGGGAGTGGGGGTTCGGTAAGGGAGACGGGGCTACCGAAGGGGGAGACCCTACGGATGGTATTGCCATTGATTCCTGCGTCCTAGGATAGGACGGAGGACCACCTTGGGGAGTGTACGAGCCAGTGCACCTGAAAAGGAAATCAGATTTGGATCAATACTTATTAAACAGCCAAAAATGCCTGCAATGAGAAGACCTCAATATCAATTTAGTTACAGATAATATTCATCCGTGTCCATGTAGACAGCTTTAATGTCACAGTAATAATAAACATTATCTAGGTAATGTATTGGACCATACCATATATGTAACAAGAAAATTAGTCCAATAACGAATGTATAAATATGATCTCGCTACTACTCTATCACTTCTTTCCCACTTTCTTACTTGTTCTTTCCATCTTTCTCTTGGCCTTTTTTCTTATGGTTTCCAATTTGTTATGGTGACTCTTAATAGTAAATTCTTTTAAATACGAATCGATACCATTTGATTTTGATGACTATTTATTTCCTATTTAAAAATACATTAAGGATCTTCATTTATTTTTATTTCGCATTTTTTTGCCTTCGTAGGTTTCATTATTATATATTGCACACATAAATTGTATGATTCCTTCATTCTTTTCGTTTATGTTAATACCAAGTTTTATCCTTCACAACTTCGAATTCAAAATTTCATCATAATTTTTTTGTTATTTGGCATATTAAAAAATACAACATTCTATGTATATTTCTTTTGGTGATAAAGCAAAAAAGTTATTGAAAGAGTCCTTGCGAGACATCACAAATGATTTTTATAGGCAAAACACCTGTACCCTAAGCCCTTTATAGCTATATGGATGAAAAGGGTGGACCAAAATGTGATGTATGTATATTGATGAACAGAAAAATGATGTCCAGTCGCTGCTGACGTTTGAGTCTTGTCAAAACTTTAATCTTGACCATCTTAATATGTTTGACAAGCAGAAACTTGACCCATTCTGGTAATAATGAACCAAAACCATGTAGCATTTTAAAAAAATGTCAGTAAAAAGGCTTATCCCATAAAACGTATTAGTAAAATTTATGTATTTCTTGTTAAAGATTGATGAGTATGTCCTGTCAGCCCGTCACCCTTCCTTTTATATTCCAGGCAATTTTTAAGGGTCATCACATCAAATGAGGTTAGTAGAAACGAACATACCGATGACACACTTAAAATTTACCCAAAGTATAAAAACAATGAAGCGAGTGACCAACCTTTCAGATGTCAACGGTAAGGGAGAACGTCTATGGAAAGGTATACGGCCCCTTGCCAATTTGCTGGGCCTCGGGGAGGCCCCACTGCTCGTTGGCCATTTATTTGTACCGACTGGGCCTCCCAACAGCTTTCTACACCTAAAATTTTGGTAGTTTAGCACCCATGTTTTATCGAGAATTTCACTTTCCGCAAGTGTGAAACAGAAATAAACATAAACCACTGATAACTTGCTATTCACCTATATAACGTTGTTAATCAACGAAAAATTCATTTGTTATTGAATTTATTGATACATTTTCTAAAGAGAATAGTTTCTAAGATAATATAGCAAAGTATTTTATTTGCTTACTTTAAACAGGTACAAGTAGTTCTTCTTGTGGGTTCTACGAAATCCCAACTTCCGGTAAATTCCTTTTCTTGTTGTTGCCCACCCTGCCCCCCACCTAGGATGCACTCTTGCCAAGTCCGTTCCGGTAAGACAGTAGCAGCCGTCGCCTCTCTCGACATCGAGTTGAAATGTTCCACAGATACCTGGATATTGATGGTAATTAACGCTTCCATAATCGGTACATGAATGATAGAAACTTATTGTAACATAGTAAATATGTTTGTTAAATCGCCAAAGCAAAGAGAGAATAGATTCACTGCAATTTACAAAAGTTTAATCCTGGCAAGAATCATCGGCCAAAATATTTTCTGTATTTCAACAAAAGTAATTTTAATTGACAAATTATTTTGGGACGGTAGCCAAATGCCTGAAGATTCCAATTTAATCAATCATTTTTTGATCAGCATTAATTTTGGATTGATCTTTTTTTAGCCAATAGACCATTAGTGACATGTTAAAAAGTAAAAGACGACCAGAGGCGAACTAAAATAAACCAAACTCTTGAAGTATGTGTCCATCACTTGTAGAACTTAACATAGCATTTAATGTTGTTACTCACTGTGTAAGGTCCCTGTTGAGGCACACGGCTGTTGATTTGTACAGGACTAGGCGGCGGGGTGTTGACCAGTATGGGGCTCGCGCCCCTCTTCTCCGGCCTCTCGTTGTGGGGCAGCGGGTTGGAGGAAGGCGTCCCTCCATTCGTCACCAGATCGTTAGCATTATCGTCCAGGTCCGTCACGAGCACATAGCACGAGGGGTAGCGCATCTTCACGCCGCCGACTATCACCTCGACCACGCTGCTGTCCGTCAAGCTGCTCGTCTTGTCCAACGGATAAAACTGGCTCCAGTCCTCCAGCAGGCGCGTGGTCATCTCCGATGACTTGAAGCTCTGGCCAGTGAGAGTGCCCGCCAAGCCGAATGGGGCCAATATCACTGTGGAAATATAAAACGATGAAGTGGGATGTATATGGTGTTACGGTGTAAGAGAGTAAGTATAGTTGAAAGTCAATCGTGTCTTCATCTTCATCAATATGATCCCAGTACTGATAACTTCATAGCTTCATTGAGATGATTTGCATCTTGTCGAGGTATCCCTCAACATATCTAGCTATGTGTTGGGGCATCAAGACAACACAAAAAGTTGAGCAAGCACCAACGCTTTCAATACAATGGCATTTTATTCTCCCATATGATCCACACATAAGAGGTACTTAGGGAGCTAATACAAAAAGTACCAAATTTCATCTGAAATATGTCCTCACAACAGGTCATTTAGTTTATGAAGAATTTAATGTAATGGATTCGAAACTGGAATGAAACTAGGCGAGTGGAGGAATAAATACAAACCTAATCCCACTACCCACCTTTGAGTCCAGAAGTGGAAGCCTGCGCCTGCTGCATGTGTCGCTTGGTGAGCCTTCTGACCGGAGGGTGCTGCCTGACGTCGACGGAGGCGCACACGGTGCTCTCGCCGTGGACGAAAAAGGCGAATGAGAAGCTCAGGTGAGTGCTGCTGCTGTTCATCACGTTGGCGGACTCCCCGTTCTTCTTGTAGATGCTCTCGCTCGGCTGGACGAACCACTTGCCTAGTCGGATGAATTCTCGCGACAGGAGGCAACGTTCGATCAAGTTGTGCAGGGCCTTGAAGAGCAGCGAACGGCACTCGTACGATAGGCCGGATTCCCAGGAACCTTGCTCGCAATCTAAAAGAAACGTTACATTTTCAATTAAAAAGTAATCAATACGATAATATTTAAAGTAACTAAGAGATGTTATGAGAAACCACACACGCTTACTGAATGAATGTTATAATCTGACTTGTGAATTGTTGCAAATAGTTTCGTGGGTGGTCAATTCATGGGAAATCTGCAGTATGTAATTATGTGCAGATGGTTCTTAGTATTTGTTTTAGGGGAATAAAAACAATTTTACATGATTCCATAGTACAGTAGACTCCATACCACAGCCTACAACTAATGGCATCAATGGAATTAAGTTCAATAACTCCAATGACATTACTGACAATATTTTGGTCTTCATTTGTACCTTAATAACGACCTATAGTGGTATTTTAGAGATGACACAATAAGAACGAATATTCTGATAATGCTAGGAATCTCTACTTTACACCCTAATTGTTTATATCTTTTACAAACAAACTGCGATTAATGTGTACACACATGTTAATTTTTAATGGGTATCATTAACTTAATAGTTATCTGTAAAAAATATTAAACCAGTTTCGACTTGTAAAAAATTATATCGGACTCTTATCTACACGAAATCCACCGTTTAACGTTTAGTCAAAAATGTAAAAACATTTACTTATCAACATTAACCATCTAAACCAAAGCAATTCATGATAATCTTTAATATGTAAGAGTATTATCAGTGGCCTCTCCCTACCGTTAGATAAAGGTACTCCTGACCTTGTCCTCAAGCCATAGAAACAATTTTATCGGGACCCACTAATAATTGCAAAATTTTAACCAGCTTCCTCCTCCGATATCTTTATTATCTTATCACATCATAAATGCCAGATTTCTTTACGTAAGGTTATAAATAAAAAACAGAATAGTTACTTGTAAGTTGGAATAGATGTGTAGATTCATCAAATAAACATACTGATATATTTTCGGTTTGTATTTATTTTCATTATCTAGCCTACCAACACAAGTACCTACAATCTATGTACATATCTAGCTCGAACAAATGGTAGATTAAAATAATTGCGTGCTTAAAAAATATTTACCATAATAAAGTGAAATTGTTATGGTTAAAAAGTTTAAATGGTACGGTTGCGAATTTCGTGGCTCGATCATGTTTGTCAAAGAGCACAGTAGTCTAAATCAGTAACATGGTCCATGAGGCCACAGTTTGTCAGAAAATAAGTATCAACTATTGGGATTTGCTGGAAGACAATGATTTGATTATTAGAAGAAATAAGAAGCCCATTTCATGGTGCAATCACCTAATAATTTCGCACCCTATTATATTGCTAATTGCTCTCAGTAGTATAGCGATGGTGTAGTGTGGGAGTGTTCGCGTTCGCTTGTTCGCTTACCATGTTATTTCAAGGATGCGAATTGTGGTGGAGGTTCAAGGAATGGTGTTACGAACCTTCTAAAAGTTCGTATCTTCATAGGTGGTGTGGATAATGTGACTTAGCTATTAAGCCAGATTATCCATTTGTCTTCGCAAAAGGTATAGAGCGATAATTTCTGTAATGAATTACCAATAAAATATGGTCCTATAACCGATACGAACTTATGAAGTGGTCAATCTGGTTAAATAGACCTCATGAAATGTCTAATGTTTACTGACATGATGTGGAATGTTTACTGCAATGATAGCGACAATATTGCCCTAAGGATGAACTAATAAACTTCGAAACGTCGATTCAATAAGTAATATACTGTTATTTTTAAGGCCTCATTCCCAAGTGCAAAGTTCATTTTTTGAAACAGTGGTGCTCTCAGATTTAACACTGTACAAAATAATTTAAATGAAGATGTGAACGGAAATTCGATACTTGACCGAAAAGGTACTTGATGGTAAGCTAAATTCTTTCGGATCCCCCCCTTCTATGATGTGCCAACTGGCCTCGAAAGGAGAGTTGCTGACACGTTTATAATGTTTAAGAAATTGAATACCATGGGACCACTGATGTTAATTTCGAGTAAATCACGTTCACAAGTTTATTGAGTAACATAACGACAACTAATCTCTATATTACTGTTTTTACTTAGAAAATTTTAGTATAATAAAAATTAGTTTGATTTTGAACTTTTTAATGCCGCAACAAATATGTAATTCTCTCATTAATCGGTCCAAAAAGCCGCCTTTACTTCATCCTCGACACCCGTGGCTGTATCAATTCAGCAAGAGCTTTTACGATGTGTTTACTTAAGAGGCCCCTTACTTTTTTTGAAATGGATCTGTTCAGGCAAGGTTTCTCGCGTATTTCGTGTAATCGGATTTTTACTTCTTGCAAGTATTTTGTTGGCGACATTAGGCACATCTGGGCTAGGGCCATTAGTCCGCTTGTTAAAACGGACCTGTTGATCGTGCATCCCGAAAATCCGTAAAGTTACGCGCTTACTCGCTACATCGCGCAGTGTGTAATAAAAATGATTCATTACGTTTAATTCTAGAGGATAGTCGGCGTGGCCTTGAAAAGTTACGCTCAGAGAAAATATTCAGTTCAGTGGGTCACCGGCTTCAGAGCTGTCTGAAAACGACGACGGTTGGTGCCTTTCAGCCAAAAGACAATCTCGTAAACGCTCGAAATTAGCGATTGCATTCTCTCCTCCTTTCATAACATCATTAGGCTCTGAAATACACCATCACTTTCCATTGACATACATACTGAATCGATTAAATCGGTAACGGCGCCAAATTCACTTCGAATTATTATGTAGGCAAACACGATTGAACAAATACGACGTTATCACTCTTACTTTAAAGTGACAAAACAAACAAAAACGGACACGGTGATGTGGTCACTTTTTTGTTATAAACAATAAGTATCGGGTTACAATGATAATTACGTGCCAAGATTAAATATTTACCAATTTAACGGGACTTTAACGACAACATTTATTGGCTTCATTGTTCAATACCGGTTCCACACTATCAATATACTCGGCAACCGCGGTGATTTATTAGCGGAACTCGATAGCTTGAAATCAGAATAATCTGTGAAAATCACGCGCGTGAGAAAATACCGTTAAATGTATTCGATGAAGACGGTTGAGGTTTATTAGTTGGAAAGCCACTTTAGTAAAATATGTTTCTGATAAAAGAAAATTATTTTAAACAACAGTGAAGGCGCAAAAAGAGAGAATTGCTAAGGAAACAAACGAAAAATACGCCAGGGAAACGATGTGCTGTAATGAATGGATAGATTGATTATTGGTACAAGTAAACGAGGCAAAATCTAACCGAAGATGTTGCGTGCTGAGCTGGTTAATTTATACACCATTCACTTTTATCGGAACATTTTTAGAAACTATCGCCAATATGCACTTTCCACTACAATCAATCACACATCTATTTGTTTGACAATGAATCCACCAGTTAAGGGAGGCAACTACTTTGAGGGCCGATACCAACACCGAGTTACACCCTTAATCCATACAGAATCAGAGGTTACACGTCCTGCTCATGTTTGTTTAATTTTCGGAGGCGGGAGTGCATTTCTATCAGATTTGTAGTTGGTTAGCACTTTCGTGTGGTAACTAAGGGTGTAATTCAATGTTGGTAGGGGGTAGTAGCCCTCAAAATAGTTGTTTCGTTAATTCACAGAATCATTTTTAAAACCTTTGCCAGTTGGGCTTCCCCATGATAGAAGGGCACCGGAGGGCAACGTTGGGAAGAAATGACGGTAGTCCACGAAAGTTTCTATTTTTCTTTCAGACTTTTGGAAATTTAAGTGTGTAAAGCCAGAGGTGGTTGTAGGTGCGAGTTTTACTTTGGATTGCTAACTTTTTAGGGCCATGGAAGGTACATCTTACGTTTAAAACTTATTTCGTTTCCCTTACCTAAGACTTTTATTGGGGGTGTTAAAAGGATGACAATAAAATTTAATTATATTTATCTGGGAAGTTAAAGTCGATACCGTATATTTGTGAATAAATCTTTCGAGAATGTTGCTTATAAATATTTGATTAGTGGTTTTAAAGGACAAGAGATATAAAGTTTTCTCTGAAGAAGGTCCGGATATTATTGCATTGAGTTTCATAAAGGAGCTAAAGTTTTTTAAAGTAAGTGACTTGTAAATGTATACAGGGTGTTCTCTCAAAAAGTTTCACGCATTAAACATTCAATTCCAATGAGAGTAACTGTGGATCGCCGTCTCATTTCCACCAAAACCCCAACAATTACCCCAAAATAGCCCAATTTCCCCATTCGCTTGGAGCTCTTACTCGACCCATACTTTTGCGTATGCAAATCGAACTTTTGAGGCGATCAATTGAAAAATGCTTTGTTCAGACGTTGCCGGGCGGGTCTCCCTTCGACCCTTCGCCAGTTTTCTCAACTGCACACCGGGTACATTCGACCCCATAACAGAAATAAAGACGCCGATTAATTTGGGCACAAGGCGTCGAATAAACCCTCTCCATAAACGCGTACACGTCCCGTATACGCCCCATCGATTCGCATGTTCGGCGTGCCGTAGAGGATTCCAGAGGAGCGGGGCAAAGCCTACGAGGATGAGCAAACACACGTTCTGCGTATGTGGAGAGGGGTTCGATTGGCGTTACGTCGCGGGAAGCAGGATTGCCATGTTCAAAGGGAAAGTCAGGGAATCACTCGCAAAGTGCGTGAAATCCTCCAAACTTTCCTTTCAATGCCAAAATGTCCAATGCTGGTTAAAACGCCATTTGTTACTATCGCCACAGGATTCAATAATAATAATGGGTTCTTTCTAAAGGAATTCTTTTCTTATTCTTCTACTACTGCTTATCCATGAATGGATGTTCGCGATCACATGTGCCTACTCCTCTTTACTTCGCACGACCCATTCATCAGATCTCCTCTACTGTCCTTAGTCCTGTCTATTGTCTCACGTTTTGGAATCATGGCATCTTTCCTTCGATTACTAACTGCAGAAATTGATATCTTTCATTCCGTTTTTAGGAACTCCTCGTTTGTTTTTCTGATCCACATTTCGAAGACTTCAAGTCTATTCATGGTGTTTACTATTAGCGTCCAGCCCTCCATATCATACAGTAACACTGAGCACACGTAACGTTTTACAAATTTTGGGAATCTATTTTGTGTTAGGTTTGCGAGAAACCATCATGAACTTGTCTTCTTGATGTTGATATTAAGGCCCAACTTTTTGCTACTGTCCTCTATAGCATTAAGGAAGATCCTACAAGTCTTTCATGTTGTCTGCAATTAGGATGTTGTCGACCCACACTCCATTCACATCAATACCTAGACTGCGTTCTTCGAGCGCTTTCTGAATACAGAGTGTAGAGGAGAGGAGAGAGAACGTATCCAAGTGCTTGGTTCCAATAAAGGGTTTCTATGCAACGATTATCCTTCTGGTCTACATCCCAAAAGTGGGTAAATATGCCCCAAAAGTGGGTCAGATTTTGTTTCCTTGGTTGTCCCTGCTCGTTGTATAAGATAATAACAAGTAATTGTCTAGTTTTGAACTTTTCTGGTGTTACCTCAGCGTCCTCTGTGGACCCTTGAAAGAGAGTGTAATATGTGTGTACAAATCAGATTTCTTCGAACAATTGTATTTTAATTAACTTATTTTGCCTCGTAAAGATGCCGTGATCTGCTACACAATCAAGACAAACAATTCGGGTACTGAGCGAAAAGAGAAAAGAGTTGTTAAGCTTCATTGGTCGTACGTAGTTGCCCATTTAAAAATTTGTCAAGCGTGATGTAAGTAAAACACCCGACTACATTTAGAATATTTTTTCAGGCACACTTTTCGACAAATCAATTTAAAAACGCGGAGAGAAATTATAAGACTTTTTATTGGAACGTGCAGAGTTTAAATTTCGCGCCATTTCCTGGAGGCGGACAGTTGAGGTATTTTGCGTATCTCATCACATATTCTTTCAATTCTTCCGAGTTCCTAATGACCTTTTCAGGTCTCATTGACAATCCAACTTTTAAATTGTGAAAGTATAATCAAAGATATAAAGTGTATTATTTAACTTGCGAATAATTAGCCACTAGGTTATCAATTCAAACGACCACAGCACTTTCCTCCGGCTCATGCCAAACATCTTCGTGAGTAATAACCATCTTTATTCGCGCAGTATTACATTACCAATAGGATTATTAACATTTGTTCAATCTTCAGTAGGTACCTAACAACCACATATGAATATATTATATGAAATTTAAATATTGCTATTTCACTAATCACCTTTAATCAAGGACTGTGCTTGAATCGAAACAAAGCTAATGAGCTTGCACATACGCATTAATTCGATGCATTCCTATGGTTATCAATAAATAACGGTTGTGGGATAATCCGAGGAAGAAGGGGCATTTGCCGCAAAATATCAGCTTGTACACAAAAACATCTAATTAATATTTATATACCATCTAATTTTAAAGGTTTCTTGAAGGGTTTCCTTTACCTTTTGGTTAAGATTGCAATCCAGATCCATCCTATTGATGTCTTCGTGTAAACCTTCTCTACCGAAAAATGAAATGACTTCAGGGCAAACAGGCTTAGTGGCCATCGTCACCGAAGAGGTGTTGGAAAGTTATTCGCAAATCTCCAAACTACAAAATTCTTTTATGATTCTTACTTACTTAAACATTCTTAAGGACATTCCCATAAATCATTTCATTTTTCACAGATTTTTTTAAACGAAAAGTCGAGGTAAAATCAATCCGACGCCTTGTAAATTTAATTCGACTAGTTTTGTATACTTAAGAACCTTCAGGTGTCTAAAAATTACCCAAAAATTAAATTACAAAGCATTAAAAGAGTTCTTGTGGATTGTGGACTCTGCAAAATGTTTACTGTATGTCCTACTATCGAATGATTTAGCTTGAATGTTCAGAACCACCAAGTGATTACCACATTTGCACATTCTCCGTACTTCGTGGTAATGCGATTTCGCATTCATATTGTGTCTTCATGTAATTCTTAATTCAAAAAGTAGGTTTTCCCTCACATGTCCATGGAATGGTTCGATAAAAAACGCTGTTTATGCGCGTCGCGATTGTACTTATGTTAATAAATCGTAAAAATCTCGTCCGTGTGTAAATGAGCCACGCTTTAAATAAGTAGTCACACAAATAAGTTGAGCACAGTCGCTTTAGAATAAAAATAAACAGATAATATTTGTTTGCATCGTTTTACGGAAAACATGTTATTTACTTTAATTGACTGACAATTTGTGGTCAAAAATTCCCACAGGAATGGTTGAATGTTTGATCTCGTCCAATAAGAAATTCATTGAACATAGAAATGGGAAAAGGAGTGATCCGAGATTTTGATGCTACATCATTTGAAATCCCAAAGTGTCTCAAGGCAGAAAAGATGTAAAAAAATGCTAATAAATGTAATTGTTGAGAATAACTAAAAAAACAGCCTAATGAAATTATTGAAAAGGTATTACCGCTATGGCGGGAAAAAATAATTACTTTTCACAAGGATACAACAAGAAAAATAAATAATTATAAGGTGTTGAAGGGCACACATCTCTGGAACCGGGTGCGGATAATATGACTTAAAACCTTAATTCAGATTATCCCTTTTTCTCTCGCTAAGGGGTGAAGCAATAAAATCGCACTTAAAAGCTGAGCAAGTAAATGGCAAAAGATAGTCTAAACATTTTTTTGGGATTATTTCGGGAGATGAGTGCTGCGCTAGGGGTTGAAGGGGTGGTTAATGGTCTGTAATTAATGCTGGCTTATGGAGTAGATGACCTGGTGATTTTCAAAGGGTCAAAGGTGATTTTTTTTAATTCCAAACTGACGTTATCCCTTAAAATTTGGATCATAACTTTAGTTAAACATGTACTATAGCCTTGTGGTCCATACTGACAAGCCGTAAAATCACTGCCGAAGATAGTGTTTTAAATACTTGTAACTTCTGCACTACTGATTTATTTTCGGATGTCCAATACGAGTTCTAGGGGTGTCCTATTTTATTTTACACAAAAGGAATTTTTGGAATTTTCGTGCAATGTACCATTTTCGAGGTATTCCAGCTTGTTTTCCACATTTTTGAGAGCGAAGTGATGTTTTTAGGGCAAAAATATTTTAATACTGGATACCTTCGAAATAAAAAAAGAAAAAATAGTACACTTGACCATTAGTTAGATAAATAAAGAACTGATCATCTCAAATAGGCGATTTCCAACACACGTACTTACAAAATTATTTGAAAATTTGAAGTTTAAGTCAAGTCCATTATGACTGGTACCTAAAATGATCTGAATAATCGCTCCTCCAAGTTAGTAACATGAATTCAGAATCACCCTGTGTACACATTACAACATTTAAATTTTTTTTAGACGGACGAAAGGGTAAAAATGTAATACGTCTTAATAGTGATACCCGAAAGAAAAATCTGCATGATTCGATAGGAACATAATTTTTAAAATGTTGCTCAATGAAACAAAGTTGCGAGAGATCATCATTATTTTCACACCACAGAGCAAAACTCTCAATCTGGATATTTGATAACATTATGGATAAAATAAGAGAGATTTTACCTTTCCTATTTTGTCTATTTACTCGATGAAGGAAATAAACGAAAAAAATCGGATGTCCACAATTGAAAATACTGAAGAATGGGGAAAACAAAGGAAATGTGCATCGCCTCAACCCCCATGGTAGCACAGATGTACTAAATCAAGCAAACCACTGATCTCTACAACAACATAAACAAAACCACACATCGGCACGTTAATTGATAAGTTGTTTCCAGACTTTTTGATCATTGACTTTTGTACGACGGCCATGAGGATGATTGGTGTGTGTATGTGCGCGTTTACGAGGAGGGGGCGGCAGAAAGAGAGGCGGCAAAATCGAAAAGTGAGACGGCGCACAATTTGGCCGTTACCGTTACGTTAGTAGGTATGACATCGACCACATTATCGTCACATAGCCCGCATGCGATGCACGGATTCCACGCCGAATCTCGATCGTTGGTCGCGAAGCGATGCCGGTTATCTTATGAAGTCCCCAGAACGTCTCCCGGAAAAACTTTGGGCAGTACTGGACGCCGTGCTTATCAAATTTTAACTTTACCGTTACTAATCGTTTCACTAGAAACTTTTGGCTCTGGGGAATACAGGGAACGACTTTCTATCCAGATCTTCCAGAGGACCTCTTCGCGTCCAAAGAAATCGTAACAGACCTGCTTCTTGTTGGAGCAAAACCTCCCGAAATGAACAAAGTAGCACAACTTCTCATGACTTCATCTCAGCGAGAGTAGTAACAAGTAGCCCCCACTTTCGCTTTCTACTGGTTACCTCCTGTATTATATACCTCAGGTCCTATGCTATGTTGACTCTTTTGTATGTAGACTTCATACAAAAGTAACGCCTTCGGAAGCACAACTTTACTGTGTAGTTATGATATGAAACATGATGGGTAACCGATTGTTATGGTTGTTACATTTCAATCAAAAGATGCATACGAGGAAATTCTAGCTAGATTCCTTCATATATGCCTTTAAGAACTCCACGTTGCGGTGAGGCTTCTAACATGCTTTTTATTCCAATAGTCAAGCGGGTTTAAATGGGAACTTCTCGAGGGCCAATCTTCAGCGTCGATAAATTTGGGAAAAAAAGGGCTGAAACCTCAGCAAAAGTTCACCAAAAGATGCTGACGGACGTGGTTAAACCTCTCAATACGACATTATTTGAAAAGAAGCTTTGGGTATTCCAAAAGGAGTCCGCTCCGGGCACATGGCGAAAACAACGCAAAAATAGCTGAAGGGCAATGTTCCGGCATTTACTCGCGCTGAAAGCTGGTGTCTTTATTTTTTCCCAGCTCTTCTCGTTCCCAAGATATAAGATTCAATAAAGCACTCTACGTCCGAAGATCAATTAGAATTTCCAAAGGTTTTCCAAGTGGCCCAATTAATAAGCTGTATAACAAACGGTTACTTAGGTTCGCTAATCTTTCCTCAGCTATTCCTGAGGAAAATTTTATGTCGACCAACAAACTTTATATAGAAGAAGGGTTGCAAGGCAACCTACATAGACCAACATGCCTACAGGGCTGCAACATGGGCATGTTGCAAAGCATTTATAACATTTGTACTGTGTAATAAGACATCAATTGTTTTTAAGAGATCTCCTGTGTATATCTTCAGCGTCTGTGGTGCTACTAAATGCAAACGATAATCAAAATTTTGGAAAATTGCCGAAGTTTAACATTTTTCGTTTGCAGCACGATCCACCTTTCCGAGTTCATGTCAACTCCGATAGATCTGCTTAATAAATAACCCATTGCTACCGTTACTCGATTGAAAATGATTCGTTTTCGTTCTAGATCCGTTACAACAGTACCTGGTGCACGTTGACGTACTGCTCGAAGAGGAGAAAAAAGAAGGAATGAACGGAAAAGAACCTCGTGTGCTTGTTTGCCCGATGCAAATCTAATCCTTAGAGGTATGTGCTTGTTGCTTTCGCGAACAAAACCGGACCAACGTATATACCACTGCCGCATCACAGGTGCTATTTAGGTGATTGCCATGGTAACACGTCGGGGCGACGTTGTCGTGGCCTGGCCGCATGCCCAGAACGGCCCCCCTACGTACATATTCCCGAAAGGAATGGAAAATCGAGATGGGGAGAGAGCGCTCATCGGGGTTTTGACTTCGGTGAATTCGAACTAACATGTGGCCCTTAATCGATAATTCGCGTTCCGGTCCCTTTAAATCGTTGGACCGATCCAAAATTTTAGTCTGCCCGCCCCACCGACAATGGAAACGGTTTTATGAATGAGCAGTTTCGTGGGGTGGCCAGAACTGCATATCACTAACTCTAACGATTGAAATATTTATTTGTCATCATTGTGTAATTGATCACGTGACGCTCCTTTTATTGGTTTGTCGAAATTTTCAACAAGCAACATACTGTTTTGAAAACAATGACAATTATTGATACCTGCGCAGGTTATGGGTTTTAAAAACGATCTACATTAATCTCGCCAAAAAACAATACATACTATATCCAAAAATTGCGCCATATGATCGAAAATTGTTTGGATCGGTTGAATCTATGATGACGTCACATCTCAGTAAATATGTCTCTCGTTCACTGCAGTTCCTTTGTGGATTTTTCTTAACTTAAATGGTTACTTAAGTCAGATTTAGTATCCAGAAATGGCTCCTAACATAAACAAAACTTAATCTAAAATAATTCTAGTAATAAGATTTTTCTTACATTTAAAGAATATTTAAGAAATATCCAAAGAAGAAGGGTACCTCCGTTAAATATTTCTTCTAGTTTTACTTTTACGACGCTTCTGATGTTAAGGGATGAGGGAAACGCCGCTGTATGAACTGGACGATTTCGAATTTAAAAAACGCTGTAGGTTCACTAAGCAATCTGTTGTTATTGATATTCTCCCTTTAATTACAGAAGTGGAAGACCAACGAGGAACGCCCCTACCTCCTTTAGCACAAATTTTAATTGCTCTCAGCAATATTATTAGAGAATATGTACCATCATAAAGATATAAGTACGTGCTTTTACCGGGAATTTGGTACCTGATTGATAGATAATCTCTTAAAATGGAGTTGTCAGAAATTTAACACAAATATTTCTCAAAAAACTATTTCTTAGGATTATTAGGAGTCTCTTAATTATTAATTTAAGAGGAAGAGTACCACTTCTACATTATTGAGATTTGTGGACAGTATTGCATGAAAGGAATAGTGCTTACTTGGGAATAATTTTATCTCAAATATTTCTTAACTAAATAAATTTGACCTTAAAGTCGGATCTCTGAAAGCAAATGGTGCCTCACTTTTAAGTTAAGGAAAATCTTAACTCAGGTAAGAAAAATTTTAAAAATAATTGAATATAGTTTGTGAAGATCACCTCATATTGCTCGACAGAGGCTTTTGGAGATGTATTTAAATAGCACATTTTCATTCGTTATTTTTTGAACAAATACATAAAAAATTGAAAGTACCACTTTTTAGAGACTCGATAAACCTTATTAAATAATTCAAGATAGTTTCCAAGACCAGCCATAATGGTCAATTGCAATAAACTTTTATGAACTCAGCAATTTCTTCAATAGAGTTACAATTCATTTAAAAACAATCAAATTATACTTCGATAGAAAATTGACCCAATATCTGCAAATTTTCCGAGCCATACATGCTCTCATTTTCAGTTTACCCAACTTTCCAATTTTTGAAATTCAATCTTCGTGATACCATGAAAATCTATCAAGTAAAGCCCTACTACATTCATTTTCCCGATTTCCATAGCATCACACTTCTACCCCGGATTAACCCCCGATTCAAAAGCAGAAAAATTAATCGGCCGTTAACGTTTAACCGTCGACACTTCCTGGTCACGTGCTAATCGAATTTGACGTCTTTTCCGTAGACCAGAAGTGGAACTTCGGTGCGAGATTTTTGCGAGATTATCACGACGATTATCCTCTGCATCGGCCGGTTACTACGCGCTATATTTAACTACTAGTAATTTATAAATAGACGTCTTTAATGTAGCGTAAAATGTGAATCGCACCGAAAAATGTCAGAACGAAAATTGTGGGTGGAGTGCGTTGAAAATGGTCAGAGAATTCTGTTTTCAATGATCCGATGATAAATCACCATTGGAAATGAATGGGGAAATGAAATTTCCTCCTATTACTTTAACTTTATGTACGACGTAGAAAATGAAGTGGGAACATTTCTCTGCACTAAAGCCCAACAGGTTCAAGAGAAAACTGTTTGATATTCGAGTAGGTACAGAAAATTGATAAACACGTTAGTGATTAAAGCCATGACTATTACCAAGCCGACCTTGTCAAAATAAAATAAGCGCACTGAGAGCAACAATTACTCGCCAAGGTACACAAAGTCTGTATGCTAATTATCCCGACAGTTGCATCGAAAGTAGTGAAAAATGAAGTTTACATTAAAATTCAGCCATGAAGTCAACAGCAATTCTGGCTTTACGTTTAGAAGTGCAATGAAAATAGTCAATGAGAGACCTTGACATTCCAAAGAGCAACCTTACAGGTAGACGTGTTTTCAGCTGAAAACCGACTTGGCACGCCGAAAACGGAACAATGTTCTCTTTAAAAAATAATTACGGTCAAAAAATAGACAGAAGTCTATGACCCTGAAACAAAGCTCTCCCAGCGTCAAACAAGGCCAATGAAATGCGTCGAAATCGGTATAAATTCCGTCATTCACCATTCAAAGTGCTCACAATTGGGACCAGCTCTGTTAGGACGAACATCGTCTCGAAAAGTGGATGCGGCTAAGTAGCATGCACACATTCAACGTGAACAAGAACTGGGACGTGTCTGGAGGTTCGTACCTACCAGGAGTTCAACGGACCGCTTTGAATAAGTAACGACCAAGAGATCTGTAAGCATGAGACGAGTCCTTGTTCGTTTTGTTTCAGATTTGAGGTGTTCCTTTAGATCTCCGTCGCCCTCGGACTTCTTTCGCTTTGTCCTTTTAGTCTTGAGATTATGAAATCGTTTCAAACTGGGCATACGTTTCATTTCAGTGACGAATAGGAAGGGAGTTTTCTTAGATTCTTTGTTATATCTTGGCTCTGCCCTCCGCTTAGGTGATACAGGGTGTCTCAAAAGTAACTTTTATAAATCACGAGTGTGAGGTTAGTCACATCTACGGCTTAAAAATAAAAAATGCAAACACATATTACTAAAAATTGTATTATAGTTATGAATGGATCAAGGGGTAGCTCAATAAATACTACGTCCGCAAAATTCTCCCCTCTACCTTCAAGGGTGGCAAAAATGGAACCTAATGTGAACGATCTAGTCCTTTTATTAAATATAGTCACGATCTAAACTTTTCCTAAAAAAATTCATGAAAAATTAGAAAAGATTTGAAGTTCAATGACCAATTTGGCTGTTTTTGAGGTTAGATACAGGCCGCACTTGACATAATGAGATGAAGAGAACATGCTGAGCTAGTGAAACCCTCTTTAGTCATGCATTTTTTTAAACTACTCATATCAAACTTGTAATTAGGGGATTTTCTACGCCACATCGAAAATCTAAGGTTAGATTTCAACAATTCAAGTTGGCCGATCCAATATGGCGGACGATATTTCCTAAAATCGGTCGATTGGTGCGAATTTAGTGAGATGCGCTATTCTTTTTTTGAATTCATGGATGTGGACCTGGTATAAATCGAAAATGGAAAGTGGAACACCTTCAGAATTACCGAAGAAAAGGAACTGAAGTAACATTGCATAGTGCAGCTACCTAAGTGTCAGAAATGGCAGTCGTTTTTAATTTCGTTCCAGCAAAAAATTGTTGCGGACATTAAAATCACGCCATTTTATCCTCCACAGCTTCGTGAGTCCTAGTATAGTGCCATTATAACATGGCAAGTGGTTAACATTTCATTCATCAAGAAATGCTTCGGCTGATTTCCCTTTTGCACAATTTTGCAACATCCTGTGCATTAAGTAATAAATTGTAAAACGTTCAATGATTTCATTCAGTAAATAGCATTAGAAGGGTACTCACCATTCATATTAAGTTCTGGCGCGACGAGTTCGTTGAGGTCCGGCTCCTCGCCGTACCAGAAGATCCAGAGCTCCTTGGAGGCGGCGAGGCTGAGGGGGGGCGGCTGCGCCGGCGGAGGCGGCCCGAGATCGAACATGTCGGTGGCGCGAGGCGTCGAGACGCGCCGCCACACGCACAAAATGTCCGCGGCGAGGCAGCGCGCGTAGCTGCGCAGCACCGGGTCCTCGAGGGGCTCGCCGCCCGGCGGGTGGTGGGGTTGATGCTGGTGCTGCTGATGGTGGTGGTGGTGGTGGTGTTGCTGCTGGTGATGGTGGTGGTGGTGAGGATGGTGAGAAGCGCCCATGCCGGCGACAGATGCGTTGCCGCCTCCCCCGTTTCGGTCCGCCTCGCTCCATACTAGCTTACGCCATTTTATGCCCGAAAGTTCCGTCTGGAAAGAAGTAAGTACGAATCAGTGCATTTTGCCAAATTTTTGAAGAAAAATACCGCCAAGAATAAAGTTTCCCGAGAGTTTCTTTCTTGTTTCCCCTCCCAGATTCGCCGGAAACAAGAAATAATCAACTGACTAATTCATTGGGCTCTTGCACCAAAAACTTAGAAGAAAAATGTTAACCCACTTGACCTGTTACATTAAAAAAATTCGATTTAAGAATTATGCTATGCATATTATCTAATTTCCCTGGCCTACATAAGGTTTCTAGGCAGTTACAGCCAGTGTCCAATGTTTGAACTTCATTTGCTACGATTGAACCATAAAGCTCATTTCCATCCCACAAGAAGGACCTTCAAGTTCCAAAATACTTCATTCCACACTTTGTATATTCAGCAAATTTATTAACTCATTGTAATGATAGTAAAACATCACATTTCAGATTAAGATAAGAACAGTAATTCAAGGAGAAACGTGCCTCTCAGAATAAAGATTAACACAATTAAATACACACATTATGTTTCGTATTATCAGCTGATGTAAACAGGTTTACACTAACTTTCATATGTATTACAATATACGTCGTAAGAGTACCTCGATCAATATTTTAAACAGATTTCTAACTGAAACTCAAGTTTTCGTCGCGGTCATAAGTTAATCCTGTTGCCTAAACGATCGCAGTAACCAAACTAATAAAGGCAGTCGAGATTATAAACAGATTTCGGTTAAGAATAGAAAACAAACTCAGGAAGTTAGTCAGAAGTGCCACCATTGCACTCAACACAATTTAGGGATTAACATGTGTATTAATAGATGTGAAATAAAAGCAGACAAACAAGCACAATACGAAAGTATAAAATAATCGAATAGTTCTCAAAACGAGTGAGACATGAAGAAAACCTAAATGCGTAACCCATGAATATAATTGTGAAAGTAAAAATACAATAAGATATGTACACTAACCAATAGAATCGTTTAAAACAACAACTAAACGAAACACTACATCTGAAAATTCAAGCGAATCAGAGCGCAAAAAATACTTATAAGAAATTATTATTATAAATAGAACAGAATCGAAACTGATGCGGTTCAATGACCGATAATAGGTCAATGAAATTGAAATTTTAAAAGAACTTTTTTTAAACCGAAATGAATATGATAATTGTTGATTACTGATTCTACTTCTCGCTAGTAAATTAGCTGCTTGAACAAACTGTTATTGCTCGAATTTCTAATTAGGGCTTTTTACAATCTAAATCCTGAATGTCGTAAGTCATTAGTAGATGAAACCTTCGAACTTCGAAAACTCTAAAAGGGATTTTTCGATAAGTTTCATCATTAAATCTTTCAGTCGATCAGCATAGGATTTTGAATAAAATTTTATCAGAAGAATTTAATTAATCCATCCGAGTTGCATTTTCAAAATAATTCCTTTGACAATTCTCAAAGTATTCAGTTTCTACAATCGGCCAATAAAGATCGGTCAAAAATCGAAATGACTTATGCAAATGTTCTAAAGGCTGTTTGAGTAAGTAAGTACCATAAAAGATTTTAACTCCTCCGAACGGCCGCAGGAAGTGTGGGGATATGCCGATATCTTTTACGACTCATCTAGGGTGACATTGGCCAATAATCTTCTTTGATCTGAGATTGTCGTTTCATTTTTTGGTAGAGGTATAACACGTGCTGATGATTTGAAAATGAGCGCGCTCATTAAGTTTCCCGCCAATTTCCGATGACTTCAGAGTAAAAATGATTTCCAGGATTGGAACAGCCTGTGTCAAAGTTGACGCACTTCTGATGGTTTGGTCTGGTGGGAATAAAAGGGAAATCTATGGGAAAGGTTACTATTGCTTAAGAAATATGGGTGGAAGTAATGGGGTAAAGCGAAATATTATATACAGGAAAGGGGGGCGTGGGGAAGGACACCTTAGAAGCAAATCCTATTAACTAGTGGATCTCTACAGATGGAAAGAAATGCAGCACGAGGGAAACCAATAAATATTCTACTTAGCTGAGCCATTTTTGATTTCAATTTCTTTTATTTGTGTTGCTTGCGAAGGTAAACGAAGACCGACATATTCGTCTGGCACGATTCTCCAAAAGCGATCTACTTTTACTTTTTTGAAGCAAAGGCGTTCGTCTTAAATTTTTAACGTGAATTAGTTTCGATCGGTCCAATTCCTGAAACGCCCCTCCAGAGTAAAAGGCAGCCAACGGAATCATCCTCGCTGGGCGCAAAAAGAGAAAGTAAGTTTGCAAAAAATACCAACAATACGTGCTACCTGTTGTTCGCAGCGAATTTCATTATCAAACTGGATCGCACATACAAACAATAATAAAGATATATCGAGTGTGTCGTGTGTGTATGCGCGCCTGTAGATGTGTGGAAACATGCGTGTGTGTGAGTGCGCGGCGTCGTCGCTTCGAAAACCCAAAAGCAAGGTCGACGACGTACACACACACAACAGAAATACAGAAGTCTCCAAGCGAGATTAGAAAATACCGAACCGAGTACAGGCATGCGATCTAGATATCCACCGTAGAGAAACATATTCGAGAATGGAGACCGTTACGTACACGAACCGGCAACGGGGCTTCACACAGGACTCGCGTTCGTTAACACGGGCGACATGTTGTCGGATTAAGCTCGTTTTCATCCTGGATCCTACGAAAACGTACACCGGGCATTAAAAACGTTGCAATTCTATTATCCCCGGCAGAAACAGAGGAAAATGAAGATCAAAAGGTTGCATGTCACAACTTGCACTGAATTGGACACGTTGCAACAGCACCAATCACTACAGACAAAAATTGCAATTTCAAAGTTTCAACATACCGGAACCACCGCAAAGACTAAAGTACAGTTATGGTATTGGAAAAAGAACAGAAGAACAGAGTGTTCAAAGCTATTTATAAATGAAATGTGTTGCAACTGCACAGCTTCAACAAAAAGTTCCTGCAAGAGACGCTTAAGAATGTAGCGAATGCCACATCGCTTCCTGATGTTGCTACAAATATGCCCAATAAAAGCACATTTTACAATTATGGTGCGTCTATTCAGATTTCTTAGTTATGCTCCATTTCGAATAGTCAGTCTGCCCCCGAGCAATTTTATTATTTCGTATATGCCATACAAAGTATAAGTATTAAAACTCCCTACCCAAATTTGTACTCTTACAGATAGAAGTGCCAAATTCACACTTTATTCTTTTTCCTAAACGCTACGTTGCTTCAAAAAATCCGAAAAAAATCATGGAGGAGAGTTTTCTGGTCACAAACTGCCTTGAATTTTCTCAAATTTTTTGGAGCCTTCTGGAGAAATTGATAATATCTTCTAAACCTAAACTGCGGCCTAAAGACGCTTGAAGCACGTGCGACAATTTTATTGTTTTATTTTAATGTACTCAAAATTTACCCACACCAAGGCTAAAATTAAAAACCCTGCCATGCTGGTAATTCAGGATGTTTGGTGATAAAAAATGGAAATAATAATTTCTTGAATGATATCAGAGCTCTGTATCTACTGGGTCATCAAGAGGACAATAAATTTGGGTTAAGGAGTGTTTACAGATACACTTTGTAGGCATACACGAAATATCAAAATCGCTTTAATACCCGCAACACAAGTAAAATGTAACAATAGTTGGGAAAATCGCAGTGAAGACAGCGTTGTACAAATATACGCGATTCCACATGTTCGTTATTAATTAAGTGAATGCTATGAAAAGAAAATAGAAAGCAAGAACATTAAAAGCGATAAGCATCTACACATTGTCGAGACCGCTGTTACAGAGAACACAACTTTTCCGGCGAAATAATCTGGAAACTATTCGAATAAAGCAAGCTGGGATGCTTGTTGAATGTCTAAAAACTTTTTAATCAATCAACCTTACGCGGTTTTTAAAATTTGAAACACATACACACTAGCTTAGGTGTATATTTTTAAATTCGTGAAACATAACATCAAGTCTCTCAAGTACAACAGTTCATTAATCTTGTATGTTTAAGTGTTTCATAGTTTTGATAAACGCAATATTTCTTTCAATTGTAGGCAGATTTATTCCAAATAATATCGACTAATGGCAACTGTGCTGTGAAGTCATGTAATAATGCATGGGGCAATAGGTAGATTCTTGAATTAAAATCTGCAAATAACCGCAAGTTATATGAATTTTATTCCCAAAATGCATGCAGAACTCATTACAAACAGTGTAATACGTAAATTTTGTTGCTTCAACACTTACATCAATTTTTTGGATAAAAAGCACAATAGACTCGTGTTTTTTTTTACTTGTGCTCAACAATCAATTCAACAATAACAAATGCAGTGAGTCAAATGTATGATTATTTAATAAATGATGAGCACATCAATTATTATTCCTTAAAAGCTTAACGTATTATCACCAAAGTTTGGAGTCAAGAAAATTAGCATTATAAACTAGAAAATTTGCGCATAAAAATTATACACAATTGAGCTAAATTCATAATGAACCGTCTGAATTAAATGTCATCTGTATGACTGAGAGAACTAACCAGGAAAATATTCACAAACTATTTCACCCAATGAAACTTGTACAGGCAATTTCTATTTAATGAAGTAATTAAAATTTAACTATTTCATTTCTGAAAAATTACTCTAAAACCACTTGTAGCACAAGTAACCTTTAGCATTTTGTACTAAATACTGAAAGGTACAATTGCATTTTTATCAAAAGGATAGAAATAACGAGCAGAATTATACTCTAATAGCTTATCAGTAAAAGGTTAAGTTATTAATTAATTAATTTGATAAATAAAATGTATCCAGTTACTTTATCCTTGAACAAAGAGACTTATTTTAAAGGCGCTTGAAATATTGATTGTACGTCATCGGAAGTAGATAACATGTGAACCAAATATGCAGAGCACATTTCCAAGATGAGAATGAAGTGAATTAAAAGTGTGCTTGTTACTTCATCAATAAATAAAAAAGCTTCCATACTGAGGAAACACGATAAAGTTTTTTGAAACTACTTCTAATCAAGTCATGCATATTACTAAGTTCCTACGTTCTATTTGCAAGAAACTGTGTTCATACTGTGCGTAAACGAGGGCAAATTTAAAATTAAAATGGTTGTTCCTGGCAATAAGAAAAACCAAAGCATCTTTAAAAACCAACAATGAAAAATACATCGAATCCGAAATATGGTAACTAGAGAGAATTATTGAGGATAGATATAAATCTCCTCAGACCCTCCTTTCGAACGAACTATAAACAAATATATAGTGTCAATGATTCCTAAATAAGGAACAATCAAAAATGGCATTAACAAAAACAACTGCTATGCTGTGATCATGTGAATAGAAGAGGGACTAGATCTCAACCAAAAAGATTATGATGTATATATAGGAAAGGGAAAAAGAGGAAGCTCCATAGATCAGGCGGGAAAGAGAAATAACTAAAACTGTGTCCGAAAGAAGTGTGACAGAAAGACACCGGGAAGACAAATCAGAGACAGAGAGAAAAATGCATGGATGACTAGAAATATGCAGTATGCAACAATTACTTGCTGGAACAAACTTTATGATGTGGACATACACAATTCAATCACTTAATGAATTGGAATCTAAATGGTAATTGGGAAATCTGGAACACTAATTGCTAGTGAAAGTTATACTACATGTTCCCTTTTATGTATTATTCGCTTCAACCTCAAGTTATGCCAATGAAGAGGGGAACACTGATTGCTATATCAATAATCCTATTATGATTATTGTTTACATAATAATGTACTGTTTGTACTGTACAGGTTACCAGATGAAAATTGTAGTGTTGTTGTTTAATTTAAAAAAGGCTGTTGTTATTTATCACAAACAATATTATTCTTAAAACCCTGAGAATCTAGTTTTACTGATTATACAATGGATAAGTTGACGATAACATATACAAAACTGTACCCCTTCTTAGGCAATAAGGGCCAATGGTAGTATTTAAATAAATGTGTTTACAGGAGGGGATTTTGGTTTTGTTGCGGTCCTGTAGAACCCATATTCAATTAGTTTAAGGAAACTGTTCACAATTCATACTATTCACAATTTCATAATAATCTTTCTAAAAACAATAATCGAGAGTCGAGAACCATTATTACACACAACAGCGAAAGTTTTAGGCCCCGTATATATTAACCAATTGAACAATGTTTACTAGTTTTTGTTCCTATGGAAAAGTGCTAGCAACAACCTGCAAAAACAAGCAGACAAGTAGTTTCTCTTGTTAAAATGCCACAGCATGAGATATCCCAAAAGCATTGGATATAGTGGAAAGACCACATTCTGGGCGTCCCAGAGTTTCGATTGAAAAGAAGATTTTATTTCCTTCAGTATACCCGTAGAAATCGAAATGCTACAGCGCCGGCTCGAAGACATCACTTTCAAAGTAACTATCATTATCTTGTATCAACTTCTACAATACGATGAAGGCTTGAGAGTGCAAATTTACATGCTAAAAGATCTTTAAGGGTACTATTTATATTTGCATAGTACTAAGTTGCCTGTTTCAGATGGGCACAGGAGCTTAAGACAATGGCGATGGGCCTTATTATCAGACGAAACCAGGATTAGATTAGTGAGTGACGATTGTACGTAAAAGGACTGGAGACTAAATTTTTCCCATGGAATTATTCCATTCCAAGGGGGTGCAATAGTATTTTGGGGTGGGATAATGTTCAATCGACGATCCCAAATAATTCCCATACTAGAGAATATGGCAAGTAAAATTTACATTGAAAATGTACTCAGATCCATTATGAATTGGGTGAACGGTTTTTTATCGATGATAGTGCCAGGCATAACACTCAATTGGAATGGCCAGAGAATTCGCCTGATACGAATCCCATCGAAAACATGGGATTTCACATCCAGGGCGATTCACATTGGGATTAACCCACCCCTAAGTTTAGAACTTTGGAAGAGTTAACTGTAGCGGTTATAGAGAAGTGAAAGAATATTTAACGAGAGATCATAAGTAGTTTTACTGTTTCATTAACGCACAGATGTGCCGATACATTGGTACGAAGCAAGCAGGTTCTTATAAAGTTTAATTATTGTCTGTAAGTTTATTCATGGTGTATGGTATTTTTAAATTAACTTTACTAATCACAAAGTAAATTGAGTAAAGAACATGCTTTTCAAAGCCGATCACATTTGTGTCATTAATATAGTAATACACAGAAACGCTAGAGGGGTCGAAGATATTTGGTGTTGTGTGTATATGAGAAAGAGCATATCTGAGATTTGTATGGTGGTTTCGGTATAAATCTAATTAAAAGAAGTAGAATAGCACAAGAACATTGGGGTGAAAACATTCGTTTTTAAATCATATCAATAGTTACTAAATAACCAAGCATGCCACATACATCCCTCTCCTTTTATGCTATGGAAAAGGGGAAATAAATAAACCTGCCCACGGGGAGCTACTGAATCCGACTGAACTAGTTCCTTCACTTGATGGTTCCAATTTATAAATACCACAGGAGGCAACACAAACAAACTAGATTTAAGTTGTTACATTACATTATGGAAGTTACCTGTCAGCTAGAACAGTAAACGACTCGTTCCTCGATTTGTTTTGAAAGCGTTAACTGTAAGACTATTCGAAACGAACACCCATTACATACGTTTCGTAACCAACGGTGGAAGTTACCCAATCGTCACTTATTAAATAGAACGTTGCAATGGTAATAACTATTTTCGATAGTTCCGAACAATTATTTAACGGTTAAAACGAACGGTTTTCTGGAATTATCCGTAGCCCTCTCTTCGGTTATTGTTAAAAGTCCAGCAGACATTTGTGAGAGGAGGTACGACAACGTCGCGTCGATTGTGGAACACCCGCAATGTTGAGGAGAGTTTTCTTCGTTCCAGATGAAATGTTTAGAATGAAATTCGATGTTTGATCAGAGAGAGACACGAGCCGAGGCACGGACGTCAGATCAGATAAACTGGGAGGAGATGCAAGCGAGTCAAGCGACTCCTGTCAAGATCGAAATCTGAGAGAAACATCTAGAGAGGAGGGGGAGGTCGCAGGTGAAAGAAAAGCAGCTTTCGGGAAAGGTACGGGACCTGACACACTTCGGGGGGCGACGGAGAGGGTCGTACCCGTGCGGGAGCGCGTGTCCCAGACGGGGGAAGATCCCCCCGTCGGAGTCTCGAGGGGGTCGTACTCACCAGAGCAAAGAAATTCGTGTGGCAATCCTCTAAACTGGCTCCGTTGGTTTGAAAGTTCGGATGCGTCATATCTGCTCCATTATCAGAGGTGTTCTCTCACGATACACAAAAACTGAGCGGCGCGCCGTCCGCCCCAAGTCCGGGAGCTCCGCGTCCACGAGAAACCTCCTCGCCTTTCTATCGCGACCGCAAAATGGCGGAGAGACCACGAAACAACAAGGCGAACTAAAATCGGCTCGGTAGAAATGGTAGGATACCAAGACAGAATCCGACTGCCGCACTCATGCATCACACACGTCCCCTACGACTCGACAGAGCGGCGCGCACCGCCGACGTACGTCTCGGCTAAGTTCAGTCGAGCAACATGGCGGCGTTTCTTTGGCATGGCGCTTTCAAAACAGGCCGACTTGTTTCGACGAAAAACGTAATTAGTCCGTCGATTACAACTGCCCGGCCGCAATTCACGCACACCCCGAGCACCTCACGATCGGATGCACTATTCACCCGTGCGGTCCTCGCGCCCGGAGCCCAACATTTAACCGTCGAACGTTCCGCGGACACGAATTCACCTCACCGTTTTCCGTTTCAGGTCATCCCGAGGACGTACGCGACCAAGGCGGAGAAGAAGAAAGGCGTCGACAGGAAGGTAGGCCCGAAGATTGACTCCGCAGCCGAATCCCTCGCAGCGAAAGGGTGTGTACTTGTTCTTTTCTCACATATAAAGCTCGAACCCGAACTGCGTCTGTCTACCTATCGAGGGAAGCCATTGCTTTCGTCTTGGTAGCCGAAGGAACCGCGCGGGGGCGACACGAGCCGGAGTCAATAAATCTGATATTGCGCATACGTACCCGCTACCTACGTAGATATCTACTTCTCTTCCCTGCTTACCTTTTCCATCTCACTCTCTCTCGCTCTCTGTCGCACTGCGAGCGCGCGTAAATTTCGAATCGCCGCTTCTCAACGGTTTTACGCTCTCGAGGAAAAATTCCATTCAAAATTTCCACACGTCGGTTACGCTTTTTATCACCTACAACATGACTAGTTTTCCTCTGTTGCAGCTATTTTAGGAAATTACCTTGTATAATATTTACTCATCACACTTTATGGGCTTACCTCAATTTCATTACTCAAATAATAGGGCCCATTCTATTCTTTTAAATTCTCAAGGTGTCGACTGAAATACATTTAGGAATTATTATCTACAGTCGATCATGTAGTCATACATTTTCCCAAGTTGATTCATTACAGAGTACTTGTGTACAAAAAATAATTCCAACTAAAGCATATAATAATAATATACATTTTCTTGTGCTCAGGCAGTGTAAAATTTCCTCATAACAATAGTAGAGGACAATAAATGACAAAAGAAGGCAACAAAAAGAAAAGAATTTCAGCTAGAACACAATCAAAAGGTTAAATATCCTATACAGTGCTTTGCAACCTAAACCTTAACATTAATGAGCACAATAAATATATTCTTACACCCTAGGGTCCACGATGCATGCTCTGCTATCGAATAATTAATAGAACAAACATCAAAATAAAATTAACAATATTAAAAATGTATTGTATATGAAGTTTAATCCATTTTTATTAACCATTGATTTTCTGTTTTTAAAATCTCCCTGGTCTCCCTGGCCAATTGGTCTCCAGTGGATTCTATTACGTTTAGCTTAATCTGCTTACAATATTTCATCATTATTCCAGGTTTTTAAGACCGCAGAAGGAATATTTCCCTCATACCGACGTTCAGCAACAACTAGAAGCGATATTCAAAGATTTAATAGGAACAGCGGATAGGGAAACGAAACTGGTAGATCTCGGCCAAAGATTCAAATTATTCCAAGCTTGCGGGGACAAAACCGGCCATGAAATTCCAAATTCATTATTACATTCGATTCAAACTTTAGGCGATGTGATAAACTTCTATAAAACTCCCGTGGATGTTCGCACACCATTGGATAAGATGAAAAACATGGAGTTACCAGAGAATTTACATATACAGCACGAGTATCATAGATTTCACCCAGGTATGATCAACAATAGTTGCCAACCGTTGCTATTTTTATATCGATTAATTTTATAGATACAGATACACGGTTTGGTGGAGTGACAGCATTCCCGGGTCGTTCTACAATAGTTTCTGGTTTAAAATACAAGAACAAGTATGCAGGACATGTTCAGCCACCCGCCGAAGGAAAAGTTTAAACGTATTATTTAATGATCAAGTATTTTTTATGTAAAAACAGTAATTTCATAAATAAAAGCATGTAATAACATCTAGTAGATAGCATTAAATAATAGAAGTTGTATTCATACATATACATGTATGCAGTACTGGAGTGCTACGACTTTAAGATACCTCAGTTCTATCAAACCTTCTCTTTAAAGAAAATCCAATTTTCCTTCAATATACCTATATTACCAAATTTTAATATAGACCTTTTTTAAATGACCCAACGTTGATATTAATCTTAGTTCTTTAGCACTTAACAATACCTATCACCTGATATACATACGCAACATAAACTTTTTATTATAGATCAATATTTAAAGCTTTGGGTAGTGTTGTTCCACATTTACCTGGAAAATGATAACTGAAGAGATCGCTGGCAGGTTCCTCTTCGATATTGAATTCTGCCACAGGTACTCCCCTCTCTGCTGCGAGTGGAGCAAACATCGCAGCCGGATAAACAACTGAAGATGTTCCGATAACGAGACATAAATCACATGTTTCAATCAAGTTCTCTGGAAAAAACAGTAATACAATTTTTTACTTGTATTTACAGATATGATGATTTTGTTTTGACTTAAGTCAACTTAGTTAAATGTTAAGTTTTGAATTAACAATTGATCTTACTTGATTGCATCATCACGTTTGGATCCAAATTTTCCCCAAACCAGACGATGTAAGGCCTTACCAGTGTATTGCAATGTTTACATTTGGGAAGACTTTTCTTATCAATTATAGGCAGATCTTCATCTCTGGCATATGGATCTCTAGAAAGTACAGAAACTGGAATCAACCTTTGTATTGCCTTGCCAAGACCAGCATTAATCATTCCCCATCTAAATCCACAAGAAATGATGAAAAACACAAATATTACAGGTATGCTGAAATACATTACGGCTTATTTGCTGTTGTCAAGTTTGTATTAATTTAAATTTTAGGTATGGTTAACATTTAATAAAGATATCCATACAGTTATGACGCTCATAATGAAAACAACATGCATGTTTGCAGTACTGCCTGTGCACTTGCATGTATTTTTATTTCGATAGTAGGAATACCTCAAAGTGTGTGTATGAATGCCAGAAACCTGATTTTATTATTGTTTAGTGTAAGAAGGCTACACAAACAGCTGCCTAAACAAAACTGTATCATTACAGAACACGTTATTATAATTGCAATACTATGTAATATCATACCCTCTCTCTCGCAGTGCTTCACAAATAGGATCCTCATAATTATCTTCAATTTTTCTACAAGACTTATTCGTACAGATAACTCTATGCAGAGCTCCGTGCAGCTCAATGACGTTCTCAGATCCGGCCCTTCTATGTAATCCATCAACGTTCTGCGTGATAACACTTAGGGTCCTACCTTCACGCTTGCACAGCTTTTCGTATTCAGCCAACGCTCTATGAGCCTACAAAACTACAACATGACAGTCATTCATTTTCATGAGAATAACATTTTTACACTGTTGGGTTGAGCGTTGAAAGCGACAGTCCTCCGGTAGGCGTAGAACTCCCAAACCAAAGCCGGATTCGCCCGGAAAGCCTGCGGGGTGGCGAGGTCTGCAGATTTGTAGAGCCTCCACAGTCCGCCGGCTCCTCTGAACACGGGGATGCCGGATTCCGCGGATATACCAGCGCCGGTTAATGCCACGATGTTCTTCGATTTGTTTAAGACTTCTCGAAAGCCAGCGAAGTCGTTTAGTTTTCTTTTTGACATGCTTCTGAATGTAAGTCGTCTATGGCTAAAGCGAAACAATGTGGTACGTACCGTTGTTAAAATGGGCATGTCATTGTGTTTTAATTAATAATTTATTAAGACTTTAAATGTTTTTAATAACAGCTGACTTTGACGTCAAAATATAACCTGCAATAACTCAGAACCCTAACATAAGACAAGGACAACGTGTAAAGATATGTAACTTTAGACTGTCAATCACTTTATGACTTATAAGTGTTTTGTTTTGTGACTTCCCCAGTGCAATCATTGAATCATTAAGTATACAATCGAATTTTTTATTTCAGATAAGAATGTTTTTATTGCTTTAAGATTTAAACAGCACAATGGCCAATAAAATGGACGAATTAAAGCAGAGATTCCTGGGGCTTATTCATAAACAGGTAGGATAAGAGATTAATGATGACAAATATTTGTCCAGCAGTTATTTTTCTTGTGTATATTGAATTTATCTATTGTATCATTTCAGCCTGCGAAGATTCCTTCTATGGGTTTTAACGATGCAAACTACCATTTTCCACAAATTCCCACTTTGTCCATCAATAGTAAAACCGTGACTGATGTTGATCGACCTGCCGATCAGGACATACTAGAGAGTATTGAAGCTGCTTACTTCTCCACCAATGAAAATTTTGATATATGCAGATTTGAATTAGGAGTAAGAGTCCCATTTATTTTATCAACATCACCAAGTTAGTTTCATCATAAAATGCAAATACAATTCAATGATAAGGAAGTGGTAAATAATATGATTACTGTAGCCACACAGATTTGATTTTAAATACTGTGTTCAATCATTTAATCTATCTATTAATTTCATTCATTTTTAAGTGAAATATTTTTATTTGTAGAAGCTCCCAGCAGTTTTAGATTGTGATCAGATCCAAAGAGATTTTAAGAATTTAAAACAACAACATCAAGTCGTTTCAAAGAAAGTCCTACAACTGATATTAGAACATCAGAATGGATGCAATGAGGAATTTAAAAAGATTCAAGAAATATTGGAACAAGTAAGAGACATACTGGAGTTGTGCAGGAAAAGCCGAAGAGAATTGAAGATGGGAGGTAATCAGTTCAGTGCAAGTCTCGGGATTTTAGCTAATTATAGGAAAAGGAAGATAGCCCAAAATTTGTTGAATAATCTGAAGATGATTAAGAATCTGGTAAGACATGTTTAATCAACATTCACATTAGCTTTAAAAATTTAGTTTGCCAAAACTCTTAGTTAATTGTTGAAATTGTACCTTACTGGGATCTTTTCATTGCTGAAACATATCCAATAAAAGTCTTTACCGTTGTAACGTCATGTTAAGTTGATTGCATATTTCAGCACAGTTTTGAACAAAGATGTCAGCAATTGTTAAACGAGGAAGATTTTGCGGGTGCTATTATCGAGTTAAAAAAGTGTCAAAAAATAGCAACAAAATACAGGCATTTCAGTTGCGTTGCTGCTTTGACATACAAACTCCAGGAGTCATTAGAGAACATTGATTCACAACTAGATCGAATATTAGCACAGGTCAGAAAATATTTTTCAGAATTCGTTCAGGTACTTCAGGTTCTCATGTTTTAGATGTGTTTTGACTTTGACCGGGAACGTTATGCAAAGTTACAAGCTGCCTATAATTTGTTGGATAAATCTCAGATAACAATGATAGATAATCTACATGTGCACTTTATAACAGCCATATACAATTCTTCGTTTAATGTCCTACACTCTTACATCACTTCTAGTGATGTCTTGGATTCAACAGAAAACAGCGGAAAAAACCCTTACAAAACTTTATGTCAAGTAAGGTCCCACAATACGTAAATTGTTATTACTTTCTAATAATTTCCTTGCAGTCAGTTCCTCAAGATGTTTTTATTCCATGCCTAGTTCATCTCTGCAAAGAACTTTTCAAGATTGTACTAAGCTATCATCAGTTGCTCAGATGGCATCAGAACATTGAGTCTGATGCAGACTCTGACAACACTAACATGGAAAACAGCCTAAGCAAACAAAAGTTAGACCACAGCTTGATAAAAATTTGGGATGATGTGCAACGTAAAGTTTCCAGTTTATTATTAAATGCTGATTTAGTGAACTATAAATTCGACCAGTTTGTTCAGGTTTTACGTTTAGTACACAAGTATGAAAATAATAATGTAAGTGACACTGTGTTAATGATAATTTTTGTTTAGGTTAATATTGGTGGGCGAGGAGTTTTGCAACAGTAAATCGGATGATTTACAAGAATCGATAAGGAAGCAGAGTATCAATTATTTCAAGAACTACCACATGCAAAGGCTGGAAGAGTTGAAAATATTTTTGGAAAACGAAATGTGGGAAATCTGCCCGGTGAAGGTCTCGTTCGATATTCTGCAATTGCAGGTAGGTTCTTTTAAGGCTAATTATAGACCCTTAGTGGGGTGCGCTACACTAAAAAGCTTTCTAGATCAATTATTGTGGGAATCCATTTGCATTTTACATTACGAACTTGTATTTGTCCAAGTCGTTCTTCTTTGTAATTATTTTCTTTGTTAATTATATCTTTCTACATAAAGAAAATACATAAATGCACTTGGACAGTTGGGCAGAGCAAATAAAATAACAAGGGTATATAGAGGATTGAATGTGGAGTATATTGGATATAGGATCAGACCACTCTTTGGTGGTAGTAAAAATAGAAGTGTATAAAGACTGGAAAATAATTAGAAAGCCAACAAGTCTGAATAAAGAAGTCTGGTATTTTAATTTTTTTGACAGTTCTTTTGCGTGATTTACATACCAGCGGTTAGCCACTTCAATTTTGCCTCTACTTTCATGACTTTTAACAATTTTTTTATCCTTCTTCTTTTCCATTTTTTACGCTACTTTGGTTGATGTATCCCCTATATGTTTCCAATCTTCTTCACTGTTTAATTTCTCTCCTTTAATATGGTAAATCTCCTAGGAATTCAAAAGTATCCGAAATTCACTGAAGGCTTTCAAGCTCAATCCCCAGCTGAGCCCAACTCAGCCTAGCTACTCAACCAATTCTACTGAGTGCTCTTCTAATCATTCCCAAGACGGTAGCAGTATGATAATGGGAAACTATTTTGTAAAATACGCCAACCATGGAACACCCTTCGATAGCGGCTTTGATGAAAGTGTCATAGATGAAGATATTTTGGCATACGAGAATGATGCTTCCGGTTACTTTTCTGATGACAGTGAGGAAGAATCAGAGGAGCTCCGGAAGGATTACGTTGATGAGTATGGGGATGAGGCTGGTCAAAATAGGTAAGCTTTGTTGATGTTTCCAAGACAAGTGTGGAAAAGATTGGTATTTTTCAGGCATGTCAACAACAAAGACAAGAAAGAAAAACATTTTCACAAATCCCCTATTTTAACTAATACGACTTTGTCTATATTGCGGCAAATGGGTAAATACATTCAAATGTCGAGGCTTCTAAAACCGATCGCATACCAAATCATTTCTTGTATGAACCAATTATTTGATTATTATTTATATTCAGTACACGTGTTTTTCACTAGTGACTTGGTAAGTTGTTTTATTTTGCTATTAACAAATGCATCAAATTCATGCTTTGATTTTTAGACAGTATCGAGTAACAGCCTATATTCACCGGAGCTGAACGCTACCCTTAAGAAAATTTCTGATAATTTAGTTGTGTCCAATTCTCAAGAGTCTGAAATCAACGCTCAAGAGGGGACAATAGTCAAACCAATGCTCTCTCATATGGTAGATCTGACAAAACCGGAGAATCTCCATGGCCTTATGGAAAGAATCGTTGCTGTGGAAAGTTTAGTTTTCTTGGCCAAGCAGTATCGACTGCTCCAAGATTACCTAGAATACCTCGTGCCTCCTACAAATAAAATTATGCTCCAACAATTTTTTACACAGGTAAGGACAAGATTTATTTATAAGAAACAGGTTCATAATAATACATTCGTAGATTATTAAAAAATATAATTCTTAACAATTTTGATAGTTCTCAAAATGTAAAAAACAATTGCAGTCAAAAATATTTAATTTTCATTTAATTTCACAGCTGTTAGGATATATCCACCTGAAGTCATATTTACTTCTGGGTGGGTTCTCTCAGGCAGTATCTGGTAATTTCTCATGAAGTTACTGAATAACTGTATATAAACGATGTCTGTGCGGCTCTTCAAGTAAACATACATGTCTTGAAGAGGTTCTCTTAGCAGACTAAAGACTACAACATTTCTATTTCCGTTTAAGAAGGGGAGTAGTGCTTCTGCTATATTAACTGGGTGTTCTTTAGCGGTGATTATTAGAGAATCTACTTTATTCACTAGGATTTGACAAGCTTTCTCGTTTTCTTTCTCCCATGTTTTCTTCTGCATCGGTTCATCCAGCTTGGCTTTCTTTGCAGACGGTCCACCTTCTGTCACTTCAGATTCATCAATATTCTCGAGCTTGGCAGCGTAACTTGTTGGATCCTGATAGAAAGTTCTTAATACTGAGTATATGTTTACGTTTATGCATCTTTGAAATTGCTCTGGAGGAAATTGCATTGCAATGAAGGCATTTTTTTGGCATTCGTTTCCTGGATGCATGTGGATTAGGTGTCCCAGTGTGTTGGCTCCGATAGCATTGGTTATTGCCGCCGGCATTAAACCTGATGTGCCACTGTCGTAGAGTAGATGGTTTCCTGTAATGAAATTATGTTATTTCTGTTCAAAATAAGTAATAGGTACTTCAAACCTTCTTGATGGATATTGGCGTAACATAAAATTTGTGATAAATCATCAATCCTCATCCCTAAGGTTTTTGAAGGTTCCTGCCTATAGAACATTTGAGCTAGTATTCTAATGGTAGGTTTTTGGATTTGAACGTATTCAAAGTACTTTTTCTCTTTCTTTTTAATGTATTTTTCTTGACTATATCCAGTTTTCATGTTGAACGTTTTTGAATTAGTTATCAATTGTTCCACTATCGTATTTGAGCTGAATTCTTCCTGTTTCAACTTATCAATATCATCCCTTGTTAAGTTTTGGGAGTCTGCGTTATTTGGAATGTGCCGATTGTCTATGCCTGACGTTTCTTTATTTAACAAATCGCTCGGTGCGTTCACCTCAACGACCTTTTCCAGGAGGTAAAATTTCTTATTATTAGCCACCGTTTTCATCTGAAAAGTATCAAAGTATTTCTCACCGATCACATTGTCCATCTCTATGGTGAACGAACCCAAAATTAACTTGCTGTGTTTCTTCACTTTGTGTAGTTTTGTGTATCCTTGCCTTTCGACTACCACATAATCGCCTAGTTTAATAGTGTTTTCGTTGTCTGTGCAATCCATTTTCTTAATAGGAGTTATAAATTGGGAACAGGTTAAAGAAATAACCTATATTGTGTTAGGTTAGAAACTGAAATCACAGGACGAGTATTCGAAGTCCTCGTAACAACAGTTGTTGAATACTAAGTTGCCTGTATGTATGGTTTAAATTTTCAATATATTTATGAATAACTAGCTCTTGTAGTATTTTGTAGTGTGAGCTTTATTTCTAAAAATGACACAAGATTTTAACAAGCTACTTGCTAAACATTTGCTAATGGCCAGATTCTTTACTCACACTCAGCATGATAATGTTTTTCAGAATATCGCTAGTGCACCAAGCTTAAGATATCCCTGTTACATGGCCGTTATAGCACAAGCATTTGATCTAAGACAAATTCTATTATCCATGACTAAAATTAACTGGGAAGTTAAAGATGTGATGTCTCAGCATAATTCGTACATAGATATGATCTTAAGGGTAGGTTTTATTTTATTTCATAATGTCTTAATGGCATTTAGATTCTACTTTTAGGAAGTTCAGATCTTTACCTTGCGTCTGGAAGAAGTTTCTGCAAAAGTGCCCATGCCATCCGAGGTATATGCGAATTTGTGGGAGAATATAGCCCATATCATTACTCATACGCTAGTACAGGGGTAATCATTAAACTATTCTATTTTTCTTGAAACTTATGATTGTAATTGTAGATTTTCTGAAGCAAAAAAGTGTTCAAACGGTGGTAGAGCCTTAATGCAGTTAGATTTCACACAATTCTTGTCGAAATTCGAAAAAATCTCGTCTTTAAGACCTGTACCTCATAAAGAGTATGTCGAGAATTATGTTAAGGCATACTATCTACCGGAAGCAGAGTTAGAGAAGTGGATCAAAGAACATAAGGTATCAGTTTTGTCGATTAATTTGTCAAATGTCTTATGAATTGATTGTAGGAATATTCTTCTAAACATCTTTTCGGCCTTGTTAGTTGTGCCTGTCAAAATAACAAGAAAATTAAACAGCGATTGCTTCAAGTTATAGAAGAGTTAGAGAAAAATGACATACCCAGATAGCAGTGGAATTCAAATGTTGAGACGGTTACAGATTTAGGAATTGCATGTACTTAATATATTCAATTTTGTGTGATATTGTTGATGATGACAATTTACATATTTATTATAACATAATACTTGTTACAAATATCTAAGTTTTAAAAACATAATACTATATTTATTATTTTAATTAAATGTAATTTTTATCATTGTTTGTAAATAAATAATGTCCAAATATTACTTTATTTTTTCCTCTCTGACAAATAAAACTTCACTTGTATATTCATAATTTATTAAACGTATCAAATTGATTTATAAGTATAAAAATATAGAAATGTCTTACAAAAATTTCGGTATTTACAATCTTCCAAGTAGTATCTAACTAACACGTTTTGCAATCATAAGTAGCATTTTTCACTATATCTAGGAATATTAACAATTCATTACTTTTACTAGAAGGCTATGATGACAAATATTTAACACTACCCTTTAACACAGTAATATTAACAACCCTCTAACATGAAATGTTCACGTTCAAAACTACTTTCATCTACAAATCTGATCAATAAATGTCTTTTGTCATTACATGTGGGATACAACGGAAATAATTTATAAAGTACCCTGTATGTTCATTTAGGAAACATTACCAACAGATCTAAAAACTATGCTACCTCCATATTATATCACATTGTCTTCAAGCCCTTAACTAACACAAAATTGTTAACAACTTAAGAAACAATTGGTTTGTTCGTGAGGCAAGACTATATAAATGTAAATAAATAACAGCCGGTGTTTAATTAAATCAAGAACTTTTTATATTCCCTTATTCCCTTCTGGTTGTTTTAAAGAAACAAATGAAACGCTAAAACACGTTTAAATAAAAAGTTAATATGGATCTACTAAATATATCACAATTACAGTTTTATTTCGAAAACAGTGAAAATGTTAAAAAACGGAGTAATTAATTTTGTACTCTTAAAATATGCACGAAATGATTTCGATGTTCAAATTAACCCTTTGTTAATTAAAATTAAAAGCGATTAATCTTATTAAAACCTTTAAAGAAACTTCCGCTCCTGCATAATGCGATAGGTTCATGATACATATTGTTCGATGCCATTTTCTTTGCTTAACAAGTAAATCGGCGTCGTAGGTACTCGACTTCACAAGAGAGATGTAATTTCTAGATTTACTCAAACTTATCTGATGTTCTTCCAATACTTCGTCCCGTACCTACTTGTGCGCTACGTTATCACCTAAACATCAATAATTTAACCTTCCATTTTAAATTCACTCATCTGAATTCTGACTAGAAAATATTTAAATTATCTAGAGCAACCTATGTTCCTAACT
Source organism: Cryptocephalus primarius (assembly GCA_963576515.1). Classification (NCBI taxonomy): domain Eukaryota; kingdom Metazoa; phylum Arthropoda; class Insecta; order Coleoptera; family Chrysomelidae; genus Cryptocephalus; species Cryptocephalus primarius. Next base: position 12,125,677 of record OY754941.1, read on the forward strand.
AAGCCTCCTCGCTGATGTTTTGGTTCATCGGAGTTATCAGGCTTTCCATGTAGATCTCCAGCTCCATCAGACTCGGCCTCCTCTCCGGTATGTAACTGCTTAGTTTCTTGTCGATGTTAAAGACGAGATCGTTCTCTATCCAAACAGCTTTCTGGTTGCTCTTGCTTTTACGCACCCGGATGAATTTGTACAGGGAGAAGAGCACGAACGCCGATCCCCCGAAGAGGAACGCGTACATCATCATGCGCTCCATGAGAGGCAAGACGTTAAGGTATAGCCTGAATCGGTTGCCCAAGTTGTCTGGCAGCTTATCCATCCTCTGTAAGCAAGGATTTGGTTGGTGATTGATTGTGGTGTAACAAAATTAGTGGGAGGTGCGAGGAGTCAATGAATACATTCGTTGGTACTTACAATTTCAGTCCATAGAAGAGGTAAGACCATGTTGTCGAATCTCTCGCAGTTAGCGATAAGTTTGATGTTGCCCAAAGCCATGTTGATTTGGTATCTCACAGCCAGCTCTATGGGGAGTCCAGAATCCTTTAGAAAAAATCAAATATGTAGCAACACATTTACACATCATAAAATAACAAGTGTAACGTTTCGGTAAACTATCTCTTGAGTACTTACTGGTTGGATCACGAAAAAGCTCTTATGTTTGCTGGGGTCAGCCTTCGTCCCGACCACTTTGCTGGTAAGGTTCTCGTGCCCGTCCAGGAAATGAGGGTAGCTCAGGGCGATGGGGAAACCGTAGTAGCAGCCCCTGACGTCCAAAAGGCCGGGAGGCATGCACTTGTTCTGGTTCTTGCAGAAACATTTGTTCCTCTCGTTGACCCTTCCGTTGTCGTCCGCCTCCGGATCGAAGTTGTAGACGTAGGCCTTCAAGCCGTTGGCGATGGTTTCGTTTACTTTCACCTGGAAAGCGAATGATTTGCTTAATTGGGAGCCATGGAAGCTTATAGGTCGTGGGTGTGGTTAATTCCAATTAATTCTCAATTTAACTAAAGTACTTCTTTAGAAAATAATGGAAGAAGAGAAAATGATTTCGTTTTTCTTATATTTGTGAGCACTTACCAGTCCTTTGGCTCTGCACATGCTCTTGCGGAAGAACAGAAGGGTGTCGTTGGGCTTGATGTAACCGGGAAATTTGGTGCCGTCAGAAGCTCCGGTTATGTCGCCGCAAGGGCTTTCCCACTGAGGGATTTTCGTCGATCCGCGGTACTTCTCGATTAGACCGATGTTCTTCAGGCCGAGTTTCTGGCCGTTGAAGACGGTCTCGTAGTCGCCATCGAAATCGTACATCTGAAAAGTAACCGGGACATTTTTAAAACCTGAAGCCTGTCTAATTGGGCATTTTAATGCAACCCGTATGGAATTTTAAATGGAATGGGCCCATTTGCATATAAACACTTTTTTAGCCTTTTTTAGCGGAGACAACCTTGACTGGACGTATCTTCGGCTCACTCAGAGCTAGTGGATTCTTCCAGACTTCCACCATATCTATGCAAATGAACGAATTTTGCATTTGTTTACTTCAAGCTACCCATTTTTTTTATTATACCGGTCATTAATGAGGCGCTTAGGAAAGTTTCCTAATTATCTAACAGACAGATTAGCATTTCAATGAGCAATTAGGAGGTTTCCTAAAAATTTTCCTTACCCGATCGATCAGTCCGAGCTTGTCGAAGTAGATCCAGGACGGCATGAACTGGTTCCCGAGGGTCATGAGGGTGCTGCTATAGCCGAACATGAACTCCTTTGCCGTCATTTTGACCAGCGGTTCTGAATCCGTCTGACGAATTAACATGTTTAGGCCCAACCTCGTGAAGTAGGATTCGTCTGAGACAACGTCGGCGATGCTCTGAGGCAAGAAAAATAATTGTTAAACATAGTGTGGTTGATATAGGACTGGGAATGTAAAAGTGATTGGTGTTAGTTTTGCTTGTTTCATGACAAAAGGGTACGGGTTAAATGTTCTAAATTAGAATATAAGGCACTTTCGGTCATCACATCAAAGTGAATTTGGTTAAAAGGAAAATACCAGAAGACAAAAGAAGGCATGATGATGATGAAACATCTAATTTATTCAACCTGTCAACATAATGACATTAAATTTGGTGCATCGTTCAATCGTAGAGAATATTTTCCCGCCGTCCTTGATTTGATGTTTATATAAGCGCTTCAAAAACCTTTGTTATTATGAAAATTTATTTACTAGGTACGTGCTGATCATCGATAAACGTAATTTACCAATAGAGGATTTGCATTCAGTACAACATTCCGTAATTTAACGTTAGATAACCATCGTTTAGCAAGATTTGATTTAGGAATTGGATTTTTTAAATGATCAGTTAAATTGATGTGAGCATAAATAATTCAGAGAGCAAATATGATTTTTGTAACATTTGGTGCATGTGCCGCATTTAATGGCGAAGTGATCGCACCACGATTAACAGATTTCCTTCGTGTAATATCAAGTGAAGGAAATTTTCCCAACCCAACATTTAAGTTGAATCACTCGTTTAATAATATATCGAGGGTAAATCAAATAGCGGTAAAATCTTATAATCATTTTCGATCTTGAACTTCTTAATTTTAATTGGAAATGTTGTAATGATGCAGGAAATCGACGTTGGTAAAATTTCCACTACTTTTATGGAACCTAATTGCCACTACATCCTTCATGTTTTCATGATCACTCAAGGTAAATGTCGTGAACGTCATTTTTCAATTATGTTATCACAACGAAATCTAATGTCGTAATTCGCTCTAATATGATAGTAAAAATAGTAAATTTCCATACCGTACACCTGATATAAACACTAATTTTGTTTAAAAATAGTACTCCACGCGGTACAATCAAAGGTCAACGGAATTTGAATGTAACTCCTCATTTCCGGGAGCAAAAATTTCCATTTCTTTTTTCCGAGATTTACATTTTCTCCCTCAAGGCTTTTGATGGTCATTATTTGTGGCGACTCACCATTTGTGCCGTAATTATGGCTCCGTTGCTGAATTAAGAACGTACAGATTCCGTGTTTGTGGAGACAAATTAGTTATTTATTGCCTTGTCAGTATGAATTTTCAAGGAGGTTTCTAGAAGGAACGAATACATTTAATGTAGGTATTTTTGCGGAAATATTAGTCAGCCGGCATGTTTACCTATGCGAATGCACCCGAGATAAAATCTCATTTGAAATAATGCGCTTCGTGATGTTATGGACAAACGCATGAATTTATTAACGGAGGAGGAAAATAAGATTGCGCAAATGTACGTACTGAAAACTGAATGAGATATTCCATGGGAAAAATTAGAGACTTGACAACAGGAGTTGAAGGAGTTAATACTACAGAGATACTTCTTACATTGTTTGAAAAATTCAGTAATGCTGTTGTAACGTGAATGTGGCTTTACTAAAAGCACCAAGTAATGAAACTGAAGTTACATTTAAATTACTGCGGAATTTTCAAAGGTATTTCCAAAACTTCACGTAGATTTAGAAGAAAATGTTTGCTTCATTATTTCATTGCTTCATTTTCTCTAATAAGAACTCTGCAGCCTGGTGCAGGTTGTCCAGGGGATTAATCCAGAAGAGGTAGATGATGGTGATATTGGTGAATCGTATTGTGTTGCAAAACTCTTTACGTAGGAGGGAAAGTAGTGTGCTTTGTTTGTTTTTATTTTGCCATAAAACCTATTTCATCCCCAGCTTAACGGATAGCCTAAGCGATGCATATCCGTTCACAAATCACTTGCTAAGCTGTGATGTGTTATTACAAAACCGCCAGATGAATTATCAAAGAGCGCAACGTATCAGGCGCCGCTCGCGTACCTCCAGGGAAAATTATTCATTAATTTCACAATTTCAGCGACACGAAAGTAAAAGTCGTACCCAAATCAGAAAAATCCGCGACCCGTGGAAATTCAAAGCTCAATAAGCCATATAACTTGCAGCGCAGAAAGTAAAAGCGAACGACTCGCCCGTTCTATCTAGTATTGAACTTGAATATACCGAATCAAGAAAGTAGGTTTCATTTTCTCGGTTGATATTGCAGTAATGCAGTTTCCATTTCAAATTCTCTCGTTATTATATAACGCTTAACCTGTAAGGTGATTGATGGCAGCGATAAGGAGGACGGTCTTCGTGCGCGGATTAAAAATCGTCGAATTAGCGCGTTTTATTTTATTTTTTCTTGTCGAAACATTCGACAATGACCTTTGCACGTTGAAATGTGTTAATTCTTTCTTAATAAGAGATCACATGGAATTAATTTGGTTAATTAGTTGGATTCGTTAAACTTTGGTCAGTGAATTTCGGAAGAGATTAAGGTCATTACCGAGGAAAGGTAATCAGGATATGCTAAATTTGTTAAACGCAGGCAATATGATACGTTTACTTTAATAACACCTTGCCAAGTTTTTTGTAAAGTAAAATTAATGCTTTCCACAAATATTACAAGCGAATATACACTGTAATCCATTGTGTAATATTATATAATTACTTGTTTTGGGTACCTAATCTGCAGCTTAAACAAATTGGGATAATTTTATTACTCATAATTGTAGGTGTCATATGGAAGTTCCTGGTAAACTTGTTTTATGAAAAACTCAAACGTTTAGGTTTACCTCCCAATAGAAACAAATAGGGACACACATTGAAACACGTTTTGCACACTTCCAATTTGCTCTCAAGTTATGCACTAATTGGCCGCGTAGAGCCCAGTTCGATAATTTTTGTAATTCAGAAAAACCTCGGTTGTCTCCTTTTTCATCGTGAAAATCCTTGGGTGATGTTTGATAGAAATAGTGTTCACACGCGAATCGTAAATTTGCTCCTCAACGAAAAGGACGAAGCTATATCAATGCCGTAATTGCTCAGATCTGACACGTTTACCTGGATTTTCAATATGCTCATATTTACGAACAGTATTTATTAGCCATTAGACGAGCATATGCAGCTAAACGTTATTGAAACAGATCTTACAATAAAGTAAGAAAGTCTAAACGGTGACAAGACAAGAATTCTCCATACGACCCAGACCTAAAAATGTTTTACGTAATTGACAACTAATTTATGCTCGATTTATCGAAAGAAATGACTATTTCGTGTTTCTAATACTATGCGAATTTTGAGATTTTGGCTTGTGTTTCCTGATTATTCAATGTTCAATCTAGCTTCATGCTTTCACTGATATAATGATCATTACTGCATTGAAAATTAGTTGCTTTCATTTGTTCTGGTACAATGACATTTTTATTAAAGCTTAATTAAGCGCAGACAAAAGAATTTGTCTGACAAAGTTGCAAAATTACAACAATATTATTATTTTTGTATGATTATTTAATATTAATTCCCTTTTGAGTCATTTAGGAAAATTTTAGATTCCTTTTAAACCGATTCAGGCACTTCCTGGACAAAAAGGGATCATTTCTGGATCTTTCACGAAACCAGGAAACTGTTCAGAACCATTTGAAAAGTTTCCAAACAGAAACTTGCCCTTTTTGGATCAGTTGGAAAACTCGGGAACTTTTCAGGATCATTGAAGACAATTTTGTAATGGAAAATGACCAGTTTTTAATAATTTATGAAACTCAAAAATGTTCAAAACAGATAATTTTAGGGTGAGAAATGGTCATTCATAGAACTTTTAGGAAACTTGGAAATTGTTCAGAAGAACTTCAGATATTTCAGAATAGAAACTTTCCATTTGTGGATCATATAAGAAACTATAGGATTTTTCAAAATCAGGTTGGATAACTAACTACCATTTCTGGATCACTCAGGAGACTTATTAAGAGCAGTAGTGAGTACTATTTCAGAAATTTTATACCAAAAATAATATGGAATTTCTAATTCTTCGCAGTTAACTTTTCTGTGGCAAGTTATTTAAAAAAAACGTTAAATACAAAAGTTTTAGAACTACAAAAACACTCTATAACATTTTGCATCAGATCAAAAACAATAGAGTTACGAATTTTTATTCAAATTAACTGCGACATTTATCCAAATTATTTTTGTGCTATCGTGTTACAAAATTCTGTTACATTGTATAGTATGTACACATATAGAACCTTTTGACGAGGAGTTGTTTTGGCATCTAGGGACCCCAAAACGAAAAATTGCGTTGAAAAGTCCCGCCATGCTACCCTCTGCAAGAGGCGATATTTCCATCGAAATAAGCCTAAGAGATTAACAAATTTTGACACCACGTGATGTGTTATTACTTAATTATCAACCACATTAAATTCCAGAATTATATGTTAGTAACTTGTGAAGTTATAAGAAAACTCACAAAAAAATGTAAAGATTTCCATTTCTTTTCGGAATATCAAATGACCTGTGCAATATTTTTGAAATATAAAAAGGGTCTTGTAATTGCATACACCAGCAGGCATATTTTCTCCTGTCATATCTCTCAACGACTTGAAAATCGTCATGTACTGCATTTTAAACTCAATACAATGTATTTTTCCCTTCTAAATATTTCCACACGTCTACAAAATTCAAACTATTATTGAAGTATTTATTTTAAATCGACGTGAGTTCCTCCGACTTGTTTACGAAACTGTGCTACGACGGAATTCGTTTTTTACCAATTTTTTTTCGCCTCGCTCGCCTACAGCGTTGCCCTTTATAAGGGGAGACCGGAGCGTCTATTAAGTGAATACCAATTTTACTTAATTTCAGTTCTAACGTTACTGCCGTACGATATACAATAATTAAACAGTAAATAACACTGAGACTGTCAAAAATCACACCCGATTTACCAGTACAGGGTCAAGATAGTTTTATCTCGGGTTAAAGGCTACCACCAGGATAAAGCGTTTATTTCTGGGTCAGTACCACGACTTTCTTAATTATTAGAATATTCTAGAAGATACCACGGTTCAAGAATTAAAATATGCCAAGATTCTGATAAGCCTCGCAAAATTTATAGCATTGTAGTACATTTTAATTATAAATTCTAGCACGCTCTAGCTACTAATTTTTAGATCCTTCTTTTGGAATAATTTATGATAAAAAAGTAAGTACTTTTGGATGAACTAGCACCTAGCATATTTCATATGGGATAGAAAAGTTAGATATTAGCATATGTAAGGCCTCAGTGAATTACATATACTAGCACGTTCATATTCCAGACTTGAGCACTAATCTTTGCATGAGGATATTCTAGAGTATATCAAAGTATACAAGTTAAAGTATCTTTAATTTCTAATAAATGTCATCTCTGAACTATTTTCTAAATTATAGTAATGTTTATAGTAGTAATTACATTCTAGCTTCCGACTAAAGTCCAGATGTCTGCGCTAGAACATTGTAGTATATGCCACAGTTCTCAAATTAAAAATACGTAGTGTTGTATCTAAAATGTTCTTGTGGGACAATTTCTAATTAAAAGATTCTTACCGGTAGATAAGCTAACACCCAGTACATTCCATCTAAGACGAACGTGCAAGGTTATGCAATATTAATCTGTCAAAATGAAATTATTAAATTAACTAAATAACTAAAAAATTCGTTTATAATATTAAGGATAACTTTTCTGACGATGACGTCATGAATTTGTTTAGTTGCGCATTTTGTTTTCGAAAAGACCGTTTTGTTACACTAAAAAAGTGGCAATCAGTTACTTACCATTGTTATCACAAATACTGTTACCTACTTGTGTTGTCATAGTGTTTTAATCCCTCCGGTATAATGCAATTATTCGTTACTTGTTGCTTGTGTTCCCAACGTTTTTAATAAAACCAATACTTATCAATTGTACCCTTTAAAAGAAAATTTTTAATTGTAGAGAAATTCTTTACTTAGAATTGTTTGGGCTTGCACCGGTCTCCCCTTCGCTTTTTTACCAGTCCTCGCACCTAGACGAAGTTAAACGTTTTCACTGCTTACCGCGGCTCATTAGGTGTGCATGTCCGGTTTGATTTGCATTTCCGAGGTGTTAACGGGTTGGATTTTCTTGCTTTTCCGGGGTTTTCTCGCAGAGAAAATTATGAAACTTTGCGTATTTCATTCGATGCCTATGGTGCGTGATTAGCGAATTTTTACTACATTATAATTCCATTAGAAGATTAATTATCGTGTGATGAGTTCCGGGGATCTCAGATCGGTCGAGGACGGAAGGTGAGAGTTTTGAAACTTCTTCATTTTAAGATTTGTATTACCGTTTATGCATGTTCTTTTGTGATGCTCTTATCGTTGTTAAATGAATTACTTTGAAATGCGTACTTTACAGCCATTTTTACACTATTTTACGCATTTTAACTTTAAAAAAACAATATTTTCTACACCATCAAAAGTTCTGACCGTGATTTTAATCATACACTGATAATCCTAATTCAGGTCATTGTTTATTAGTGCTGTAATGCAATTATAAATTTAAACATCAAATAACACCAAATCAGCAGTCCCTATGAGAACGTACTTACCAAAAGTACACCACTTGTTACTAATTTCTTTCAAGTGTTCATGATTTTGTCTTTGTTGTATTTCCAGATAAAATCCAGATCATGCATCATCATACCCGATCCAACAAGAAATTGGTAAGTCTTTTTGGATTATGGCAAAGATTTGAATCCAGTACTTGAAACCTGCTGCAAATGAAATTTGTTCTTTCAACAAATTCGCCATTTGAACAAATCAAATTTAATAACTTTATGGCGCAGTCACACAGTTTAATGTACCCATGTAATCGTAGACATTGGATATGTCATATTAGACATTTCGCGATTAATTAACACTGATATACAGGGCGTTTCAAAATTACCCCATTAACGGTAAACGTTGGATAGAGCTTACAACTGTAAGAATTAGATTTGGTCGCTTATTGGTCAAAATACACAACTCATAATGAAAAACGACGATTTTCGTTCAAAGAAAATGTGATACATAATTCAAGATTTTACGTTCGTTGAATTATGGCCGCTGGTAATGAAATGGCAACTTAATGATGTACAAAAGTAAACCGATGGAGGATAAAGAATATACCGGATGTACAAAAATAGTAGGCTGGTGAATATGGGTGTCTAGGCTTTTTTGTACAGCCTTTGTACAGAAAATTAAATTTTGCTTATGTCGAAATACCCATGTTTTTCTGGAGTTTCGAGTAAATTAAAGTTAAGGTAATTTTTTTATGAAGTAATGGAAATGTGTGATAGGAGAAAAATAATCAGCAACAACTGTGAAATTCCGTATGTTAGGAAGCTGAAATTTTTTAAATTATTAAAGTATACTTGTGTTAAAGATCGTGCGAAGTTTGAACAAAATCTGAATAGTAATTATTTAAAAAAATTGAAATGTGAGATAGGTGAAAATCGCAATATGTAGGTTAAGTTGTTATATTGTTATTTAATCAGTAATAACTCAGAAACTTCTTAAGGTGTGGAGTGGAAACATTTGGAACTCTTCAAGTATGTTATTGTTAATCATTATACGAAGTTGCAAGAAAATTGGAATAGTAATCGTTTTTTAAAATTTTTTAGAAATTTACAATTTGTGGAAATTGAAGTGAAAGCGTCACGTTGGCGGATAATCAATCATAACTTCGAAAGTTTGAAAGTTAAAACTTTGGAAACTATTAACGTACATTTTAATAACTCACCTTGTAGAGTTTGAAATAAATTAAAGTTGAGATAACTTTTTTGAATTTTTTAAAATATGTGATTGGTGAATAATGAAAAATAGTGAAAAAAATACAATCAGCCACAACTCTCAAACTCCGTCAGTTAAAGGGCTAAAACTTTTTTATCTACTAAAGTACGTTTCCATGAAACATCATGCGGAGTTTCGACGACATGGTAATTTCAACCGCTTTTTAAAAAAATTTCGAAATCTGTCGCTTTCGAAAATTGCAGTAATACGAGCCAGCTTTACGCAAATCGGAGTTTGAACTCCAAAACTGCTTTAGTCAAAGTGCTGAGACTACTTAAATTTCTAGAGTACGTTCCAGTGAACCATTATGTGGAGTTTCAATTAAATTAAAGTTGAGATAATTTTTTTATGAATTATTAGAAATATGTGTGATTGGTGTAAATTGCTAGAAGTACATTAGGTTGATGTATGAGTAAAGGAGGTTTCTATTAAACGGAATGCTGTGTAATTTGACAGAAACTACAAAAAACTGCATGACTCAGTGTCATAAAATACAGAACATATAGCTTTAAGTTTAAGGGTAAGTAATGAATTTATTGTTACTCAAACGAGTAACACAGTTACAGTAACGCGTTCCGTTACAAATACAGTAACAATAACCTTTGGTATTTCTTAGTGTGAAATTTTGGGGATGATACTTAAAAGATAGCACCACAATAAGCAGTAATTATCTAAAAAGACTTACCAATAAAGCAATATTCGGCAAGATCAGCAAGTCATCCTCTCTTCTACCTTCGGATAGTTCAGGAACCCACACTAAAGGATGCTTTGGAACGGCAGTTAAGGTACCGTTATCGTTGAAAGTAACGTTTTCGTGTTCCATCAATTCTCTGAAAAAAAATTTACATTCAATTACTACGCTAATGTGGTTTTAATAGTGGAAGCAGAAATAATAATGTCAATTGCGTGAATTTTTTGATTTACAACAACGGTTTTTAATGTCATTATTCTCTAATGATATAACTCTTAATTAATGTGATAAAGTTCGTCTACCTGTTTCGGAACATTCTAGTACCGGTAATGGATTTTCAGCCTTGATGCTATTGACACGCTAATTACAGAACTTAAGCTAATAAATTATATTGCGAAAAAAAAGCAAAGTCACGGTATATCTGAGTCATCTTTAGTGTATGCATCCATAATGACCTTTTTTGGCTAATATTTAACAGTTGAACCTATTTTTTTTAACTTAATTTTAATCAGGAAACCAAACTTACACCAAGGTTGAATATGCAAGTAGTTCGGTTTGTGCTCTGATTCACTGCGGGAAATTTCAATGGGTCGCTTAGTCAAAACCCAATTTAAGCCCTAAAAATTTCATTAACAGTTTGCCTCAGCAGATACACGAAGTCCTTAACATTAAAGTCGCTTCCTGCCATTGCCATGGCTCGAATTTTGGTGCCAAGAGAGGTTGTTGAACATCTCGCACGACCGTGATTCACCTAAAGATCAAGTTTATCTCGTACACTGGCTCAGGTACTGTTACTCAACCATTACGAGAAGCAACGTTCCATTCACGGTTCTAGAATGTTCGACGAGAACGTCGGAGCATTGCGGAATTCGAAATTCGATTGCCACACTTCGAGAGAGAAAAAGGGGGAGTTGCGATGGTAATTATCGCACATTTAGGTTATGGTACTTGTGATTAGATTGGAGGCGTGGTGAAATGGTTTGGTTTTTTGGCGGGTTTTTGGAAAAAATTGAAACTGAAATTTTCATTGATTATATAATACCATGGTTAATTCAGGAGAGGAAAGGTAGGATAAAGACAAAAGTATTTGTCATATCTAACTTCAATATTATCCTGGTTGTGGTTATGCATTTTCGTTACTTGACAGTTGATAAAATATGAGTCTATAATTTCATTACTGACGCAATGCACGTGTAGGCCTTGGGGGACAAATTAAATTAGATAATTTCCGAAAATCATGAAATAATTAATAATAATTTCCACTGCGCGAATTGTTTTCAAAGGACACCCACGAAAGCACCAAGGAAAATTCTAATCACGTTGTACGATACTTAATGAGTTCTTGTTAACAATTAATTGCTTCCTTACGGGACAGTACCCAATATACCGTCGCGAATATTATTAAACGTCTGTTTTCAAACATTAATTAAAAACGGAGGACTGTAAATTTTTTCACTCCACCTTGTAATCGATTCTCTTTGTAATTAATCTTCCATATGTAATTATTTAATAACCGATTGAAGTGTGTCAAACAAATCAAGGTTTCACTAATAACTTTCGTGCTTACCTGTAGACGTAAGGTCCAACTTCCTGCACTATCAGCTTGTCGTGTTGGCCGCTCATGTACTCTTCTTTATTGGTGACGTTCCAAAGGTAGACTTTGAGGTAGAGATCCACTGGAGGGGCCCTCCATAACTCGAAGATTTCGCCGCCCTCCTCAAATATTAATTTCTGAAATCGCAAAGTAATACAATAGTAAAACCATTGATTTACCAATGCTATCGATTGAGTAACGTACCCATTTGTAGATGATGTCGTAAGGGTTGAAGACATTTATGCAGGTACCTAAGAGCAGTCCTGAGAATCCTAACGTAGCTATTATAATGGCACCTGAAAGAAATATTTTTGGTATTTAAGGGTTCCTTGTGAAAGAAGTTCAAAAGGGGAATGATAGTGGGAGAACAGGGGAAATTTTAAATATCGCAAAAATAGCGAATTCTTCGAGGAAAGCTTCTTAAATATTTTTCAAGCTAATTGGAAAGTCCTTTAAAACGAGTTTTTTTAAAAAAGTTTTACACAAAAACTTCGCAAAAATTGAAATTAAACGTAACCCATTTGTAATTTACTGCATAAATAGAACGTCTAGATTTGAAAAAAGTTTATTCAAATTTGAGACGGTTTATAAAAGTTTTTTGTCTAAAATAGCTCAAAAACTAAAGCAGATGCGTAAAAAATGTACAGGAATCAAAATGTAGGTTGTCTTCTGAAGAAAATGTAGTTCCCTTTATAATCTTGCTAGGTTGAAAACTAATTGAATTATCACCCTATTAATTTTGAATTTGAAACTCAAATTTGAATTTCTCACTCAAAAACGAAGGGTTCAGGGAAATTCAAATTTACACGCCTTGTAGCCTTTGAAATTATCTGAAATAGTAGGGAAGTCGTCAATAAAAGTGTATTTTTGAAGCGTGAGCATTTTCCATAATAAAACACGTTATCATAAAGCCCCATTAAAAAATTTCAAGGCGTTAAAATTTAACCGGTTGTAAATTTCGTAATAAGGGAGGGTTTTTAAGGGATGAAACGTGGTAATATATCATAAATTCTATTGGAGAACATGGGGGAATGTTACTGTACATATTTACATACTCAAAATTGTGGTCCCAAAGAATTTTGCGGTAATAACCTATTTTTATCATCACATACTGGACTAGACGTCGCTATTTTGGCAAGAAAGTTTCGTTATTCGATTTTTATCGTTTCAATTCGACTATCTCGTTTCAAAAATAAACCTCATTGGGCAGGTCATGAATGTGAGAGTATTTTTGTATTAACTGTTACCCTTGAATCACTAACCGTTATCAAGATTTGTCAAAATAAACACTACACTACTTTTTCGGTCAAAGTAAATATTATTTATAGTTTCAATTACGTCTGGAAAAGGTCGTGATTTATTAAAGAGATAAGTGTTTACTATTGACAATTGTGTTAACTAGTAAGTGCGAATGTCCAACCGATCTTTTTTCTGCGCCGTAATGTTTATTTACGTGACTCGAGAAATTTGAATGACTGTAATAATACGGGACGGAGAGGCGTACGCGAAACTGGACTTGCGTCATTTGGACAATCGAGTATTTTGCGTAAAACGGTCCCAACAAAGGCTCGTAAAAAGGACGAACGCGGACAAAAACAAAATGGTTAATCTCGGGGATTGCATAAGGAAGAAGACGCAATTAGCATGAATCCTTGTCGGTCGCATATTCATCATGATTGCGGTCCGATACCGTCTAATTTCGTATTCGGATCAGTGCAATTTTTATCGTCAGGTCAAACAACGCGATGTGCCTCGCGTTTTTATCGGGGTATTAGATCCATTTCTTCTTCGGAGCCGTTAATGGCATCTGCCGAACTCCTCCCAGTTTTGAGCAATAACGTTATGGCCATAACTCATCGGGCTGGTCCAGTTTTCCAATCAGCACCTTTCGAATGTATACAGTTTAAGAGTCTAATCAGCGCCCGGCGGCGACGGTCAAGGTCTTAGAAGATGCCAAGAAGTTCTGCATAATAGCGCCGAGGGGCTCCGGACTGAATCTCAACGTTAAGGGCATTCGTTTGAGAGGTGGAAAAACCCGTTTCTCTCAGATACAGGGGTTTTTGTTTCTTTTCGAGTCGCTCGTAGGACGTTTTCGCCAATTAATGGCGATGGTTCGAGAAAATCACTAGGACCTATACACCAGTTTATAGAGAGAAAAAGAGATGTTTTCGAAGAGAAAATTTAACGGCAGCCCGACCAAAAAAACTGTTTGAAATGGATCAATGATGATAAAAAACCAAAATTTGGACAAATCTGAGCTTTTGCTTTTCTTTTAACAACTAAAGTTTTAAAAAAACAGGTCGTTTTTCGGTTTTTCGCCTTAGCGTGAAAATTATTGATGGAAATGCAATGCGTTGTACGCACGATTTGTAGAGAATTAAAGTACCTTCAAAATGAGCGTTTCTTAAAGGTGATCGGAGCATTTTTCACCGAGAAAACTTGGAAAAACCGTTAAAATGGACCCATTTTCAAAAATTCACAGCTTCGCCCAGTTTAAAGCTGAAGCGCTATTTTTGAGCGAAATGCTAGCTTGTTATGTCTACTTTAAGCACGCAAAAGTTGGATGCTGTGGGATGAATAGTTTTTGCACAATTACTTTATTAACAATATACACCGAAATCTTGGCTATCTTCGATTTTCACATACGTTTGGGGAAAAGTGCCAAAAATGGTCTCGAATATTGGGCTCAAGTATATTGTTTTATGCTGCTTGAAGCCCTTACCACTCAGCTGGAAATGGGAAATTTCGCGCAACGTTAGTGGCCATTTTTCGCACTTTTTTCAAACGTACATGAAAATTCAAGATTTAATAACGTAATTGTGCAAAAATAATTCATCCGACAGCATCCAAATTTTTCATGCTTAAAGTAGACACAATAACCTATCATTTCAAGGAAAATTAACACTTCGGCTTTAAACTGGGCCAAGCTGTGAATTTTTGAAAAAGAGTCCTTTTTAACGGGTCTTTTTCAAGTTTCCTCGGTGAAAAAAAGCTCTGATCGCCTTTTAGAAACGCTCACTTTGAAGGTCTTTTAATTCTCTACAAATCACCTGCACAACCTATTGCATTTTCGTCAATAATTTTCACGCTATGGTGAAAAAACGAAAAAACGACTCATTTTTTTAAATTTTGATTGCTTAAATAAAACGCAAAGGTTCAGATTTGTCTAGATTTTTGGTTTTTATCATCTTTGATCCATTTTGAACAAAGTTTTTTGGTCTGTCTGCTGTTAAATTTTATCTACCAAAAAGCTCTGTCAACTGAGCTACAATCTTAATCAGAGAAAGAGTTTCTTAAAACGCCATGTGGTCATCGCATTATTTTCCAGCAGGTTTCGTTCAATTGCATTTATTCATGAGGTGGTTCACCTTCTCTTGTTATAATTCGCCACTGATTGTTTGCAGTTTGGTCACATAGCGAATCGCTCGGTTGGTATTTCCAGTATTCGACATTTGTGTGCACCCACGTATGCATTCTTGAAGCAAATTTTATCATTTCAACACGAAACACGGCTTTAACTTGACGATTCCGACAATTTCTAAGGCTAAAAGCTGCAAATGGGTCAAACCAGATTCACGTTCATACCGCATTCATTTCATATTTGGAAAAACGTCACGTCAAGCAAGGGATTAGGGTTATTAGCGCACTTAATAAATGCTCATTACCTTGAAAAAGCTTCAAAATGGATGCAAAAGTGGTTTTTGAGATTTGTAATTAAAAATGCCTACTGTGAAAATTTTTACAAGCATAGTACCGCGATTTTTTGACGAAAATATTTTTTTTTGGGGCCCCTAGACTTGCCGAAAAAATACACCAACATTCAACAGAGTCTGGAATATTAAAAAGTACGTCCCTGGTTTATTACAGGTTTGTAGAAATGCTAATCATAATGTAATTAAAACTTTTTCTGTATAAATCATTCCAAATTATGGAATTATCTTAGATGTCTTATGCAATTAGATTAAATTTAGATTTTCATTAACTTCTTCATACTATTTTTGAGATATAATTTTTCGTAAGCATGTTGGGCTCTTGGAGTTTGGCGGAGCCTATCAAATGGCGCTGAATTAGGTGGAAGGCGAATTTACACCAATGTGCAACAAAAGAAACGTTTCTTCCGCACCTTAACCGTAACGTAGTGCCTTAAAACGGCAATAACTAATTCTTAAATTTGCATAAAAAATGTATATTTATGAGTATAACGGCGAACCGAACAGTTTAATACATCCAGCGAAACTAATACAGTAAATAAACATTTAAAAGATCCTAAAAGGCCACTCCGTTCTTACACTCCTTAACACTTACTTCTGTATGGTTTCGAAGTTCCCTCGTGCTCCTCAATGGCTTTCTTGTGGCCAGGATTGGCCGAATTGGTGTTAACTGCATCGTAGGTTTTACCAAGAACTCGATTCCAAAGCAATACGAGATCTTTCATTGTTGCTAAATATTTAAATCGTTTCTTTTATTTCTCGATGGCGCAATATAAAACGTTCAAGTTCAATGTTATATTGACAAACAGTTCAAGAGTAAGGCAGAGAGGTGAGAGCGTGTGCGTCGTTTTCTCCTATACAAACGAAAATAAATTGTTAAAAAAATAATTAATTAGTGTTAATAGTGGACTGAATGATCGTCAAGCGATAAGGGCAGTAATTGAATCGACGGGGAAAACGCTTATAAGTTGGAGAAAGATTTGTTGAACATTAAATTATTTTTGAAATTATATTGTACATATTAAATATGGAATGTAACTTATTGCAGGGTTATTTAATAATTGCTCGGGCATGTCGATTTCAGTTTTCAAAATTACATCTTTCTTGTTAAAAAGGAAGCACAAGAGGTCATTGCATATTTTGTTATTATTAATTATGATTTATTATTGAATTGTTTATATGTACACAAAAAATTTCAAAACGTTATGTTGAAATATTTCGAAACATTTTCTAAGAAACTTAAGTATATCAAAAATTTAACGGTTCAAATATCAAAATTTCCAAATTTTTTTATTATTTAAATAATTGGTTATGTTTTAATCATTATTTTTTCAAAATTGCTGGCAGAAATATGGCAGATTTCACTGAACTTAATTTGACTAAGCTTGACTTGTCCGATTTGCTTATAAATTTTGAATAAATTATATTTCACACTTTATTTACTCACTGTATGTTTTATAAAGCTTTCTAAGTTTTGAATTTTATTAACTCGGATTTTTATTTGTGTATAAACTTATTTCATATTATTGCCAAAATAGAACTTAAGATGTTAAAATTGTTGTTCGAAAATTTTAAAATTAAAGGGATAAAATTGTTTGTTTGATGTAATATCAATTGCTAATGCTATACCAGTCCACTATTAACGATTCGTTTATTTAATAAATTTGGTGGATTTCAGTTCAAAGGCAGGTTCACAAACGAGTTTTTTAGAACATTCTGAATTTAATATTCGAAAATATTCGTCCAATTTATTTAAATGACATTTTTTATGGGACAAAGTTAGATCATTCTAAATTTAATATTCGAAAATATTCGTCCAATTTATTTAAATGAAATTTTTTATGGGACTAAGTTTTGGATAATAAATAGCGAACAGTCGTTAATTTATCATTGGACATTATCAATATGCAGCGTTTTGAGTATTAATAAATTTAATATTGTAAGTTAAAAAATCGTCTGGTATCGAAATAAATGTTTATATAATCAGTATTTTATTTTTAGTGATTATTCTAAGCTACAAAAAATATTTTGGATCGTTGTAATGACGATCGTTTTAATGATTTTTGATTTCTCAAGTTCGTTCTTATTTATGCTTAATCAACGATTAATTCGACTTAATTTTGAATAAATCGTTCGGAAAAATTAAAGTTACATCAAAATTTCACACTTTTAGACCCAAATTACATATGATTTTCAAAACTAAAAAAATCACTGGCATCTACCATCAACTTAAAATCTCACCAAATCCTGCACAACGTGTAATTTAAAAATTTCAACTCACTCTTAAAAAAGTCCAAGACGCTTAAAAAATATATTACTGTTATACACTGATTAATTGGCACGAATAATTAAAGACCACCACTTTGTAATATCACCACGAAGCAAAGTATCGCGCTCGTCGATCGTTATTGTTGCTCTGGCATGTATCTTTCTAATCAGTTTTCATCGAATGTTTACTTACAATATATAAGATACTTAAGCCGAGCACACTTTCACTGGCCAATGGCGACGCACGCCGCCCCACCTCTGCTCCCAACCAGCGTGGTTCGATACCGGTAAGCAGCATTGAATTACTTTGGATTCCTTAAAATCCTGATTAATATCAATTGTAAACAAAGATGTTTTGGATTTTCATCAGGTGGGAATTACGAAGCAGGTTATTGTGTTTCCTCTCTTTTTTTTTGGGAAATTGCTTGTAATATTGGAATATTACCGAAATGCTCGTCGCAAATTTTCACGTCGTTAATTAATATTTACTCTATGAGTTGGATCAGTTTGAATTATCATGCATGGTGACATATGACTAAACGACTCTAGATAAACTCTAGAAACTTTTTCGTTATAATTACAAACAATAGAATTTCCTTAGAATTTTGGAAGGCGAGAATAAGTTTAAAATCAAATCTAATGTTAGAGTTTTAATTCCAAACGGTACAAAACGTGATGAATTTGAAAAGATGATTCTAGGGGTTTTTGGAACTTTCAGTATCTATGAAGAAAAATATAGAAGTTTGAAGAAAGTTCCAAACAACTTCATTTTCATTTTAAACTTTACAACGTATATAAAATAAAGAGTTCAGGCGTTTTCTATAGTTTCAAATTATAGGAAGTGCCTTAAAATTGAAACTAGAAAGTATACACAAATTTCAAATTTATTCATTTTTCGAGGATCACAGGTAAAATTTCACTAAATAATCATAAATAAGCTCTAGAAGCTTTCTCATTACAATTTCCATCATTATAAAGCCTGAATCTTGCTAAAGAAAAACTCTATAGATTTCTTTAGGATTGCGGAAGGCCAAATTGGGTTTAAATTTGAATCTAGAAAGTATATGGACGTTAAAAACGTTTCTACTTTAATTCTAAACCCTAACTTATTTCATAGACATAGAAAGAACATTCTATAGGTTCTCATTATTAATTTTTATATCATTTTGTGGTCTGTTTATACCAATACACCAAATGAAATTTTAAATATGAGCCAGTGAAATATAATATTAAACCATCATTACTTTTCTTGCATTATATATATATATTTCGAGAGTTTCGGTTTCGAATTTCCTGTTGCATCGTTAACACTTTTTTCCTTATGAATTTGAAACGTGATATCCTTCAAAATCAAGAAATGAAGGATAAAAGTAAATTTTATTCATGGACACATTTTTTTACACTTTCTACTAAAATTATAATAAATTTTTTATTCAACACAGATCTTATAACGAATGATAATAAAACTGGACCCTTTGGGTTTCTTAATTTCTTATATGAGGCACTTATGGAAACGCCTTTAAATGTTTTAAACACTTTTAAGAGTGTTAAAGTCGTCCTTTGTTTTGGATTAAAACATTTGTTAATTGTTTAATATTTTATTTACAGAAATTCATTATTAAAGATAATTTAATTTTTACAACCTAGCAAAACATTTTATGGTGTCTTAAACTTTGTTTAAAAGCTTTTACAGTCGTCATATGTTTTAAATTAGTGTCTTTCCACGCCTTAGGTTTTTACGTAGACATTCACAGACATCCAGTGTTTTGTTTTCCGTTAACAAATGATTCATTTCAATCAGTAAATGTAAAAATACGATTAAAGCAAAATATGTTTGTCAGTCTTTTTTAAGAAATTCAGATATGGATGTTTTTAAATCACTCAAAGTCATATTTCGATCGCAAACACAACCGCGTTTAACGCCATATCTGCGTGAAGAGATATATTGATAGTTTATCGCCAAGTTATCCAAATATATAAAAAAATATTCGAAGTAGCGAGGCACTTTAGGTTATCTGGGGTTGTTACATTGTTCTCGTAATTCTTTTAATGTTGCACGCAGTCACATTATGACGTCACACAAGTGTTTGATAATAAAAAAGGTCATGAACTGATTAAGTAAGTATCACACAAGGAACAGTGGGCTGAGAAGGGGCCGAAAAAGGGGAACAGAAAAAAATACTATTAATATATATAGACATGGAATGGAGTGCATTACATACCAACAAAATCGTTCAGTTGTATCAACATAATAACTTTAAATTAAAAAAAAAATGAGAGGTAATTTCGGGCGATTTTGTGCTGTGTGCGTTTAAAAAAGTAGGATTTCATGAACTTAACGCTTAAATACAAGTGCATGCGCGTCAATCATTTTATGTCAAGGTGCGTCTAAACCAGATTGCATTGCAGTTTAATAAAGGAAAATCCCCAGGACTGTGTCAGCGAATCCAAAATTTACCTTCCATCCTTTTCGGATTGATCGTTGGCCGACCTTTGAAAAAATTCAGGTATTACATAATGGATTCCAACGATTAATTAACGCATCGGATACGAACAATGTCCCATCGAAATAATTAGTTTATCAACAACGTAACTTCCAGTGTGTAATTACCTCGCCGATTTTTTTCGTGGTATTCATCGTGAAGTGTTCCGAAACATGCTTTGCTATTGACGCGAAATAAATTACTTACGTGGAAGGATCTGGAAACAACAGAGGAAAAATTTTAATAACAAAAGTGATCGGTTGAAGCTTTTCGATTTTCTACGGGTTTTTGGGATTCCTTGTGAACGTTATTTATTGGTTGGAAGTCTTTTGAAAATTCGGCCCGGAAATGGCGACGTAGTTGAAGGATCTGCCGTACATAATACGGATTCGGTGGAATTTCCCACCAGCTTTTTCGCCGGACGTGTTATAAATATTCCGATATTCTTAATTATACGCTATTAATTGTGAGTAGACAACCAGGTAACAATCAAGCGTTCATTCATGGCTATTAATTGAAATACTGAAACGTCGTTAAGATTACCATTCTTGTTAAAGTGCGACAGATTTTTTTTAGGCTACTTAGGAAAACCACGTATTGAAATTAATTCAGTAGATACATTATAGTTAATTAAAATTATAATAAGGTTGTAAATAAATCGACGACGACTATCGAAAAAGACGTTAATAAAATTCATATTATATTTCTTAATCACATCGCTCATTACTTTACCATCACAGTTATGAAGAATATTATTTACTGTAGGCCGGAGGGGTGTGAAATAGCCTCGATAATTTATTCCTAGGGAAGTTATTACATTTTGGTAATCACACTGTTGATGTAATAATTTTCTCTACTATCAGGGGTGGTTAATAGTCCATATTTATTCATTGATAATCTATCTTTAGAAAATTGACACAATAGTCTACGTGACTCGTTATTTGGTGCCTTCATTCCAGTAAAGTTTACTGGGGTAAACAACGCCAGGGTGATTGCTCCGGCCCTAATCTGATCCTTTACCAACATATCTATTTTATCAGTGTAAATACGTACATCATTAGACCTTATTTACTCTTTGCACTGTAATAATATTCAAGTAAAGGCCATCGTAACTATTATATTTGCTTGTTTAATGATGAATGGCACATAACTCTTGCAATAATACACACATGCATTTTTTGAGTCGTGATACTCACCATGACCAGCTCCTGGTCAAACAAATTATTTGCCCACTTCCCTTTAGATTAATTTCAGTTGAATAAGGACCATACTTCAGGTTTCAATGATCGTATTTACCGTTCTACGTGTCAGAGAATCGACCTTCATAAACGTATGGAATCAAAAAAAAGTGTTTGCCACAAAACTGTTAAGGAAATTTGGGAATCTCTGTACCCTTGAAATATAATGGCCTCTTAATGGTTTCCTACGTAGTGGCTAAAATTTCTGGAGATTACTGACTAATATTTAAATACCTCGTATTTCTTAGATCATCTGATATTAGTGCTATGGAAATCTTTTAAATATTCAGTAACCGTGCAGGTGGAGGTGAGATGCGAAAAGCGTAGGATGAAGGAAGCCCGAAACCATTGCAATTATTACAAGTCTTGTAAAAAGTCAAGGCGCACAGTTTTTCTTTTGGTGCATTTCGCAACAATTTAAAACACGAACGGTCAGTAATAACCTAAGGTTAAATTTTTACATGAAGGTGAAACGTCATATCGAAAATTCGTGGAAATCCAGTCTACCGATATACGATACGTATCGATATCTGTGAGTATCAATCTTTCATGATGATGGAATTACCTTCAATACTGAAATAATAGACAATAAGGGAACTCTTATTGTATTTGGAGCTCCGAAATGAGTCCTTAGATTCCCTGGGGTGTTGGAGTCAAAAAGTTGTGCTCATTGGGCTCTTGGGAATCATTTACTTTGCCTATTTTGAGTCAATTTTCTTTACAATTTGAATGTATATGAGCTCTTACCGTGTTTGAAGTTTGCTGTGGAAAAATTTGAAAAAAGTAATAGTAACAATATAATTTTGGAGCTTAAAATGAGATGTGGAGCCATTAAATTTTAGAGCTAATGGTTGAAGGTCACTTGATCCTTGTATTTGAAGCTCATAATTGTACATTTGGACTTCCCAATAAGTTTTGATTGAGTTCTTCTTTATAATTGGAAGAAATCTGAGCTCTTACTGCTCTTGAAGTTAGAGAATCTCTGACTGTGCTATTGAACTATGTATTTTTTTGATACTTTTTAAATTTTGAGCTCATATGGCCCCTGCTGCTGTTGGAGCCCTGGGATAAGTAAACTTTTATTCTGTCGTTTTGAGGCAACTTTTCGTTACAATTCGAACGAAATTTGAAAAAGATTGGGGTTCCTTAATTTCTATTGTAAATACCAATAACATGCAATTATAAATATGGAAACAACTACTCCTCGGCTAATACCACTCATTGAATTAGTCTGTATGATTCATATTTAAGGTTCTAGGGTTTAAGATTTAAGGCCTAAAGTGTAACGACAACGAAAATTTATTTTCAAAGAAAAAGGTTTTCACGACTACGACCAGGATTCGGACCCAGAGAACTCAGCAAACCTTTAAAATTTTTGAAGAGTATTCAGCAATTTTTAGAATTTGGAAAATTTAAAATAACTTCTAAACTACTTTCTTTATAAACATTTCTATGCCTTAATGCCGTAAAAGTATATATATAATTATGGTAATATATACTTACTATGGCTGATTGTTGGTCGACAATGGGACAAATGAATATTTTCTTTCTTGAAGGTTTCCCTTATTGTAAAATTAGTTTGACTCGAAACTTGAATAGCTGATACCGTTCCAACAATGTACATTGTAATCGATACAAATATCGAATATACATAGTATCGATATTCAGATGATCGATAATTTTCATAACAATACTCTTCACTGTACCATTACTTTATGAACAAGTATCGATATTTTCAACGGATCTGATCAGTCCTACTTCATTCCAATTGTTATTTTTCACCAACCAGATTTTATTTATAATTAATTATTATTATATATAATTTAAGCAAGCTATTAGTAGTATCACATGCATTATTCAAACTAAATAAATTCGACATAATGTTGCGTTACTACGCTGTCAACAAATACATTCGATATTGGTTGAACTTGGGATAATTCCATAATTTTAGGGTCCCTTGGAATTCACGTATTTTTGTAAATAATCCGACGTTATAACGTCAGTGAGTAAAAAAAAAACAGGCCAGTTGGAAAAAATTTCCGGCCTACCGTCAAGGGTACTTTCTAAATAGTTTTGCGTAGGAAAAAGTCCACAACAAAATCTAATACTTTTATGTTGATTTTTTCAATACGTTTGTCTTTATCATTCCTATCATACAATCGATATATTTAAATACGTATCTATTTCTGTGGGTAGGTGTCATTAAATGTATTGCGTTCTATTCGTTTTCGCCGGTACTTTTAGCATAACTTTTTTGCTGTTGTTTACAGCAACCAACCGAAATAATTATATAACGATTTTTAATAACAATAAAAATATATGTTGCAATTAACTTTAATTTGTTTATATCCCTGTTTCGTTTGATGGAATTATTTTCGTTATTTCGCTTTTGTTGAAACAAGAAAAGTTACTTATGTTACTTCATTGTTCGTTTAAATTTTCTAGGTATTGTTTACGACAGGTGAATACGTGTAAACTTTATCAGATCGATTCAGGTGATTAGTCAAATAGTAGTAAAATGACTTGACTGTTAAGCGGGAAAATCGGAAAGAAAAGTAATGGATTAATTGTGCGCCAACTTTTAAATAGTCTGCTCGCTAGGGTACTGACGGCTAGTTTAAAATCAGGAGAAGTCTGTAGGTCTAAACAGGTGAATAAAAGTATTAATAAGTTGTTACGCGGGAAAATCGGGATAAAAAGGCATGGAATTTTTGAGCGCCAGCTTTTAATGAGTCTGCTCCCTAGGGTACTGACGGTTAGTTTAAGCTCAGGAGGCGTGTGGGTCTGGACCCATGGAAAAGAGGAATAAGTCAGAATATTTCACGGTCTCGATCCTGGAATAAGGTCGATAAGGGGATGGGCGATTATATTTTCACTCAGAGGGCCCAAATTCCTCTAGAAATGTTAATAACTGAATTTTCTCACGAAACTGACAGTACAAATTTCCAGCTCTTTACTTTTGATGACGTGAACTCAAAAATTGATGTTACTATGAGTTAACAGTAAGGAGCAACATTCAGGATTATCGTGCGTTCAAGTGTTGCGGCTGCGAGGGAACGATTAACCCATGACAAAAAAAAAAGAAATGGTGGAAACAATGCGAATCTCCTCGAGATCTCTTACAAGGCCTGCCACTCGAATAATTCCTTGGAGGTGAACTAGATATAACATTCCATTACTCGAAGATGGTTTTTACTTGCGATTTATTGCAACAAAAATTCCTCTTGTTTTGTAGTAAAAATCCTAAACAAGTTTCCAATCGCGAAAAATATTTTTCAGGTTAGACCTGAGATTACCATTTCGAGAAAGTTTATACCGCGAGGTTTTACCCATTGTGAATCACTGCCAATTCTTACAGTACAAAATATAACAGACTTGAAATCTGCAATTTACTTTAAAATAACCTTATAACGGTAATGCAGAAAAAATTCCGCCCAAAGCATTATCACGCTATTAACTTACCTTGAAGAGCGACTCGCATGTAACGTCTATGATAAATTGCGCGACATTGGAAATGATCTATTACCCCAATCTTAAGATCATACGCATACGCGCAAGATCGCGGACATTTGCCTTGATTAATCATGTTCAAGTCCGATCATCAGATCTCTTGAGCACCGGAATTGGTTAATTGATCGAAATTCGTTGAACGGAAACAATAACGAAGTAGAAAAGGTGCGTACTAGTGCGAACCGCGAGGTCAAATTCAAATTGGCCAGAACTCTAAGAGTTCATGATAAATCGTTTTAATGTACGTATATAGTGGGTAATATAATTTTACGGAACCTGAAATTCAACTATTACTATTTTTAGCGCGCACAATTTTTATTTAATTTCGGTGGCTCAATTCGCGAATTCCAAACAAATGAGTATCATTGAATTATTTAAGTAAATATTAGAAACGTGTGACCTGCTCATTTGCATGTTAGTCGTATAAAAAGCCATCATCCAGAAGTCGCTATTAATTCGTATAATTAATATCACTTTTTTTTGAATCGTCATTGTTGGAACACACCTGCTATATTGATAATATGTTTAGAAATTGTAAATGTGTCAATATTGCTGTCGTAATTAGACGAGTAAGGTTCTCTGCGTCGTGACGAACGAGGGTATTTGTATATAAAAATGCAATTTTATAGGAAAATAGGCGTAAACAGCCTTTAACAACTTAATACTATCGATCGTGAAAAGTTCATTAGTATTACAATAAGTTAATAACAATACACTTTCGTTAAATTTGATCACGTTAGAAGATGTCAACAAAACATTATAACAAAATAAAACAACTGAGCGTACTCAGGTACTTTACGTGTAAGAACGACGTGTTGTTTTGATCTAATCTTCAAAATCTATTTATTGATGCAGACCGTGTGTTAAAATCCATTGGTTACACACGTACAATTATTAACTTACTGAAAATATAGTGTGTCTCACGTTGTAGTAACGTAGACGGTGAAAAAATTCTGCTCTTATATGTCGACCGCCTCCGGCGGCTCCCCTTGAGGCGTGTGCCGCCAATTAGGTTATAATGGTCACTTTATAATAGTTACAACTAGTTACAGTTATAATAGATATTGAAAACAGATAATAGAGAATAGATAGTAGTTAACTGAAACTAGAAAGTAAATAATAACTAATAGGTAATAATGTACAACTGATAATAGGGGACAATAGAGAATAAAAACACTGATATTAGTTACAGAAGGTATGTGGATAATAAATAATAGAAAATATATATTAGAAAATAGGTAATAGTGGAAATATGACAGGAAATAAAAGGGTTCATATAAGTCCTTGAGAGTCCTTAAATGATATCTTGTTTAACAGATAGAAAATGCTTGTAAAGCTTCTATAATTTGCCTCTAGATGCATACTTCTGGTCATTTTCTAAAATTTAACGTGAAACTTGGTCTATTGTGGTAGTTTTGTTTTTAAAAGTAAAAGAATAAATTAGTATTGATATGTAATGATTCTGTGTTATTTTGTCTAAAACTTCTGATACAAACGAATGAGAGTATAAACTTATTAAATTAATTATTGTCCCGGTTCCAACAGTAGGCGAATAAATTTAATTTTAATTGGAATGGCTTGAATTTTTCCATTTATACTTTTTGTTGACGAGGATGTAATGATTATATATTACTTCATTTTTAATTAATCAGTAAGTTTTATTACAAACACTACATAGTTATTAATTTCAATCTGTCGGTAATATTTTGTTTTTAAATGGACGTTGTTTATACCTTCTCGTGGAAATGTTCTAACGCAAAGTCTAAAATAGAATGCACGTCCTTTAATCGTTGACGTGAATCTATGTGATCTCAGTCAATATGTTTGCATCGTTTTTTATTTGGTCGACAAATCATTTTAGCGTCTCTAGTATGGTACAGCTGTTAAAACATTATTTGGTTTTTACGATCCGAGCGACAGCGAAAAGGGGCATAATTTGCAGGTCGTATACCTTATTGAGTTAAAAATTGAATGACCAGTGCAAAGGATGTTTAGGTAAGCAAGTGGCATAAAAAAATTTACCTGCTTCGAACCTGGTGGTGCCTTCACACAGGAATGGACGTAAATTTTTTTAAAGAAAAATAGTCTTTTGATTAATTTAGTTACATGTTTCTTTTAATATTTTTTAATAAAATGTATTTTGGAAACAGTTTGGGAAGAAAATGTTCTGGTTTGCAACAATTGAAAAGTTGGGAAAATTGGTGGAAATACTCATTAAGATAATGGAAAACGATGGTTGGATTCTCATTATTTTGTCTTTAAAAGAGTTATTTGATTTCATAGAAATTAAATTTTTTACTTCTATTAAACAGCTTTGAAGAAACACTTGCTTAAACATTGCATAACTTTCAAATTATGCTGTAAAATAAAAGAAATTTTTTCAATTTTTTTTTTACAAAACAGGTGTTTTCGGGTCTAATCCGATTGAACTATAATTAGGAGTCCATCAAGGATGGAGATTTTAATCTACTCGTAATTGATACCACATCAAAAGTTGAATTTTTTTGGGGTTTATTAGCATCGAAGGTTAGATTACGACATTTATAGACTAAATTTTGCAAATTTTGCTAATTGCGGTCAAGTGTGTAAACCTAAAAAGTGCACATGTTATGCTACGGTTCCTATAAGTTGCATAAAAACTGTGCAGGAAATATTGTTAAGTAATTGATTATAAAATTTAGGAATATACCATATCTGTCCAACGTGTATTGCTCTCAAATACATTGGATTATCATTAGTGGCGAAACTATTAATTACTCATATTTCCTATTGGCTTATTTGACGTGTGAACCCAACAATACATAAAATAACCGAGCAACACTTTTTTGTTAAATTTAAAAAAGTGTTGACGTAATACGTCTAGTAATTGCATTAATTATTTATTCAAATTAATTTACGTGGTAGCAGTTACTTACTGAAAATTAATTTTAACATCTCAACACAAGTTCTGGATAACCTTAATAAACAGGACAGGCTTGGAAAATGTCGTAAGATGCACTAAATTAGGGTATTACAGGTACTTTCCACACAAAGACCAAAAAATATTTTAATTTAAATACGATTTGGTTGAGAATAGAGCAAAGTTCATTGGTATAGAGGAATTTTTTAATAACTAATAGAATTGGATGATCTTGAAATTCTTTGTTTTTTACATTTGGGAAAGCATGTTATACGGATAATGCAAATAAAAAGGCTTGGAATACAAATTCAAACATTTTAGAGACTGGTTTAGGACCAGTTTCTTACGTAATATTTCATATGTATAAGGTTTAGATCAAGGCGGATGTTTGTAGATTTATAAAATATTAACAATAGCCCATTAAGCTTTTTATAAATGAATTATCATTCGAAATTTAGTTACCTAATTATTTTTTTTTAGATTTGAAATGACAGTAGTCTTGGTTCTTAAGATATTGTAGCGAATGCCCCGTATAGGTCGTTGTTATAGAAAAACAAGAGTTGTTGTATGAAATTGTGAAATGTAAATACTGACGTCAGTGCAGTACAAAATCTCTGTGTGTAAAGATGGTTGTAATTTCGGAAGAACTAAATCTGTTTGTACGTAGAAACGCTACAAATTTGGGGGCTCGTCCGGGATTTGGTAGACCGAAGTAGCGGAAAAATTTTGGTGGACCTGAGATGGCGTACAGAAGTGATGGCGATGGCACGCGGCGGAGAGGCGAGGGGTGCAGTCTGTGCGGCGTTATGGAGTTGTTGAGCGGCTGGCGCGACTCGAGATTCCACAGGACTTACAGCTAAGTTAAATTTAGGAAAACACTCGAATGGATTGACTGCGTGCGGCTGGCGCGCGTGGCCCGTTTGAGTGCTACACTCACATTTGTAACTCATATTGGGAGACGGGCGCTGTTCATCTTTAGTACAAGAATTGGTGATGGTTGACCACTGGGTTGTGCGTCTGGAACCATGAAGCAGTTGCTGGGGATTTCAGTAACTGCAGGAGCAGCGGAGGATTTCAAGAGACAGGTCCCTCTTCTACCTGGAGCATTGGATGGGATTGGTCATCCCTGGTGTCTCTGATGGTCAGAAGTAGGATTGGCCTGCTTGGAGGATTTCAAGAGACAGGTCCCTCTTCTACCTGGAGCATTGGATGGGATTGGTCATCCCTGGTGTTTTTCATGGTCAGAAAGAGGATTGGCCTGCTTGATTTCAATTTGCTGCTGACGAATTTTTGTACAGGATTTGCAGTCCAACCCGCTCAATGGAGTTAATCAAATGGATTTGGCAAGGATCAGGCGGAATCTCTGAAGAAGGGGAGAAGCCGTAGCAGTAGCAGCAGTAGCAGCAGTAGCAGTAGCCGTAGCTGTAGCAGTAGCCGTAGCTGTAGCAGTAGCAGTAACCGCAACCGTAGCATTAGCAGTAGCAGTAGCCGTAGCAGTGGCAAAAGCCATAGCTGTAGCAGTAGCAGTAGTAGTAGCCGTAACCATAGCAGTAGCAGCAGTAGTAGTAGCCGTAACAGTAGCGGTAGCCGTAGCCGTAGCAGGAGCAGTAGCAGTTGCAGTAGCAGTAGCTGTAGCAGTAGCCGTAGCAGTAGCAGTAGTAGTTGCAGTAGCAGTAGCTGTAGCAGTAGCCGTAGCAGTAGCAGTAGTAGCAGCAGTAGCAGTAGCCGTAACCGTAGCAGTAGCCGTAGCCGTAGCAGGAACAGTAGCAGTAGCAGTAGCTGTAGCAGTACCCGTAGCAGTAGCAGTTCGCTGATATGGACTGCTGTGGAAGTAGATCGTCCGAGGGTCGAGGGCGACCCTGAAGACGGGGAGGGATAGTGTAGCGAATGCCCCGTATAGGTCGTTGTTATAGAAAAACAAGAGTTGTTGTATGAAATTGTGAAATGTAAATACTGACGTCAGTGCAGTACAAAATCTCTGTGTGTAAAGATGGTTGTAATTTCGGAAGAACTAAATCTGTTTGTACGTAGAAACGCTACAATATTATGCAGTTTCCACCAGACATCATTAGAGATTTATCTTATAGGTACTGGAATTATTCTTTACTTTGGATTAAAAAATTTTTTTCCATTAATTAGTGAATATCCACAGATTTCCCAACAATTAATAGTATTTTTACAATCGTAAGATTGACACCCGAATTCCTAAAAAATGTAAATTTTGGCAGTTTTTGGAGAAAATCGCAAAGAAAACTTTGGAATTTTCATATAAAATTCACAGGGTAGGTCCGTCAGAAGATTCTAAACACTGTGGCGTTTGTTTCGAGTCGATAGGCCCAACGGTTTTCGAAATATCGCGATTTTTCCAAAAAGGAAATTCTCCTCCATTCTACCATCCATATCTCGGAAAGTAAACGTCGCAGGAAAGAAAATCCTTCACTCCTGCCATCAGGGAAGCGTCTCCTTTCGATTGGCATCAGAATTTCAAAATTATAATTTTTAGCTATTTTTGGAAAAAATCGCAAGGGACCTTCCGTTTTTTTGGCCTTAAAATGTGAACTTTAGAATTTTCATATGAAACTCGAAGAGTAGGTCCTCTAGAAGATTCTAAGCCCTATGGCGTTTACTTCAAGTCGATAGGCCTAACGGTTTTCGAAATATGGCGATTTTTCCAAAAAAGAAATTCCCCTCCATTCTACCATCCATATCTCGGAAATTAACCGTCGTAGCAAAGAAAATCCCCCACTCCTGGCATCAGAGAAGCGTCCCCTTTCGATTGGCCCTAATTTCAAAAATCTAATTTTGGGCTGTTCTTGGAGAAAATCGCAAGAAGGCATTATATCAATTTCCCATGGGCACATAAGGTCTCACATAGGACATAATTAAAGCTGGAGGAGTTTAAAATTCCTCATGACCAATTAATCTAATTCAATCGTTGACAATTACAAAAATATTTTGGACATATACACAGGTACTATTCGCCTCTAAAAATAGAATCGGCGGTGTATACGAGGAGAATATTAACTATGTAAACAATATAGAAGTACGTAGCGTAAAGCGTAGCCCTTACGAATCGGAATTTCTTAGGTTAACATGCAGCAACAATTTCTATTTGCGTATCTTCGTCTGTTATAACGGCCATTTTCATGCAGATTACGCGGCGGCATCGAAATTACAAATCCGCACACACCGTTCTATGCCTGGTGTTATTACTACATTGTTGCTAATTATTTCCAACGGGGTCACCCGCCGAAAAACTGTTTAACTGATTCTGAATGGGGGCGACATCGTACCGAAAACGCAAGGTGTATGGTTTTCACACTTAATCAATTTGCCGCGCTTAAATAAAATAATTATTTTTATTATATGAGGAGTAACAACCGTATCAATCCGCATATTTGTGTCCGTCGTTTTTCGCGAAACGCAGCAAGGTCGGGAAGACTTCCATTGCAATTTATAGGATAATGACATTAACCCGCCTCTTTCAGCTTTCAAGAACGAGCGTTCCGTTCCGAATTTGATAACCTAAAAACAAAAGCAGAAAAAATGCGTTGATCACCTTTCATTCGGTAAAAGCAAGGCGGTAGAAAAATTGCCCACTACCGGTTCACAATAAGTTCCTGATGTCAGGCAATTTTCGCAAATCAATCAATCTACCATAAGCTTCAGAGATAGCGAATTTGGTGTAAACACGTTTTTCGATACTGAATATCGGCAATTTTGGGTGTTTGTGAGTTTAGTTCTTGGAATTTCTCGCTCGTGCGCGCACTTGATAATAAAATCGACAAAATTTATTGTTAATGAATAAAAATAATCCTTAATTACCCAGACCTTGAATTTTAGTGGTATATTCTGGCCAGCAACAATGTGTGTAATTTATACATTAAAGTCATGGAGGATATCTCCAACAAGATTTATGACACATTTATGTGTTAAGGATACTGATAACCTTTTAAATGTTTCAAATGTAGCGAAGTGAGAATTCGTAAAAATACTTGATTAACAAAATTTGTTTAACTGAAAATTTTAATCTTATTCCTATTTTCTCATCAATATTTTAATATTAATTCTATTTTATCTTAAGAAATCTAAGCAACTTTAAAGGTTAAATAGTTTTCTGGAAAATTGAATTAAATTCATGATTTTTGGACCAAAAAATTTACTAGAATGTTAGTTTCTGACACAAGAACTATGAGGATTTTCTAGGGAATAGAAAATGTTTCTAAATTTTCGAAATAAACACTGAAATTGGGGAAAATCCTAAGTTATGGATCAGTTACTTGGGCAGAAGTTCGATTTCAAGATAAGTGCGTGGAAGATTAGTTTCTTACCTAAAAAGCTATTTGATTTTGTAAAAATACGACTTTTTTCGATCAGAAGATCTACTAGATTAGGTAGAATCGACAAATTTAAGAATCGCATTTCTGATTAAAAGACATATGTCTTGTTGGAAAACTAAATAGAGTTCAATAGACTTTTCCAAAAACTACTGAGATAAATCTTGATTCTGTTGCTTAGTTAAAATGTGAGTTTCTTGAGAATTGACAAGAATAATAGTTTCTTAGGGCAAAAACTTCGTTTCAAAAATTTCTCTGGGCAATTTCCTAGCGTTTTATAATTTTTGAAAAAATATTCTAATTGAATGAATCCAGATTTATGAATCAGTTACTTGGGCAAAAATTTAGTTAGTGGAATATCGACTGGATCATTAGTTAATATTATAAAACAAGTGTGAATCTCTGAATAGAGAAACCAGCGAATTAATTCTAAAAAAATTCCTGAATCAGTTGCTTAGTTAAAATATCAGTTTCTGGAGAATTTACAAGAATATTAATTTCTTGAACAAAACCATAGGAATTTTCTGTGAAAATTTTACTAAATTTCTTGGTTAAATTTACATTAATGGATCAGTTGCTTAGAAAAAAATTAAATGTTATGTGAATTTCACAATAGAACACAAGAACACACCAGATTTTCCTGGAAACGACTATTTATTTATAAAAGATTTGGTAAGAACCTAAATTAATTTGTGAAACTGGAGCACAGTTTATTAGAATTTTCAAAAATTTGGTAAATTCCGTTAAAAAGACATCTCAGCTCAATTTCTAGAACATTAAATGGAACATTAGATTATGCGACGACCTATATGACCTTTAGCGTAGATAGGACATAATGTTTTTCCCTGTAAAGTAATGAATCAGATATGTCATAATTTTGATTAAAAATTAAGTTATTTTTTTGGATAATCGAATGGAATTCAGTAAACCTTTGAAAAATTTGCTGAATTTAGTTCAAAAAACAGATTCATGGATCACATTTTTGATTAACTTTTGGGCGGATTTCTGCAGAATTGAATATTAAAACTGGTTAAATTTATGTTAATGGATCAGTTGTATATTTAAAAAAGGGGCCCGTAGAAAATTACCTTGAAGATTTGATAACTTCAATTAGCTTAGATTGTTTTTTGATACCCTTAAAAGACGTTTCCTTGGATTAAATTGAATAATGCTGCTGATAAAGTTGGATTACTCCAAGTTTTGTTTATGGTGTTGTATACGATCTGTTTCAATGTCAGTACTTGTTTGATGGTAAATAAACAATTCCAATCTTCAATAATTCTATTAAGCTACTCGTTCATGTTAAACCTGTTTCTGATTTAATTAGCCAGTAAAAGTAACTCATCGGTAATATTTATTCGATAATGTTTATACTGGCTATTTTTTAGAATGGGAGCATAACAGAATTTTCCACAGGTCTGGTGCTATTCTTTCCATCCTCAGGCGTCTCATTAGATCCATTTTTATAACGCCTCTCCACCATTTTCAGAAGTGACGTTGTGATTTCGTTTTCTTTTATTCTTTTCGATCCTTTTTTAATCCCTCTATTAAACCAACGTTTTTGAGGGAGTTGTGGGGGCTCAAATTGAAGTTGTGATGTGTAGATGTGACGGTTTTTAATAATTGTAATAATTGTAATTGTTAATAATGTAATAATGTAATTGTAATCGACGTGCCTATGGTGTAAAAAATATATCTGGATTAGATCTTCTACTGGAATCTCCAGAGTACCCAGAAATCTCCAAGGAGATTTCTAGATTATTACTGAAATAAATTATTTTGCACATCAAATCTACTGGGAACTTTGCATTTGCTCTGAAATCTATATTTTACAAGTGTCAAGGGTATTAAATCCTTCTAGAGTCTTCAGAATACCTCTTAGATCCTCGTGAACGCCTCTATGGCAACATACAATTCTCCAAATTCAGTGAAATTGGCGTCTATTATACATTTTTCAGTTTTCAAGCAGTGTGAATTTTTCTGGACTCTTTAGAATATCCAGAAGAGTTTAGAACCTTTCAAAAGAAATTTATAAGATAGTTGTAACTGTTAACTATAGACGAGCAGTTTGTTACCTTTACCTTTAGATATTCAGAGTGATCTAAAAGAGCGTTAAATCTTTCTGTAGCGATTGACCAATGATATTTGGTAGCACCATTTATTTATGACTTATTTTGAGGACTTACGCAATGATAACTCAATCTAGGTCAGATTTCTTTGTTGTTGTTCCAAACGTACACTTGCATTACTTTCAAGAACTATGAAGTTTATCATCTCTGAATACGCATTAGTATTGACCCAAGTTTCAATATAACGTCAAGAGTATCCACGATATACGCTGTGTTTATTGAGGACGACGCGATGCTGACAATAAACATTTTTTCATTCGGTTTACAAAATTGACCTCAAAATTTTTATTATTTTAGAAAGCGTTAGATCCAAAAATTACAAGGCGGCTTCGTGACGCTCTCCAAGAGTATTTTTTAGAAGTTTTTCGATTTCCGAGATGAGAGCGCTGATTAATTGAACCGAAACACCTCTTAAGGTCGGTCAGTGGGTTCTTTATTTAAATCACCGAACTCGCTAATTACGGTATAGGAAGGAGCATAGGATCGGCACATATACATAATGTATCCATAATAAGATTGCCTGAAGTGTCATGAATGATAATATAGTGCGGTCATTGTACTGTTTTTAAAGTTAATCAGACTTTGCACTTTCACGGAAAATCGAGAGGAACGCGAACATCGCTGCATTTTACATTTGTCGTACATTATTCATTGCAAGTGTCGATATCCGAAAATAGATTTACGATACAATTCCTATTAATAACTGCTGCGACGAGAACGGCCATCGGTAAACGACATTTTATTTTTCGCTCGCAGTGACGTAAATACGAGTCATTAAGCCGCTTTCAGATGCTGTTTTCTGTCCCGTCTTCCGGAATTGCTCGCCATATCCGATTAATGAAGTGCAAGGTAATGACTCTGGCATCGGTTAAAATTTATTAATAGTAGCAAATAATTTGTCGAGTGAGTCATGACGAGTTTCGGCCACCTACATTCATACATACTTGTAGAGTTGTACTATGTGAATAGTAAGTACAGAGATTTATTCGGTACTGCGGTAATTCATTAATGAAGGTGAATTATATTGGTGTAATTAATAATAGCGTTAATTACCCAACGACTAGTCACGATCTCACTTAGACAGCAAGGACTGAGGTGTAATTTTTTGGAGGGTTAAATACTTTATTTTTCTTCCGCATCGCGTTTCACTGAAGGCTTCACGAGGGAGCATTTGAATATACGCGCGTTCACCATAAATGAGCACCCAGCAATTATATTACTGGAGATTTTTGGTACGTTATGCGAAATTAAATTTTTAACGAAATCACTTTAATCCTTTTATGCGCACGAAAGTGAAATTACTCTATAAATACCCGCACGATATCTCTCTTCGGGGTGTTAACTCCTATTGATAACATAGTTTCTTATCTACTCGACAAAAGCCATGTAAGGATGTCAAAGAAAAAATATACGAATCGCGATAGTTCGCTATCTGTTTGGGTCAAATGTGGGATTCTTGTGGTACATGTCGCAGGAAGGATTGCGTTGATTAAAATTTGTAATATTTATGTAATTCCGTTTCGTATAGCGATAACGAGCGCTTCTTTCTTGCTGCCATTTTCGTTTCTTCGTAGTAAAGTTATCACAATAGATTTACTACGATTGCTACGGTTTACTACGAATCCGTAGTAAAAGTTATGGAATGCGAAATGTGCGGTTCTAGCAACAAAGAAATGCTAAGTGGACAGTAATGACAATGACTTTGTATGACAATTACTTTGTAATACTTACAAAATAATGCGTTAAATTTAATGTGAATTTTAGTTCGCAGATGTTTATTGCATGTATTGATGCAATCGTACATAAAATTAATGATACCTGTGGAGTACCTGCACTTTTTACCTGCTTAATGGTATAGTGCATTAACGCACTACATATTTCACGTTACATACGCACATCCTTCAAAAGCAATCGACACAAATAGCCCAGCTTCAAATTTTCTTCCCAATTATTTGAATGGTTGTTTTCGACGATAATAAATGATGCCATTTATTAAATAATGCATGTATGTAATTACCTACGAATACAAGCACTGCTAGGCAAGTATGTATAAGCACAACGTAATACTGAAAATATTTAGCCGTCATTAATAATTATGTAAAGAAGCGGCAAAAAATGCTAAACGTTGTAGATATATTCGAAGCTTTATTCCTTGTAAACAATTTTTTTTTCTAGCAAATGACGAAGAGATGTTAATAAATAATTTAATGTCTTCTGTCTATGATGGTAAAGTATAGACTCGTGGTTATTGTTGTATTTATGTTAATATGATATTAAGTATCCTTCACTATTTCTTTTTCCTGTAAAGAAATTTTTGGGACGTCTTTGAAATGTCTCGATTTCTATTCGGGATACTATAATGAATTTTAAGTATCCATAAACATATGTAAATATGTTTATTTTTCACCGTCTTTTAAATCGAATTATGCCAAACATTCAAAACCCATAATAATATTTCCATAATTTTCGCAACAATACTTGAAGCTACGATTTTAAATATCCAATTATGGGCACGTGATGACATGAGCTGTATTTATAGATTAGGGGGATTCATGAGTGTTTTCAGAATTTTTGGATGTAAAACTTAATACAGAACATGAGCCATTTTATGGATTTTGGAAATTTCAGCAAGCCTGAAGGGCTGTTCGCTAGGGGATGCAAAGTTAAAAAACCTGTAACACATTTCGAGAAAATCCCAAAAAGCTGAAAAATCATAAGAGTAAATTTTCCTTAAACCCGGCAATAATCTATTAAAAAGTTTTTGCGAAGTTCTGGTATAGTCAAAGTCTAAATATAAAGTTTGAGCTGCTTGTATATCGTACCACATACATTTTTAGGTATTAAGGTTTTTGTACTCAGAGGATCTTAAAATGTCTAGAAATGCAAACTTGTACGTATCTCTTTGGGTCTAAATAAATAAATAATAATAATTGGCAAATATTAATGGTTTTTACTATAGCAGCCATGTTTTTAAAACATCGGTGTATCATTTGTATTTCTTGATTTATTGTGAAATGGGGAAATGCACTTTGAGACGAATAAAGGAAGGTTTACCACTTGTACTTTTTTAGAAAAATGATCCAAACTTGAATTTTTGATTTTTCGGTGGCAAACTCAAGCGGGAAGAAGAATTGCTGATCCCCAAAGTGCAAGAATTTTGTTGGAAGGGTGCGAACTTTTTGGGTTATTGATTATTGAAAGTATGCCTGCGATCTTTATAAAAAATCCTAATATCTCAAACCATTGGGCTTAAAGAGCTAAAAATTCAATGATCGACCTTACGTTTCAATTGCGAAATTCAAAAATTCACCTTTCTCTGAAATAAAAAGAGTACGTTTTCCAAATTATTACAAAAATTAACCGAAATTGGACATTCGATTTTTTTAGTAGCAAACGATAGGCAATAATTCAGTGCAAAAATTTTGTTTGCAACGGCTTTACTTTAGGAGATATTAACTATTGAAAATCTACTCTATTTTTTTAGAGAAAATCACGATAACTCAAAACCTATGAGACACAATAAGCTGATACTCAGCTACACGTTTTAGGTGTCTTTCATTCACCTACCATTTAAGTATGATCTAGAAATGTGAAAATTTACTCTCAAGAAAGGGAATTTAACCGTTTTTAGTTTTGAGAAAAAATCTCGCTATCTCAAGAATGACCCCTTGGGTCTAACAATAGGAAACTCTGCCACAGGTCGTGTAATCGATTGATTGATGGACCTTAAGAGTTTCATTGCGAAGTACAAAAATTCTCTTTTTGGGAAAGAAGAAAGTACCCTTTCATTTTTTTTACAAGCGAACCAAAATTGGACTTCTGATTTTTGATAGCAAACGAAAGACGACGATTCTATGATAACAACAGCGCAAAAATTTGGTTTGCAAGGGCTTTACTTTATGAGATATTAACGATTGAAAACCTACTTATTCTTTTTGAAAAAATCACGATACCTCAAAAAGTATCACACTCAGCGACCTGATACTCAGCAACATGCCTTAGAACCCCCTCATTCACCTTGTAAGTATGGTCTTTACTCTTTTACTCTCAAGAAAATGAAGTTAATCCTTGGCAATTTTTTTCAAAAACGCTTCAAAATTTGATTTTTGACATTTTTCACTTTCAAGCTGTGTTAATTTTATACTGAAAATAGGGTGTGTATCAAAAAGAAATACTGATGAACGAAAAGTTCCCAATTCAGAACGATAGCATCTCTTCCCTGTGTATAATTTCCATTGAAAATATCAATGATATTACGAATAACGAAATAAAATTTATAAGACGAAAGCAATAAAAACGTTCCTGGAAAAATCATTGCTTGAAATCATGAAAGCATAGTTTTTAATTTCAATTAATTATACACTAACGTCTTAGTGTCTGACAACTATGATTTGTCGCTATTTAATGATCCAATAGCGTAAATCATAACATGACGCGCACCTTTAATTTCTACTATGGGACCATAGGTTAAATAAAATTATATCATTATAATTAATCACTGCTGTCCTTACTAATTACAATATATTGAAACAAAATTGCGGCACTTACATTCAAAATCGTTAGCTATGTATACATGCCAATTTCAATAAGGTAATTGTGGGTAAATGGTTCAAAGGGAAAAGGTTTCAATATGTTATTGTATTTGACGATAATTATGGCGCAATGGACATGTTAAAACAATGCCATTGATTAATGGAACAGCGCTGTTAATTCATTAATATTTAGAAATATACATTTAATTCGTTTTAGCGACAAGTGGAAACTTAAATGGTTTCTTCTTTTTTATATTTTTAAAACAACATTACCGACCGTTTGTAATTGGTTTTTTATTCTGGACAATATCTATCGGTTATTGCTTTGTTTTAATTAATTTTTCTAATAGTTTTTTAATAGTACGTGAGTTTATATTTAAAGTCGCATCAAATTATAGAGTAATAGACTATTTAAATGTAATTAGATGAAATTTCGCGAAAGAAGGTGTAGAAAAGCTATAATTTAATAGCGGCGAAAAGTGCATATGAATTCAACATGGAAGGAAATTTTTTACTCGGAATCATTGCAGATAATTATTTTGTCGTGCTGTTCCGACACATTTCCGATTAGGAAAATGATTGGACAAACGAAACTAAATTACCCCTTTGTATTAAATCTATTTCAACACGTCATTATTTAGGAATTAGTCGCGGTGGATGATTATTTGGCGTGAATCTCATTAAGGAGTTGTTTCAACTAACAATAAGATGGAGTAAGTTAATTTGCTTAAAACAATTGAGGTGAAACGAGGTGAAGCGCACTTTTACATAGGTGGATAATTAAAATTTTTTTGGAAGTTTTAATGATAATTGAATTGTAATTAATAAAAATTTGAAATTAGGTGTGTATATGATTAGTTAGCTAAGGAACGTGTATAAGTAAAATAATAATCGAGGGCTGATAAAAAAATTTTTCTATTAAAAAAATCCTTACCTCTTAAATTAAGCAGGATCTGCGCTAACTTCACTGACAATTCCACAAAACCGTGGCATATAGTCAATATTCTACGCACGAATGACATTTCTATCGATTACCGACGCCTTCACCGATAATGTAATTTCACTAAGAGTTCCAATTCCACTGTAGAACGTACCTAATGTAAGAGTTAAATATACTTGTATCTCGATCCGTTGATAATCCAGTTATCTTTGAATGTTTCGGTTAAGATCTAGCACAGAAGATGGTACGTCAAATTACATTTTGCTTTTACTTAACCAAGAAGGATTAACCGGCAGAGGAATTATTTGAAAATTGGATGGTACTTGAGAACTAAGGGAAATGCGGTGGTAATTTTATGCGTGAAATAGGTATACATCGATTTTAATTGAGGAGTTTTAGCGAAAACCTCCCGTACTAACATCGGGTGTACGTTTGACCCCTTCAGAGATAATAGGTCAATATGTCATTAATTAACTGGTCTTAAATATATACGTTAACTATCTGCCTTTTAAAATCCCTTATCGCACATGAAAGCGTAGTCACGTTTCCAATTTATTCTTGACACGGTTTGGCCTGTTTTTTTGTTTTTGTAGGGTAAATAGCACAAGATTCGCTCCACGAAAGCATCAGGTAAATAAGGGAAGGTCAGTCGGTGTACGAGCGTTTTCTTCTAGTGTTCCACAGAATGCTGACCTCCGATCGTAGTTATCGAGGATTGGTCCAGATATTATTTCTAAATTTAGCCGTGATGTCATCCCCGGAGATTTTTCAATTACAAAAATACTCTGGAGATTTCTGGACTTTTCCATGCTTCTAAACTATCCCTACTACCTGTCGGTGCTTCTGTGTGAAATGCAAATAATCTCCTACATCATGGAGCAATTATATACGTCATGAGAACAGAGACCTGATATACCATTAGGAATTCGGGTTTTCGTAGGTTCGTTGATCTTCTTTCGACTCTTGCGAGCGATCAATCAATCAACTTCCCGTAGCAAAAGTAATTGAAAAGGTCGAAATATTACAGTGAAATCAAATTCGCAACTTACCACGGTAATATTCTAACTTGCTGTCCATTAACCGCGTTTAGAATTTGCTCACTTCCTAATCCCTTTGAAAACGTAGGAAACTAATGCTGCAGCTGCTTTTGGGTGGATTTAAGTAACTTTGCTTCTCACCAAAAGACCATTATGTTTAAAGCAAGCCGTTAACGTAACGTAAATGTCTTTTGGGCCTTTCCAAGAGCTTATCGCGCAATCAAATATAACCGAAGGCACAGACTGGTTTCGGTCATCTACTTGCCATGCTTTATTACTCGTATCATTGTTTATCTTTTGATACTCAATGTCACGTTCAATGCCCTGACATTAGTATGCACTTAATCTACCATAGATTAACAATTAAAAAGGTTAGTTTGGTCGAATTTGTATTAATTCACTTAATCAGTTGTAATATTTACACGAAACTTCCGAAACAAATTCCCGAAAAAACTTCCTATTACATTAAAACAGTTATTGTTAGTACAAAACATTTTTAAGTTCCGAATTAGGGGCCCTTTTGTCCGTTAAATTCATATTCAAAGTTGAAAATCGTGTTTTGCAAATAGAAATGATTGTAATTAATCTCCACCGCGTACGTTTTGCAACTAATACAATAAATTTATTTTATTACACCTTACGTATTTAGTGTCGTTTAACGTCAGTATAACTGACAAGTAATTAAAATTTAAATGATTGCACTTTCCGACCACAGTTAAGCAGCTGAATTATTGCTACACTCCCCTAAAGGTAATTAATTTTACTAAAAACGTCAGAGAACACCGGGAGCCAATGTTTGGGCAAAGCTGGGAAGATGGCCAACATTATGAGCTGGAACAAAGGCAATTATAGAGGAAGAGGAAATCGCGTAGAACATTGCACTGAAGTTGTGGAAATAGAAAATCAGGGACTCAACAGATTTGCAAGAAGGCATTATGGAAGAAATTTAAGGAATGGAAAGGAAGCAAAGAATGAAAGAATATTACGATTTGCGTGGAAACCGATTGAATACCAACAGATTGAAAGATATTGCATTACATTTACATTAAAATAAACGAGACTTCCCCAGTGGTAACAAATGCGAAGAAATAACAATACGATGAATACAAAAGTTACTATAGATTTTGAAGGGCCAGAAGGGCTCTAAATTTGGATCTGGAAAGGTTTTGGAATGTTAAAACTTTTCGATCTTAATTTTAGACGCTAGATAGCTTAAAATACGTAAAATAATGTTTCTAAAAATTCTACTGGCATTTCAAACCATGAAAACTGCCTCAAAATTGCATATAAACAATTACAGACCTTACTGGTAATTTTCTTTCAATTCTAAATGCTATATAGATTCTAGAATAAAAATTCCTGGTTCTACCATAAAGTTAAATTGGTAAAAGTGCCAATTCATAATCCAAAAACCATAGGAAACATTGATTACTTTAAATAGTCTCTAGTAGAATCGTAGAAATATTTTGTTTTTGTTCCATTAAAGGTAAAATTTTCTAGGAAAGATCTTTTAGAAATTGTTTCACATTACGAGGATTACAGGAAAAAATATAAATTTTCTTAAATCATGTGGACCCGTTCTAAAAGCTTTTCTTATATATGATAATGTTTATAAAAGGTCTCCTCGCACTTGAAACCACAAACATTGCCCCAACATCAAATATAGAAAATTCACAGACATTTCTAGTAATTTTCTTTTAATTCTAAACGCTATAGAGGATCTAAAAGAAAAATTTGTGGTTTTTCCATAACGTTAAACCGCCACAAAAGCCTTAACACAGAATCTAGAATGTTCAAGAAACCTTTTCATGCTTCTGAGAACATAGGAAACATTTAGATTTTTCTAAATGGACTCAAGTAGGGTCCTAAATATATTTCCTTTTCATTTCAATTACTATAAAATTTGAACCATTTCGAAAAAGGTTCCTTTAGAATTTTGAAAAGTTGGAATGGCTTTAAAACTGAATCTAGAAGGTTTACACTCGTTGCAAGCAATTTCACTTTAATTTGAAACATTTTAAAAATCTAAATTGTAAATTTTATTTAAGTTTCATTTTCTTGAAGTGAAAATCACCGAAAATGCCTTAGAAATTAATCTACAATCGTTCAAAATGTTTCATACTCTCCGAGGAACACATAAAAAATCTCAATTATCCTTAAATAGGGATAACATAGGGATTCATACGTGATCCATTAATGTTTTACCATTACTTTACCGACAGGAGGAGTTAGAGATAAAATTATATGAACCAATTACGTGTACGAAAATAATTCCTCCTATTTAAAACTTGAAAAGTTTTCAAATCTTCCGTAATGCCATCTATTTTTTTTTTTGTTGTCAATTATGTTAATTTTAATAATAATAATAGCGCTATTTTTATCCGACTTTTTGCGCAAAATTTGGCAGATTGGTCGCTAGACACAAGTGTGAATCAATAAATTGGTAATAATTCATTCTCAATCCATTTATCTTATAAATATGCAGATAAAAAATTAATTATATATCAAATTTAATCAATCGACGTTCATTATCACTGAATTAATTTGAACCGTTTCACGAAGCAAACACTAATATTGGTACAAAATTCGTATGTCGATTAATCATTGGAAGTAGGTAGTTAGAAACCGTTATTGCTTGAAAATTTAGGAAATAACAGTATTTTAGCAATGATTTTATACAGGATATTATTTAACATATGTTTCCAATTAAAAGCCTTTTAGTTCTCCTACAGTAGTTAAGTGATAAATTTCAGAAGAAAATAAACCCACATTTTTATTATAAATATTAATATCCGTATTATGTGTGTATTTAAACTTTTCGATGTGATGTACATAAATGTAAAATGATTAACGTAAATAAGATATATGTATCATAGGTCATTCGGATGGGTTGGTAATTTTTAGCTAAAGTTAAGATAACAAATTAAAACACAATATAATTCTACAGCCAAGTATTTAATTATTTGTTATTGACGGGATTAATTCGTTGGTATTACCCAAATAAGTTTTATGTAAAATTATTAAGGTACGTCTACCAATTAGGCGCTGCATTAGTGAATCGAATTTAATGAGGCATGATTGGATTATTCTTTTGTGCTTTTAAAGTGACAGGTTTTTCAGGCGTAATTAACAAGTAAGCTTTTTATAAAAGAGGTGTCTGGAAATCCCAGGTGGAGAGAATTTAAGCTCATGAACACCAACTACGAGGTTAGGCCAATATTTATTGCCTAAAGTTAATGTTACAATTGATTACAACAACAAGGGAGAATATCTATTAACACAATGACTGACACTTTGGGTGTATTTGACTGTTTAAAATTGCATGAGCTATGACTGTAAAAGTTTAAAAGTCATTCAGTAAATAGCGAAAAAACAGCAGTTTCTATTTTAGGCCGTGATTATTAGAAACTGAATAGTCATTTCGATGCCGGCGAGGTGCTAATAAATGTGTAAATAATAAAAATTCCTACCAACGGTGAATGATTAATGCTCTATTGCCTGTTATTATTTTTATATCGCCTGTTGTAATTATTGCAATTACATACAATGTGCAAAGAAGCATAGGTAAACTCTAAAAATAATTTTAGTGCAATTAATAG
Source organism: Cryptocephalus primarius (assembly GCA_963576515.1). Classification (NCBI taxonomy): domain Eukaryota; kingdom Metazoa; phylum Arthropoda; class Insecta; order Coleoptera; family Chrysomelidae; genus Cryptocephalus; species Cryptocephalus primarius. Next base: position 12,170,297 of record OY754941.1, read on the forward strand.
TGGACACTCCTCTTTGCAACCAGAACCGGTGCCTGTCATATTTCTACTACTTTGATAATTACTTGTATAAATAAATTAATAGTCAATACTGCTTTATACACTTCACCTTATAATGTATGGCAATGTTAGAATTATTAATGTAGAGTACTTATGGAGGGTTCTTTTATATGGGGCGAGGCCCAGCTGCAAATTAAAATGTTAAATTACCTTGCACATGCAAGCAAGTGTTGTATAAAGCATAAATAAATATAGGCATTGAAGCAATACTATCAGAAGGAAGCCTTAAGGGAAAGGGTGATCTAATGTGGTATGTGAACTGTCTATGTGGAAAAAACTATGATAGAACTTTAGTGGGTGATATATTAACTCACTCAATATGTACCTCAAAACAATTACAATCGTAAATAGGAAATTTTCTGAAACACACTGGCAAAATGTAATCGCTTTTAAATTGAAATGAGCGCATGGAAGAGTGTCTACACTAAAACGTCCTGCTGAAGATATTAACGTTAATGCTGGTGCAATAATCCTAATAGTGAAGGCGAATATAGAGTCAAAATAAGGACGACGTTATTAGGAAAAGTTTAAAAAGGGCGAAGAAAAAACAAGGCTTCAAAGGTAATGACTATAAGTGTTATATTAATGCTTATAAGTGCTGCTTGTCTATTAACCCATGGTTTTGTTTTCGCTATCTATGGAGAAACGAGGAGTTGTCATATTACCTCACATTCAGGGTATAATGGTAACGTTATGTTGAATAATTTCTGCGTGATCAGATTACATATACATTAAGCATGGAAGTAGCTCCATACATTTGGTTCCCTCCGATATCTGAAATTTAGCTAGAAGATTTTTTCCTATAGATTGTTCAACGATAGCTTAGATAAAATGGTTGTGCTATATTAAACGCGCCTTATAATATGAGCCATTATCTATCCCGAGATCTGCCCCGTCTCAAGCAAAGAACTTTTCCACTCGTGAATTGGCCATTGACGTCATCAAGAACGTTTCGCGAAGAAAAAATGGTAATGACTCGATCCATTATTATCCTTCGATAAAAAAGCATGCGGAATTCGGCCGCACTATAACGAATGGAAATTTTCGAATTTTTTTTTTGCGCAGGCGGCCGAACGGTGGGCATACTCTCACGAACTTGATTGCGAGTCACAAAGGATAATACCTTATTTTTTCGAAGGATTATTCGTTCGTAAGTTTCGTTGGAAAAGTTAGTACGTTTAAATTTTCCTATGTACGGACAAACGTCAGAGATAACTTTTGACCTCACCTAATTTTTTGCTGGGTAAGTGATGTGAGGCAATACGAGACTCGTGTATTATTTAGGGAACGGGCATGCGCACTCCATGATATTCGTGCTTATAACTGAAGGATAACCTAAGAGGGTGAAAGCATGGGATGTGGTATAGGTAGGGAATAATTATGTTAAAGGGTATTTCAACCGTTAATTACCATTAATTATTTAATTAATAAGTGCTTTGGTATTTAATGAAACATGTAAATGATATATGGTAGCAGCGGCAATATTTATATTAAAATTGCTGCTTGTGTATGCTTCTGTTCGATAGATGATTCTTACACCTAATACCATATCTGTACAGTTTATAATAAAAAATTTCACGATTAACGTGGAGCAATTACACGTAGATTTTCGTAGAAATAATTAATTTATTGTTTGTTGTTGTACATAATTGAAGACCTAAAAAAATAACTATTAGAATCCTATTCTAAACTATTCTGATGAGTATTGATTAAACTTTCGACCCAGGCAATTGGAGTGACCAAATGTTACTCCAATATGTCAACTAAACATCCAAAGTGTCACTGATATTACACAATTGGTATTTAATTCTTAATTAACACTTATTAATTTTAAAAAAGTTTTAAGAACGATTACTCGAGTAATAAATTAATGAAAATGCCAAAATCAACTCATGATTTAAAGCAGTTAATTAGTTGAATTCGATTAAGGTTCGATTTTACTAAAATTTAAATATAACAGACTAATACGACTATAATAAATAAACAAAATTTTATTCTGATGCAAAATCAAAAAAGAATCATAATTTACGAAACGTCAATACAGGGATTGACATACAAATATCCTTTAATCTAATTTAACTTCCTATGAACAATCCAAATAATCTATACTGCAAACTGCAAATCTATTTTATTATAAATGTTAATTGTTAAGTGCAGAGAATTTATAATACCGGTACTACGTGATTATAATAATATGTATTGTTAACGAAAAACCGTCTATAAAAGATGCCATAAAATTACCAAATCGAAAAATAGGCTTGCAAGGTATAATTAGACTATTTCTCAGAATATCACAAGGATGGCTCCACGTTATTAAACTTGGGAATTTCCCAGTGCCCCATAGTCATGATACTTCTCATTGGCTGAGCTTTATTTGATTAGGGGTCTCGAAAATTCATGTGTAAATAGGAACCCCCTCTTTCCTCCCATGACATGTAGGTAGGAGAAAATTCCACCGTAATAGAAGTGAAAAGTTGTAATGAGGCATCGTAGAATTTGCAAGTATTTTATTGTATATTGTAGAGTGTTTAATATTTTCGGATTTCGAGTTTATTCCCAAAAAACAAATAGAATTCCAATTACTTTAATTTTTTCTTTGATTATCATTCAATCTATTTTCAAGTAGGGAGTATTAGTAACTTAATTCAAGAGTCTCCGGGAGAACCTAGAATTTTCCGACTTTCGCGGTTTATATCTCCGGAAAATTCACGAATTTTCCGACCCTCACGGTTTCATATCGTGAAAGTCGATAGTTGTCGATAGTGAAAGTTGATATATGAATATCAAAATTTTCCGACAGCGACGTATTCGGAGAAACGCAACGAATCAAATCCAAGTGTTCTCGGGAAAACCGCGAATTTTCCAGCCTCAGTGGTTTTCGATAAGGCATTTTTCGACTGTATTATATTCATGCAACCTCCATAGCCTAAATCCGCGAATAATATTTAATCCGTCTCAAGGTATGAGCGCTTATTAAGCCTTTTACATAACATTAGAATTAGTTGCCGAAACGTGTTTTCAAACAATTTAAGGAATGTCAGTTGTATTATGATTTGCAATTTTTTTAAGATAACCATTAACGAATCACTTACCTTTAGAGAAAAAACTCAACAGTTAAATTGCTTTTAGTCCCATTTATATAAGTGTTCTTAAGTTTGGGCTTAAAATAATTTTGCAGAAGCCATGGTGCTTAATCTTCTCATCTGCACTAGTATGAATATTAATAAAGCAATATTTTTCTTATAGATTTTGAGACGAAATGTTTTTAGCAAACCGTCAAAATGTAAATAATTTTTTTTAAATATCAAAGAAGAAAAAACAAGAACTCAAGGTAGTTAACTTCAAATCAAGAAAAAAGTAGATATGTCATATTCGAAAAGTTAATACTTTAAAAGTTATAAATGATTGAATAATTAAATTTTGTGATTAAGGCTACGTTTGAAACCTCATATTTTTAGAAAAAAATTAAATTTACATGGACATGTAAGAAAGCTACAGCTTTATTGAAACTGAAATTTTCAATCTATATTACCAATTTTATCAAATAATAAGACAAAATCTCTTTCATTCTAGCATTTCATTACTCATTAATTTATTAAAGGAGGAATAATTTGATTAATAACAAATTATATGCAAAACATTTGAAGCATTAACTTGTGGAAATTCATTCTATTCACACTTACGAGAATTTCGCATTATCTTTTAATGTTGATAAATCGTGATTTGACTGAACTGAACGTAGATAAGCAGAAAACTGCAATAAATGCATTTTAAATTTAAATACATGCGTGAAGGTTTTCCTTATTTTTTTATCAGAAAGTGGATGGTGAATGATAATTTGATTTTTCCCAGCTAATATTATTGGAAAGGTTTTTTGTTTCAATTGTTATTTGAATATTTTTAAAAGATGTTCATTGCAATGCCTACATTTTGGGCAATTCGACAGACTACATATTTTTTCCCATTTGCTTCAACGTATTGAAATGAACGTATTGGATATATATATATTTACGGACGTTTATGAGCACGATAAAAAGAATCAGCCAAATCAGTCGAGATGTTCTTAAGTGATGACCTTTCATACACGCAGCAATTGAATTTTATTTATAGAAGGCTCCGATATACAACGTACAAAGAATTCCTGTATAGTTATGCGATATGTGCGTGCTTTCTTCGTTTGGGTTAAAACACCAGGACATCTTATCTAAACTTCATGTGTAAGTGCACATGTACATTTCTGGGTTTATTCATGCAATAAACGCAATAATCAGTCGACGTTGTTTTCTGTTTATAGCGACCGAATCACAACAAAATAAAGATAACAAAATCATTTATAATTAACTGTTCAATTACAAAACCTCGACATCAACGTACGAAACAAGTGTATCAATCGTGTTTAATCTCGACGGATATGAGCCACAGCGAGAATTCCTTCGCGCCCCCCTCCTGCTCCACCGAGAGGTTCTCCACTAATCTATCCGTCAATTTTTCTACATCGTCGACTTTCAAAACCACCGCCGTGCCCGTCTCCTTCCCTCCGACGGCCCTCCCTTCGATGTTCCTCTCGTGCGGGTCGAAGAGATAGAAATATCCGCTCTTGAAGAAAATGCTCACCCACTGGCCCTCGTAGCTCAACATGCAGCACGTCTCTTGCTGAAAGTAGACGTTGAGGATCCTGTAGAGGTCGCCGAAGGTGAAGAAACCGCTGACGATCGGTTTGTAAACCGTCACGTGTATCAGCATCGATTTCATGTAGAACGCCCTCATGACGTTCTCCAACCCGAGCTTCTCGTCCTGGGGCCCGTAGGCTATGTAGGAGTCGATGTAGAGCTGGTCGCCCGTGTCCAAGATCAGGTCGATGTGGCGACAGTTCCAGTTCTCCACCGAGGACATGTGGTCCATGACGATGGCCGTTATGCAGTTGGGTATGTCCTGGTTGTTCCTCGAGTGTTCGCAGTAGGTCTTAGAATTTTGGCTGCGATGTCCCCTGATGATGGAGAAGCCGCCTTTCATGGGGTAGTAGCCTTTCCTTCCGATTAGTTCGAGGCGCTTGTGTTCCTTCATTTTCCACGCCCTCTCGCCCTGGAAAATGAAGGCAAGGATGGAAATTAGGAGTTTCTTCGGAAGCTTTCGGTGTTTTCCGGGAGATTTTTCATCTGATGAAGTTTTTCTTGCTGGGACGTATTTTGGATGGGAAATGAGAAGCATTTCCATCAGAATTTGAATTCGATGAGTTCCATGAATTCCCACATATATTCCCACATATATCCCTTGATACATTTAGCACATAAAATTCTTAAACATTATTCCATTTGTTGCTCACATTTGAGGCTTCTCGTTTAGTGAAGTTGGAAAAGTTTTTTGAACTGATAAACATAAAATACTTGCATGTTCATTTGAAAACTTCCCCCAATGTTTAGGCACTGGATTATTAGCAAATTTTGACGTAACATGCCGAAACGTAAAAATGGCAGTTACCTTCAAAATTTTAAGTGGAAAGTCAGCGCCCATCATCGCTCAAAAATCTGAGATGATAGATTGATTATAACTTTTGACACGAGGGTTTCTTTGGAGGTGATCTTTTCAAGGACTTCTATTACGTAGAAAGAAGTCCCTTTACTCACAATTTTCCTCAAAATCCTCCTCTCCTGCAACACGGCGGACTTGGAGCACCTGGGCAAGACGTTGACGTCGCTCTTAGGCGCGGTTTTCGGCGTTTTCCTCCTCGTCGCGAGCTTTCCCACGACGATCTCGACAGGAACTATGGTGAATTCGCCCATTCTAAGTTCGGGCGGCAGTATGCAGCTGATGATGTGCTCGGCCGCCAAATCCGCGTTGACGAAACCCACGAGGCAGGCCGTCCCGGTGAAGAGGGGCATCCCTGTCGGGCTCCTCGGGTTCGGGTCGAAGATGTAGATCATGGGGGAGGGTTTCTCGTCCTTGAACCTGAACTCTATCGACTCCGCCTCCCAGATGGCGAGGGTAAGGGGCTCCGTCACTAGGATTCCGTGGGTGTTTTCCTCGAAGAACCCTTCTATGCCTGGAATTCGATGCAAACGGGCTATAATGTACATTCGTGGAGGTCATTTTTAAATGGTACCACGTATGAAAACCCAAAAATGGGAAAAATAAATGCGTGATAGGCCAAATCGCCTAATTTACCTCGTCTCAAATTAAGCACGTGCTCGTTCTTGGCGTCGATCACTCCCATCTGCGTGGTCAGCCTCAGCTCGAAATTCGCCTTCATGAAGCCGACTTTATAATCGGTCTTCACTTTATAGATGTCGATTTTCTCCGACCAAACGTCGAAATCGTCCTGGAGGAAATCGAGGGTCTCCTCGTACAAATCGTAGCCCAGCTCGATGATCTCGTCGATGAGGGGCTTCGTCCAAGTCGTCGGCTTATGCAGGAGGGTCATGGTAAGGGCAATAATCGCTATTGGCGCGCTAAGTATGTTCGGCCCTTGTCCGAACTTCGGGTCCTCCTGATTGATGGTGCCGCAGATCACTTGTTTGCCTAGGAAAGAAAATTTGACAAGTGAAAAGAGGAGCAGGTATATGGGAGTCACTATATGAAGGTACTATGATTACATTACAAAGGCAGGATCTAGAGAAGATAAAGCATGTTATGCATTTAATAATGGACCAAAAGGAGCATTGGGCAACACCATCGCCAGTACCATAATGATCACCAATACAAATTCATATGATCGATTTACTCACCAGGCACGACTTGTTTAAACCCTCCTGCGTCCACCGTTACGGTCGGTTCGGTAAGAACCCGCGGTTCCATCGCCCTCGGGCAGATGTCTTTGGTCATGGTAACGTTGTGTATGCTGAACGTGTTCTTCCCGCGTTCCAGAAGGTTCTCCAGGAAGTCGTCGGCCAGCTTCCCGACGTCCAGGTACCTGAGGACGCAGGCGGTCCCGTAGGGCGATTTGATCCCGTTCGGCCCTCGGGAGGATCCGTCGAACATGTAGTACATCTTCTGTCCTTTCCAGATCGCGACTGTCAGTCCTGGAAATAACAGAAGTTGAGGTAATGGTTGACCGTGGTTAATGGGCATTTCCAATGGTTTATACATTAAACATCCTAACTCTTACTGGAGCGAACTAAAAAGAAATTTGTTGCTCGCACCTTTCGCCTCCAATATCCCGAAGTAATCGTTCTCGAAGAACTTATCCAACCCCCGTTTGACGTCCAGCACGTTCTCGACGTTCTGCGCCTTGACGTTCCCGGCGATTTTGTCCACTTCGAACGTGACCGTCACCAGGAACTTCGATATGCAGATCTTCTTCGGGATGTCGGCGATCTCGACATCTTCGTGTTCGAGCAGCCAGTCGACTTCTTCCTCTGATAAGTTCCTGTTGGTGTCCATGATTTGCTTCTTCCTCAGGCGCTTTATGTAGGTGTGGAGTTTGTCGCCGTAGGAGAGGATCGCATCGACGGTGGTGTCGTTGAAGCAGACCATCTTGAACACGAAGGCTATGGCCAGGGCGGTGCAGCAGCATGGGATCGTCTGCTTGCCTCTGTTCTTCAGCGGAAACAGCTCGTTCAGTAGTGTCATCGTTCCTGGAATTCAGTCAAGTTACCAGCGAAGAAGTTTTAAAGACAGCTTAATTTACCTCTTAGTATCCATTTGCCGTGCTTCACTTCTTTGAAAAAGTACCAGTCTCCTCCGTACGCATCGAACCTGTCTTTATTGCTCCACATTTTGTCTGCTAGTGAGACTGTATTGGAGATTTTCACTGATTTTAACGTAAATTCTTCTTTTCGTTCCCATCCGGGGACGTTGTTGTACACGTAGTTGACCATACTGTCGAGATTTGTGAACCACAGAGTGCAAGCTTTACCAGCTTTCTCCTTTTCCCTCCAAAACGACGAGCTCTTGACGATCAGCGGGAAATATCTTTCCAAATCATCCTCGCTGTAAATGAACCAGGAAAATGGTTAGTAATCCATAATAATAATTAATTGGAACCCGGTTTAAAGTTAAAAGGCGTTCATGAATAAGGGGGTAACACTGTACCTTTCCGACATATACTCTTCTTCTCCTCCTCCACTCCTCTGCAGGTGAGAATAGTACTGCTGAAGTGTCGGCTCGCCTTCCGCGAAGTAATCCGTATCCCCCGCCTTCTCCCCCGACTCTCCTTCTTCCAAATCCTCTGCGTTTTCCTCCTCTGCCGCCAATTTCGCCAGGAGCTCGGCCCTTTCGGCCGCTTTCGTCTTCATGTGGAGCGCGTGCACGTCGGGTTGGGTGCCGTCCGGGTTCATCCACTGTATGATGTTGACCGCCAGGCCTCTCTTGTCCCTGGGCTTCGAGTCGAACACGAAGAAGAGGTCCTCGTCCCGCCAGATGGAGACGTTCAGGCTCTTCGCCTCGAGGAGGAGCTCCTGATGGTCGTGCTCGTCTTGGGGTCGGTTGGAGAAGGCGACCGTCAGGGCGTTCTTTAGATCTTGCTTTATGTTCCCTAAGTACAAGGATTGTGAGGAGTAGTTAAGGATGGGGATGTTGGGAAAGCTACGATGTAGTACAAGATAGTACAGAAAATACTTAAATCAAGTCTAAACAATTCACGAGCATTTCTAATGATTTAATTCCAATTATTACACACAGAATCTAGATTAAAAAATTCTGGTCCGTCTATAACGTTAAATCCTCAACTATATACATGTTCACACCTGAACCCAAATTTGCATCTTATTTAAATTTTCGCAAGGTTTTAGGGATACTTTGTTTTCGCTGACTAGGCTACGAATTTTATTAATTATTTTCAATGTAATTTTACCTCTTGCGACCTCTTCAAACTCCAGTTTAAATTTGTTAACTCCTATGGTGCATTCGTTCTTCACATTATCTGAGGTGATTTTAAAATCGGATTCGTCGTCCTCGTATTCAACGTCGGAAGGCTCCTCTACGGGTTGTGCGGGCTCAGCATTTTCATCCTCTTGGCTTTGCCCCTCTGGTTTCTCTGAAGCTTCTTCCTCCGACTTCTCGACGAGCCCTGCCTCGTCCTTCTGCTTCATTTCGTCCATGATTTCGTCGCATAACGCGTTCCCTTTGTTCAAAATCTCGTCCACGTCTGCCTTGGACCAGTTCAGCGCCGGTTTCAGCCTATTGAAGGCGAGCGCCATGAGGCACATCGGTACGGTCTGCTTGCCGGAATTGATCCCGAACTTGTTCGAGATCTCGCTGTAGATGGACCGCAGGATCGCCGTCCCAGGCCCCAGGAGCGTGTAGTAGTTCAAAGGGGGCTGCACGTAGTCCCCAATTCCGATTTCGTAGAACTGGATTTTGATCCGGTTGATGCAGAACGAGTCGTCTCTGCCGGGTCTCAGGTTCGCCTCTATGGTGGATGAGAGATCTTCGACGAGCCTTGCCCTCAGGACGCACGCAGTACCAAAACCTAAATGTTCCAGTCAAAAGTTAAAGGTTTCTTTTTAACACGCTTTTTAGCTTGACCTGTACGTATGTAACGGAATGTTTCAACATATTTTTCACTGACTTCACGTCACAATAATATAAAAATGTGCATGCTTTTAGAACCTGATGACAAAATAATAATTTAACAGCCTTGTCCTAGTGTCCTGACCAAAATAATCAGGATAAAAAAAATGCTATATGCACGCGCCTTCGCCATTTCGCACAGGTCGTTGCTTGATATGATGAGTTCTTTAATATACAGCTAGTAAATTCTACAAATTGAGAAAGTTTTGTGAAAACGTCTCACAATCACCTTAAACCACCGTTACTGTTATAAAACCTTCCCCATGTTCACCAATTGTCTTATTTTTACACCCTAAACAAATAGTTTATAATTATTTTCTTCCTTAACCGGCTGTAAAGTACGAAAAGGAGGGAAAGCGATAACCCACACTTCAAATTGCATTACAGTCGCTCATCGATATGTACGTATCGTCGTGCTGTTGGGGTGTTACGTTTCTTTTACACTGTGAGCCTTAGATTGTAAGTAGTTTTGTGGTTTCAAACGGTCCGGCCGTAGACGCTTACCCTTCGCTAGTCCTTTCTCGTTTCGGTCGTGGCTGTCGAAAAGATAGTAATAATCATCCCTTTTCCAAAGGGCAAATGCCATGCTGCGAGCGGTCACGACGGTCATGTCGTTGTCGACGAAATATTTTTGGAGTGCCTGTGTAAATAGAATTGAGTAACGTAGTTTCAATGATTTAATTAGTATTTACGTTTCCCATTACTGGACCCTTCTTGTTGTAAAATCCACTCACGTAACACTTCTCTACAGAAAAGTGCGCCTCTTTGTCGCCTACTCTCAGTTTCTTCAGTATTTCTTCGAGCCTCAACATTTTATTCTGAAATTTTCCATTTTCGGTCAAATAATCGATGGTGTTGTTGTAGAGTTGGTCTCCCTGGATTACAATCTACGACATACATTAAATGTATTCCATTGCATTAGCTATTGACACTAGCAATTCTTACTTCGTCCACTGTTTCCTCTGACCAGTCCTTCAGTGGCTTCAACGACTGAACCGCCAAAGCCGTTAAACTTATGGCGGCGCTTTGAAGATTTCTCGACTTCTTTTCGAACTGCTTATCAGATTGGCTTATAGTACCTCTTAAAATCCATTCCGCTGGCTGCAGCCCTAAAGTAGTAACATTCTAAAGGGTGGATAAAATGATATGAAAAACTTGCTTACCTCTAAAATTGAACCAAATATCTGGGATCTCAACGTAATCATCGATATGAACCTTGTTGAGATAGAACGTGTCGTTCTTTTTGGCCTTATCGACGTTGTAAATGTATAGTTCGACCAGGTCTTTAAGGGTTGTGAACCAAACTACGCAGGCGACCCCCGGGATGTACTCGATAGGAGCAATGTCGCTCCTTATGGCTTTTCCTTTTGTGTCTCTGAAAGAATGCATTTGAAGTAATTTTGATTCAATGGATTACTTGCAAACGCATGAGAAATTTTACTTCAATAATCTATTTGTCAGAAATTGGTTTAACATGGATGTAAGAGGTAATACCGAAGATTAGTATGGAGTATGGGATGATGCCTAGATTGACTTAGCCTTCAAAACGCAGAGGTCGGGAACGTTAAATTCTTTTGTTTCTAACTTTTGATATATTGTAGTAGAAGGAAAGTGAAAGAGAGAAAACAGTTTAAAAATCGCTGTACGCGTAAGACGCTGTAAGTTAGAAATTTATTAAAAGCGTTAAACAATCGTTGTCTATGAAAAGAGGGTAAAAAACTGAATATTTTAATTAATATTTCTTTTTCACATGTTACTATGTATTGAAGGTGGTCCACTAGGCCCTTTTGATATATCGACATTACTGGATGAGAACAGGCACCAGGAATTTCCAGGAACAGCGAGATAAGAAAATTCTGACCAGCGTAGCACCGATAAAAAGTCTCCAAGAAGTCCAGAGGGACGATCCAATGTTAATAAATTTTCCTAAAAATGGCCATCAGCACCTTACCTTAAGTACCACCTTAAATCGTGATACAACGTGAAGTTTGAATGGGAAAAGAACGAAAGCGCGAGTCGTTATAGATATTTTCCCACTATTTGTAGCGCTATTATCTATAAATGACGAAAATGTAACGGAATATCCGTTACAAATAGATGCGCACCAGTTTACATCTGGAATATGGCACAGACCTATCTCATACTCAACTTTTATGCCCATAAACTTGCTTAGAAATAGCAACCTCACCTCTCATTTGGATCGAACATGTAGAACTTATCCTCCTCTGACCACACGGCGAGAGTTAGCGGCCCGGAGACGACGCAGCCGTCGTGCTCGAGCAGAAAATCCTCCAGCGCAGGCAGCAGGTCGACGATGCCCTCTTCGCGGGACTCCAGCCTCCCGACGACGGAGAAATCCTCGACGATCGGCATGAAGAACTTCCCCTCGTACTCGGTCTTCCTCTGGAAGTTCGACAGCTTCAGCGACTGCGTCCTCGGTATGGAGATCATCGCGTCCCTGTAGAGCATGTCGCCGTTCTTCAGGATCGTGTTGACGGTGCGCGGCACCCAGTCGCGTGCCTTGTAGATCCTCAGCATGATCAGGGCTGATATCGCGTTACCCATGCATTGGCGGCCCTGGTACTTCGACAGGCTCGGGTCAGTTTGGCACGTGGTGCCGCGCAGTATCCCCGCCTTCTGCGGTACCAGCTCTGGAAGGTCACATCGAGCATAGAATAACTAGAATCTCTCCATGCAAAAGAACGGTTTTCAACAGTTAATTTTACAGAGTCATTTGGGAAAAGTCCTAAGGAGTTTTCCGAGACACACTAGAGCACAAGAAGCTTCTGGAGATTGCCATAGAAGAGCCAATGGTAGATATCCGAAAGGTCTATATGTTGCTAGATGAGCATACAGAGTAGTTACAAAACTCCAAATGCAACATCGAAGTTTTCAGGAGTAATTTAAATTTGACATACGATGGCAGCCACATACTGCTTAAAAATCAACTTCAGAGTTTTTTTGGGAAATGCTCACAAGTGTTTTCAAATTTTTACAATAACTCTAAAAATTTCACAAGAGTAGCAGGATCTTCCCAAGGAGCTACAAAATAAATTTTCGGAGTTGATTGAGTAGAGAACAAAAAATTTATAAATTCCATACTCCATAATTTCATCAAAATACGGCAGAAGCTCCTGGAGGTTACCATAGAAAAGCGGACCAAAGTGTCCAAAAGGTACAAAAGTTGCTCGAAGAGAAATGGAATATGCAACTTCAAACTTATCAAGAGCATTTCTCATCTGAAAATGAAAGCTGTTTCAAATAGTTCAAAATAATTAATTTTACAGTTATTTGGGAAGAGAACCAAACGGGCTTCAAACATTTCCACACTTCAAAATTTCCACAAGAGTACCAGGAATTCTTGGAGGTTGCCACAGAAGACATACAAGGACAGCTAGAGCTTTTGGAAGTTGCTGGGGTGAATCAAGGATAGTTACAAAATTCGGAATACAATTCCTAAGTTACCAAGACAACTCGAAAATTGGAAAACGATTCAACACAATTTAAAATACAACAAATACACATAATTATTTTGAATAGGCACAAAAGAGTTCCCTAAATTCTATAACAATTCAAAAATTGCACAAGAACACGAGGAGCTATTATAGGTTACAAGGTTGTAAGGAATATGAAGATTTCCAATTCAAAATTCCATAACCATTTCAAATGGTCCACGATTGCTCTATAGAAACTCCTGGAGAAATTTCTTTAGGACTATTTGGAACAGTTTTAAAGTTCCAAATGGAACTCTAACGTTCCTAAGTGTCTAAACAATGGAAAACCAGGCGAGTTTAGTCAATTTTACAACAAATTCACGGACTAATTTGGGGAGAATTTAAAAGCGTTTTCAAAAATCAGGACCCCCTGGATAAAGCTCCAAGCAGCGATAAATTAACGGTTTAGAATGTTCACTGATACATGAATAATTTTTATACGTTTTAAAGTTATTACACTTACCTGTATAGTACGAAATCTTATCTGGCAATACTATCGGCGGTATGGGAAACTTACAGAAGTCGTATTTGTCGAGTTCGTTTTCACCCAACCACGAAGGTTTCTGTTCAACGGGCAAATTAACATTCACCTCCGGGGAAATTTCGGTGATTTTCGAGGCAATCGAAGGCCTCTTCTCCGAAACGAAAACCTGGAGTTTCCCTTTCATTACGTCCACCGGTTGTAATGCTGCAACGTGAATATTAAACCGCGTTAGCCATTACCGATCCAACAAATGAACGCATCGCAAGGTTTACCTTCGTTATCTTCGATGAGTTCGTGCGGCGGTTTAGGCTGTGGTTCGGTTATATCTTCGAAGTTTTCTGGAGGTACGGTGTTTATTTTTATGACCCTCTGCAACACGCATCCGACGATATCGAATTTCATGTCCTGGATCGAAGCATCCACGTTGTTGTAAATGTTGTCTACGAGGCTCTCGAACTTCTTGGAGCGGAATATGATCGAAAAACCTAAACCTATATCAAATATAACCAAAATTAATTTCATTAAAATTTTCCGATGTAAATTATAGTTATATATTCTTCAAAGGGTCTGGCCTATGGTACATCAATAAGTATACCCATAACCATTCCTCATAAAAAAAAATCTAACATAATTTTCTGACGATATTTGCAGTTGTTTTCATCATATAAACTACTTCGTTTATTAAAATTATAATGTCTTCCATTGTATACGTTTTTAGTGAGGATAAGGGCAAATTTGCGATGAAAAACCTTCTTTCTAATTATTGGCGGATGCGCCGGTGGCTGAAAAGTGGTGTGACTACATAAATACTTATTTGATAGTTAGTACATTTCATGAATATTTTCAGGAGGTCAATACGAATACTAAATTTGAATTACAACGTAACAGTTGAAGTCCTATTTTCCACTTGACTGTTTAAAAATTCCCCTATTGTGTAGAAAGGCCTGGTGGTTAGGAAAGGCTTTACAGCTTTTTTAAAAACATTCTCTGTGATTAAAACCTACTCTAACTCTTATGGCTTTACGTTGTCATTTAAGGTTTTTTCCCAGTTGGCATAAATGACCTCAGTTGCTATAACTAATGATCCAAAAGGCCACGGTAGGCGGGTTTCAACGTTTTCATATCCACCAGGTTAACTAAATCTCTACAGAGTATAGGAAAGGGACTTTTAAAAAATTTCTCGATGTGACTTGTCCATGTGCATTTCGAGTCTCTCTTAGAATTATGACAGGGTTATTTGCAACGTTACTATCAATGCATCCTAAGTCTATTAATATATTTAATTACTAATAGTAAATTATATAGCCTTGATAAGTAGGGAAAGATATAGAACATTATTCAATCTTTAAAGGTCGCATTTCTAGCCATTAAATATCACCGGCGCATCCACCAATAATTAGAAATATCTTAAAACTATTTGATATCCTAACGAAATCGAGGCTTCTTTTGCAGTGCTTAAGTGGCGGCGCAATAGTGACAGTTTTAAGTTACTAACAGCTCTACTGATTCTCGAAGATGATTGAACTCTTTTGGAAAATTTCTGCAAAAATTTTTCTAAACTCGTCCCATTTCTACAGGAGAAAGTGTACCACTGACCATAACTAACCTGGTACGCTTCTCCACAGTTCGCCGTTCTCCTGATGTTCGATCGGATCGAAGAGGTAGTACGCATCGTCCTGTATCCATATCGCGAGGTGCTTCCCCTTGATCGAAAATATCCCTACCGGGTACGCCTTGAAGAATCTCTCCAACGCCCTCGAGAACGCCTCCTTGACGTATTGCTCTGAGATCATGGCGAGCCTATCGGTCGTCTTGTTCTTCACCTCGAGGACGAACGCTATCCTCTGGTCCCCGATGAACAGGGAGTTGTAGACCCTCTCGGGGGGGATCTCCGTCACGCACAGGTTGCCTGGTTGCTGGATGGATTTCGCGTACAGCATGTCGCCCATGTCCAGGATCCTGTCTACGGTGTATCTCGTGTAGGTCGCAGTCTTGTACATGTAGGCGAAGATGCAGGCGACGGCGCAGTTGCAGGCTCCTGGAAGTCAACGCAGCTATTTGAGTAAGTAATGTAGTTTTTTCTGGAACCCTATCGTAGCGCCACCTAGCTTGTCCAAAAATATTTCATAAAAAAATCCAGTGGTTTAAGAGGAGTTCAGAGTAATTATTCACCACTTTCCTGGAAACAATCCATAGGGAAACATTTTCCTTGTTACCTTGATACCCATTGGTCTTAAAAGAATACTTCTTGTGGGTCTGGCTGTAGTGCCCCAGCAGGATTGCCGAGTTGCCTATTACTTCGAACTGATTCCAAACTTTTTTCAAGCTGGATATTTTCAATTTCTGGGAGATCCCTTCTGGTTTGGTGTAAGGCGGAGGCGGCGGAGGCTTCTTGGGCCGTTGGTCTGGTGGGATCCATTTCTTCGTAGGCACCGGCGGGTAATCGATCTTCGGCTTGGGCTTTGGCTTAGGGGTCTTACGTTTCTTGACCACGCTGAAAATTTGAATGAAGCATAAATGTGTGGTATTTATTTAACGTCATATAAATTTTTGACTCGGTTTTTGTGGATTCTCCCAATATCAATTCAACATAACATTTGTCCTTTTGATTTACATTTAGTGGAAGTTATCAACCCTTTTCACTTACCCCATGTTCACGTCTTGCTTTTCACACTTAAATTTAGAGTATCTCCTGAACGATAACACTTACAAATTTTGAATCTCACTTGACATATGCCAAAATTATTGTGACATAAAATTTAATAAGTCGTAATTTTACTCCATTTTCATTTTAACCGATTTAAATTTCTGTAGTCGAAATGGAACTGTAAGTCACGCCACTCCACGTAAGTCTCCTGAACGATTCACCATTAATGGGCACTTTTCCAGTATCCGAGAGGAGGACGAGGAGGACCTCGTGGTGGATACACCGAAATTGGCCAATAGACGCCCGACACCAGATCCCGTAAAAGTCCAGAAGAGGAAAGATGAGCGCTTATTCAAGAAGCAAGAGGCAAAGGACTCCATACCGAAAAAGGACAGCGTGATTAGTCAAAAAATTGAGCCTACGTTGAGGTGAGTTGCGAATGTTATTTTTAACACTCGGTTGTATGGTGAGTGCGGATTTTGCGGATAGTAGATG
This sequence comes from Cryptocephalus primarius, assembly GCA_963576515.1. Taxonomy (NCBI): domain Eukaryota; kingdom Metazoa; phylum Arthropoda; class Insecta; order Coleoptera; family Chrysomelidae; genus Cryptocephalus; species Cryptocephalus primarius. The sequence goes on from OY754941.1 coordinate 12,186,981, forward strand.
CTGCGATATTTACATCAATTCTTTTATTTTTCTTGCTGTGCCTTTTGGTTTTTGTTTCAAACTTAACTGGATACAATAATCTGGCTTGTCTTAGTTTTCATTCTTCTGATTGAATCATGATCCTTCCATTTCGATCTGTTTTGCCTACAAATTCATTATTTTTCTTGTCATCTGTTGAGATCTGAATACTATCAAGTCTGTCTCTATAATCTGACTTTCTTTAGAGTACATCTGGTTCATAAGGAAAGATGCCTGACCTATTAAACCTACTTGTAATATCGAATTGAGAAATGCACTACTGATCATTGATCCCATATCATATTCTGCAATACGATTTCCAGGATTATTCCAGGACTCCTTTTGGAAACAGAAATCCTCGCACCATGATTTTCGTAGGAGTACTTCGTAGGATTCTATAAAAGGAGCAAAACTTTAATCATCAATAACAATAACATAATTAAAGGATTGCACAAGGAAATCCGGAAAACTTTTTAATCTACCCATAAACATTAACTATAAAACATATTTAGTCATATGGTGATTAGTTTTCAAGCAATCTGAGAGTTATCTTGAGAGAAACTTATTCTATCTGTTTTTATTAATGCATTGTGAAATTACCATTTGTATTGACCTTTTTGAGCTTTTGACTCACGTTTTCTATCTGAAAATTATTCTACTTAAGAAACCATGTGCAAACTTGTGTAAATTACTCCCCTTTCAGCACAAGGATCGGTCTCCAACGTGTCAATGAAGGCCTCTACAAGCAAGGCGACCCGAGGCCACATTACCGAATTCCAATGACAAAGAAGCAGAAGAAATTTTTCGAAAAGAACCGCGCGTACACGTCGAAAAAATACTTCTGCAAATACGGTTCGGTTAAGGTTTCGAAACCGATTCCCTCTAAAAAAGTACAAAAGAAGGTAACCCATGCAAATGAACGACCACCTTTCGATCGATTTACTTAACAATATTATAGATTACCGTCCCTTCTCCAGAGACCAGCAAGGCAAACGTAGCACCACGTAGGGTCACGCCAGCGGCGAGCAGGCTATATCCCTACCCTCAGTCCCAGGAAGAACTCGCCCTGAAGAAGCCCAAAAGTGGGATCATCATTAACGTAACCAAAAAATCAGAGTCCTTTGGGGACTACGACAGCTTCGATCTGGTGTATACCAGAACACCCAGACCGTAAGCATCCCAACAAACTTCAACAAATCATTGTTTAATTCTCGAGATTTCAGGAAAGGCAAGAAAAGACAGAAAAGTCCAGGGAAGAGGGGAAAAAGGGACGACGTATCAGACGAGGTGACGGAAGAAATGGAAGGCGCTCCGTCCAAGAAGAAATTGAAGAAGCGAAAGAAAAAGAAGAAGGAACCCGTACAAGCAGAGGAAGAAGCCGAAGAGGAAGTAGAAGCAGCTGGCGACGAAGGCAACCAGTTGGAAAGTTACTTGACGAAAATATTTCGAAGGAAAGTTTCTCAGGTTATATCTAATCAATTACGGGATTATAAGCAAAACTCTAACCATTGAACCGCAGATGTCTCACAGCACGTCGTATCAGAGCAAGGATTTCAAAAGCACCGTCGAGAGCTTACAGGAAGAGCCTCCCCTCAATAAATTTATCCAGAAGTTCAGGAGGGAGTCTGAAATAAAAAGGTACCAACCGAGGAAACGGAAGATCAAAAGGGGGACGCTGGAGAGCCATTCCTTCACCAACATCAACCAACCTATCTTGAAGGATTTCTTCTTCGGGTGCAAGCAAGGAACCATGCATCAAGGCACGTAGTTAATTAAAACAGTGGGAGTGGGTGTAATTTGTAGTAATTTTAGGGGATGAAAGTTTCCCGAGTAATGTAAGAAATCTGCAAGGGATTTGCATGCCAGTCGCAGCTTTCTGTTTTTCCATTATTACCCATCCGAATAAGTGGACCCCAGAGAATATCGATCGTATATTGGAGTACGGTAATAATCTATTTCTAGAAAGTAACGAAAAATTACATCATCACAACATCAAGAAGGAATTAAAACCGTGTGAATTGCAAAAGTACTGTACCGTCGGTAAGAAAGTGATGAGTATATTTAATACGTTTGGACTGGATAGAAATTTCTTTTAGGCGATAAGAAAATTCGCTTCATAGTAGACGACCCCGGGGTGGTGGGTATGATCCGTTCCGAAGAGAAAACGGTGTATAACCTAACCAAGGGGCTGAAGATATTTTTCGCGAAGAACCCCGCTGGTATCCTGAAGACCCAAGAGTACAACATAGCCATCTGGAGGGATAGGTACTTCTACATGTTCGACGCGCTACCGAGGACCAAGGACCTTTACTGCAGCCCAGACGGTACGGCCCTGATGGCCAATTTCTACGACGTTCCCTCGTTGGTGACCGTGTTTTTGGATCACACGAATTTCGGGAACTGGCCGTTCGTCATATACCCGATCAAGGCGTTCAGGGTTTTAAACAGGGACGATCTGGAGGTGGATTCAAAGGAAGCCTTGAACGCGGTGAAGAACTACAGCATCTTGAACGAGCGCAAAGCAGTGCTGTTGGGTTCCTTCGATCTGGGCGATATGTGCTTCACGTTCAACAGAGGGAAGCAGTCGTTGACGATGGCCGTAGTCAGTTTGGTGAGTGGAAGTTTATGGGTTTTCAAATTCGTGAATTGAAGTGATTACAGGTTTATTCTCGGATTACGCCTCCGAACGCCTGGCAAAAATCGACGGTGGATAAGATAATGTGGTTAGGTAATCAGCTCTACGACGTCTGCTCTGAATGCCAGGAAGACGAAATCCGAGTGGATAACCTACCTGCGATCTTCACGATCGGACCGTACATAATCGAGATATACATCTACGCTAACATCATGGCAGATCTTCTGTATAAGATGTGCTGTTGCCAGTTAAGGTGCTCGCTGGAAGAGTTCTTCAAAAGGGGCACAAATGCTATCATTCAAATAGGGACGAAGACAACAAGGAAGCATATCGCAGTGTGGCAGCAAAGGAATATGTACTATTACTTTGATCCGTATTCGAGGAACGGTGAAGGTAAGCAACATTATATTAAAGGCATAGAAAAAAGGAGAAGGTAACTTAAACTGGTATTAAATATGGTGGTGATGAAGAATTTTATAATGAAGACTTGGGGGTTTAAGCCTCCATAAATGCCGTATGAACTCAGTAGCTTTATTCGTTGCACACTAACTGAATCCCAGAGTTGGCTCATTAGGTATTTCGAATAGCACAAGTGGTAGAAATAAATGTTCTATATGAGTGTTTAAAACAGTAGTAATACATTCCCCTCACACTTTTCTTCAGAAAATTAGTTTCAGTTACATTTACCCATGCAAATTTACTTCCTTTGTTCATTTTGATACTATGAGTCGGTAAGACCAATTCAGACAAGTCTGATGCTGTCAATATGTTATTTCAACCTTCTTCTTTATTAAAGGGTTCCAATGCCGGGACGGCACGGCCTGCGTGTCCATGCACTCCGATCTGGAGTCCGTCATAAGCACCATCACGACGAATTTCGACCAGAACGACGAGGCCTTCTACATCCACGCCCTGAAAGTGTGCAAGATCCACCGCGACCCCGCCCAGACGCTAAAGTTCCCCAGGAACGTCCCCTTCGACGCCTTCGACGTCGACGCATTCAAGGGCTACAAGATGAAGAAGTCGAAGAAGGCGGCGACCGAGAAGCCGGTCTCGGTGGATTACACGGCCCTGGCGATGCTGAAGTTGCTGGCAGGCGACGAGATGGCCGGCTCCGTGTACGAAATAGGCTCGACTGTGGAGAGTCTGAACATGGAACAGTGCTTGGCGGCGGCGAGGAGGCGCCCCTCGAAATCGGTGTTGACCAGCGAGGCGAAGATAGTCGACGTCATTGCAGATTTGGACTCGCCGAGTTTGACAGACACGCAGGTACCCAAATGCATTATGTAAATCTTTCCAGAGGCGTTTACCATTAAAAGGAGAAAATGCTGTGCCAATCCATGCCCAATTTCTATGGTTTTTGGTCGTTGCCTTATTGATCTTTCACGTCTCTGGAACTCATAGTTTTCCTGACACCTCCCTACTCTATTTCCTTTGGCCTCTCCCGTTTCCTTATCTATTCCATCGCTTCTTTAGAGTGTCTAGAGTTGTCATGCATATCAAGTAAGCCGTTGCCTCTTCGCTTGTCCTCTTAGAAATTCTTTTGTGATAATGTTTCGTTTCACTTTCTCGTTTTTTTCCTATATAGGCGAGATATTTCCAGAAATCTTCTGAACACGTCCAGTTCTACCGTGTTCACTCTTTTACTGTTCCCTTCTGTAAGTCATCACGTTTCTGATCCATACAGAAGACTGCTTTTCATCATTATGTTGTATATCATGTACTTTCTTTTCTTCCCTTTTTACACAAACAAATAGAAATTATGGGCAATGACCGCAAAAAGGTGAAACCGTGCAACCTAAGACATGGCTTTCTTATCTTTGGTCCTCATCCGTACGGTGCAGCCTTTTTGGAAGGGCTTGGAACAAGCAACAACATACTTGAGGTTTCGGCCGAACATGAAATCGAAAGTACGATAATGCGCACTCCACTCCTGCATTGCTCATATTTATGGACACTACTGAAACCATGTACAAAGTTACCATGCATTTACATTTCCTTTCCTTTCTGTTTGGTCTCTGTCACTACCATAAGGTAATGATCATTTTTTCAATATCAGACATAATTTCATTATACCTTGTGTATTCTATGTACTTAGGTTTACTGCCGTTTTCCGTTGATTCCTTCCTGGGTTCCTAGGCATTCTTTGAGCTTTTTGGTCTGAACAAACGCGATAATATCTATGGTCGTAATTGTTTTGTGGCTTCTTGCATTAACTCTGGAAACGGTACACGTGCTCTTTGTTATTTGAACTATACCCCTTGATCTACAATAGGTGCCACCTCCGATACCTGTGGAGCTCAGATCTGCGCCAGATCAGATTGACTTCTTGGACCTCGACTCCTTTGCCGCGACGATGGAAGAAATGGAGATAGCCATAGACAAACCAGAAGGTGAAGGTGACGATTATTCGATGTTCTATAGGAGGCATCGCGGCGAAGGAGAAGGTAATGTTCCAGAATTATTCATGAGGAAGCGTTAAAATCGACGATTTTAAGTGAAAAATGCCCAAACAATACATAACAGCAGATTATTTCGAAAAATTCGAAGAAAGAGATGTTTGAAAAGATATTTCGCACATATATAAATTGGTACAAACACCTTGTTTACAGTGGATTTGTAAAATTTATACCCCACACATTAGTAAAATGAAAATTGGGATTTAATTCACAGTGCTACCCTGGAAAAATAAAATAATTTTTAGAAAAATTTTCACAAGGGGCACACACCTACAATTTCTGAATTTACAATAAAAAAATCACGACAATCTGTCGATTCATTTTTTTGCTAGGCCTGTTACAAATTGACATTACGACTGATTGGAAACCCAAACGTGATAAACAGCCCTTAAGAAATAATGAAGTCACCATTCTTCTGTTAATTTAAACTTTGTTCTCGAATAGGCGAAGGCGACTTCTCTATGGAAGGCCTCGAGGAAATGGGCGAAGGCTACGAAGACTGGTACTACGCCCTGGCAAAGTTCGCTCAAGTCGGAACAGGCTCGTTGGAACCAGAACCAGCCAAAATCTCAGAACAGGTACTTACGTCCCTTTCAAGAAACGTGTAGTTTGTAAAACCTGGTACTATTTCAGCTGAACACCGACATCACTTACTTCCCGATCAAACGGGAGGTACTCTACCCGACTTACCTGAGGGGCAAACAGGAAATGAAGTACCGATTACAACGTTATAAGTTCACTGAGGACGACTGGGAAATTTACTTGCCCCCCGAGCCTACCGTCACCAAGTCTGAGGAATTGAAGAAGGAGACGAATTTCATCCTCCTTCCGGATAACACAGAGATAATCTACGGTACCAAGAACGTAGCGGCGTTTGGGAAGAATGTGGATTACATGGCTCCCTTTATTTGCATCACGGCGTGTGTGCTATCTAAGAAGTACTCCGTGCTGACGTGGACTACAGAGATCGTTGATTACCTCATGCAGTGCGGCGTAGAGATGTACAATGCGTCCAAATTCAGATATGACCAGGTATGGGATGTGTAGTACTAAAGGGGTTTTAATACTTACGCTCTAAGGGTGTAGTTAACTGAATTATGGAACGTCAGTGTCCTTTAGGGAAAGGGGAAAGTGTCCTTTTATCGCTTGTCTTCCAGGTCCCAACGAAAATAGTATTACGTAGTTCAATCATACCTAACATATTACGGTTGTGGTTGTTATAAAATTTCCTCCATCAACAATATTTGTGTTCCAGGTGTCGAAATTGGAGATCCAGAAAATCTCAATAGGTGACATGAGCTTCTCCGTTTTGGTGGAGTACATCTTCGACACGTACACCAGGCAGAACATACTGGAACTCGCCATAGAAAAAATACTTTTCGTTAGGTCCGACACGGGTATTTTGGTCACCCCGGTGTATACCTGCGCGCTTTTCTACAGAAACCACCTTTATTACATGTACGATTGTTACGGGAACAACGAAGTTGGGTTGAGCGAAGGTGAGACTCACTTAATTCATTGACGGCTCTCACACACCCCACTACCCATCGACAGGTCCCAGCAACGAAGGTGCCGCCTGCTTCTCCCGTTTCAAAGACATACGCTCCATGGCGACCAGGATAATGTACAACAAGAAGAAGAGGGAAAAGGAGGAGGAAATCTCCTATTCGAGGTTCGTACTGAGCACCGTGAAGGTCAAAGAAATCCTGCCCGTCGAGGACGAGAAGCGTGCTAAGCCGAGGAGGAGGTCGCCCAGCAGCGAGGTTTCCGAAGAAGGAGACCAAGGAGAGCAGGAGAGTTACCAGGGATACGAGAAAGTGGAGGAGGAGGAGAAAGCCGTCGGGGAGCCGGACAAGGCGGACGCGACGAAGGAAAAGGCGACGGTGAAAGTCGGGTATTTAAATAATATTTTTAATGAAATTTATTACGACGCTCGGAGCATTTAGTTTCCTTAGCGTTCTTCCATATCTCTGTAGTGTTGATCTCAGGTTTAAAAACCTGACCTTTCAGTTTTTCATTACATTTTTCCTTGGAATGTTGCATCTTCTTTTGTTCCTTTCTTTATTTGTTTTACAGCTTTTGAATGGGAGTTTTTCAAAATTATTTTTACCTTTTCTGACCTTTATTTCAGTTCTTTCTGTTTGTGGAAACTTGCACCATGCGTACTTTGGCTCCCTTCCACCTTCTCCTTCATTGGTGCATATTCCAAGATTACTGACTATCTTTCAGATATCGTCTCAAAAACAAAAATTACATCATAGAAGGGTCGCGAGGTGTCGGCGACCGGAGCGAAATCACAGGCGAATTGAAGGAAGACCATTTTATTTGCCTGGTGGCCTGCCTTAAGCTGATAGGTCGCCCCATAAACAAATGGGACAACAAGAGGGTCGACAAGGCAATAGAGTGTGGTAAACGGGTCTTCGCGCACGCGGACGACTTAGATTTCTCGGAGAAGAGGATTATAAAGAACATCTTGGTCGACAAGCACTTCTTCGACGTTATAGTCAAGAGGGTGAAAATAGAGAACTGGAAGGATAGGACTAGCGTGTACAAAGGTGACTTAGAAATGCTAAGCGGGAAGTAATTTGTTGCATTACATATACTTCTAACCCAAATGGTCCCGGATATTTTTTGGGAATATCTAAAATTGTCTACAATTGACAGATATAAAACGAAACGAATATCAATATCGATACTGCGTCGCTACAAAAGTTTTTCCCGCAGGTATCGACACTTTGCTCGCCAGGCGAATGCAGTACTTCCTCCTGCAGTTCCCTAACGCGTGCTACGTGATCCACAAGTCGCAGGACGGCAAATTTCACTTGTTCGATCCCTACGACGTGGCGGGATCCGGCCACGCCGGTTGGTTGAGGTGTGACAACGTCAGGACGCTCAAGAAGAAACTGAAGGGGTTGATAGTGCCCGAAGGGGCAGGCTACCAGTTCTACAACTTCGAGGTGACTTCGATTCAAAAGGCGCCCAAGGAGATACTCCTGAACTATAAGCTGATGGAGTATAACGTGGAGGAGGCGATGCAGAGAGAGCGTTTCGGTAAAAGTGTACACTTATTTCTCTTTCTTCAATTCTCGACCGAGGCGCAATATATTCCTCGTGTTTTAACTTTATGCCTCAGATTTTTGGAGATCAAAGCGTAAAAAATGTAAATCTTCGCCCTCTACCCTTCATTAGTTAATCCCCACTTTTAATGCACAGGTAAAACGTTCTACGAAGACGTCGAGTGGTTGAAGCAAGACTCGATCCCATGGACCAGACGAAGTTCCATAGCGGCGAACGGAAAGAAACGGGGAACGTTCGACAACGTATGGAAGATGTGGGACGTTGAATACCCGAAGGACCTCTACTCTTTGATGGGGAACATTCACCAATTCTCTACGCAGTAAGACACGAAGCTTGTCACCGCACCTCCCGGCTAACGTTTTACCTTTAAGGTTCTCCGACGAGACCCGAGGGAAGCAAACTCTGGCCAATCTGGTGGTGTGTATCGGGATGACGGAGATCTACGACCTGGAAGAGTGGAACTCGGCCGTCATAGATTCCATCCTGGTCAACGGCGATAACTACTTCATAGAATGCATACAGGATCTGTCAGAAGAAGATTACGAGATATCCATTGACGACCTAAAGCCGGAATGTAGCATCTTCCCCTTCAGTTTTAACGTATCGTTCAACCCGATAGTCGAGGGCACGATGTTCCTGGTCAGGACGAACCAGTTTAACCTGTACAAGGCCCTAAGGTAAACCAGGTCGGTTCACACGTACAGAATTTATGTACGGTTTTGTTCCAGGTATTTCTTCAACAACTACACCAGGAGATGCGGGATAATCTGCTTGAACAAAGCCGGGAATAAGCGACAAGTTGCATTCGGGAAACTTCGCGAATCCGAATATTTCATGTTCGATTGCGAATTAACGGGGGGGTTTATGTTCCTGGACGCTTGCGGGGTGGCGTACATACTAAGGGCGACTACTTTGAACAGGCTGTTGCACGTCCTCACGTTGACGTTGAGAGGAGGGGACTTTTACATCTATGAAGTGGAAGTATCGGACCTCAAGCCAATCAGTTAACATGTTGCATATATACGTTGTATTTAGTTGGTCACATTTTATAATTCTCCATACTCGTACTAGTTATTATTTGGCTATGTATACACTTTACTGCTCTAAGCTGGCTTAATGTTAAGCCAGCAAATATTCAAGATTAACTTAGTTCAGTCGAGCTTAAAGTGGCAGGCAATGTAATGTAACTGACGCGTCGCGAATGGAAATAGAAGACGAAAGCTTCCTAGAGGGTGACCCAGGAATCTCAGGTACGTACCGTTAACATAGAAGCATTAATGAATATGTAAATCATGTTGACATGAACAGTTTATCGTTATTAGGTTTTCTGTTTTCACTTCTAGGAAGTCTGCAACTGTTCTAAATGCTTTAGAGGAAATGGACAATGATCTGGAGTTCAAAAACAATATGTAAGCTACCATTCATTGTTGATATGGGTCTATTGTACGATTCGTTTTTAAGGGAGGAGCTGTGTGCCTGCTGCTAGTCTGCTGAGAGTAACCTACTGTTACTACATGGATAATTTCCTTGAAACATCAGCTCAGGTCTGGAGGAAAATGGTACATCCGCTCAGATCGTGACCAAAATTGTACGATTTTTTTGAAAACGAAACTGAAAACGGAGAACATATTCGAAGGTAAGGAAAATGTTTAATTTTTTTAGAAAATGGTTTGTAAGGAAGAAAATACCCTACGCCGTTTTGTATTCATGGCATAAATTCAATCGAATTCTGAAACTGCCTAAACTCGAATCCAGGCGGTTTACGAAAGATTTAAATTGTCTGTTTCTCTAAGGACCTTTGGTAAAATTTAGATTTTCTTAAATCATTTTAAGTGGGATCTAAGGACTTTTGTTGCATCATTAAATAGTCGGCAGTGTGATTGACGCCTTTGCAAAACTTTACAGTTTTTTCCAGAATTTTAGCAGAAGAGGGTGGATTTAAAGTTCAAAGATGTTTATGGATAATTCAAACGTGTTAGTTTCAATTTTAAACGTTAGAAGACCTAAAAAAAATCACGCAAAAACGTTCCAGAGGTTTTTCTGGAAACTTCAATAAAACTTGTTTCAAAAGGAAGTCTAAATGGTTCGCGGAAATGTTCATTAATTTGATTTTAATTTTAAATAATATAAAGAATCTAAATCAGGGATACTAAGGATACATTTCGCTAGAATTTTAAATACTTAAAATTCCTCTAAATCGAATATGGCAAGATTAAAAGGTTTTAAATTGCAAATTACTTCATTCTCTCAGGACCAGAGAAAAAAATTCAAATTTTACTGAGGTATTAGATAAATTCTAAATGTTCACGTGTGATAGCTTCAAATCTTACGTAATCTGAAATACGAGTGTGTTGAAGAAAAATTGTAGAGATTCCTTAAGGATTTTGAAAAGTCAGAATGGTTTATAATAAAATTTAGAAGGTTCGTGGAAGTTCAAATGTTTGTATTTTAACCCAAAACGTTAGTATACTTCAAAATTCTTTTATGAAAAATTCCATAAGTTCCTACGAAACCTTTAACTTCCAAAACTGCCCCAAAAGGAAATCTAGATGATTTGTAAAATTTCGTTTAATTTTCTAGGTATAACGATTCTTTGGAGCTTTAAAAAATGAAATGAACCACTAGACGAATTATGACTGTCTCATATCGGCTCATTCTTCCTGTTAAACTTTAGAAACTCATTAGAAAATGTAATCCAAGAGAAGCTCTAGATGTCCCTTTAGAATTTTGGAACGTGATAAGAAACGTGGGTTTCTTATTCAATCTATATGGTTTGTGAAACCTTGGTAAACTTCAAGAATCTATAAGGAATCCATAGTTTCTGTGGAACCATCGACATCCAAGACTGCCTCCAATGGGAATCTAAATGGCTTACAGAAATTCCGAGAGTGGCTTTCGAAAACTTTCTGAAGTGTCTCAAGTAGAATTTACACACATTTTCCTTTAAACCTTAAGGATTTAGGGCATTATTTAAGTATTCTAGTAGTTTCTTCGTTAAAGATTTCTCTGGCGTAAATCATCAAACGAGAGTCTATCATTTATTTTAGTATGTCAAGGTTTCTTGCCACATTTCTGATCACAGTTAATAAACCTGGCAAAATTGTCAAGCTGCTCATGCTCTCATTAATATTTTGACTCATAGGTACTCAATCAGCTATTTTAAGTTCAAAATGCAATATTTATTATTTCCACGCATTTTGCCGAATGATACTTCAATGCATTCACCATAATATCGAATAGTTAAGAAGTGCATCCTTTACAGTTTTAAGTAACAAATATTGACTGATTTCTAATTCCATAGATATTCTAAAGTCTAAACTTCATCAAATTCCTTCTGTTAAATTTTTAATCAGAGGAACCTTCTTAAGTCGTTTTTAACGTTATCTTATAGGTTGAAGTATAAATTTCTTAAAAAAAAAACGAAAGAATATTTGTCACAATACCTAATAGTTTAATACATGTAAATAACACAACAGATATAAAAAATATAAAAGTATTACGATGATTTTCAGATAAAAAAAAGTATAAAATAATTAAGTACAATTAAAGTTACATGGTTATACAAAATACTCGCACATGTAATTTCGGATAATAAAATCCTATTAAGTACAAAACATTTAGAGTTACAATGTTATAAACAAGGTAACGTCACTAATAAATAAATAATTAAAATGAGACATTCTTACATACCATCTGAAAGATAATTAATCGTAGTGCATTTGCAAATCGAAGAAGAATATGCGACTTCCAAGCATTCCCATCAAGGCACAGTAGTAATAGTATTCTCACAGTTACTAATAATTTCTGAAATGAAAAAGATCCTGTAGGTTATTTCTTTGGCGAATCCAAATCCTTCTTCTCCTTCTCGGTCTCCTTCACCGGCGTGTAGACGATCTCCGCGTATTCCGTCTTCTCGTCGTCATTTTTCACCACAGGCTTCATTTCCGCCCTTACGAGGTCCAGTTCCGCGTAGACCAACCCTTTGCTGTCGGTCTCCTGGGGAGGGACGGCCTGGACCGTCTCGGATTCGACGTTCTCGGCGTCCGGATTCACCTGGGGCGCCCCCTCCGGGAAGGATTTGTCTTTGTTGTTTTTCTTGAAGAGCGCCGTCAGTTTGATCGGCGGGATGTTCCTTCGGGCCTCCTTCGGTCTGAGATCTGCGCTTTCGGTGTCGCTGCTGGAAAGAGACGAACGAAAGTTTTAGGGGTTGTTTTAATAAACTGATGTCGTGTTATGCTGGGATTCACGAAGTGTATGAAATTTTTACCCTTCCCCTTGTATCGTCCGCCACAGCAGCACGTGTTATTATCAATTGGAAGTTGTTGGATGCCTCGTTCTTGTTTGGCAAGAGAAGGTGGAGATTTCGCTTTGTGGCTTCGTGAATCCTTGTATAGTTTATGGTAACATGGGATACTTACGACTCTCCGATGTTTCTCATATCCGCCGCTTCTCCTGCAACTTAAATGAAATTCTAATCAGAATCGTACCTCCCTCGGACTCGTAAAATAAATTAGTCAAAAATGAACTCATATTTCGATAAATGTCTTTATTTATAAAACAATATTTCATAATTAATTTATTCAACTTAATCTAAATATTTCAGTTACAATTATAACATACAAAATTTATACATTAATTAGATTTAATGATCTTATGGTAGGTAATTATGGAAATAATGGAATCACTTTTACAAAGTTCATTTACTTCAAGACAGCTTCAAAAATAGGGGACAGTAAAAATCCAATGGCGTCGACAGTTATTAATACAGCGATTTTAAAATTACATAAATTAATTTCTGATTGATTTGTATGAGTATTAACAATTACTTCAGCTGCCTAGTCAGTACATATTTCTAACTTTCCAGTTCAGCGATCGGTTCTATTTTTAAAGCTGCACATAACATATACATTAAGATGTAAAAGAATCGTGACATCAACTAACTATAAATTAATGTTTATTGTCCTATATTACAAAAATAAAATATAGTGAGATTGTAGATTATATAACGTAAAAAGAGTCTTATCAAATAAGTTACACAGGCAAAAATAAGTACTAAAACGTTTTTACAACTAATTACAGTAACAACTAATTTTGATTGTTCATGGAAGTTTGACATAAATCGGATATCTGAGCTAATTTGATGCAAGTTTCTCATCACTTCTCCGTACAAAAATAATACTGCAAATTAAAAGTAAGTGTTACTTATGGCAGTATACTGTTTGTTAGTAAAAAACTTAATTGAAACGATAAAATACATATATAAATATTGTGAGTATTTTCATGTAAAACTGAGAACAACACTTATATATAAAGCTGTTTCGAAACGTAACATAAAGTTTAATAAAGACAAAGTTACAGCTTGGACCTTCGTACTTTAATCACTCAACAGTCAATTCAGTTAGTTCGACCTTATATAAATTGTCAGAGCTTCAAAATTTCCATTGTAAAATTAACGAGCGGAACGATATAAATATAATAGAAAATTTTAACACAATTTTTAGAGAATATTTACATTTAATCTCTAGTAGACAACATTTCCTTGAACTAACCTAACTTATACTTAACCAGTCACTTATATAATATAGGTCAGTATGAACAATACATCAATACATGTCGCGTGCATTGGTCATACTGATTGAGTTTCTAACGAAAATATTAACTGAAGTATAAAATTTTTCATAGAGGCAATGTAAAGCAGAATTTCAATTTAACTTTAAAAATATATTCACGTTTATTTGCTTTATAAAATTTTGTTTTTGAATAAATCGAGTGGATTTTGCAAAATATCCTTGCTTGATAAAGCACAACAAAAATTACTCGTACGTAGGAAGGCATGCGCAATTAACCATAAGAAAGTTGTCAGTTTGTAAAATAATGTCAAATGTGAGAGAATTTCAAGAAATGTGAAGGGGAGGTGGCCATAAACTTATAAATTTAATATTTGCATATTAAACCTTTCGTACGTGCCTTGCAGAAGTAAAGAATACTTCCAGTTGATGAAAAAGGGTTATAAATTTCTTCCTTTTCAATATTTCATATATTTTTAACTTAACAAACACAAAGAATTCAAGCGTAGGTAATGTAGATTTTCAGTTTCTGACGTTTACTCAAAATAATTCCTACGTTGGAATGCCTTGGATCTTTTTTTCATTAATAAAAGACGTTACGTACAGTCTTGTAATGAGTTTTACAATACGTGGAATTATTTACTCAAAGATGTAATTGTAACGTTACGAAACTGGTTACGGTACGCTTAAAATAATCTCCTCGTGAGCATATGGTCACTTTTTTCAATCTTCTCTTGCATAGTTAAAAGCACTGTGTCTTGTAAATAGAGTAAGTATTACTTTATCAAGCAAAAAATTATCCAATGAGTAATATGGAATGTTGAATATCCACGTCAAAACATCTATGGAGATATTACACATATTTAATAATATCACTAAGATCTAGGCCCTTAAACCGCCGTGTTGATCTTCTCGTCTTTCTTTAAATCATTGCCGTTTATGTATTCAGAAGAGACCTGATGGTGGGGGTTGTCGACGCCGTCCAGAGCCCCGGTGCTGATGCCGTCAGAGTGCGGGGGTTGGCCATTCTCCCCTGTGGTATAATCAATGACAGTGGCGCCTCCTACAACAAATAAAAGCTAATATGTAGCGGGCGATCATCGAAACAGCTCCTGCGAGGGAAAGGGTGAGAATACTAATCAAATCTATAAACGAGTAGACATTAGTTATATTACTCACCCTTTCGCGAATCCTCCAGAGGATCGCCCATTAAATGAAAGAGGCAAGCAGTGGCCAATAAAAAAGTTTTTTAAGAAAACTAAGACTCGGAAAGTTCCCGCAAGAGATATCTTCCGATAGGTTTGCTTAATGCGAGCAATTTGAAGCGGAACTCCCATCTGCGCTGAGTTTAAATGTAATCTCAAATTGCAACTTGAAGCAAAAGTGTGCCTCTAAATTATATTTTGGCCAGTGGGACGCGTAAACGCAGATAACGAAAATAACATTTCGCAGTTAACCATTGAAGAGTTGTACACTCATTGCAAATGACACGTCTACAATTCTTGATGGAAACATCCACTTACACCTGATGTGTATGTAATTATATAAGATGCCATTGAAATAACTACCTACTTTACACTACAGCAACGTTGAATTATTCATAAACACTTAAACTAACGATGATTTATACAAATCACTCAATATTTACTATTCCTTTAGCTACACAAAACCTATGTACTATACAACATCTAGCCACAATCTTATGTCTCCTCAGTCATGCATAAATACTATAATTTAACATGCTAGTCTGAACTAAGATCTACATCCACTTAACGAAACTTACCACATCACTTGCCTCTTCATCTATATTAGCTTTTATTTGGCTTTCACATACAAACGAAAAGTGTTACAAATAGAGCAAGACACTAATCGAACAATTGTCACAAATAACATTCTCTAAGTATACCAGGTAAAGTTCGCTTTATTCAGGAAGGTTACGTACTGAATCAAGAGTAGGTGTAAATAAATAAATTTTCAAACGGTAAATTCAAATGCATCACTTATCGAATTCGCAACTGGTTGGTGCATATTCAAGATCATAAGTCATAAAGATCAAATGTTTAATCCTTGCCAAATTCGTGTATGTTTCCTATACTAGTAAATCTAGAGATTTTCCTTATGCACTCACATGTGGAAACAATTGGTTTGGGGTTGTTTCAAAGTAAAAACCATTATTTTTCGCACCCTTCAAAACTACCCCTTATCCGTCATTTTGAAAATTGTAATTTTCATGTTGCGATTGGCTTAACCCAGTTTCAGGAGTCATGGTAGCTTTAATTTGTATAGGATAACGTTTCTATCCCAATATTTTTTGAAATGGGAATGTTTTTCACGTGCAAAATTCAATTGTTCAAATTTTCTCTTCCCTATGTTTTTGGATTTAAAACGGGGATTAATTTTTCCTGCGCACACTTTTGCTCCTCGTTTCACTCTTCGTTATTCATGATTAATCAACAGTATTATTAGATATAAGTTTACGCTTTTTAATGAACTTTAATAATGACTTTAATCCATTTATTAATGCCACAGGTACATAAAAGAAAAACGTGGTGTGGTCAAAGTGTGATTTGATGTACTGAGTTTTAATCTGACGTCAGGATTGACCAGCTACGTTTCTATTTTGACGTCACCTTAAAAGTATTTCTGGTAAAAATGTACACCTTCAAAATCCAAGATAGTGGATTCAATATGCGCATACCGCATTTACTTTACGAATTTTATTTGAAACAGGAATAAGTGTGGCATTTTAAGGAATATTTTTAAGAACAATTTAGATGTTAGATTTCCCCAGAATTTTGAAAAGCTAAAACGGGCCTCAAATTGAATCGAGAAGATTTATGGTAACTTCAAATATTTTTATTTTAATTCTGTACATTAGTAAACTTCAAGAATCTACTTAGGAAGTTCCATAAGTTCTTATGAAACCTTTAGCATCCAAAACTGCCTCTGAAAGATGGTTTATAGATGTTTCAAAGATTTTCGTTTCAATTTTATACGTTATAATAAATCTGTTTTCAAAATGGCCAAAAAGGGGTAGTTTATAAGGGAAAAAATGGGAGTTTTATCCTTCAAACAACCCCCAAATCGATTGATGAAATAAAATTCGTGCGTGCATATATTTGAGGGGTCAATTTCTGGAGTTATCAGCCTATACAGAGTGTTTTCTACATCGGAGCGATAATTGTACAACAAAATTGGTAAATCCATAAAATATTTTGGTAATTTTTTACTTCAGCAATCCAGCTCATCAAAGAAATGCACCAGTAACACGCTTTTCAGAGTTAACAAAGTAAAACTCTGAAATTAAGACATAGAAACTAAGACAGAATAGGTACTTACACACATTATTAAGAAATGTAAGTTCAATAATTGAAAAAAAAGCATAACATTAATGCATAAACTATAAAAAACACTGAAAATATTAAAATATTAGTAAACAGTAAAATATATTAAACTATAAAAAAATTATAAATCTTAAAAATAACTTACAACTTGTGAGACGTCAGACGTTAGGAAACCTGGTATAAGATATGGATTTAAAGGCAAAATCGTACCAATATTAGTTAAAAACTGCATAGGTCAAAGTTTGCAATATCCTCTATAGGACAAATCAAAAGAGACCTTCCAAGTTTTCTTGAAAATATTAAAGAAAATCGTCAAATGTTTTCCAGAATCCTTTAGGCTTTTTGTTTATAAATCAGTATCCCCGACATACTTCTTGATTGATAGGCAATTGTGTTGAATGAAGCTGAAAACCATTAGAAACAAGTCGTTCAAAGGCCAAAGCTTATTTAAAACCACAAAATTTGGTACCACAATCCCAAAAATTTCCAAATTCCTCTCAAATTTTGAAATTGGAGAATGTTATATGGAGGCCTTGCAGGTTTACGAGAAATTAAAAATTCTTTCCATTCAGCCTTCATTTTATAATACTGTACAAGAATTTACTAACTCGTAACGTCACTAAAGGTTAAAACTCAATAATTGCAACACTCGAGTTTTAGTATTTTTATGCAAGTGCACTGTGATCAGTCATTAATTACAAATAATGCTCGATGTTCGCAAACACTCTGTATATATTAATCGAGTAAATAATGACGACAATGAACTATACCTCTACAGTTAACATCGAAGGTATGTCATGTAAAATTCGGTTGATTCTGTGACGAAAATCTTGCAATAAAATTTACTCACCACTGAAGCACCACCTTCCCGTCACTTTGGCGAATATCAGAAGGGAAGCCACCAGGATGATGAACAGTACGGCCACGACGATTCCAATAATTCCGGCCAATCCAAGTTGCTCCAAACCTGGAGAAAAATGTTCCAAGTCATTGCCGAGAGCAGTAAATTTTTTTGGTGACGCTACAACATGCTATAGGTAATCTAATAACGTTTTTCTAAATCTTCGATAACTACACTTTTTAGTACTTCTGTGTGGAACTACGTTTACTTACCATAGACGTTAAAATTTTGTCTTAAAAATTTATGTATACCTACAGAGCAGCATGAAAGAGGCGTGGAAACTTTAAAAAATTTTATGACGACGAACATATTCGAAAAAATGTATGTTACTTTCACGCTTTCGCCTGTATGGGTAATTAAAATCATCTCACCTTCAGGTTCCGCGCTGGTGGATATCATGACTTTATAGGATTGCTCGCCTAAGTCGTTGTACGCCCTCAGGGTGTAGGTGTGCTCGGTGTCCTCTTTTTTAATGGCAGCTATCCTCAGGTTCGCCAAGTACCTCCCACCGCCCTGGAAGGTGTCAAGAAATTTTTAATTTTCGTACTTTCGACAAATGTCAGTTGTTTTCTTTACCGTTAATACTAAAAATTAAGTGAAATTTGGTACAAAGATATTTCCTATTTCCAATGATTTGAAAAACAATATTTTTGGAAAGCTGAATGGTGATGTAAAGAAGATACATGCAACAAAGTAGAGTAACATTTTGTTACCAGTTGAATGAGTAACTTCTTGTAAACCATACTTAAGAGACATACTTTTTAAAGTGTATCACCTTGTGTTTATAATCTTAAAATTATTCTACGTTGCCATTGTAACATAGACTAGTTTTCACTGTTAACGCAATTTTCATCAAAGCGATTCCCTTACCAGCTCCATAACCGACTCGGCCTCGATCCGCCCGGTCCGGTCGGTCGATCCTTCGTCGATTCTTTCGCCGTTAATTGTCCAATCGATGTGTGGTTTGGGATTCGCCTCGAGGGTAACGTTTATAAGCCCGACTTTGCCGATTTGGTAACCAAATCTGTCGATTGGATCCCTTTGGGAGAGCGGAGGAACTGAAACATATTTTAATTAGATGTAAATCGTAAGCACGTTTGTTGCGGTAAATCTCGGCAAGGGCGAGAAAACGAGGGCAACGGGGTAGACATGCTGGTCTCCAACTCATTCCACTATAGTCACCCTTGTGATGAGAAATTGCCATCTCACAACACGAGAGTGAAATCATGCCCTCTTTTGCATGAGCGGTAAGTACTGAATAATTTAAACATTTCTCTCCCTCTTGCAGATTTTCTCTTACATTTGACGTCCAGCTGGCGTTTCGTCTCGGACATCCCGCCTGGATAAGCCGGATGGATCGCGACGCACTTCAGGAACTTCCCGTTGTCGGACGGCAGCAGATTCCTGGTGAGGTTCTGGAGTTTCGATTGCAAGTTCTCCTTCGCCAGGTCCACCACGGTCGGCATCTTGAGGCTGTGTTCGCTGACTTGCTCGTCGTCTGTAAAAACACCAATAAAGATAAAGAAATTAAGGAGAGGAGGTGCCTCCCAGGCGACTTACCCAGGTACCACGTTATGTTGGCTACTGGCCTTCCATCCCTTACTATACACGACGCCTCCAGGTGATCCCCCGCCTGGTACACGTTCAGGGAGTCTGTGCCTCGGCTCAGGTCCAGCTCTGGAGGTTTCGGCGCTTCTGGAAAAAGGTAACCATCGTTTTGTTAGTTTTAAGCTACCTTCGTTTAGCGGCGAGGGCTTACTCGCTACGATCAGCTGCATGGTACCGATCGATTCGGTGGGCTCACTGGGTATCCCGAGGGTGCATTTGATGTTGCCGTTGTTTTTCTCCTCGACGCGGTGTATCGTGAATCCGCACTGGCCCGCGTCCAAACCTTCGCCGTAATATGAAACCTAAGGGGAATCAGAAACGGCAAGGTAACTAACTGTAAATTTTTTAAAAATGTCATCAGGTTATTACAGTTAGGAAAGTTCCTTAGAAACTCCTCTATTCCTTTAAAGGTGTCAACAGTACTTTAAAAACGTTCTGAGCAGCTTTTCAAATGTTGCAATTGCAAATGTTTTTCTTCTTGATAATTAGACTTTCCACCAAATTTTGTCGATGCAATAAATTACCAAAAACGACGACTGGTATTGCCACAAAACCCATTCCCTCATTAAGCCCTAACGTGCGCATTCGCTATAATATATGGCGACAATCTATCATACTAACTTTGTCCACTATTTCACTTACATCTTTATCTACGGATCCTCTGTTCAAATTATACGTCTTGAATCCGGGAATCTCTATCCTACAGTACTGAAGCGGTACCCCGACTCGGCACATGAAGGTGGCATTCTGGCCTGGAAGCGCGAGCAGCTCCTTCCTCGTGACGTCGACTTGCGCCGCGCGTCCTGTAATGGAATAAGGAAAATTGTAAGTTTCCCATTGGAAAACAAAAGAGCCAGGACGATTAGATATCAATTTGCCTCTGCTCTGGGGGAGCTCCGCATCTACATATTTTTCAGCGGTCGCGTCCCGGAGTTTAATAGGGATGTGTGCGGGAAAGTTTTCCGGGGAGACGAGTTTGCCCTTTAACTTCGGTGACTCGCTCGAGTATAAACAATGAAAATATCTGGGTTGGCTAAGTTGTTCGAAAGCGAAGTTCGCTCCTGCGAACTAACCTGGGTGTATTATTGAAAACGAGACGTACACTTATTATATTATATTAACATTAGTTAAATTCCGGATATTTACTTTTAGAAATGATTGCTATGACAATTGGGGCTGAACATGACAGCCTAAAATTGAAAATTTCTGGAATTACTAAGGATTGAATAGGCGCAAGCGTTGTTAAATAAGTAAGGTATCTCCATCTCTAATATGAGGAGTCACAAAAAGACTTAAGACCACATAATATACGTATTTAATATGGCGATACTTGCTTCGAGTATATTTGGATTTTTATTTTTCAAATTTGGAAACCTTTTTAGACCTTTTGGACCCTTTTTAGAGATTAATTTATTTAAAAGATTCTAACAAAATACGTGGAACATTTTAAGATTATTTATAGATTAATGATCGCTATTTTTCGTTATCTGCGATTTTCTCCAATGAATTATTTTAATTTTTTCATATTTTAACATATATACAGCGAGATCAAAAAATATTTTTTTTGTGTACCGAGCGATTTAGAAGGAAATCCTCAGACAGTTCGATTATATTTTTTAAAATGCCTTATTTTGTGACAAAAAAAACATGCTAGGTTCTTTTAACTGAATTTTCCAGTTATGACGTCATGTTGTTTATTTTAAACGAAACCCTCAATTTCTTCCCTAAAACGATATCAAAAAAATCACCACATCAGATTACGAGTCTTCTGAAAAAATCACAAATTAGAAAACCCAGTAAGTTGACTAAGATTTATTTGACATAATATTTTCCCCTTGTTATAAACATTTGTGTCCATAAAATTTTTGTGGCTTTTACATTAGCGATGAACATGCAGTATACGCACTGTTAATTACACTTAAAGACCGTAACCAAGGATCCGCAACGTCCTTGAC
This sequence comes from Cryptocephalus primarius, assembly GCA_963576515.1. Lineage (NCBI taxonomy): Eukaryota > Metazoa > Arthropoda > Insecta > Coleoptera > Chrysomelidae > Cryptocephalus > Cryptocephalus primarius. The sequence goes on from OY754941.1 coordinate 12,208,546, forward strand.
ATAGGTCAAGGTATTTACCTTCATGGGATACAATTAGGCACGCTTTCAGTAACGATAAAAAGCAATATACTTCGTTGAAGTAATCGCCCTACGCCCTCGTTTCATTTTATTATATCCTGACTTTGTCGTTCCCTGAACTTGTGTTTATCGTGCCCTGAAGGAAGTGTCCCCTTGTTTGATTTTCCATGACGACTTTATTGCATAAACATGCTAGCTAAGAGGATTGGAGAAGAGGCCGTAACATCTTATTAGGTATCTTGAAAAGGGCTACCATATATCTCGTCGTCGGTTAAATGGGAAACTTTACTTTGAATTAATAACGGCAATAATTCACTTTCAAAAAAATAACGCATGATATACGACACGCGAGTGACTAAATAAAAGCCACTACACGGGAATCGACGTTTTGCTTAATATTTTTATCCTAAGGGTCGGCAATCTCGTAATATATCTTACACCATAACGATTCGAAGTATCGAAATGGAATTCATGAATAGAAAAATCCCCAGCCACGTCCCTTATTTAAATATTTTCCGTCATGTGTTCTGACTTTTCCTATTTCTTCCCGCCGTTTCCGTAGAGTGGGTTTATATCGTAGTGGATTTCCGGATTAGGATACCCGCCAGGAGGATCTGAAATTTTAAAATAACGAAAGGGGGGCGCCTTTTCACGGGCGGAAAGCGAGGAAACGTGAGGCGTCTGCTTCGATCCGAGCGGATTTTAATTTCGGAGTAAAGCGGGCGGGGGAGGGAGAGGTTTGCTTACGTGAAATATTACGGGTTTTATTTTCTCTAAAAGGTTTTCGACTTCGTTCTTCGTTATATATAGGCAGATAGATGACAGAATTTATATGATCACATTACGAGGCAAGAGGTTTTTCCATGGCAATAAACCGAAAAAAGTACATATACATACGTAGAATTTGTATTGTTTTCTATTCAATACTCTTAATTCGCCCCTGTAACTACAACGAGTAAACATATCTTGTTCCTCTTGTGTCAACGCCCCCAGTTTCTTACTAACTCTCGCTTGTCCGTTTTGACAAGCTGCTTAAACAGAGAGGACAGAAATTTGAAACAGCTTATGCAGGTCTAAGGGCACGGTATTCTATTTGCCCTACCAGTTAAAAGCAACGAGGGATATTTTCGTCCTTGTTAAAAATATTATTGGCAACTTTAACGATTACAAAATTGAAATGAGGCGCTTAAATATACGAACTGCGTGCTTAGAATAATGTCAGAATTATTTTAAACTTAAAAATTCAAATTCAAAAATTTCAAAAAATGTTTGCTCTACAGTTTTCAGATTCGCTTTGACAAAAAATGCCTCCGGAATGCTATGCGAAAGGTTCTGTTGAATCATGTTTATCGGGGATTTATAGGAAAGAAAGATATTATTTTGTGCTCGAATAAATTAATTTTATTGTGAACAAGGGGCGGTTATTAAGCGATATAACTTTGTAATAAATCACAAGTTACAGCCAGAATACAACAGAACATTTACATTACATGCTTAAACACGAATTAAATCTAAGTGGCGCTATAATAGATGTTTTTTAACTTTCTTTCATGAGGGGTAGTTTTCACCCCCTTCAAACAAACAGCACACATTTAGAACATATAATTTTTGAAGAGAAGTGTCAGATAAACCTGATTACATTTTTCATCTGGAGCATGAAATCAATTTCTTTTTGGAAATTTCTTGTAAAGGATGGGACGTTGAAATAAATTACAATTTATAACTTAGCACATGAAAGAATATTTATTTTACATATTTAAGCACTAACTTAATTGAAGTATCATAAGGGGTAGTTTCACCCTAATTCAGCATGCGGTGAATTGCAAGAATTTCTTATTAATTTGCTTGGTACATTTTTCTGTATTGTTTTAGCAGGAAAATTAAATTGTCCTTTTAATTATAAGGGCTCTGTTATATACCATCACCTAAAGATTATTTTGTTTTTAACATTACTGTTAAAGAAAACCACCCACATTTATATTAAACAAAAACGGTGATAATTACGACGAATTACGCTTCGTTTCTGGGAAACATTCATCCCTTAAATTTCCCCCAGCCCTGAACTCTTAGTAATTAGAATTCCATTCTTTCGCCATTGAAGTAAGCCGTAATCCGAAGTGATTAAAAAATTCGTTTTTTTTATGTAAAGTACCCTTTAACGTCGCATTGTTTGTGCTTTTTCGTTTAATTAAAGTTAGGAATTTATAGAGGATGAAAACAACCCAAGAACTCTTCATCTGCGCCAAGTTCTTGTGCCGTCAAGGCGCTCCTTCTCCTTTTTTTAATTATTTTGCGGCCGCATTGCTTCTCATAAGTCTTTTGGGTAATTTATACAAAAGGCAAGTTTAATTGTTAGCACGGCCCAAAGACATTTTTTACGACACAAGTTATGTATATAGAAAATGCCTCAAAAGGGCGGTTCGTTCTCTACGGTTTTCTTTGTCTTTGTCTCGTATTAAGATCAAAGAGTTCAACGGTCTCGCTCTACTCTTCTCTCGAAGATTTGTCACCCTTAAATTAGATATCGATTCCGTTATGATTGATCACCGATCCACATAAATTATGTTCGATAAATCTATACACGTTATATATCTCGGGGGTGTGAATAAAGTAACGCGTGATTTATCAAACCCGTTATGGGAAAATAGTTAGATCCACTTCGATATATACTCGCTGGTGTAACGCTGAGAACTGTTCGAAAATAGGGAAAGTGTGCATGAAACACCCTTAAGAAATTAGTTGTTGTTAAAACTAAATCAGTCGACACTTGGAACGTCACTAGCCAAAATTCTTCCGCCCCAGTTTAACTTAATTTTGTATTCGAGCTCTTGACTAACGTCCATTTTTAATCGCAGAAAGGTTTAAGTAGCTGAACTGTAAAACAGTAACAAAAGGAGGTATTTTTCGCAATGTACGTCTGAGGATGCCGCCGGGGGCGTCGCGATTATTGCAAATTAAATCCGAGCACATTAAACTTTCGAGTTAACACAAACGGTAATAGAGTTTGCGTACTTCAGAGCGTAAAGGGGCGCTTTTCCCTTTTAGTGCAGAAATTATTTACTGGAGCGCGAGCCGAGGTCAACAGCGACTTACAAGGAGTTAGAAAGAAACTTATCATGCGTTAATATGCTCTGTTAGTCGAAATGAAGAAAGATTTACGAGTCTGTTTTCAAACATGTTTGTAAGGGATGAGCAAATGATGAAAGTACAAAGTCTTTACCAAATATTTATTATAACAAACATGGCAACAAACATTGGGACAACCTTTTTGCGTTTTCAATGCCAACTGTCAAGTTTCACGGTTTCAATCAAATTTTGGAATTTTCAAGTGCTGTAATCTTTTCAGCGAAACATGCTTGAGCTTAGAATCTTCTAATCGTGATAAAAATTACAATGGTCGTGTTACACTTACAAGGGAACCTTTGTAACTGTTTCTGTTATTATTTCAAGCGAGGATTTTCGAAAAAATGCTTTTATTTTGTATTTTTTCGGCAATTGTTTTTTGAAATATCGAAATTTTATTCTAGTATTTTCGTTAATATCCCGCATTAAAATTTTGTTAAGTAATAAAATTTAATTACTGTTATTGTAATTTATTTTAATTAATTATTTATCCACGATCACATTTAAATCGTGAACGAAACGAAAACGTTTTAATTCAATTCGAATTCGACTGTTTAAACTAATATCTATTGGTAATTTTTCATTAGTCATTTCGCCTGTCATCAGTTTGGACTCATAACGAGGACGTACCGGTTTTTTTTAAAACATTTTTTCCTTACATCTGAGGAACTTCTCGAATATTCGAATGAATATTTGATGGTCTTGTAAATTTAAATCATGAGACGGTTGAGATTTGATTATAGTGGCCGTATTGGCAGTATTTCACGAATTTTTCGAAAAAATACGCGCCGTCGGTGCACAGGGTCTCGTGATAATTTTTCCCGTGAGTACATTTGAGTACCTATTCATAGTATCTCAAGTCATAAGAGGATATTCATAACAATTTGAATAATTACTCGTTTTCGTAATTATTTTTGAAATTTACACTCGCATAAAGGCGGTGTTTTTCTAATTTGTGACTAAAACTTTCAAGTTTTCAGTTTTTTCCACGGTATTTTCTAATGTCCATTCACTAGTTATCTAAAATTATATTTGGATTCGATCAATTTTAACCAGAAAACGAAACGAAAACGTTTTATTTTCCTTCAAATTCCTACGATATTATTTCAACTACATTATTTCTATTTTTCACTAATTCTTGTCCTTATCACTCGACTCGCACAAGCAAGTAGAGGTTTTTGTGCGACTTTTTTATCCTTACGTTCTAAGTAAACACCTAAAAAGGTAGTGGTTTTTTCCTAACTCGGCTCTTATCTCTCGACTAGAGCACCAACGAAATGGTTTTTGTTCGATTTTTAATCCCTACGTTCGAGGTAAACATCTCTGGTTTTCTCGAATATTCGATGACCCATTTGTGTCATTAATTCTTAGAAAAGCGAGCGAATTGGTTTTAATTATCGGAGATGTATTGCTAGTATTTTCAAAATTTCCTAAAATGTTCTAAATTTCTTGTCGTTGGTGAGCAGGACGTGTCGACTTCTCGTCTGTTCGCTCCAGGAAAAGTTTCCTAAGGGATTCTATTTTCGCGAGTTGAGATGCAAAATATTTTTCAATCGCAGTTTTCGTTACAACTTTGCATTTGAGCGTACCTTTTATAACTCATTACTTTATTCAATACCGATCATGTAATTTCGTAATTACATACTGAAACTTTCAAAAATGCATCGATTTTTCTGAAGATTTGGAATTAATCTCGTTTTACCCATCATGCCAAACGTTACATGCTCATTTACTACCCCTTTCTTAAACATTTGAAAAAAGAATAGATTTAATCGTTTTATAGGATTTAATGATACTTAAATATGTCAAATATTTATTATTTCATATTTTGGAATCAGAGTTATCGTATTCTACACTTTTACTACCCTTAAAAAGTGCCCTTATGAAGGAATTAATATGAAAATATGTTTTTGACAGCTTGAACCATTTTTATATTTACATATATATAGAAAAATTATCTCCTCGTAGTATTTATGATATATTATTTTTTAAATATTTCAATTTTGAAGCGCCTTAATGGCGCCATTAATATAAAATACAAATTACGTGTTATAATTTGGGATACCATTTATGTGATATAATGTGTTTGCGATACAATATAATGTTTATTACAAATTTTCAAACTTATAAAATTACCATTTTAGTCTAAAATGAGAAAAAAAAATTATATTAACAGCAAAAAACAATCAAATGATGGCATTTACATCAAATAAGGATCTCCTGCACTCCAATTATATACTTCTACCTTTGGTATCCAATCCCTGCAGTACAGCTACTATATTTTTGTATTAACGAATTAAAATTGCGATAGGTATAAAAATATACATGTGAAAATTAATTTTCTTTGAAAAAACTAGATTATCTGTGGACTTTCTGGCTTATTTTTGAATTCTCAAATTTACACCTCCCCTCGAGAAGGGATAGTATTCACCCCAGGGAATTCTGTATATCGACTCTATGAAAGTTTTGTTGGTGTTTTTAATCTGAGTTATTTTACAACTACTGCCAAAATTTCATGTCAATTGATGTAGTTTCAAAGAAGTCGAGGCGGAAAGATAATTAATTATTAGTGTCAATTAATTATAAATATAATAATTATAAATTAATTTTTATTACAGATTATAAATAATAAATAATAAATTATTTTATAAATTATAAATTCATATATAATTATAATTATAATACTAATTATAAGTGTTAATTTGATAAATTTTTCCCTGCATAAAATGACAACGTTGTATTTCCCTTTTAGTTCCGATTATTTTACCATCGTATTTTAATTCTATTTTCGCCTATTCTTTACTCTCTCGACCCGCATAACAACCGAGTAGAGTTTTTTGTGCGAATTTTTTTATCCTTACGCTCGAAGTAAACACGTCTCGAACTCGCAGGTCCGAATATTCGGTGCTTCACTTGCGCGTTTAACTCGAGTGAAAGTGGGTCGGTTTTAATTATCGGAAGGGTCTCGTAAATTTCCTTAAAATTCCAAATTTTCCAAAATTACTCGTCGTCGGTTTCCCGTATGTTCGCGTAGGGGGGAGGTTTCTTGGGCTTTTCCTCGCCGCGTTTTGAGTTTCAAAATTTTTCCCGACCGCAGTTTTCATTGAGACTTATCGGTAAGTTTATTTCAGCGGAATTTTGTTAACTCTTTGATTAATTCAATACCCATCACGTATTTTTTCTAACTATTTATCGACTTTTCGCTTTAGTGAATACGTTTTCAGATTTTGAAATTAACACTGGCAAAAAGGTAGTGGTTTTTGATTTGTGATATATAATTTAACTACTTCAATTTTTACCTACGATTTATTCTAGTGTTAATTAATTGTGGATACATAATCGATAATCCATATATGAATGTAATTACCTTTTCCGTACACATGACAACACTGTATTTCCCTTTCAGTTCCGATTATTTTACTTCGTATTTTCGCCTATTATTTACCTTCTCGGCCCGCATAACAACCGAGTAGAGTTTTTTTGGCGAGTTTTTTTCCTTACGTCGAAGTAAACACGCCTCGAACTCGCACGTACGAATATTCGGTGCTTCATTTGCGCCTTTAACTCGTAGAAAAGGGAATCGGTTTTAATCATCGTAGATGCCTTAACGGTTCCTTCAAAATTTCTAGAAATTTTTCAAAATTACGGCGCGGGCCGGGTCGGTTTCTTATATGTTTGCGCAGGGAGGAGTTCCCTTAGATTATTCATCACCGCGTTTTGAGTTACAACATTTTTTTCGGCCGCAGTTTTCCTTACAAATTTTGGTGAGTTTATTTGGGCGTGATATTCCTAATCGCCTGATTTTCTTTCATATTTTCTTAATTATCTGGTGCCTTTTCGTGCTACTAGATACTCTTGTGATTTTTGAAATTAACACTGGTCTATCATTCTATCAATTTCAATTTTCTACCTACCAGTTTTAATTACCGTCTTTTTGGCCTTTCTTTAAAAATTAATTTCCGCCTTTTGAGTTTACAAATTTTCGTCAAGCAATAATTTTTCAGCGACTGTAATGTTGATGTTGATTTAATTAATCAAGTCGCGTTTTTGGGTAAATATTTTCTTAATGGAGGTGATTATTTCTCAAATTGACGTGTTGCAACAGTACTTTCTTCATAAATATCAGTTTTTATAACTTCTTGTATTACAATAATTGTAATAATTATTTATTCTTTATTGTTTCAGATAGTGATTGTGATTAGTGTTCTTTGTGGCAGTACCGTAGCAGGGCAAGGATAGGGGGCGTTGCCATCATGCCGACGTGTCATTGTCAAATGGTATGAATTTTGAAACAATTTTTTTGAATTTCTGTAATACGATTATTATAATTTTTTTCTTGTCCTACATATTTTAATACACTTTTTTGTTTTACTATAATAGGTGAGTATTATCGTCGACAATGGCATAGAACTTCAGATAAGGGCAGAGATATAAGAGAGTAGCAGCTGTTTCTAAGGTATTTCAGCGTTAATTAATTGTGGTTCTGTGTTAAAATTCCCATGTTTAATTTTTCAGGTAAGCTTTCAGCGTCAACGGCCTTTCTACGATCTTCGTAGAAGGGCAGAAGGAAAACCTAATGGTTAGTATTAACGAACTATACTTGAAACTTTTTAATTTATTTCTGTATTGTGATGATATGCTAATACATTTATTAAAATATTTTCAGGCAGTAAAGCCATGGGCAACGACAGTGATGGACAACTTCGAAGGAGGACAAAAAGGACAAGGCATTTCTCACTTAAGCAGCAAAGCCATGGGCAACGACTGTGGCGGGAAGCTTCCAAGAAGACCAAAGAGGACAAAGCACATAACTTGATGGTGAGTATTTTTAAAATTATTTTAAGATGACTTTTCTATCCCATTACGATAAATTTTTAAAACTTTTATAACTGCGTTTTTCAGGTGCCACAGTCGTTTGGAGGAAGCAGGACCCTTGGCAGGACAAATGCAGTCATCTTTGAAGGTGAGTGTTTTTGAATTATTTTTTTACAGATTTTTGAACATTATATCTTTCGATATGACTTAATAGTGTTAATATTTTTGATAAACTGAAATTAATTACAAAATGGTGCGCTTGAAAGGAAATTTCGTCGTTGTAATGAAGTACACCTTAGATTGATTCTAGAAAATTGCTCCAATCTCACCACATGTAAAGCGTAATTGGCAAAGGCCTTATTTGACGTTATATTTAATTTGCGCAATGTGGTCATACTATCTACAAATGAGATTTTTTCAAGAACATAAGGGACTTTAAAATTTTTAAATTTTTATGAAAATTAACTTTTCAAGATAAAGCGTTGTTTGGTATATTTCTCATTACACTGTATTATTATTATTATTATTAGAACGCCAATCTAATTAGACCCTCATAGATATCTTTGGTTCGTAAAAATTGAGTTAATCATTTATCCAAAGTATAACATCTTATTAATCAGCATCAATAATAAATTCCCAGGACTAGTATGGTAGGTAGCCTTAATACGAAAGTACAATGATTTTTTCAAAAATATAATTTCTACAATTTTTGGCCCTGTGCATCTCAAAATAAATCTCTAAAATAATTTGAAGAGTCAACCTTCGAATTCTAAAATATTATGCATAATAATGTTCTAACATGTCACAAAGGAAAGACTTTGCAAGAAAACTTCCTTCGATTTTGAGGAATTATATATACTGTAAAGAGTCAAAGAATAATGATTATGCATTTTAAGCATTTTGTAGATGTAAAACATATATCAGTTTCCTCAAAACCGAAGTATCAGTCAGTATCGATTCGATTTTAGGGCGTCCCGTGCACGGCGCTACCGCCATAATACACTTTCCTCGCCGTCGATAGTTTTATTGTAGCATTTTAGCGCTCAGGCGGGAAACCTCCTGAATATTCGAATAAATCTCGCGATAAAGTCCCAACGGAACACCATTATTTATGTAAAAAATTATCGGGGTATTCAACCGCCGGCGTTGGAGTTGTTCGTTTCCGTCGTTATTTATAGTCTGCGATTTTGACGTAACCAAAATATGGATAATGCCGTTGTGCCAAAAATTAAAAAAGATTTATGCCAGCGCCCGGGCAATTTTCGAAAAAGTTATTTCACTCCGCCGCAACGTCAATATATAAAGTGAATGGACAAGTTTGACGTCTGGATGTTAATCAATATCAAGGGTGTTTTATTGGTAGTGCAGAATGCGTTATTAAATTTTTTACGCCGCGAGACGGGGACAAATCCCGAGTAACGCGCGATAAATCAGGAAATCTTTCAGCGTCGAATCCTTCATATTATTTTTTATCCACATCTCTCCGGGAAAAATTATAAAAATTTTATTTTCGTCCCGTTTCAACTTCCTGAGAGGCGCGGGTAAACATTTTTCCGGGGACGGATTCGTCCTCGGAATGGCTTCAAAGCGAAAAAAGCCTGCTTTCCATCGTCGTGGAATCTGATTACATAAAGTCCTTCCTTTCACCAAATTCGCAGCTTTTGTACGTTTCTTTTTTATGATACCGACGGGCCGTTGTTCGGCGCGTTTCTCGGAAAACCCTTTGCCACTTACATTCACCGGCGATTCCCAATATCTGCCTCGTATAACGTCGCTTTTTTGACTTTTGGTATAGTCGATAGGTCCGAAGCTGGATGAGTTCGAATTCGTGAAGTTGTCAGAAGGGAATCGTAAAAGTTGTATTTTTGTTAAAATTGTTCAAAATTTTTACGATATCTCAAAAAGGGTGATACATGGTGATGAATCCCAAATGGGGAAATGGCGACGAATTATCGAATTGTAGTACAAATAACTAGTACTTTTTGAAACATTATCTGAATCAATTTATATGTTAGGACAATTTTTTGAATTTGAATATTAGTTAGATATTCTTTAAGGGAAATTTTTACCTTTTGAGCTACTTTCTTAGAAATAAACGTATTATTTGAAAGCATTTCTCTAAGAAATAAATACTTTTTCGACGGGATAATACCTATCCTTTGTAAAATCCACAAATTTTTTTTGAAATTTTCAAGTAATTTTCTGTAAAAGTCAAGTTTAACTCTTTTTCTGATTAGGATCTCTGGTACGTATAAACAAATTCGATTAATATGGTGAAACATTATCTATCGCATCTTGCTTAAGAGAGTTTCGGTTTTCAAGAGGAAATTTAAAAAGATAAAGCCAACTAAAGGGTATTTTCTAACCCCTTTATTTATATTTACGTGCCCACTTTCCCTAAAAATATAAATATAATTTACAATCATCATTTCATTTCACGTTATAAATCAATTAAAGAAAAGAATAACCAGCACATGTTGTTAATTCACTTGTATTTATACCTGAATTTGAAAAAACTCAATTATTTGAGGTTTTTCAGACAATTTGAAAGTTATCACAATCATCATAGAAATTTAGTACAACCTTCTTTTTGGAAAATCATGGAAACTGATATTTTAGGATAATTTCACTGCCAACTGAAGACGCTGTCTTCCCTTTAGATGTAAGAGCACATTACCCTTTGAAGTATTCACTATAAATACACGTTGTTGAAGCTGACACAATTTAAACATTTTTAGAGCCTTAAATTGCCTTTGTTTTAAATATAAGCGCGCATTTCCCTTCAAAAAATTCAGTATAATTTTCTTTTGGAAAACACCTGAAACAATTCAAGGCATTTTCGACTTTAAAAAAATTTTTTAAGCGAGTATCCCGTTAAATAAGTGTAAGCACTATTTTAAAGACTTAGGGTAAATTTCTGATGAAGAAACTTCACGTTGTGAGTGAATTGAAAAAAATTTCCCGGCCAACTAAACGGTTTCTAAATTGTATTGAACTTACCTCAAGGAATTCAGAATAGTTTTCTTTTGAAAAATCCCATAAAACTGACATTTTGACAAAATTCTTTAGATAACTTGAGTTTTCGTTCATTGTATTTAAGCCAGTATTTCCGTTAATATTATTCAGTATTAATTTCCATTGGAAAATTCACGTAACTGACATTTTCGAAAAATTTGAAAAAATTTACAATCATCTGAGCAGTTCTTCAATTGATTAGTTGGAGGCGTGTTTCCTCTAACGAATTTCTGTACACAATTTTCCCCCGGAAAATTCCAGAAATTGATATTTTTGGACAATTTGGAATACTTTGTTGCTTATTAAGTTCCTTTATTAATTAAAGGTAAGCTGCGTTTCCTCTAAAGAAATTCATTCGTTTCATTTGGAAAATCTCGTTAGGCTGACATTTTAACCAAATTTCACAGATAACTTCAGTTTTTATTGGTTGTTCATTAAAATTAAGCCAATATTTCTCTTAAAGGTATTCAGTATAATTTGCCATTGGAAAGTCCATCTGGTTGACATTTAGACACAATTTGAAAAATTCTTCGGTCAGTTGCGAGTTTTTCATTGGCAGTCCTTTACATTTTGGCCATGATTTCCCTTAAAGAATTCAAGCACCATTTTCCTCTGGAAAATCCTCGAAATCCATTTTGGCAAAATTTGAAAAATGGTCTTGCCATTCGAAGACTTCTTTCATTTGTTAGATATAAGCATGTGTTCCTCTAAAGAATTTCGGTATAATTTTCCTCCGGAAAATCTCGTCTTTTGACATTTTGACACAATTTACCAACAAATTCCTTCAGCCAACTAGAAGCTTGTTGTTAGCTTTCCTTTATACTTAAATCACCATTTCCATTGAAAGAACTTGGGGCAACATTTTGAGGCAATTTACAACATTTAACAGCCAACTGACGAGTCTTATACTCCAACACCATTTACGCGTGAAACTGTATTTTCCCAAAGAAACACGATAAATTTTTTCCAAGGAAGTGCTGAAATATACGTCGTAAAATGTATAGCACATGAGAACGGCTATTTTATTCCCTATCTTTACGTTGATCAAACGGTTCATATTTTCGAACTTGAAACTCGTAAAAGAAAATTGCATTACCCGAAACGTGAATAGTGTAACATGATGGAAATTCCCTGTTCGAGAAAAATGTTTAATACTTATAGTAAAAAGAGTTAGGGAAATATCAAATAGTTGTGATTAGGTACTAACACATTGATCATTTGCGTTATTGGATAATTTAAACATGGCACATGATTGTTTGGAAATTGAGGAGGAAGCATTAAATTTCTATAGCAGGGGAGGTTTTCTTAAAATTGATTTATAGCAGCATCGTTAATTAATCAGAATTTCTTCAACTACGGCCTAATAAAACATGGCCGAAATAAACGAAGCGATCGCTTTTTTACTTCGTCGTTATCGACATGTCAAATATGTACGAAAAATGTTATCGAATAATTCTTTGGGGAGCACTCCACTACCACACCAGCATCCGGACCATCCCTTTCCCTCGGCTACATTATTGAATAAAAATTCACATATAGGCATAGCTTTTTTCTACAGTAAAATTTCAACCCCTCCAGCCTTACCCTCACCGGAGGTTTTCGGTGATGGCTCTTTATGTTCCCTCGGTGTTCTTTGATAACGTTTTTCAGGATTACGTATGGAGCAGTGGTGGGGTAGAATGCCCCTCTTTTTTTCTCTCCCATCACTATAAAAAAGGAATTGAGAGGTCAGAGGGAACGCCCTTTTAGATATACGAGAAAGAGGGTACCGGTTTATGAGCTCGAAAGGGCGAGAATTTACAATGCGCTCATAAGAATATTAATAATGTATTATCGGTTTCGTCTGGTCCATCATCGAAATTAATGAAACCCTAAATACAGTGGAAACATTCCCTTCAGCCCTAATACGTATTTATCTCCATAATCAAGTTATAATCAAGAGAATTAGACGTTTATTTATCGACGCCGATAAAATTTACATGAATAAAAAGGAATTCCGGGAGGCTGGAATGCAAAAGCACAACGGGGGACAAAGGGACATTACAACTGACATTTTTTTATCCCGGCCCCATTACCACTTTACGCTTTTAGGGGGCGGTTCGCGCATAATTTTGGCCGGTTAGGAATGTGGAAATACCGTAAGAACGGAAAATATAAGGGGGATGGGCGCGATTAATTTTATTAGCCCTTGCGATGAGATTTCGGCGAACTTTAGGAGATCCACGATGTGACGAAGGGGGGCCCGATTTAATGAAGCTTTAATTTCGATAGTAACTCACCAGCCATTAATGAGTATGTAAAGTGGATGGCGGGGAGATAAACTCGTATATTTACTCAGAGATAATACATTTGTTCGTTCTTTATTTCTTCCATAAATTGAGTTTAAGGCTGTGCTTTCGTAATTATATCCGTACCATTTCAGTATGCTGAAACACTGGGTCTGCACATGCTTTGTGTGACAAAATTAGCGCGATACTTGTGTTTATTTTTGGAAAGTTACTTTGGAAAACTTATTAAAAATGTAATCTTATCCTGAAATATCCACAGAAAATATTACTAAAGTTTCACGTTATCATATTTCAATATTATTCACGTGTTCACCTCTTAAGGCAATTTGTGTGTCAGTGAGGCTTTTAGTTTCTTGAAATTTCTTCTACACAGCTCTTACATAAATTAAATGTATACTATCGTTTTAAACTTTTAAAGACGATTGGAGGACGTTTAATACTTATTAAAAATATAATCTAATCCTGAAATATCTACAAAGAATATTGTCAAAGATATCGTTGAAAGTTTTGGATCAACTGCCATTCCATCATCAGCCCCTCCACGTGCTCACCTCTTAAGGCAATTTGTTTTTAAGTGAGGCTTTTAATTTCCTGATTGCTTTACCTTTTTAAAGGCGAGTGGAGGTCTGATTGTTTGCTGATACATTCTCTGACGGTGAAAACTTATTAAAAATGTAATCTAATCCTGAAATATTTACAAAAAATATTATCAAAGATATCGTTGAAAGTTTCGTTTCAACTGCCACTCCATCCTCAGCCGCTTCACGTGTTCACCTCTTAAAACAATTTTTGTTTCAGGAAGGCTTTTAATTTCCTGAAATTTCTTCTACACCGCTCTTACATAAATTAATGTATACCATCATTTTAAACTTTTAAAGGCGATTGGAGGTCTGAGTGTCCGTTGTTAATATTCTCTGACGCTGAAACATTTTTTCGACGAGTTTCTCACATCAGGTCGATTCGAAATTATTCCAATACCACAAGACCCCGAATTTCTGAAAATTGGAGAGCGCCCGGCGTAGCAACTTCCTTCCATAACTCCGCTGAAATTTCATATAAAAACCTCGTACGCCCCGAGTACGTATCCATGTAAGGGGACAAAAATACCTTTCCGGTCGCCATAATTCTAACAGGCAAACCGAAATCGAGCCGAAACCTCTCTCGTTTCCGAAACTCCACGGCAAACACTCGGTCTCAATCTGACCCTCTTTTCAGCGGGCTCTCTCAATCCCCTCAACGTTTCCCTCCCCACATACACGCGCACACACCCCTATACGCCGCGTTCTACCCCACCTGAATTATGCAAAGTGCTATTTGTACTTGGAGAATTATGTCCGCTACGTTTCACCTCGTTGATATTCTGTCAACTCGACTTTACTTAAATGCTGCCTTTCAGTTCTCACTTTTCTTTTTTTGTGAAAGTGAAGGTATTCAGCCTGGGATCTTTACATTTTGATAATCTCTCGCTTAGTCCAGTTAGGTGTTGCTTTGCTTTTGCCCCGGAAGACAATGCCACCAAACGGCAAATCCTTGAAAAGATTTTGTAAAATATTTTACGAGCTACGCAAATAAGAAGTAATGTAGAATCCAAAGAGGCTGCTCCACAAAAAATATTTAGTACTAAGGATGTTTTACAGGAAGTTGCTGAATTGACTAGCTACATAGTTTCACTGTAATTTGATGAATATATTTTCTTTCTATATTCTATATTCTTATTCTAAGTCCAATAACATCACAAGTACCCTAAAATAATTTTTATTAAGTTAATTGTAAGGGGAAATATTTTATTATCAATGTACCAATTTTCACTTAATATTAACAGTAAAGATATAATGCTCCGAAGGGCTTACTCCCATAAGGTACCACGTTAATGTCGAAAAATCTGTGAATATAATTTTTTTTATATCTCGAGTTAGGAGTTCTGAATCGACTTGTAAATTCATATGGTTTTCTTAACACCTCTTAGTTAAGCAGTCCTCACATTTTGACGTATTTCTCAGCCTTAAATCGTGTTAGACTCGGCAATTAAGTAACACATTTTGTAGGATCAACAATTTAGATCAGTATAGTCTGATAGAAAAGTGATCTCAACTCCGAAACTCCTTAGTGAAAATGGCTTAAACTCACGCAGCTTCCTTTAGATAATATATTGGATAATTTTATTGAAATCTATGAAAATGGAAATGTAGTGGACAACTATTGTTAATAGAAGGCAGAAATTTTTTGGCGTTTAACTTCACTGAATTCAATTTAGCAATAATCTAATGAAGTCGCAAATTTTTAGGTGGTAAGTCAGTTTGTTTTAAATATTGTAAATTTTTTATTTGTATTTCTGAAATTTTCAAATTGTTCATTAACAGTCTATTTCAGTAAAGTTAGAAATTTACTAATTTTTTTAATCTATTAAACCTATCAGTTTTAAAATCTACCAGTCTCAACTCTTAAACTCCATATGTTAGGGGACTGAAACCTTCTAAACCCCTAAGGGAGTTTATCACGTATAATTTCCACTAAACTGAAGTTAAAATATTTTTTTATGAATTATTGGAAATCGCACGAACTGCGACAGGTTTCCTCTTATTCAGCTACAACACCAAAACTTTCTAAGTTATTGATTTGCAATTTTCAGCAGTCCTCAAGTACGTTATGGTTAATCATCGTGCGAAGTTGGAATGAAATTGAAGTTGTAATCTCTTCTTGAAAGACTTTTGAAATCTGCTATTGAGGAAATTGCAGTAAATGCGTATTGTTGCTGTATAATTAACAACAGTAAAGTCAGGAACTTTAAACTGTATAAACTCCTAAAACGGACTTCGGTAAGCCATTTGATGAAGTTTCGATGGAATTAGGACATAGATGATTTTTTTTATGAATTATTTTTAATATCTGATCCATGAAGATTACAATAATTGTGCCAAGCTGCCGTACAATTAGCCACAACTCTCAAACTTCGTCAGGTAAAGAGCAGAAATTTGTTGAAGTACCAAAGTACCTTTCCATTAAACATCGCGCGGGAGTTCAACAAAATCGGTGTTGTAATCGCATTTTAAAGAATTTTCGTAAGACACGATTGGTGTAAATCGCAGTAATTACGTCATGTTGACGCATAATCAGTCACAACTCCGAAACATCTATAGTAGGGGAGCTGAAATTTTTCAAACATCTAAAGTGAACTCCGTCGTCTTATTGTGTAGCCCTTAAATTAAATCTAAATTGAGATAACTTTTTTACAAGTTATTGAAAATATGTTGTTAGGTTGCCGCATATTAAGCGACAACTCGGGAACTCCCTAAGATGGGGAGTTGAATATTTTCTGAACTTGTCACGTACGTTATCGTTAATTATCATGCGAAGTTTTAATAAAATCAGGGTTGTAATTGCATTTTAAAGAATTTCCGAAAACTGCATCTGTTGATAGAAATTGCATTAAATGTGACACGTCGGCGCGTAATCAGATAAAACTCCGATACTCCTTTAACTAGAGAGCAGAAACTCGCTAGACTTCAAAAGTAATTTTCGTTAACTTAATGTGTGCAATTTAAATTGAATTCAAGTTGATATAATGGTTTTATGAATTTTTGAAAATGTGTGAGTGCTGAAATTTGCAAGAACTGCGTTTAGTTGCTGCATAATCGACCGCAACTCCGAAAGTTAAGAACTGTCAAAGTTCCTAAAAGACATTTCATTAATTCGACTTACGGAGTTTGAGTTAAATTGAAACTGGGTGATTTTTTTACGAATCATTTCAAATATATGATGTCATATATGAAAATTGAAAAATGCGACAGGTTGTCGTACAATGAGTCAGAACTTTCTTACTAGGTTAGTTAAAGAGTTGAAATTTACTGAAATACTGATGTATGTTTCTATTAAGCATTTTCCGGAATTTCGACAACATCGTAGCATTTTAAAGCATTTTCCAAATTTATGATTTTTGGAAAAAGCAATAGATGCGTCAAGTTGCCCGCAACTCCGAAACTCCATTAGTTAAGAAGTTGACGCTTTCTATATTCCTAAAGTACGTTCCATCAGCCACTTGTATAAACTTTCAATAAAATTAAAGTTGAGAGAATTTTGTGTAAGAAAACGTATGATTTGTTAAAATTTCTAGAAGTGCGTCAAGTTGCTATACAATCGGCCACAATTTGAAAACTTCTGTAGTTAGAAAACTGGAATTTTCCAAACACCTAAAGTACATTACACTAACCCGTGTTATAGATTTTCAAGTACATTGAAGTTATAGTTGAAGACTGTAGTTAGAAAACTGGAATTTTCCAAACACCTAAAGTACATTACACTAACCCGCGTTATAGATTTTCAAGTAGATTGAAGTTGAGGTAATTTTTTTATGAATCATGCAAAATGCAAAGAGGTTTACTTCAAAATATGTCAAAACTGCCGATTAAAGTTGTCGTACAATTAATATCGTAGAATTTCTCCGAAGGCGAAGCGGCGAACGTGTCCCCGAACCACGAAACCAATAGGAAACGCGAGTTTGTGCAAAACTAATTCCTGCGTAGGCTTAGCGGGCGCATTAAAGGATGAAAGTTTTCCTTTCACCTCTGCAAACATAATTGCTTTTCCAACTCGAGAAGCCTTTTCATTCCAACAACATCCAAACTAATCAGTCTTCACCGACACAATTCATTTCTTATCTCAGAACTTCTCCTAAGGATTTTCCTCTAAAACATAACTTATTCAACGCAATCGTGAAAGACATTCAGCTAATGAAACATCCATTGCGAGATCCACAGCAGCCCTTCCCTCTCCTCGGAACTGTAGGTGTTTCGAGATCGCATGGATCCTCGAGATAGGTGCATGCTGTTAAACTTAGCGGCGTAGTCTTCATTAAATACCTGCGATATACGTACACTAACTAGCAAGTTGGAGGCGGGATTCCGTCGCGTTCATTGTTCGAAAACCATCACGCATAATAACGGGGATCGCGCCAGGTTTAGGGAAGGAAATCTGAAGACATAATTCGCTGAATCGAGTGATAGACGCGATAATTCAATCGGGAGGAATTTCGACAAAGAAGGGATCGACTGTGCGGTCTGTCGTTATAATTTGCGAGTCGGCCGAAGACACGTTTACGAATAGACACCCTTTAATACGTCTAATGACGCGAGAGGGAAACTTTATTTTCGATGAGAGGTACAGAGAATACCGACGGGGATAAGTCGCTTTCACAAGGATTTTCTGTCTTTAAAAATGTATTTTTAAATACGTAAAAACAAAGGTACTGCCATAACTGTGGGTGAACTTCGAATCTACAAGTGCCGCATACAATTTCCCTCTCGACGAGGAACATTGTATGTAAGTCTTATAGTTATAGTGCATCATTTAAGGAATACTCAAGGAGGCATTGGTGGAGGAAACATTGATTGAACCTCAGAAAAGCTGTTCGATAGTTACAAAATTTTCTTGCCTCCGCCAAGGAGCACTTAAGAAGGTGAAAGTTCAGACAACAGCGCAAATCGTGAATAAGGAACCGGTCTATGGAGTATTTGTTTCTATTTCTATGACTCTACGATCGTGTCAAAGTGAGATTATAAACTAGAACAAATTAAAACTTGCAATTGACCTAAGAAAAGGTAAATTTAAACCCTCAACCCTATTTTTTAAGCATCTAAATCGTTCTTTCCAGATTCCCAAACATCTTTCGAAGATATTTTCTGGTGCTTCTATGAGCCCTATTAGAATTTCTTTCTGCATGTGTATTAGAACGTACAACTGGTGTTAGCAGATATCTTTTACATGCATAGCCATTGTTACTTAACATTTTACCTGTAACAACACATGATTTATAACAGATTCATATTGCAATTTTGTTGTTAAACAAATAATTGTAGGCTGACCTGGCACTTCATTATTTTCATATTTGACACGAACCCAAATTCTCTGAAATATTGTATTATCATGAATGGACTATGGATACTTAGCGACAATATCTAATATTTGCCTTCGTGGGCCACATATCACCTGTAAATAACACTTTTTAAACAATTTCATCAATCAATATTGAGATAATATAAGTATCTGTAAATTAATGGAGAAAAGTCTCCTATTTCTGTATATTTCACCCACAGCACCTTCAGGATTTTTTATTGGGAAGTGGGCACCGTCTATACAAGATGTTACACCAGGAAAGTTGGAAATTTGATTAAATTCATTCATAAAAACTTGATAATGAAAGGGTCTTCTGGGAATTTCACGACATTCCTCATTTTTTCTGCTAATGAATCTAAAATCTTTTTTATTATTAGAGACACTGTAGATTGTGAAATTTCCCTAAATCACCACCAACAGTCTAAAATAAATATGAAATAGTAGAACAGACAAATAAAGTTTAAAAACTTGAATAAAGCATAAGTAATCGTTCTTTTTCTAGATATAAATACATATATAAAAACGCAGCTTGCCTGGAAATTTGTTGTATCATAGTATCGTAAACTGATTAATAATTGGATCAGTGGAACCACTGGCAAACTTTTTTTTGTTGGATTTATAAAGAGCATCATTAATCAGAGGCAAAATAACAAGTACAATTGTATTTTTAGAAAAGCGATACCTCCTTATAAACTCACGTTCACTATATAAATCTAGATGATTTTGCCCGTCTCTCAAATACCGTTTAGGTAATCGATTTATATTATTAATAATTCGATTGACGTACTCATAATAATCGTCATTCATCTTGAATCCACGTCTCGAAGGCGAACTTAACCTTTAATATTTTCTGAGGGATACTCAAGGTAAGATCAAACCGACCTAAGGTGCACTTAGTCAACCATATAATACAGATGGCACAGTAAGTACGCCTTAAAGTTTGTGGAATCCTCAAGGCGCGAATATAAATTTGCCCGTACATCTACTCGATCATTTATTCTAATTTTAGAATATTGTTTGTTCCTCGTCCTGATAATAATCCGGCGTGTATACGTGCCGCGTACAAACACCGGCTTGGTCGCTGCATTGTACGAGCGTAATGAAAATGAAGGCACGCCCCGCTCCTGGGAAAACGCTGGACGCTTGACACGCCGCTTTAATTAAGTAAATTGATATAATACGAATGAAAATTAAATATAAATCTTTCTAAATGGCGAACTGCGGACTGACGTGTCATGCGGTGCATGCGAGAGTTTTCAATGGCGTGTCGACTAATATATTTTCCGGGCAGGTGGATGAATACGCGATGCGTGAGTCCGGGAAATGACTCTGATGGCTCGTACTAAAAAATTATTTCTTGATCGTCAATGGGAAAATCCGTCGATTTAACACACAGAAAAATCCACTGAAAATACTACTAGTGTACCGATCTTCTGGTGCTCTTCATTTTTACCGATTTCTATTAAACTACCTCCTCGCCATTATATTGATCGTCAATGGGAAAATCCCTCGATTTAACACACAGAAAAATCGACTGAATATACCACTAGTGTACCGATCTTCGGGTGCTCTTCATTTTTACCGATTTCTATTAAACTACCTCCTCGCCATTATATTGATCGTCAATGGGAAAATCCCTCGATTTAATACACAGGAAAATCGACTGAATATACCATTAGTGTACCGATCTTCGGGTGCTCTTCATTTTTACCGATTTCTATTAAACTACCTCCTCGCCATTATATTGATCGTCAATGGGAAAATCCCTCGATTTAACACACAGAAAAATCGACTGAATATACCACTAGTGTACCGATCTTCGGGTGCTCTTCATTTTTACCGATTTCTATTAAACTACCTCCTCGCCATTATATTGATCGTCAATGGGAAAATCCCTCGATTTAATACACAGGAAAATCGACTGAATATACCATTAGTGTACCGATCTTCGGGTGCTCTTCATTTTTACCGATTTCTATTAAACTACCTCCTCGCCATTATATTGATCGTCAATGGGAAAATCCCTCGATTGAATACACAGGAAAATCGACTGAATATACCACTAGTGTACCGATCTTCGGGTGCTCTTCATTTTTACCGATTTCTATTAAACTACCTCCTCGCCATTATATAGATCGTCAATGGGAAAATCCTTCGATTTAATACACAGGAAAATCGACTGAATATACCACTAGTGTACCGATATTCGGGTGCTCTTCATTTTTACCGATTTCTATTAAATTACCTCCTCGCCATTATATTGATCGTCAATGG
This sequence comes from Cryptocephalus primarius, assembly GCA_963576515.1. Classification (NCBI taxonomy): domain Eukaryota; kingdom Metazoa; phylum Arthropoda; class Insecta; order Coleoptera; family Chrysomelidae; genus Cryptocephalus; species Cryptocephalus primarius. Next base: position 12,229,968 of record OY754941.1, read on the forward strand.
GAAAATCCCTCGATTTAATACACAGAAAAATCCACTGAAAATACTACTAGTGTACCGATCTTCTGGTGCTCTTCATTTTTACCGATTTCTATTAAACTACCTCCTCGCCATTATATTGATCATCAATGGGAAAATCCTTCGATTTAATACACAGGAAAATCGACTGAATATACCACTAGAGTACCGATTTTCGGGTGCTCTTCATTTTTACAGATTTCTATTAAACTACCTCCTCGCCATTGTATTGATCGTCAATGGGAAAATCCTTCGATTTAATACACAAGAAAATCGATTGAATGTACCACTTGGACCAATCTTCAGGTACTCTCCATTTTTACCGATTTCTATTAAGGCAACCTCCTCGCCATTATAAAATAAGTGCAATTTATCAGCCCATCAGCGACAGAAACACATGTCTTTCCTTAAAGCGCCGGAAGACACTTATGGAGAAAGGTTCCGGGAGTTCTATCCGTTCCTTCCATTACGCCATTAAATCACTTCTCGCATTTCTTTTATAAAATTTTCTACGGCGGCCAGCGCGTCGCGACGGTGAAGGTGTTCGATTTTATTTAGAGGAAACTTCTCCGGGGAGAAAAAGGAAAACTTTACTCGTTAGTGCTCGACGCTTCTACGGAATACCTTCCGGTATTTATTTATTTTTTTTTTTTCGTTGAGCTTTTAGGGATTTACAACTATTTTTCGATAATGGAGTCAGTTGGCAGGCTGTAGATACGACGCAAATATCTCAAAGTAATTGAGGTTTTAGTATTATTTTTGTCTTTGAATTGTTGAATTTGGGATTTGGACACGTAGTGCTTCTCAAAATGTTTGAGATATCAATTGAATTACATGCGTTTAATGGTAATTCTGAAGAATATTTTTGTTACTTATTTCCATAAATTATGGGAGATAAGGCGACATTTTCCTTACAGAATATTCATATTGTAACATCATTCTTTTAAAATATTATTGGAAACTTAACTACCAGTTACAGCTGTATTTAGATCTATTTAAAAACACTCATTGTCCCTTAGCTAGGAGGTAGAATAGGGGATGAGATTTATTAAGTAGTGTCCTGATATAATTTAGGAGCTCTAAGATGGTTCATAAAAAAGGCAACTCAGAATTTCCCTTTCAGAAGGCGTAAAAATAGGGGTGAAGGTTATTTTTGCCGGTATTATTCGGAAATAATTCTCGAGTAGTTGGAAACTTTAAGCTCTGCACGGAAAAAATTAACAACCCCTAATTTCAATCGCCTTGGGAGTGGATAATGGAGACAAATTATGGGTATTAAATAGTTAGAAACTGAAAATGTGGTACGGTTTGTACATTAGGCTTTCAAATGATTAAGAAATATCGACCTGTCTCAAATTTCACGTTTGAGGGGGTGGAAAATGGGGTGAAATTTTATCGATCTTCAAGCGAAGCTCGTAGATCGGCTTGTGTTTTTAATAAAATATGTGAAGCTATAAGAAAAATTACGTTGTTTTTCAAAGCCACATTTTCAGATAAATACACTTCATTATAATATTCGTAATAAATTAAACGAAATAAAGTTCTTACTTCCTTCGACAGTATTACTTAAAAAAAGAGTCCTTGATTGCACCAAAATCCTCCACAAAGCTCGATATAATCCCTCATTCGACTGTTCAAAGGGAGAAATTAGATATGGAAATATGTCGCTTTCATAATAATCAGGCCAACGCTGGGAAAGAAAACAGCCTACCCCTGACGGAAAATATGAATATAACGATGGGATGCCCTTTAATTTTAACTCGAGAAAGAAAGGAAAAGGCAACAGAAAGGTGATTAGGTACTTATATTTTTTGGGAGGAGTTGGTTGTTAAAAGTATAAATTTGGTGAAAATTAGTTGAACAACTAAAGCAAAAAGGATAATGGCAATAATCAGTAAATATTATTTTTTTAGTATAGCAGATACTAAGTCGAAGTTTACTGTTTTATATTGCAGTTTTCAGGAGATTAATAAAATAATGAAATTTGTTTGAAATCAGTAAAGTTTATCTATGGATCTTGATGATTTTTGCCCTTCGAAACTGCGTTAACTTCACAATTTATTCTTAAGCGTAAAATATATTTGGATTGTTAACGTAAAGGTTGTTTTTGCACCGCGGGTATGGCAACCCCGAGCGCTTTCCGACTGCCATTAATCTCCAATCCGAGCGCGGTTAAGGTGAAAATAAAATTTATACGAATCGTCGACAAGCATTAACCCCCAGTAAAACGCTACCCTTGTAGTAAAAACCACCCCAAAAGTCCGTAAACCGCCCTAATACGGGACACACGTAGGTGGACGGCGCAACGAGAGAAATCAACACTAACAAAGTTGCTAATTAGGGAACGTGTAGCGCCGGAAACTGGAATATCCAGCAGGCGAGGAGATCCAGAAAAAGCTCTCGATTCGCGTTTAATTTACTGTGTGCGGCCGTTCAACGGAGGTAAAAAGTGAAGGGTGGCGTTTCTGGAAATCTGTTCGGTCCAGCCTTTTCCTTCAATTACTTAAGTTTAATGCGGAGGGGTGGGTCCAGCTTTTTGAATTAAAATTTTCTGTTCTCTCCCTCTTGTAAATCGACAGGGGAAATTTCGTGGTGTAGAATCACACTCATTTCTTAGCTCATTTGGGAAATAAAAGGGAGTTTTAATGATTTTACTAAATTTGATACCTCAGTACGTTTTGCTTTTGGGAAGGTAGAAAACATTTTTTAGATTAAAATGAAAGGGGGAAGTAAAGCATAAAATTTTGAAACGTTTACTTGTTCATTAACAGTGCAAATTACGTATTTTGTACTTATCTACAAGAAAATAAAACAGTTCAAACATTTTTTGGAGAACAAAGAAATCTATAACTTGGAAATAATTGAACGTTAATAAAGCTGGATATTATTTTATCTGTGAACCCTTTTGCGTTGAAAAGCTTTCTGATATTAGATTAAATTTTAAAGGTAGTAACAAAATTAATACGCAAAAAATGGAAAGTAACTTTTCATTCGTTCATTTTCCCCAGACAGGAATTTTCCGAATGATTTAAGCCCCTATATGTGAACTAATTTTTCTTTTTCCATCTTTTGGAAGAACAGATGAATTACTTGACAAATATACGGTTCTAATACATCCAGTTACTACAAAACTCATACTTCAGTTAACATGCGATGAAATGGTGAATGCGCATGACGAAGGCCGCTATTTGCCAATCGCAGCATCACTTAAGTCGTTATCTACGCTAACAGTTCATTAATTTTGTTTACGAAGCGATAAATTTTCTATCTGGATTACAATCGCAACGTAAAGTAACTCCCAAATGCTACGGAGTCCGATTATGGCAGTCTCTTCACGACGTTCCCACAAAAATAATACACCTGGCTTTATTCGGGTGCGACCCGGGAAATCTCTGATGATAAAATCTTAACAACTCCCCGAAGGCTTAAAGTCCGCAAGTGAAAGTTCCATGGGACGCAAGAACTTTTGAAATTATTAACGAGTAATTAAAAGTTCTCGATACGTCTCTCAGGTGCCCCCGAGGTATCTCTTTGCTTATGCAAAGATAAAATCGATGCTGCTATTATTCCATAGAATTTAACTGGATTATCGCAGAACTGCAAAGTTTGCTTTTCATGGAATGTGTTTTAAAAGTCTGGATAAGCGTCTAGCAATAGAATCCTTTCTGGATTAAATACTTCAAATATGTACGTCGACATGCTATAGCAACGTAAATCTCATCTGCCTTTCAAATGTATGTAAATGTTTTAAACTTTTTTAATTATGGAACACTTTAGCTAAGCGTTAATTAGGTCGATGAATCAAATTAACGCCAGAAGGGTTATTGTAGGTGTTTTAAGATTGTGCGACAATTGGTCGAGGGAATAATTTATTAATGTAAATGCAAATTGTTTCACGCTCGCCTGTTTTTCCACAATTCACCACCAATTTTTCCACAAGATCGAAATGCTTCCAGAACGCAAATCACAAATAATATTTCAATATTTAATATTCAGGCGCTCACCGTCGACGACTGACATTAAATCCTCGAAGAAATTTTCATTCAATTTCCACGACTCATAATTAATTCAAGAGGTGTAAGAACTCGATTCTCCGAGATTTATCGTCGAAAATCTGGAAGAATTCCCGATAAGAGGAGCGGCTACACAAACACGCCAGACAACCGGAATCGTTAATGACGGAGAAATTTTTATTTTACGATAATGGGAAAAAGTGATTTGATTCGGGCCCGGTAATTAATTTATTGATGCGAAGACCGAGGGGAGAAACCCTAAATCGTCTCCTCTCCGCTTTATTGAAATTGAAAATTCTAATTATATATATTTGTTGCACGAGATCGCAAATTTAATTAAGAGAAAATTAAATTTTAAAAATGTCGGGGATTATAACTTAATTGCCTTAACTGTTAATTAGGAGAATCGTCGGGTAAAACTGAAATTCCGCACAATCAAATCAAAGCGGAAAACACTTCACCTTCCTCTACATGAAACATTCGAATTAATCAAACAGAAGTTGGAAAAAAAAGGATAATATGAGGGAATAATATTCGTCACGATATACTTAATCCTATCTGAATGTAAAACGAAATGTATTTGGGAGATTTATTACCTGCTAGATTAAAATTTTAAATCTGTTCCGACTTGATCCAAATTGATTGTTAGGAAGTTACGATAGAAACATGAAAGTTTTATTCGATATCACTAATGGAAAATATTCCCCTGGAATTCTCGGGCACGTTGCTTTTGAGGTTTTCGGTGATTAATGTTCGCCATTTATGGATAAGCTCTGTAAGGAAGGAGCGACAGAAGTGGAAACGTTTTCAAATCTAGACGTACCATCAATTTACGCATTGCAGCTATGCGTACGTATATTTTACTTAGTTACCGGAGAATTTTCAATCCATGTTGTAAGTCGTGCTGGTTTCTAAGTGCTTAGATTAAGTAGATTACGGATTATCAACGGTGGAATGTCTCTAGGGAGTGTCAGTAGTCACGCAATGGTAAAATGGAAGAAGAAAAATTCATTCGATAAAATAACACGATGTTGAGTGAATATAATAATTAGTAGGACTTAGTAGGACGTGTAGAAGTCACTAAAAGAAAATCCATATGACGATTAATGGACAATTAATTAGAAAAATCAATGAATGTAACATTCCATTAGTATTAGAAAAAGTTTTAATGTCATAGCAGAAATTGACAAACTGAAAATGTCGTGAATTTCAATGGACAATTCATTATTAATACAAAGTAAGAAATTGTGTTCTCAAAGTTATTCAAAAAATCAGAAGTAGCATTTAGGCCTTGAAAAGTGTTACTCAGGCCACTAGGTAGAGAAAACAGTACGTTGGCAGGTTTTATTCAATAGAATCTTTTTAGTTTTCAATTATTCAATGATGTTAACTTGAAAAATCAAAGGCAATAATTTTCAGAAGATATTTCAGGAATCCATGTATTGGTTTTCATTATAGTACAGTTCATTATAGTATGAATTCCTTGAAGCTTCTTTACTTTTCGTGATAATTTGAAATTAATTTTATTAAGCCCTCAATTTCAAAAGTTCTGACATGTGCCCAACTTGTGATTTTTGTTTCCAGAGGTGAAAACTACCCATTTTTGAAAAAGGCAAAAAAATACAGATTTAAGCATTTTATGGATTCAAAGGTTATTTAATCATGTAAAATTACTATTCTTTCATATTCGACAATACGATTTATGGTGTTTCAACTTTTCAACCCTCAATAACCATCCACTATGTCGAAATTAATCTAAAGAAAATATTTTGTGATATTTTAAACGTGGACTTATATTACATAAAATTCCCGCTACCGCTTATGAAATAAATTTTTTCTATAGCCAATTTTCAACCCCCAAAAAACGCCCCAAAGGTTGAAATTAATTAAAAAATCTCTTTCAACTATTTCTAATCGTGTATTTACATTGTATTTTAAATAAAAATCCCTTTACTGCTTATGGCATTGTTAAGGTGGTGGAATAAATGCCCAAGACTTTATAATTAATATGGCCTTATCGCCTATATACATACATAGTAATATTATACAACCCAGCGTTCCATACGCACTGCATACACTGGTCTAATACTAATACGCTAATACTCTATATTATACCATTATATGCACACGAATTCGACTTAAGTACATGCTAAAAATCCTCTTCAACTCGCACTGTATTGTTTGTTATTCGTGAAAAACTGCCCAAAAACATGCATTTTTAACATAAAAACTCAAATTTTCGATCGTAAATATCTAAAAAAATATTAGTCTATCGTAAAAACTTACTTTATAGAACATATTTGGCTTAAAACTTATCCCTCTATCGATTTCCAGGGTAATCGACACTAACACACATCGACACTATGTTAACTTTGTTCCTTGATCCATCCTCTAATTACGTACCCAATTTTACGTACATTGGTTAAAGTTCAAAGAACTCGAGCTCAAAGCTTCAAAATCGCAAAATATGAATATTTTATGGAAGAGCAAGGAGATAGGAGTTGCGTAATTTTGCCAAAGCCTGCGATGCTCTATCTGAGGGTGGTCCTTTTATATCTTTCGATATATCCCATACTTTAAAGTCTTCATATTTCAGAACATTTTGTTTATAAAACATTTCTAGACGATTATCCCTAATATACCTAAGGTTTGCTTTTAGGAACGACTATAAAATGTATTTTTTGAGGTGCTATTGTGATAAAAAGTACTAAACTATGACCTACAAAATGCAAAAAATTTTCATGAGGATTAATCACTAATTACCATTTAAGATTTAACCAGTTACCATTCTAGTTAGACGAGAGTAATTAGGATGGGTCTTTGCTGAAGACAGGTTTTGCCATTAGGGCTTTTTTGCATTGAATTTTCAATAATAATAAGTCACTTAGGACCATTTTTATTATAGAGATCGACGTTTATTTAGTTAGACAATCCCAGCAACTTATTTTTATAGAACTTGCACTTAGGCCCTTTTTCAACCAAGCCACAGAAAAAATCCTGCAATCAAATTGATCGATTTGGTATTTTCTAAAGCTCAATATCGGCAAAAAAATTCGTCTTAAAATAATGATCAAAAAGAAGAAATATTGGCCAATGGTCGATACCCTTCGGAACAGCAGGGGTTGAAAAGCGGTACACAGATTGATAACCGCTATACTTGCCCGACTAATGTCGACCGCCCCTCGGAAGCCAAAGTGAAGAAAACCTCCGAAAATCACCGAGTCGTGAAATAAAAGAAACACCCCCAAACCTCCATCCGTTTATCCCCGGTCCGTCCGAATCTAATCCAAGTCGCTGTTTTCACCATCGAGCATCCGACAAATTCCGCATCGTCTCCGTATCTCGAAACGTTATTTTCGCGTCCCTTAGACCGCAAACGGTCTATGCAACGGAATAGCACAATCCATTCAAAGGCATTTCCATATCCCGACTATGTCAAAATTTCCCATCACCGGCGGGCGTGAAATATTCCAAATATTCTTTTTGTGTCAAACGGCGGGCGAAGCAGGCGAGGTTTAACGCAAATTGCATTTCTGTTGCGATAAAATTGTTTTTTATTGTGACGGATCGATGGGTATTCGCCCTCCTCCCTTCGAGATACAAAGGAGGGAGTGGGGCGGGGGTAGATGGGAGGGGGCGGCGGTTCGGAAGACGGATAAAAGTATATTTCCCTGAAGATGACCAACAAATTCTTTTTGGATTTTATTTGAGATTTATTAGGAAAACGGATTTGATGCTCCCAAAATAATCTAATGTAATAAACAGAAGCATCACAGAAATTCTAATTTTAATAACAAATTTTACTTAGTAATGAAAAAAAATCGATAGTAGTGAAGTTTCCTTAATCCATCCCTAATCTGAGTAAAAACAAAGTTTCCAACCGCTTGCCCATCGAGAGAAACTTCTGAAATCTTCTTTTCCTAGGCTTCAGACATTCTTGTACTTGAAATCAAAACGAAAAAGCTTCTAGTTTCTACTTGAGACCGTTTATTAAGAAAATCTGCACCATTTCTATGGTCCTTGAAGAGATCAAAAAAAATTGAAATTTGAGCAGACACCTAGACACCTAGAAGAACCTCTCGAATTCTATGATTTTCCTAACGTTTAAAATTGGAATGAAACTGTTTGAAACTTCCATAGATCATGTGGATCAATCAGTTATAACGCAAAAACTGCGTTAGTTAGAGAGCAGAAACTTTCCAAAACCCTAAAATAGGTTCTAATCACCACTTGTATGTGCCTTGAATTAAATTTAAGTTAGGGTAATTTTTTAATGAATTATTGTAAACATATGAAAATTGCACGAATTGCGTCAGCTTTCTGAGTCATAACAACTCCGAAACTTGTTAAGTTAAGGGCTTAAAACTCTCTGAACTTCTTAAGCATGTTATTGTTAATTATTTTGCAAAATTTTAACAAAAACTAAAATTGCGATAGTTTTTTTATTGGGGAAAACTTCAAACTGGGTAAGGATGCCACATAATCAGCGAAAACTCCGAAACTCCTCAAGTTACGGAGTTGAAACTTTCTGAACACCTTTAGCACAATGTTGTTGTTCATCCCAGTGAAGTTTAAACGGTCTAGTACAGTTTTTTAAGGCATTTTCTAAATCTGCCATTGATGGAAATTGCAAGAAATGCATCACGTTACCGCTTCATCCCTCACAACTCCGAAATTTCTAAAGTTAGAAGCTTGAGCTTTTCACAACTCCTAAAACACATTTCAGTTGTTCAGCCTTTGAGGTCTTACGTCAGTTAAGATTAGTAAGAAGTCAAAAGTCGAAAACTCGACTTCGCTAAGGGAAAATGTATCCAAAGCAACAGAAACTCCTCCTTTCCTGATTGGTACAGCGATTTCGGGATTTGAACATTTCAACACCGCAGATGTTAATAATCATAGCGGCGACCGTTTGAATGGAGACCCGAATGAATATTCCCATAGCGCGCAGCTTCTCAGTATAAATCGAATTAACAAATTTCAAAGAAACCCGTCATCGGCTCAGCATTCACAGGAACCCTTTTACATCCCGGTCGTACCTTCCACGTAAGCGGCAGGGGCGGGCACCGCTCCCCGAAAATTGATAAAGCCATTCGAAGTCCATCCGTTCGGAAAATGCCCTTATCCTCTCCCATCAGCCGTCAAATAGCTTAATTTTCTACCGGCCAGGCGTCGGGGTCCCCTACAGGAACGAAGAATGGCGAGAGAGACGGAGAGAGAAGAGAGTCCCGCTTGTTTTCAGGAGCGGTCCTCCTCGTGGCCGAACGTAATGTAAATAGATCGGGTCAATCCGAAGGACGGAGCGAAGAGGAGACGGGAAAAATTAGAGGAAAAAGTTGCGTGCTGTTAAACCCGGTAATGAGATCAAGATGGGCTCCCGGTGAAAGTGCCGAAATGAAATTTTATCGGCCGCGCGAGACTCGAAACGTCTACAGAGAATATGCTTGTAATTAGGGGATTCGCCGAGAAGAAAATCCGAATTATATTTATTATGACGAAAAATAACGAGTCGTGGAATTTGATTTAGGGGCTCGGCGTGGACCGACGATGGTCGTAACCGACAGAGAGTCGTAAGCATAAGGACTACATAAAGTTTACTACCGTGTGTAAAATGCAGCCGTCAAGCCATAATGCACGACACGTCGTATTTATGGGAGTGCATGAGATTCACTAAATCATACCTTACGTAATAAAAATATGTTTAACATTACTTTAGAATCATGTTCAAACAGGTAAACTTTTACTATGAAAATGATATTTTTTACATTTAAACGCATAGGGTGAATTATGTATTTACAGTAGCAGGTTGATGGGTTTTCTTGGATTGACCACACTGTATTTTTTAACTTTTTTACTTCTAATCAATCGGCTTAGTAGTTGTATAATAAGTGACAATTCCTTGGTTTTGGTGCTTAAAACTTTGTGAGCAATTTAGGCATGTTATCATTATTCATCATGTGAACTTTAAATGAAATTCGATATGTAGTTGCTTTTAAAATTTTTTTCGAAGTCCTCCAACTGATGGAAATTGCAACAAATGCGTCAAGTATCCTTCACAATTCAGAAACTTTGAAAGTTACACACTTGAAATTTTCTAAACCCCTAAAACACACTTCAGTAATCTATCTTGTGAAATATTACGTAAATTATAGTCGAGTTAAGTTTTTGTGAATTATTTGAAATATATGATTGGTGAAAATGACAAAGATTGCGTCTGATTGTCACATATTCAGCGACAACTCTGAAACTCCTTATGTTACGGACTTGAAACTTTCTGAACTTCTTAAGCACATCTTCATTATTCATCCTACGAAGTTTGAATTGAATCGGATTTGTAATCGCTTTTTTAAATAAAATTTGAAATGAGAAATATATGGAAATTGCAACAAATGCGTCATGTCACCTCATAATCAACAACAACTTTGAAACTTTAGAAGTTAGAAACTCGCAACTTTCTAGATTTATAAAACACATTTCAGTTATCCATCCTATGAAGGTTTTCATCAATTTAGGTTGGGATAATATTTTTGTGAATTATTTGAAATTTGTGATTGCGAGAAAGTTGCAAAACTTCGTCAGGCCGTCGCATATTCAGCGACAACTCCGAAACTCCTTAAGTTAGAGACTTAAAACTTCCTGAGCTTCTTACGCAGGTCATTATTAATCACCTTGCAAACATTTAACAAAAATAGACTCGTAATTGATTTTTAATTTTTTTCCGAATTATACAATTGATGTAAATGGGGAACAAATGCGTCATGTTACCGCATAATCAGTCAAAACTCTGAAACTTCAGAAGTTCGAAGCTTGAAACTATCAAAACTCTTAAAATACATTTCAGTAATCCATCTTGGCGAATTATACATACATTATAGTTGAGGCAAATTTTTTGTGAATTATTTAAAATAAGTGGTTGACGAAAATAGTAAAAACTGCGTCAAGTTATCACTTATTCAGTAACAACTTTACAATTCCTTAAGTTAATGACGTGAATCTCTCTGAACTTCTTAAGTACATTATTAGTAATCATGATGCAAAGTTTAAGTGCAATACGACTAGTAATCGCCTTTTTAAGCATCTTCGAAATCTACGATTGAGGGAAATTGCGAGAATTGCGAAAGTTACCGCATTATCAGTCACAACTCTGAAACTTCGGAAGTTAGAATCTTGAAACTTTCCAAACTTCCAAAAGACATTCCAGTAACCAGTTTTGTGAAGTTTTGTTTAAATTAAAGTTGGGATCATTTTTTGTAAATTATTCGAAATGTGAATATTGCACAAAATGCGCCAGATTGCCGTAAAATCAACTACAACTTTCAAACTCCGTTAGTTAGAGAACTCAAGCTATTTGAACTCTTAAAGAACGTTTAATGTAATCATTGTGTGGAGTTTTAATAAAATCTGAGTGAAAATTGCATTTTGAAGAATTTTCAAAACCTGTGATTTGGAAAAGATACATTATATGCGCTGTGTTGCCAGCGAAATTACGTTTGTGAGGGAGCTGAAACCTTATAACTTCCTAAAACACGTCCTGGTAATCCCTGATGAAGACTGCCAATTATGTTAAAGTCGACACTTGCAAATAGTATCCAATTCATCTAGTTAAAAAATTGAAATTTTGTAAAGTTTTACAGAATCACTAAGAAAATTAGAGAGTTAGATGTATTAAAGTACTGAAAATATAGCTTTAGATATATTACAAAGTTACTTTACTGAGCAGTAGTTTCCCTAAAAACCAGTCCAGTAAGTTTCCAGGTGCGGAAGTCTCATCCACTATACTTATTTTCTCCAGTAAATACGACGTGTAGGTTTTCCTTTATTTATACTGAAAATACTTCAAATCCTGAAAAGGAGGTAGCATATTAGAACGTTAAATACTAAAGTAAACTCCCCTCGAAAGTGTCTCGTTATTTCGGATCGCCGAAAGGAATTGTGTGCCCTCATAGCTTCACTTTACACTTACCTAATTTGACGTTTAAAAGCAGAATGATTAGTTCCGCCCGAAATTTAACCGCCCGATACCTAGAGCATTTTCAACACCACGTTAAACCTACAACCGGTCCTGAGTAAACATCAAATGGGTTTTAACCTTTCATCGGGCTGTTTTCGAATACGATAAGCCGATGTATATGAATTTCCCAGAGAAAATGTATAGGATATTAAATTAGCTCGCGTCCAATTTGTTCGTTATTAATTCCGAAAGTTTGCCGGGACCCAGTAATACGCCTCCATAGGTATGCGTGCGTGTGTGCAGCTATTCATAAATCCCGACACGTTAATTTGGTTTTGTCTCTGTGTACGAAATTGTTTGCGAGCTCTGCCCTATCAACGTTCAATTAAAACCAAGATAATAAACGGCTATTTACTTTCGACGATGTATTGCAACAACGCGAGCCGAAAACACATGTGGACTAAGCGAAAAAACATAAACGGTAAACGGAAAATTCATCATACTTTCGCCATTTACAGTATACAATGTACCATTGTTTAAACGCTTTCCATTATAGAAGATCCTACCTATAGGGATCACTTGTATGATTTTATTTGTTCTACTGTTGACTGCATCATGATGTATTTAAAGTATAATCAAGGAAGTTAAATTAGATTAAATAAAAAGAAACACAAACTATGTTGCCCTCCCATAAAGTAATGAATAAAATAAAATTATTTTTGCTACAATAACGAAACAAGCATAAATCAAAATGATTTATATTAGCCATAACAAAATATCTTTCTGCAAGAGCGCCTCTTATCAGGCAAACGCATTACATACCACAACTTCCTTTTTTATATATAACGTCACAAGGAAGTTTGTCTAAGCAATAGTTGGTCTTTACGACCCGAGCGATGGCAACGGAGGAGCTGGTGATTAACACTACAGAGCGATTTAAAATATATCAACGAAAACAATTGTTATCAAGTGAATTGACAATATGTTGATACCAATTTAACAACAAATGGAAATTAAAGAAAAAAACACAAGTTTTATATCTCTTGAAATCGTCTGTTTACGATTATTATGGTCGTTAAAATTTGTAAAGTATTTACCACTAAGGTAGCGTGAGCGTTTCTTGCTGAATAATTCTTGCAGCGGAGATTTCTGTCGCGGGAGGGCGCCACTGCAGTCCATAGATTATATCCATGGAAATGGATGCCAACTTAGTATAACACTTTAAAAATCATTTACACTTTTTAGCACTTGTAGAGTAATGCAATGCAATTATTTTGTAGCCTAATACATGATAGACGACGTGGAAAAGATAAACTCATGTCATTTTGCAAAAATCGCCTATTGCTTGAATAAAGCAATTTTTTACCGATGGTGGAAAAGCAATTGGCTAACAACATTTTCGCGGGAAATCTAAAAACAGGGGTAACAAATCCCCTGAGCTTTGCGAGTTGCAGAGAACGTCAGACATGCCCCGACCCCCGCGTGCAACTGATGCAACTAATTTCTTTCATTAACTTCGATACGAAAGCACTCCGAAAAAGTGCCTTTGAGGTCCGAAAAAGTTCAAAGCGCCGAGATAACGCAATAAAGTATGCGATCCCTATCGTACTTCGTTCGGTGTAACGGGTTGCGCTTTCCACTCTCCCGTCATTAATGCTTCCCTCCATGCATGTCTAGAGCCCCCTCGGCTCGTTCCCAGACTCAAAACGTACTGCGGATGTTAAAAATTTATAAGGACGTTACGTCCTTCATAACTAGGTAGTCTCTCTAGGTGGTGGGTTCGTCTTTTTTCGACGTTTCCAGACGGGGGCGAAACTTGCTACTTTTATATCTCCTGAAAGAGAGAAGCGGGTGCGTCATATAAGAATTGGAAGGGAAAAAGGTTATACGCTACGGTAAACCGAGGATTACTCTGAAAGTTTTATTAGTTCCGATATTGGTTTAAAGTGAAATACGAAGTTGGAGGAGGAAGTTTGAGGAGGCTAATGGATTTACTCACTCTGTGGAATTTTAAATTTGAGTTATTCCTTATGCAAACTAAAAACAGGAACAAAACCGCCGACGGTAAATTACATTTTTGCACGGTGGATTTGCACGCTACCGTAACGTGATAGTTAACTTATTTAAATAGGAGGGCAGAAACCATTCCGTGCCTGGTCGACATTACCTACCATTTAGTCGCTCGATGGTTTAGACGCGGTATGAAAGCTGCTCGTTTTCTCTTTTTCTCTGTCTCTGAAAAGAATTTTATTGGAGTGATAAATACGTCAAGAGGTTCCGAGGCTATCGGTAAATGGATTCCTCTTTTAAATTTCCCCATCCGAGAAATGACACGTAATTAAATTGTGCACGAAACTCAATCGCGCTTAACGACAAATTGTTTAAAGTTACTTGAAAATAGATTGATTTGAAAATGTTTAAAAAGGAAAAGTCAAACTGTCAAGTTGTATTGTAATCGACGTTACAAGAGTAATACTTATCGTTGGATGGTTCCACTGCAAAACTGTCTTAAACATCACAACGTTAATAGAGCTCTCTATTAAATAACTAGAGAGATAGAGCAAATGTATATTTGTTTACAAGAAACCAACCAATTTCAATAACGATTACTTCAATTACTCAATTTTAATTTCATTCAAACTCCATACAAAAGGTTGTTTGAATGTACTTCAAAAGTTTTATAAATTTCAGATTTCTAATTGAAGGAGTTTCGGAGTTGTGATTGATCATATGGCAACCTGATGCAATTATGGCAGTTTCGAACATTCCCCCAATTTCCTAAGTGATCTATGAAATGGCGAATTCGCCACGTATGGGCCTATTTTAGAAATTATGGTGAATGTGCAGCGATTTGCTATTTTGCATCCTAACCTAGTAACTCAGTGTTGGAATTTTTTAAATTATCACACGCATTGACGTTTAATGAAAAACACGAGGAGAAAATGTGCAGCTCTTTTAGAAAAAAACAAAGTGGCATGTCAAATTGTTAATTAAATGTTCGAATTTATCTTAACTGTAAAATTGATCAACGATGAACGGATGGAAATGTTTCAAGTCCTGCTCTTCCTAACTACTTTTTTGAGTTAGAAAATATCGGTTAATAGTCCAACTTGTCTATTTTTGAATTTTAACTGTCAAATTGATGTTTAACGTGGGCTATGAAGACTAGTTAAAATAAAGTTATCAAATTTGGGAATTATTCTGATATTTGAGGGATAAATCCAGAGAGATTTTTTTGAAGCTTCCTCTTCTAGACAGATTGCCGAAATATTTCAAATAAAATCGCCATTTGTGTACGTTAAAACCTACTTATTCACATACGGAATTTTTTATATGTGATAAATATGTCATGGCATTGAAATACGTCTCCGCAACACCCCGTGTGTTTGTGTTTAGCACAACGACTACACCAAAATGTATGAAGCGGGTTTTTATCTCGCCAGACGTCTAACAATTACTTTTTGTGTAAAATTTCCGTAGAATCCGCTGAACACTCGTACATTCCACAGTAATACAAAGAATCAACAAGTGTGCATTTCGCTAACAACCCCAAGTCGAAATATGTTAGCACCCCATCTTTCTTACGGCTATTATGCACGTCTAAAGCAGGGAAGAAGCAAAGTAGACGGGAGGAAGGGAGAGAGAGAGAGGGAGGGAGTTGGGACTCCCATTGTAAAGCCGTGCGGCTTCCTTCGGCTTCGGCAATATTCTCCGGCGTCATTCCAAATAAAAACCCATTACCACAAATTATACTCGTAAGCCGGCAGGGAAGGAGCGCGATCCGACGCAGGCGGCGACGCCGACGCCATCAACCGTCTACCAGTGAAGATCTCCGCCATCTATCATTTCGATATCTGTCAGTGGCAGATGTGTGTGTATGTGTGCGTGTTTATTTCTTTCAAATTCGCACTGGGATTGGACTGGGGAGTCGTCTTTCCAAGTCTACGTTCCACATTTTTATTGATGGTCGTTGATTTAACAGGGAGAAGGCACTTCGCCTCCCTACTGTCCGGAAGTTTAGAATTGCAGGCACGCGTTATGTTTACCGCTCAATTTAATCGAACAGAAAATGATTGAATTGTAATCGTCTTTGCTACAATAAGTCACTAGCAGAATTATTAAGGGAATTATTTAGGAGAGTAATACACACTACGTCTCCTGTACTTTAAAATGTATAAGTGCTCTTAGGCACTTACTTGCAAATAGAATAAATACCACTATAATTACCCCCAATAAATTCATAGGCTTTTTTAAGTTACTTATTTCAATTTTTAAAAAATATTGGAAAGCTTGATATCTTTTTATATGTCAAAACAATTCCAGTATCTGACGCCTTTCGCCAAAAATTTCTATTTCTTTTTTAAAGTAGTTGGATAGTAAAAATGATTGTGCGCAACTTTACCTTACCTTGCAAGGTTTTGAAGCGTGCAAATACTTGCTAACTCTAAACGAAATTAATTAAGGGAGGTTAAGTTCGCGTGCAGCCATGATTCTAAAAAGTATTTCCACGAGGAGAAAAGTCGAAGGATTCCTATTCGTGTGGAGAATCAAGAAAAGCGGCATTTTTGCAATGTAAGTAGGCACTTCACGTTCCACCTTGAAACTATACGTTTTCAGTGGTAAATTATATTTGCTCTATAAAATGTTTCATATCGCGTTTTGACATTTGAATTCATCATAACCAAGCGATTTATGGCGCACGCCCAGTTATGTTTATCGCGTCCTGAAAACCCCTTTCGATTTTAAAATCGAATGAAAATCCGCGAGAGGAAATTTACATTTATATATGCAATTTTAAAAATCAAAATATCGTCTTTTTGTCGTCGTCGGTTAAGCTTGACGCTCCCCCGAAGTTTTATCTGTTTACCAGCGGAGAAGGGATAAAAAACGAATATAACATCACTCTTAGAACAGAAAACGCTAAGAGCCGGAGTTTTCTTCTGCCAGTCCTTACAAATGACTTGTAAGTTGTAAAGTTTGTCGTCCCGGCCGGCGGCGGCGTCCCCTCACCAACGGCCCTTTTGATAAATGACTCTCAGTCTGAAAACTTTAATAGTCCACGGAGGTGTAACACATGCGTTACGAATAAAATTGGCGTAGTTTCCAATCGACCGAGAGAAATTAATAGCTTTTGACAAATACACGTACGTCGGATGTTTTCGAGGAGTTTCACCGAAAAAAGTGGCACATTATTTTTTCGTTCCCTCCCACGTGCCGGGGGAGAAGTTTGAAGCAATCCTTCATCGAAGATCCACTTCCTCTGCGTTAAAACTAACTCGTACTAACAACAAAGAAAGTAATATGTACTTAAATCGACCACTGGAGGAAATAACCAGTTTCATTTATCTTCCTAAAGCACAATCCTTCAGGCCAACTTAGCTACACTCGTTTTCGAAGCATTATCGATTTAAATTAAAGCAACTCAACTCACCGCCGCCTAGAGGTTAATCTACAGTTACTCAGATCGGAATAGATAATCGAATTTCCATTTACGTACACCTGTGCTACAATGATATAAAAACTCCATGTGAGATATAATCTTTAGCGTTTTGCAGGCCACTAATTAAGATGGTATCTCCATATGCACGTTTCAATAGAATGTTAAAGAAATTACTCAGTATTCAACTAAGAGTGTTCTTTAACAGCGGTGTAGAAGGGCATGAGAGCATATGGTATTTTAATATTTATTTTATTTAGGGCTCGACAAAATTTTGCTGCACTAGCAAATGCAAGAGTTCAAGTATTTGAAATCTAAACGAAAATTGCTCTAGATTTTACTAGAAACTTTAGAAAAACTTATATTTCTTCCATGGTCCTTACAAAAATTGGAACTTTTCCATAGAACCTCCAAATTCAAATGAAAGGCACTGGAGTTTGAATTCCAGACTCTTTTTAACTGTAAACCATCCATATTTGCTTTACAGGCAGTTTTGGGTGTTGAAGTTTCCAAAAGAACGTAGATTTTAGATCGTTCAGAGTTTTATAATTAAAACATTTACGCTTAAAATTTCCTTATAACCTCTGGGTTCATTTAAATCTTTACAACTATTCTGGGATTCCAAAATTCTAAAAGAAATAGCATGATTCAAATTTTTTAGCATTTGTGGCTCTTTTGGCTATTCCAGGTTCTAGAAAAACCTTTGAGATTTCAACCACCATTTCGTTCAGAGGCAGTTTTGGGTGTTGAAGTTTCTAGAAGAACGCAGATTTTAGATTTCACTGAGTTACTAACGTTTAGAATTAAGAGTAACGTTTAAAATTTCTGTAGACCCTCTAGTTTCCTTTAAAATGGTGACCTATTCTGGGGTTTCAAAATTCTAAACGAACCGGCATGATTCAGATTTTTTAACATTTAAAGTTATGACCAGAAAGCTTCTGTGCCCTTAGGAAAATCTAGATTTTTCTTAAAAAACATAAACGTCCCAGATTCGATGTTTTTAAAACCTTAGAAAACGCCTGAAATGTCTATTTGAAATTTGTTTAAATACAGTGGGGATAAAATGTAAGACGTTTAATGAAAATTCAGCACCATGTTAATTTCAGAACAAATTCATTATTTTTCATACTTTGTTCATGAAGCGTCAATTTAGTAATTTACTATTTAAAACTTGAACCACCTTTTTAAAATAGGTACCCAATCTTATCTACAAAAGGGAGTAAATTTTAATGGAGACTATCTAGATTTCCTTAGATGGCAAATTTGGGTGAAAAGTTTCTTTGGAATTTTCATCCTAGATTCTTAAAAATTTCTATCTCTAAAAATTGAAATAAAAAGACTACATTTCCACAAACTTTTTGTGGACCTAAAATTATAACGAATCGTTTGGAGCTTTTGTAAACCTTCTACATTCAATTATAAAGCCATTCTATCGTCCCAGAATTCTGAAGAAACTTATACACTCTTTTTCCAATGACTCGGACTGTCTAGCATTTAAAATCGAAACGAAAATGCCTCTAAAATCCTCTTAAGACCGGTTAGAAATCACGTGTTCATTACGAAATATTCTCCCTCTCTCCAGATTTGACGCTCGGGCACTTTTAGCGGTTTAACGCTTCAGAACACCAGGAATTTTTACTCCCACTTTTTTCATACAGCTTCAAATTAGAATAAAATTATTTGAAACACTTGCAAACCTTTTAGCTTTGATTTTGAGGCAATTCTGTCTTTCAAGGAAGAGATTTTAGCATTAAAATTGAACATTGCAAAATGATACAATCAAAATACAATTTCAAACACGTTCTGGCCTTTCAAAATAAGTAAACCAGTGGCTTATCTACCGGTTGGAAATTTTTTATGATACTTTGTAATTTAAATTTTTGGGTTAATTCCGAATATTAACAAAGAGAGTTATTATTAAATGGAGGAGAGGTGTTCCACTTTTACTCCATGTTTGTAACGTTTGATCCTTATGAATGCGTGAATTTAACATATCGGAAGGGGAAAAATGATTAATCTACAACCAGCGTATTGTCTGTTATGTGTTGTGAGTAATGAGATAGAACTAATCAAATAATTAATGTCGGATACGGTCCGTTCGCCCATAACGCGATCGTTTACAACTCAGTAATTTATTATCACTAAAAAAGTTTACATGCGTTTCGACAACACTGTAACAATTTTCATAAAACATAGGTTCGGGATCCGTATCGGATTCAGGGCCCTTTATTGCAAACTGCATTAATTTCCAAGATTTATTCGCCAATATCTGAAATTTACGATTCTGCATTTGGCCGTTTTGTCCGCGGGTTGTCGCCATTGCAATGATGACGGAATAACTCTAAACTTCATTCATAACACTGGCAAATAATGTTGGTACAAACTTACACAGTCGCGCAGTTTTTAATAAATCCCTACATTATTCATTGATATTCTCTCCTCCTTATTCTCAAGGATAATTTTTGTGGAGGTTGTTTACCACAGCGAGATTTATTTATAGACAAGTGAATCATGAAGTGTGCCCATGAATACCAAATGCAGACTAAGCATGAGCAGCATGAATTCGTTTCGAAAGTTACTCCAGAAAAATACAGAAGCGTACCATGGCGATTTTAACTGAGAAATAACTCAAGAACTCTTTAAGAGAATTTTCTAATTCAGTAAGGTCGATTCATTTTGATGTTGATTTCCTCAACAGCCTATGGGAGGATAATTGTGGACTACTTGTATGGGGTGATTTTCCTATCTTTGCACAGAAAAATTTACAAACATTACAAATTTTTGGTTTGTGTTTTATGAACATTTTTTCCCATATTCCTAAGAAGAAAATTTGATTTTCTACAAAAAAGTAGTCTTGTGTTTTGTGTCCACTTCTGCTTAGTGCTTGATATATAATCAGCCTATATTTTGCCAAGATACAGTCTCTTAAAGAAGAGACAAGGCAAGACATGGATATATCCTCTTCAAATAGGACAGTAAAGTAAAAAGATTTACATTACGTTCAGTATTAAAATCGTTCCATTAGTAGCAGATGATTTAAGGTTTGACCACTCACGTGACATTATTTTATCCTGTGAAGGACACTAGTTTATAGTTTTATCAAAAGTAAGTAAAGTTATCAGTGAATCATTAATTTATTTCGTTCATACACAGAGATGCTGTATGTTATTAAATTTGTCATTAGTTGTATTATTCTTTTACAATGCACGTGAAAGGATTCGTAAAGCACAAAAGCACCGCAGAAGATCCAACGACGCCCCTGTACCTTCATAAATAGTCCTAACGGCCCTATCGGAAGCATGAAATACACCCATGCTTAAACATATTTATTTTTCTATAATTCACGCTTCTTGTGTACCTGCCATGGAGTTTTTGTACGTTTCAGCACTTATTTTTATTTGCTCCCGAAGTTATACATTGTGTATGCAAAATCTCATTTGGGATTTTTAGTTCGACAATGGCTCGAACGAAAGTTTCGAAAATGCGGGGATAGGGAATTTACGGATTACGGGCGCGTAAAGTTTTAAACTGTGCGGGCTGCTTATCGGGAATTGAATATTGAAAACTTCTGAGAGAAATATGATTTACAAATTTATTTCTTCTCGCCGAGAAGCGTTGGAGTATGCAGCACTTACCAGGGCGGACGTAGTCAGAACGTGAGCTTACCTGGAACAAAAATAAGGTATTTTAACATCTTTGAAACGTGAAATAAAGAAACCAAATTCAGATTTCATGAAATAATAAACCTCTTTCTGATGCTACTGTAGTAAAGGTATTAGGAATTTTATTAATGGAAGTAATAGTATTCTCTTCCTTTAAGAAAATTTAAAAAAATATTGTCTACAATAGATCAATGGTTGTTTCTCAATCTGCTGCTTACTTATTCCCAAAATGTGCAGTTATTCACTTTTTACAAGGTTGCCTGAAAAAGGGAGTGATATGTTTTCGGTGGTAGACGCATGTATGATTCTTCCAGTAGAACTTTTTATCGACTAGACCGATTGTGATGGTCTAGTAAACCCGTTTCTTCATCAGAAGTGTCATAAGTTACATTCAAGTTCGATAGAATTAATTTAGGGCACAATATCAATACAGGGCGCGTTCGCCATTTCTTGCAGTCGTCGGTAGATGTGGCAGTAGGGAGCGCAAATCTGCACAGTCATTTTTCAGGAGTTCCGTCATGCTACCCTCCGCAATAGCCTATATTATAGTATGTAAACATCCCATCTGCAAAAATGGTAGACTCACATTGTCGTGTAAAGCGTTTAAGAACTGTTAGTTATGACGTTCGAGTTTAGCCCAAAACGCTGTCGTCTATTCCATACTTCCTTTCAAACGTAAACTGCTGTATTGTTCTACTGTGCACATAAAAAGGACCCTTTGCGCGTCGCCATTGTTGGTGCGCCTTGGAAAAAGCGTCCGAAATCGAATAAAACCATCTGTCTCTGTAATAAAGCAAACTTTGTTATATTTCATGAAGCATAAACATTTGGCAGGATCTGCACTTTTACCCCGTCCACGAGCACTTTTCAAGTGCACCTAAAATGATTTGTTCGCCCGGGGTAACTCTTTTATTGGACATTTCTGCGCTTTTACTAGTGGCCGTTATTCCTCGCGAAAATATAGCTATTCGGTATTGTTTTTGTTTCACGGACGGCGTAAATTGAAACAAACTGCCGCACATCGGTAAGCAAGTGGACGGTTTTCCAGTTTCCACTTTTTATTCGGCGTAAAATTACATTTGTTCGACGCTCAATTTGCAGCCGGCGGAGTGCGGCCTCTTCTTCCTTTGTCCGCAACGCTATTAATTTAGCACTGCTTATTTAACGACCCCGCATGTGTATCGAGTACACAGCGAAATCACGCATAAAAGCCTTTTTTATAATAATTACACAGAGGTTAATTAAAATGAGTTATTGCTCCGTCCAAAACGGATGCCTGTAATCTGCAAATGAAATTCAGTTGCTACACTAAATTCCCATTGCTGTGTCTGCTGAAAAACTTCCATTTGCCGGTTCCCTCTTAGCTCGTTGTGCCTACATCGCTCGCTCTCTTTGTGTTCTCTAAATATAAAACGTACCTCAGTCGGTGAATAAAATATTTCGAAATTGTAATGAAAGCAAAAACACGGCCGGACCTAAAAACTCGCCAGTGGAGCTCCAATGGGCATTGTTGAACTCAAAGTTCGTAAAAGCCGGCCTTTATTCTTTTTTTGATACGGTACGTTACAATGTACGTAGTTGTATTTTAATCGGGAGTTTTAAAACAACACGAACCGTTTGAAATGCTTTGATATCAAAACATCGACATATTTGCTCGTCAGGGCGAGCGAAAATTACCGGTGAAATTCATATAAATTTGACATTAGAAATGTATTTATTAGTATTAACTAATATAGTATTAGTATTAACTACTTTTCGAACGGATCGATTTCACATCGCCGAAGGCGTGTGTAAACCTGTCATTCGCAGATGTAACTGAATTGTTGTGTTTATTTTGAGGATCGGTCGAATTATGGGAAGAGTTGGGGTAATGGGATTACATCTTTACGATCCATCGTCCGCGGGGCGAATTAATTTTGATTGTACAGCTGATGTAGCACTTCTGGAAAGTATTCTTCGGAAACTTTATAATGCTGGAAATGATTGGAAATTTGATCCAACAAGGGGTCGTTTAGGTGCCTCACGATAATACATAAATTTATTATTTGTGAAGATGGATCATTAGTGTTTTCCTTTGTGGCTCTTTAAAATTTCAAGTGAAAGGATTTTTGAGAATTCGATGAGGTATAATTTTATTTGTTACATCAGGAGTTTTATTTATTCCGTCTTTCTATTGAGAATTTTTTCGTAACTCACTTTTAGGAAAACCATTTTCTTCATTCGTATAACTTCTACTAACTATTTTCGTTAAGGTTCACGTTGAGTAGCGAAACTTCATATATCCAAGCTTCACGTAATTGAAATTTTAGCAAATCGTTAGACCTAATGTATTTAAACCCACAAGAGTGAGTTTTTGAAATAATGTGGAGGAATTGAGGGAAAAAATCTCACAAATTTTCTCACCAGGTTTCGTAAAATCAACGAATTGAGAAATTGAGAATCCATGAAATTCATAAGTTAAGATTACATGAAAAATTTGAAGGAATCGACTACAAAAATACGACCTGTTTTATTAAGGCCATAATGTGTAATAATTTGGGAAGTTTGAGCATAAAAATCTTTACAAACTGATAAGTTTATTTTTTTTTGGAAATAAAGAATTGCCTGTTTCATGTAAGAATTTGGAGAAAATTAGTATCATATAAGTAGACAACTTTCAGTATAAAACTTATTGTAATAATTCGGAGAAATTGGGCACAGAAACTCCACCAAATTGTTAGGCGTAGTTTTTAAAGTCCATCAATTTAAATCTTCAATGACAATTGGAAGAATTGATCAAAAAAATTCTCTCAAATTGTTATACCTATTCCCTTCAAACCCATTAATTTGATTTAACGTAGAGAATTGACTGTAATTGTTTCTTAAATTGGTATTCATGTTATATTTTAAGGAAAATGTGCCTAATAACTTTCCCAAATTGTTGAGCATATTTTCTTTAAATTCATAAATACAAGACTTCATGTCATAATTTGGAGGATAATTCAACGAAATTGTTAAACCTATTTTAGTAAAACTCATAAATTTAAAACTATTTAATTAAATTCTATTAAATTGTTAAACCTGTTTTCAATAATCCCATAAAATTAAGACTTCATGTAATAGTTTGAATATACACGTATTTTTCCAAATTTTTAAGCCCATTTTGCTGAAATTCCCAAATAGAAATTCATGTAATGATTTGGCGACACTGAGCAAAAAAAATTTAAGACATTGTGAAGGATCATTTCTCCGATAACAATTTGGAAAACTTTGGCAAAAATATTCTCCCAAATTATTTTATTAGTTTTCATGTAATAATGAAAAATAAGTCCTGAGGTCCAATAAATTAACTCGTCTTGAAACAATTTAGAGAAATTCAATATAATAATTCGGCCAAAATATCAATCCTATTTCATTGAATTAATGAAGACATCATCTAATTTTAGAGGAAGTGAATATAAAAAGTCTCTCCTGTTTTATTAAAGCACTTTTTGTATTAATTTGGGAAAAAAGTATAGAAATTCGTATAAAATCACTAGAATTACTTTCATTTTCCTGAAATTTAGTGAAGGTATGGTGAAACGAAAATGAGACCAAAATTCCACAATTATTAAAACTGTATTTGTGAAGACCACAAATTTAATACTTTCTGTAATAATTTGAACAAATTGAGTCAGATATTTTGTCATATTTTTAGACCTGTTTTCATGAAGCCCATGAACTAAAGACTACCTAATTTAATTCATAATAATATGAATAATATGAAATTTCAATAATGAAATTTTAAAGTCTATTTATTATTTATAAACTTAAGACTTCTTCGAATAACTCAAAGAAAACGAGCATGATTACTTCCTGAAGTTCATGAATTGTAATAATTTTACGAATTTGATCATAGAAATTCTATCAAATTGCTTGGTCCGCCTTCCCAAATAAAATAAATGTGACTGTATGTAACAGTTTCGACGAATTAAGCCTAATAACGTTCATGTTATTTTTGACCCATCTTTGCGAAATTCACAAATTTAATTTAATTAAAGAAAATTATCATATGAATTCCAACCTTAACTAGTTTTTCTGCAATTTACAAATCTAAAACTACATGCAATAATGTGGAAGAATTGACAATATAATTCCCCCACTTTGTTAGTCCCAACTTAGAATAACACCAGTTTGGGTTCAATATGGGATAGGCATCGTAATAAGCAATTCATGACTGATCTAAATAATTTAATATTGCTTGTATCATCCCCGACTCACGCTAACGATTTTCATTCAATTTCCACAACGGCTGACAATTAAGGAAATCTATTGCACCTTCGTCTCGTTTTCCGCTAATTGGATCTTAATCCAATCACGTAACAAACAGAGACTTGAATGAGCAAAATCAGCGAGGACGACGAAGACTTCGAGCGCTTAAAACCTTTAACAACTCACTTAAAGAAGGAATAAAATTAAATTAAATTAAATCATTTCCAACTCGCATAAACGTGTACATTACGAGTTTACAGCGATGTCTGTAATTAGTTCGTAAAAAATTAATTCCGAACCGTTACGTCTCCGTGATTCAAGTTAAAATGTACCGGGATCTAATTAAGTTTTAACTCTATTTGTTCAGCACATGTGAAGAGTCAGAGATGTATTAAAGTCCCCTGCGGCTTGCGAGTTTGTAATTAATTTATTTTAACTCAAAGTGGCGTAGGGTTATAATTTAGAATAGTTCAATTTGTTATAACGCAAGTGCTAGTAAATGAAACGGTTTCGATGGATTTACCACAGAATACGACATGGAGAGGCAGATGATTACGTTTTGGATTTTATTAAATGAAAGAATGAAGAAGTTTATCCCATGAATTAAAGCAAAATTGCAACCCTCGGTACGCCCATAACGATCACCCCATATATACGCCAGCGTCCGGCGTCGATTCGAAATGTCGCTTGAAGTGCTCGATTGCACACCATAGATTACGTATAAGCCGGCTAATTATCGATGTTTAGTGACTATCAATAGTGACTCGTTCATCATCTGCTGTGTACGCAAATGGCGTTGACACCCATTGAAACGCCGTGCCATGGCCGTATCGAGTACTGAGCTACGGGCTTTTGTTTGTACGTAACGAGAATGATCGCCCCGAATTAATCCGAGATCGGGTGGAAAAGTACGTGAAAAATCGCACACGCGTTGTAGAGGAAAAGTACCATTGACGCACGGTCGAATTTTATGTTTTTTGAGCGCTTCGTGAAGTAGGAGGAGCTGTTTTGTGAAGAGATGAAAAGTCCATGGATTCATGGTTCCATACATTTGAGGCCCTATTGCTTACCTTGTGATATATAGGGGCACATTTATAGTCTATCACTTAAGGAATACTCAAGGAGGCCTCGGTGGAGGAAACCTTGGTGGAACCTCAGATAAGCTGTTTGATAGTTACAAAATGTTCTTGCCTCCGCCAAAGAGCACTTATGAAGGTAAAAATTCTGACGACAGCGCAAATCGTGAATAAGGAACCAGTCTATGGAGTATTATTTCTACTTCTATGGTTCTACGATCGTGTCAAAAGAGGTTATTAAACTGCAACAAATCAAAACCTTTAATTAAACTAAGAGAAAGTAAATTTAAACCCTCAACCCTCCATTTTAAGCATCTAAGTCGTTCTTTTCAGATTCCCAAACATCTCCCGCAGATATTTCTGGTGCTTCTATGGGCCCTGTTATATTTTCCTTCTGCACGTGTATTAGGATGTACAACTGGTGTTAGCAGATATCTTGTACATACAAAGCCATTGCCACCTAACGTTTTACCTGTGAAAATACGTAATTTATAACAGATTCATATCGCAAATTTGATGTCAAACAAATAATTGTAGGCTGACCTGGCACTTCATTATTTTCATATTTGACACGAACCCAAATTCTCTGAAATATTGTGTTATCATGAATGGACTACGGATACTTAGCGACAATATCTAATATTTGCCTTCGTGGGCCACATATCACCTGTAAATAACACTTTTTAAACAATTTCATCAATCAATATTGAGATAATATAAGCATCTGTAAATTAATGGAGAAAAGTCTCCTATTTCTGTATATTTCACCTACAGCACCTTCAGGATTTTTTATTGGGAAGTGGGCACCGTCTATACAAGATGTTACACCATGAAAGTTGGAAATTTGATTAAATTCATTCATAAAAACTTGATAATGAAAGCGTCTTCTGGGAATTTCACGACATTCCTCATTTTTTCTGCTAATGAATCTAAAATCTTTTTTATTATTAGAGACACTGTAGATTGTGAAATTTCCCTAAATCACCAGCAACAGTCTAAAATAAATATGAAATAGTAGAACAGACAAATAAAGTTTAAAAACTTGAATAAAGCATAAGTAATCATTCTTTTTCTAGATATAAATACATATATAAAAACGCATCTTGCCTGGAAATTTGTTGTATCATAGTATCGTAAACTGATTAATAATTGGATCAGTGGAACCATTGGCAAACTTCTATTATTGGGTTTATGAAGAGCATGATTAATCAGAGGTAAAATAATATGTACAGTTGTATTTTTAGAAAAGCGATACCTCCTTATAAACTCACGTTCACTATATAAATCTAGCTGATTTTGCCCGTCTCTCAAATACCGTTTAGGTAATCGATTTATATTACTAATAATTCTATTGAAGTACTCATAATAATCGTCATTCATCTTGAATCCACGTCTCGAAGGCGAACTTAACTTTTAATATTTTCTGAGGGATACTCGAGGTAATATCAAACCGACCTCGGCCTCATTTCTTCCTTAAGGTGCACTTACTTGACTATAAAATACAGATGGCACAGTAAATACGCCTTAAGGTTTGAGGAATCCTCAAGGAGCGATTATAAATTTGCCCGATAAGGGCAGTGAGATCTAGCATTGCATTTGGTTTGATTAATGAGTTAGTGGGATTTTAAAATTAATCGATAACCGATTAAACGTTAAATCCTAATTAGGCTCTGTCGGAGCTGTTTTGGAGGCTCAATGTTTAAAACAAATTAATACACGTTATACAACTAAATACTCCCTCGGCGTACATATTTTCCATACACCGCCCGAACCAACTTTATTACACGTAAAAAATAAATGGAAACACGGAAACGTTCCAGCTCTCACTTTTTCTCCCGACCGCAGCCTTTCAAATTAACTCATTCGGCCATTAATTCTGCTATTAAAACCGGTCCCTCCGAATTTACCACCTAATTTATCTCTCGCCCCGACAGACACATATCAACCTAAGTATTTCCACCTCTGAGTTTTTCCTGGCATTGATGGATAAGAAAAAGATGAAGTGCCGACGAGCCCGGGTTAAGATATTCCACGGGGAAAAATTTCACCGACGTCGAAGCCGAAAGGTGAGAAAAACGGGAGCCGTGATTGATGCAGTCATTCGATTGTAGTTTAAGCGAGATAAACTTAGAATTTTATTTAAAAATTCGTCAAAAACGGGGAAGGTGTAAGATTAATAACGTTCGGTGCATCCATCGAGTCGAGAAAATAAACCCGGTAGTCTCCACTGCAAAAATTTAAACTGAAATTGAAAGACAACTCGGGGTAGAGTACACAAACTTCTAAGACGAGAAATAACTCGAAATACACAAAGGATTACACTTCCAATCACAAAGGGATGATAAAACACTTACACCGAAAGTTCCTTTATTATTTGCTTAGGCGGGGGAGAAAGGTACCGGGGGATGGGGCGCAAGTGGTGTTTTATTTGAACGCCGAAACGTCGAGGGGAAG
Source organism: Cryptocephalus primarius (assembly GCA_963576515.1). Taxonomy (NCBI): domain Eukaryota; kingdom Metazoa; phylum Arthropoda; class Insecta; order Coleoptera; family Chrysomelidae; genus Cryptocephalus; species Cryptocephalus primarius. The sequence goes on from OY754941.1 coordinate 12,258,803, forward strand.
GATTTTTGGGAGAGAGGATGGAAACGGGGGCGAAGCAATACAAGATTTCGGGTCAAATTTTAGGAGGTGAGGAAAGGTGAGAATAATGAGAAAATAAATTGAACGGAAACTATCGAGGAAGTACGTTTATATTCAGGAGATTACGGCTTTGGGTTTGGTTTCCAATTCCTTTTCGCTCCTTATCTCGTATTATGGTGAAATACGTTTGCATTTATGAATATTGACTGCTCGCGTTTCGGTGACGTGGGATCTTGAAGTAATGCGCCTTTCGGTGAGACAAGTCGAGGGGAATAAATTCAATAAACGAGAGTGGGTAAAGCTGATAGGAAAATTTCCTTTCCCCCGCCAGAATAAAAACAACAATTTTAATTCCAAGGGCACCTCATCATCTCACCCTTAGCAATACTTATATTTTTATACACTCTCCGTACCTTTTACGATTTCCCGAGTCGAAATTATGAAATACTAGCCGAGGAAATAGACTCGGGCATAAATCGAAAACTTCTCGTATTTTTTCCTTTTTTGTAATAGTGGCATAAATCCTCGGCAGCAGATTTCCTTTACTTCCTCTTTCACGGAACGCTTTCTCACTGGTCCAATATCTTTCACTTTCCTGTTTTTCAATTTGTTGAAGCTGTTCGTTGGCCGGCAGATAAGAAGAATGCGGTAAAGTGGAAATTTCAGATGTGGAAAACAAATTCCTGGAATCTCTTTCAGATCATGTGACAGCGAGGGAGGGAGAGGAACCGACGTGTTTACTTACTATTTGAATTTCTCCACGGACGGAATGTCGAACGGGAATTCTCCGCGAAAGATACCGGGTATACGTAAAAGCCGATGTGTGTTACTTTTGAAGTTTTCGAAGAGATCATGAAAATATTTGCTCTACTATTGCTTGTATAAATTCACACGTCGATCCAACTCGATATTTGGATGTGATTTCTGGCTCGATCGGATACGAGAAAATCCAGTAAGGAATGTCCTGAATCACCAGTGGGGCATAATACAAAATCTGTATTAAGAATGTGGTGATGTAGTTTGTTATGTTATAATTACATAGACAGCGAAAAAGCTTTGGTCCTTATTGTAAACCGCAGGCGCGGCATGAGCCGCCAATGCACTCTCCTGTGTACTGTTGTACACAAAAATTCTAATAATGCCAATTGAATACCAGCATATATCAACTTGAAAAAAATTTAATCTAGAAGTTGCTTCGATAACAAAACAATATTCTCCCGTGGTCCTTGAAGAATGAACCAATTTGAAACTAGCATAAACCGTCTAGATTCGAATTTGGGGAATTTTGGTAATTTAATAACGCCTGGGATATTAATTTTAGATCTGCTATAACATCAAAAATTAAAAATAAGTTGTTGGATCAATCCAGATTTCATTGGAAGGCAACTTTGAATGTTGAAGATTCCAGAAGAAGTTCTAGAATATTTTTGAGAGATTTTTAAAGTTTTCTAACGCTTATAACCCAAATTGAAACGATTGAAAGTACCCAAAGCCTTTTAAATTTAAAACTTAAACCTAATCTACCTTCCACAGTTTCAAAAGAACCTCTACAGGTTTTTATTTAGGATCATTCAGACCTTCTGATGTTTTAAACTATAACGACTATCTTGTACATTACAGACAAAATATAGACAAATATCTTCTACAGGGCATCTCTACTCCTTCCTTAGAAGATATTACAGTTCTAAAGTTTTAGAGCTTCCACAGTTTTAAAAGAACCTCTACAGGTTTTTATTTAGGATCATTCAGACAGTCTGATGTTTTAAACTATAACGACTATCTTGTACATTACAGACAAAATATAGACGAATATCTTCTATAGGGCATCTCTACTCCTTCCTTAGAAGATATTACAGTTTTAGAGTTTTAGAGTTTCCACAGTTTTAAAGGAACCTCTACAGGTTTTTATTTAGGATCATTCAGACCTTCTGATGTTTTAGACTATAACGACTATCTTGTACATTACAGACAAAATATAGACGAATATCTTCTATAGGGCATCTCTATTCCTTCCTTAGAAGATATTACAGTTCTAAAGTTTTAGAGCTTCCACAGTTTTAAAAGAACCTCTACAGGTTGTTATTTAGGATCATTCAGACAGTCTGATGTTTTAAACTATAACGACTATCTTGTACATTACAGACAAAATACAGACGAATATCTTCTACAGGGCATCTCTACTCCCTCCTTAGAAGATATTACAGTTATTTAAACAACAGTAGAAGTTATTAATTAATGAAATATTTTTTAAGAAAGTGTACCAAAGATATTAATGAGAGTATTACTGTTTTTTGAAATCAACATCCAGCATTTTTTTGTACTATTTTTAAGTACAATTTTTTACCTTCTTGTGTTACAAGTTGTAATGGTCGTATTATCATTGTTTCAGATGTTTGCAATGGAAAATCTTAATGGAGGTGCACTGACAGAAAGGACAGACACGCAAAAATAAATGGTTAGTACTTTTGATTAACATTTGAATTTTTTTTCACGTTATTACACCTGTTAAGAACAAACAGGACAAAAGTAGTTACACTGGTTAATTTTCTATCCTGTCTCAATGACATCCTCCTTATGATTTAACGTTCTTAATATTTTATTACTGGTCCCACAGTCCCATCAACAGCACAGGCGGACATATTGGCAGGCCTCCTAAGGTTAGTGTTTCAAAATTATTTCTGAACGACTCAATGGTGTCAAATTTGTTCATAAGCCTTAATTTAGGTTTAAAATGTAAGTTCATCACAGCGACGAAATGCGCTTTAGGTGGGTTCGTTACTGATGAACAAACTATAACGAAGTTAGCTACAACAACTCCCCAAAAAGCTTTCTAACTCGCGTCGAGGAATAACTAAATTGTTACCCTTTTCTCTATACCGCGTAATGAAAGTGCAGACGCAGTATAATTATATAAAGGCGTATAGAATAAAAGTAATTGCACATATACTTTCAATACTTAAATAGCAGGTGAGGATTTAATGTTATTTCAAAATTTTCAAGAAGTGCTTGGGTGTGTCTTTTTGTACCTACACCTTCTATTTGCTGATGAAGTGATATAAAAATGCGGCAATATCTGCAAATCGAAAAAGCTTTCATGCTGCGCGCGTGCGTGTGTGTTTGCAGCCACTTTGTTGTATTTTTATTTATTTAAATAATTTATGATGTTGGATTTGTTTTACTGTACAAAATCATCAATTTAAAATATCGTGTTAACAGCAAGCTATGCAAATTTTAACAAGTAATTACTATGGCATTAAGCTCCGTATTGCTAGCATTTCGTTTATTAAAAATGAATTCAAGCCCATTCCCTTTGTGCCATCGGATGACAGAATACTGGATTGTATGTATGATAATATCATTGTCTTGTCCGTGAAATTCCGTCGACTGCATGACTAATCGATTAAATGACAGCGCCCTAAGCACGGGATTAGTAGAAATCATGGGTAAAACGCCTGCATCAAATATTTAAATTTAATTTGCGCGCCAATTCGATATCCTGCCCGTTGTCTGTTTCGCATCAGTTCGAGGAGAGGGGGGGGGACGTTCCTGTGTTTGCTATGAAAATTCATTACATTTAAATTAATCTACGATAACGGATTGAAGTTATTGTACCGCTGGCGGCTGGCAGAAAATAACCGAAATTGATTTACTTTGTTGCTAACGTACGCTGCGCTGTTGGTTTAGGTGAATTTACATAGAAAGCTGTTATCGCAAACCGAACGGGCCAGGACCCTACGTGAATACATTCGAATGTACATAACAACATTGTCGTGTTTTGATATTTTGTTCCTGGTGCACAATGTGTTGAAGCGACCATTTGTTTTGTTACCGTTCGAAATATAAGACACCCATCGCGGTTATTACAGCATTTGTAGTATAAATAACGTTAGATACTTTTCACGTACATTTTCACGAATTAACTCGTAGTGGGTTCGATTTTTCCTACAGCGCAACCAACTTTTGTCGATAACAAACAGCTTTAACTTATCCGCAAATTGTCGCATCGCAAAACTTTCCTCCCGGAACATTTTCAATAAATAAGTCCGTGCCGGCTAAAGATTCGTACTACGAACTTACCCTCGGATGCTGCGCCCTCATTAAACGTTCGGAACCGATTCGAAACTTTTCTATTGACGCATTAAAAAAGAACGAATAGGAAAAGCCCTTCTTACTTCGTCGATTCGGCCTTTTCGACGGTTGCTGCCGGATTCGGGCTAATCAGTCCCAGACAATCACGGATCCGATTAAACGGCAAAAAAACACCTGGGGAAACTTTATTCTCCTGATTAATTGATTTCATTGGGGGGCGTCCCCTCCATCGGGTAAAATGGGCATTACCTATCAGTCAGAGGAGGAAGGATAATTTGGATATGTGCAAGGATTTTAATTGGGAATTAAGGGAAACTGTGTCTATTTTTATTAAAAGTTTGTTAATCGTAACGAAGAGAATAGATTTGAAACGTTCTAATATTTTTGTAAATAATGCATGGATTATTCCATGATGTCTTCAAAATAACTGCAACTTTTTTTTTTAAAAAATCAGTTCATTACAATTGTCAAAAGTTCCTTAGAAACTCTTCTACTTGTTTGAGAGTGCAAAAAGTTCATTAAAACCATTAGAAGCAATTCAAACTTTTCATTGGGCAGTGGCAATTGCGTTAAAAATATATATTTTTTAAAAAAATTAGTCGGTGGATTACGACCCCTAACAATTACAGTAAACTTCTCAAATTCCACCTTCCCCAATATTCCTATCTCGAGATGTTCATTACTAAAATATATTTTAACACTACAATTACTAATTCTCGGAGTGTAATTGTTCCATGAAACTGTTGCGATTCATTCACCATTAAGCGATTTAATAATGTCCCAACGGCTTGATTGTACGTTTCATTCCATTGCAATTTCCTCTAATATTTAGAGACTCGATAACACCTCGACTTTCGTTGGAGGGAAGAGGAAAATTGTTATCTCACAAGCTCGAAATAGCATGAAAAAATAAAGTTGAAAGTGTATTGCGGTGTAAAAGCCGTACACGTGATTTGTTTTAGAAGCCCCATGATGATTTTTTGGGCAATTTTAATAGCATAAACCTGCTGCCATTCAAACTGGATTAGAACAGTTCCTTCTTTGGATAAACAAGTAAACACCTAAAATAAACACAGATAAGGTGTTAGAAAAATACATTTGAACACCGTTTTTAAAAAATATTTTACAAAAGAATCAAATCTAATTACAAACACAACGTTCAGCATCCCAAATTAAATTGAAATCCCAAAGATTTCCTTTTTCACGCCGTCGGCAATTTTACTAAAGCGTCTTGATCCGATTTTACAATATTCTTCATATCCGCCACTCAACAGATCTCATAATAACCAACCCACCTGGTAGGCCTCTCGTCCAAATTCGCTTTTACCTGATTGCCGAGGCGAGGGTGTAAATTTTAGGGGTGAAGTATTAAAACTGGAAGGGATGATTTCTGTCTTAACGGAGGGATGAAGTCATACTTTCGGGCCCGATATCAAGTGCACGAATGGGATCGAATTTTCGACAAATGCCTTGGAATTTACGGTTCTACTGGGAATAACGTGGATTTTTCTCCGTTAGGGAGCATATATTGGAGGGGAGAAAAAGTCGTAATTAGAAATCGGTTAAATTAAACACAGGGTTTTGTGTACGAACTCGAAGGGATTATTGCATCGCAGGGGTTGACAGATTGTGACTGTAATAATTTCCTTATTATTGTTAATGGAGTAGAACTGATTTAAGCTATAAGCTAAGGAGAGGTCCTTGTTTTATATCTGCAGTCATCCATTTCCACGCTTTTCTGCCTTAGTTCTTCCTGTCATTTTTAGAGACCAATTGTATTCAAGTCCAAGTTATTCTGGACCATCTGTTGCCATCAGGTTTGCCCATAGTGTTATGGTCCTATATTGTTAATGGAGTAAAGCTGATTTAAGCTTTATGCTAAGGAGAGGTCCTTGTTTTATATCTGCAGTCATCCATTTCCACGCTTTTCTGCCTTAATTCTTCCTGTCATTTTTAGAGACCAGTTGTATTCAAGTCCAAGTTATTCTGGACCATCTGTTGCCATCAGGTTTGCCAATAGTGTTATGGTCCTATATTGTTAATGGAGTAGAGCTGATTTAAGCTTTATGCTAAGGAGTGGTCCTTGTTTTATATCCGCAGTCATCCATTTCCACGCTTTTCTGCTTTAGTTCTTCCTGTCATTTTAAGAGACCAATTGTATTCAAGTCCAAGTTATTCTGGACCATCTGTTGCCATCAGGTTTGCCCATAGTGTTATGGTCCTATATTGTTAATGGAGTAGAGCTGATTTAACCTTTAAGCTAAGAAGAGGTCCTTGTTTTATATCTGCAGTCATCCATTTCCACGCATTTCTACCTTAGTTCTTCCTGTCATTTTCAGAGACCAATTGTATTCAAATCCAAGTTATTCTGTTGTCTTCAGGTTTGCCCATAGTGGTGAATGTATTACTTTTTTCATTTTTTAATTTGGTGACGAAGGTTTTGATGGCCTTAGTAATTTTCTTTGCAGTATCCAGTTCATTGCTGTACTTATTATAGTTCAATAATGGTATGATTTATTAACTTAAAAACATGTTGCTTAGGACTCGTCAAATGCTCAATGGAAACACTTTACTGTACCTTCAATTTTATTTATTGTTTGGCGTCAATAATTCCAACATAAGTAAACGAGGACGTGCACAACATTTCCCATTGTTGGCGCTTTCCACCGATCGAACACACAAGTCCTCATCCCTCGTAGGTGTATTTATTTCGGTCTCACGTGCAGTTTAATCCTCTCACTTGCACCAAAGGGTAAGGCGAGGGTGCAATTAGAGACGCTGAAGGACGCAATCTTTTGCCAGTTGAACTGGCAATTGTAATTACGACGAAAGAGAGGTTAAAATTACATTTTCATTCGGAGCTTTATCCGAGAGAAAATGTATTATCTCCCAGACTCGGGGTATAATTCGGAGGGCCACGATCCTCAGATGAGCACTGACAATAATAAGACACTCGGTATTAAGGGACGGGAATTTATGGTTCATTCATTTTCTTTATTACGGCTGGTTCTCTATGGAGCGAAATTTATGGACGAGATGTACTTGGGTACGTAACGCGAATTTGTAAATTTGTCAGAGGCTGCTGGTGCAATAGTAGCTCGTCATACTCGTCTTAAATAGTCCGGGGGATTAAAAAATCGGAAATTTTAATTTTTTCCAAATAATGGAAGGTTTAAAGGGAAAGTAGTTGTTATTAAAAAATGAGAATTAAATTTCTCTAGTTAATGGAAAAATTGAGACCACATATTTCTAGATAGATAATTTTCTTTTTGTGCCCTTTTTGACACTTCTCCAAAGTGTTTGCCTACTATTTCTACTTTTGAAATCATTTTGGTATAGGCATGTAGGTATATATATTGATAGTAAAAATCATTTAGTATTAAAAATACGTAGGTACTACAATGCCTGGGAAAATGAGGTAGTCGTTTAATAAGAAGATCCATATTTTTGTTCCGTAAAGGATTAATCTAGTTTTTGTTACACAACATGAGTAAGGAGACATTTTTACTTAAAAAGGTACTCTTGTTTAAAATTAGTAGATTAGGCCGTTTAGCAGATTTTCGTTATTTTACTACTAGAGTACAATAAATCTGCGAATTCACCATTTTCACCATTGTGCATTGTTAAGCATAAGTATTTCTAATTGTACTTCTGAATCGTAATATTTCATGTAACAATGCCTTATTTCGGAGAAAATATACCCAGCGACCCTAAATATGAGAAAATAATACTACTTAACTCTTGTGTAAAATTTGGAAAGGGGGAAAATGATAGGCTAATTTAGATTTTTGTACAAATCTTTCAGTTCATAGAAAATTGAAATTTTGATTTCACTGCAATGTATACGAAATTTTGAAAAAATCCAAACTCTCTTTAGAGCGATTTCTCAGCTTAACCATGTATATCAGTTAGTTTTGTTATGCACTTTGTAACTGTAAAGTTTAATCAATATCGTAGCAAGCGTTTCCAAAAGTCATACCTACATGAGTTTTTGGAATCGCTGATAACGAATTTACAATAATATTTGCAAAATATACGACAGCTGATCCAATATGGCGGACGAAATTTTCGAAAATCGTCCGATTTAAGCGAAATATATCAAATTTATTAGTCTGCCGTATTGGATTTTGGAAATCTGATCTCAAATTCGTGATCAGGGGCCTCGAAATCTTGGTTTTCGAAAACCCCGTCGACGACGAATCAAATATGGCGACGTGTTATTTTAAAATGGCCGTAACTTTTGAAAGAAACATCGTACAATACCACACGAGAGCGCATTTAAAAGGGAAGAATAGTACAAGATGATGGAATGGGTAAAAAAAATACAAAAATTTCGTGCAGCCTATGTCTACTCTCAAAAAACACAAAATGACCATTTTTAGGAAACATAACCTTAAACTTCTAAAATTCCTGACGTGATGGGCCTATTTCGAGTTCATATTCGAATCATACGCAGAAAATGTGTTATTGTTCACATCACAATTTGCGTTAGTATTCAACTGTGATGGTCAACATTGATGATAACAGTGTAAACAGCCGAAAAGAGATGAAAATGAAAAGAAAATTTATCTTTAGAAAGCACTTTACGACGGATTCAAGAAAGCCGTCGAGCGGTACTGTTTAAATTCAACGACACAGCCTCGCACGTAATCAAATCACGTTGAGAAACAATAGCTCCAAATGTGATTCCTTACAATTTTTATTAAATCTTTTGTTTCCCCACGTCCGCTGACTTATATCCTGCCGGGCCGGAACGCGCCCCCTTTCTTCGATAGGGGCATTCCTTCGGCTGCTCGAATAAACCCTAATAGAAGTTCACTTAACAACTTCTATTTCATTGAAAACGTGAGTGGACTATCAAAATTTTCCGGAGGCGGACCGCAAACCGAAAAGACGTTCCGCTAATGGCGAGTAGAATCGTCGAGCGGCGTTGGGATTATAATAGGCGCACATGGGGTGGGTTGAGGTGCGGCCGGGATTTTTGTTCTTTTATTTACAGCTCCTTCTTTCCATGGACACTTCGAAGACGAGCATGAAAAAATATAACGGCGATATTTATCGATATATCATGCGGTCGTCAGAAATTCTGGAGAATCAAAACGATCCTCTATTATATTCAGCGAAAAACGTCATATAATGCGAGCGGAAACTTACCCTGGATTTCTCTTATGTGATATTATCTGAGATACAAATACAATCTTCTGTGGGAGAGCTCGATGAAAACGTCGTAATATGTTTCGTGCCAATAAGACGCCACAAAAGTATACAAGAGATATTACGTTTTCTATTTTACGAAAGAATTCTTTCCGAATGCAAAACGTCATAAGGAGATTTATTATGCGAATTCAACTTACTATTCAGGAGGAGAAGGAAATTTAAAAATGCCAGTCGCGGGAGGAACGAACAAAACGGTACAGAACCAAAGTGGTTAAGAGGTGGTTAAAATTGGATTAGATTTGAACTGATTGAGTATTAAATAACAAGGTACATATTAAAGGGTCCGCCAAATAACTTTTTTTTTTGAAAATGCTATAAAAAAACTACTGAATATTTTCTCAAATTTCTATTTTTATTTGAAAGTACAATCCTTCCGGTTAATGATGGAAAATAATTTCATTCAAATGGCTGCCTCGGCTGGCCATGCAGTAGCCTACACGATCGGTCCAATTTTTAAGCACATTATCGATTGTGTGCAGCTGTATTTCACCAATGGCTTCACGAATATTGTCCTTTAAAGCGTCAATTGTCTCTGGCTTGTCGGCGTAACACTTATCTTTGACGGCACCCCACAAATAATAGTCCAACGGTGTCAAATCGCATCTCCGAGGTGGCCAAACGACATCAGCTCTGCGGCTGATAATGCGATCTTCAAAAACAGGGCGCAAAACATCGAGTGTAGCTTCGGCTGTGTGGCACGTAGCGCCGTCCTGTTGAAACCAAATGTTGCCAATATCCTCCTCTTCAATTTTTGTGAACAAAAATTCGTTCAACATGGCCCGATAACGATCGCCATTGACTGTAACGGCCACTCCTTGCTCATTTTCGAAGGAAAATGGCCCAATTATGCCTCTGGACCAAAATCCGCACCAAACAGTGACTCGTTTTGGGTGCACCGGTTTTTCAATGTATGCGTGCGGGTTTTCTGTGCCCCAAATACGACAATTTTGCTTGTTTACATACCCGCCAAGATCAAAATGAGCTTCATCTGAAAAGATGATTTTTTTGGCAAAATCGGCATCTTCTGTAAGTCGATCGCAGGCCCACTTAGCGAAGCGAAAACGCATCGGATGGTCAGTTGGCTTCAACTCCTGAACCAATTGGACTTTGTATGGTGTCATACCAAGGTCTTTATGCAAAATTCGTCTCAATGATGTCTCCGAAATGTTCAATTGTTGAGAACGACGGTGAATTGATGTTGATGGCGCTTCACGCACACTTTCTGCCACAGCAGCAATATTCTCGGGTATACGCACTGTTTTTGGCTTTTCACGCTTTGGGTTATCGATGAGGATGCCAGTTTCTTTCACTTTTTTCACAAGATAACGAACATACGGAGCTGACTGTGCTTCTCTTCTTCCAAAATCCGTACGCAATTTTCGCACACATTCTGCAACATTACCATGATTTTCAAAGTAATGTCGCAATATTTCCCAGCGTTGTTCAAGCGTATACACAACCATATTCGTTCAGCGGAAGGATAAAACTAATTATCTGTCAAATCAGAGATGAGCTAAGTGTTACCATTCACGAAATAAAGACTAGTTGAAAAAAAAACCTTAGATGGCGGACCCTTTATATGGACAATATCATTAGAATAATAGCAGTAGTAAACGAATCATCGATGCTTCCCCTTGCTTACAACCTACTGATTTTCTTATGGTAGTTCTTAAATCGTCATTTTGGAGTTGGGGCCATCCACGTGATAAATCCCCATTCCTTCTCCATTCGGCTGGAATCGCTTTTATGACTGTATTCCTTATTCCCCGCAAATTGAATCTTGGAGACCCGGCGGTCGCGGTATTTCACGTCCTCCCGTCGTCGGACCGGCGAGGAAAACAGATCGCCCGATTAAGAGCGAACGGTAATTAAAATCGCTTTCAGATTCCGCCCGGAGCCGTTGAAATTTTCCGTTTGGACGGCCGTTTCGGTCGCCCGGACGCATAAAACCGAAAACTACAAGCCGGAGCACGGTTTCCGGGGCGAGAGGAAGCAATTAAATTCCACGGAAAATTCGTTTTTATTCTTTTGTAACACACGCCGAGAGGCATCCCATTTTCTTACACAAAGTAAATCGGAAAGCATTGCGGAGCGCGTTCCGACACGCTGTTAAAATCAATCGCTTTTTAAAATTATTTCGAGAGAGCATGTTCTATTGAAACGGTGTACGTGCACGTATTTGCCTAGCTTGCACACCATTTCCCGACCCCGTCCCCTCTTCACTTTAAATCGACGAAAAGCTCCCCCTCTGCTCGGCCGTGTTAAAATAAATAGAATGCTTTAAATCAAACGGGAAAAGTCGTAGATTTTCTCTCTGCGTGAGTAGTTTCCAGATTTGAATGCGATTTAATATATTAGGTGATACTCGGAGTGTTGTTGCGAGGAAAACTCCCGAGATGGTATCAGGTTCTGGATCAGATTCTTTTATGGAACTAAATAAAACTGCTATTTTCAAGCGAAATGCTTACACAAAAATTTGTTATAAAGTTGTAAAAAGACGTTTGATGTATGCCCAAGGAGGAAATTAGATATTTAAATTTTTAGGCATTGATGGAAAAAATGTTTAAAAACATCCTATACTCGAAACATCCCAGTCTTCAATCCATACTATCAATTTTTAAGATTACAACGTTTAAATTATTTCATAAAAATTTAATAACAATCAGTTCAATAATACAAAGTAATGGAAGATTACAATTGTTACAATCACTATTGCACACAACTGAAATAAGTCAGCTAAGAGATTTCTAAGAGACACTCCCTTAAAAGAAGAGAGAAATCAGGAAAATCTTCCCTTCAGGAGTCACCGTAAAATTGAAGAGAGGGGGGTGACATTGAAGCCTCTTCTCATTATGACATGAGTTCAAAAATATAGCTTTTTAATGCGTCACGTTCGACTAATTGTTAATAATTAAGGAGCGTATAAATGGTGCGAAAATATGAAGAGAAGTTCGTATGAACACGGGTTTAAAGCTGCTTCCCTGGGAAGTTGCAACTGTTTGAAGTACAAGTAGAAAATTATCACTATAACAGTTAATAATATAAGAGGGTTTTGTGGTGGAAAAAATCGTTTTGTATTAAAGGTCTGATCTGTAATGCGGGGATCAGCGAAATAGAGTTGCCTTTTAACAAAATTGTAAATATTTTTGTTCCACAAAGGATTACTATAGTATTTGTTATATGACACGAATAAGGGGACATTTTTAGTTAAAAAAGGTACTCTTGTTTAAAATCAATACATCAAGCCGTTTAGCAGATTTTCGCTATTTTGTTATCGAAGCACATTTAAATGAGCGCGTTCGCCATTTTCACGAATCTCGACTTTTATGGATTGCCGGTGGGGTTATTACTAAGTTATTACAGTATAATACCTATTGAATAGGAATAATGACACAAGCAGATTTATTGAAATTAATAATTATATTAACCTATATTAAGAAATATGCACCGATTTTCTTTTCACCACAGATTAATAGGGGACATCCAATTGGGCTTGTCAACGCTTTGTGTATCTTTTTTCCCATTTAATGAGGCAAAAACGGATTTATTTCGATATTCAGTCATTTGAATTGCGAGAAACGCCTGTACTTTTGCGCTACTGATTTGTGGTGTCACTCGTTAAAATTTATTTATCCTGAGAAGAAGGAATAAAGTTGCTGTATATTCTTTGTGAATATTTTTGCTTCGTTTTTTGCTTGAAATGTCGTACAAATATTGTATTGTGCCTGGATGCGAGAATACTAGTGTAAAAACTTTAATAAAGTTCTATTCAGCTGTCCTGAGGACGTTGAAATGTGCAAAATATGCAAAGAAACATGCAAAAATGTAAGAAAATAAACGCTGTTGTGATGTTATGAAGACCATTTTAATGTGAACAAATAATCTATTAAATTCAGCATGGTATAAATATTTTTTATTTATATTAAATTAAAAATTGGAAATATGAGGTTAGGTTAGGTATCTATTAACTGTTTGAATAATTAGATATGCCGCGTAACTCTATATTTATCTTTTCTGATATTATAACAAACACATTACATATTGTAACGTTTAGATTCCTTTGATTTCTGCACTGATACAGTCTGCAGTATGGGAAAAAGATACCATTAATGCATATACCGGTGAAAAATTATGTGGTTGGGCTTAAACAAAGGCCAAATCCGTCATTTCACATATCAGCACAATACAGCACATCATAACTTGTAATTGCAGGTTGAAATGTGTGTCAAGACAGTAATTTACAAATATTTACCAACGACTAGCTTTAGTGGTGCATATATGTGCGTTATGTATAGTTATTAACGAGTGATGTCACGTCAATGAGACCATTGTTTGCAGTCACATGATTCAATGGTGGAAATTTTTTGTGAAAACATTTTGTATAATAGTGTTTAATCAGATCTGTGCAAAAAGGAACAGTCCAAGATATCTGAAGCTGTTTGCTTGCTCCCCATTGTTAAATTTCATTTTTTTAAATTATTTTACCAAAGATATGCATTCATAAACGCTATACGAAATTTGGCACGTAGAATAATGGATTGCAAAGATATTAACTTTAAAAATCTGAAGTCCAATTTTGAACGCTCATAATTTTAATTTAGTATAGTTAAGTTGCATTAAATCATCGTATTCTGACGTACTTTTGACATCAACGTACTCAATTGTTGTCTAAACACTCTGTGTTAAAAACACTTCTATACATCTGACTACATTTCTATTAATTCATAATTAACGTTTGATGATCGTCCCGGTCAATTATTTTTTTCGTTCGAACTTTGTAGAAAGTTGCAGGAAAAGTATGAAAATCTGGGTTCATTTAAAGTATTTACAGGGGGAAACATCTTGACTTATCATCTTCTGATGTAACACGACTAGTGTTACAATATAAACGAAATCTGTCGCACGACAAGCTCGATATTCCCCTCGTTAAACAACCATCGCCAATAAGATCCGAAGCGAGAGTCTGAGGACAGGTAAATTCGGGAAACTTTGAGACGTCACACACCGCGCCGTTATCGGTTTCTTTGTTCTCGCGCGGCCGCGAGAAGTTACAACTCCCAGAAGTAATATCTCCTCGAGTAGAACGCCTCACGAACTTCATCGCTCACGCCCACGCCGCCTCATATCTCGCGAGCAGTGTAAACACCATCCCGGGCCCCGTTTTTGTATCCCACATCACGATATTAATAACGTTTCGGAACGGCTTTCCGAGTCATTAGTTCGAAGGGTTGAATCGTAACGCGTCTCCCTTACACCTAACTTGAAATACGCCCCAGTCGATACCATCTACGAAAAGTATAATATAGTTCGGGGGATAAGGGACGGCGCCTTTTGTAGGTGACGTACGAGAGGCGAGGTGAGCGACGTTCGCACCGAAGGTTATTGTTATTTGCACGAGTTAATTCTATGGGCAATTAACGGTTTGTCTTGATGGGTGGAGGACTGAAAGTTCGGTGATTGAATTGAGAGTTTTACCGGGGAAGTTAACGATGGAGCGTGAGTTCTATTCCAGCCCTTTCTAGTTTCAACTTTTCTCCGCCATCTAGTATCGGTCTAGTATCGAGACCCGTATTTCCGATAAAAACGTCGTTAGCGCCCTGAAAGTCATATATCCTGTAGAAAAATGTTTGTTCTTTCCAATAGTGTATGCGCGGGAAGGCTGCGTCAAGCCTTCTTTCTGTTATGGAGTTTCAAATAGAAAATAGGTGGATTTCGGAAGATCGATTTTTCAAAACTTACTCTAATTGAACTTTGAAGCGCACTTTCGTAGTTTTATCGACCCCTCTGATTACGGAAAAAATAAGGAAAAAATTCTCCGAGATCTAATTAAAAAAATAGCTTCCTGAATTTCGGACTTTATCTCAGATCATCAGCTATAACTTCTAAATGAATCACTTTGGAGAAAAACTGACTTCAGATATGCATTCTGCACGTTCGAAACTCCCTCTGTGCCGATTTTCAGGTCGTTATGAGGAAGTTCATTTTTTCGTAAAAATCGACAGGGGTAGGTATGGAAATTTTGTCAAATTTTCGAAGGAGCCAGAATTGCCTGAAAATTTCAGGGGTCATAGAAAATTTTGTTCTCTTTCCGATGGCGCATGTGCGGGAAGGCTGCGTCAAGCCTTCTTTCTGTTATGGGGTTTCAAATAGAAAATAGGTGGATTTCGGAAGATCGATTTTTCAAAACTTACTCTAATTGAACTTTGAAGGGCACTTTCGTAGTTTTATCGACCCCTCTGATTACGAGAAAAATAAGGAAAAAATTCCACGAGGCCTAATTAAAAAAATACCGCCTAAGTATTTGAAATGAGATCAGTTCGGTGACGCGGTCTAGTATCGAGACCCGTATTTCCGATAAAAACGTCGTTAGCGCCCTGAAAGTCATATATCCTGTAGAAAAATGTTTGTTCTTTCCAATAGTGTATGCGCGGGAAGGCTGCGTCAAGCCTTCTTTCTGTTATGGAGTTTCAAATAGAAAATAGGTGGATTTCGGAAGATCGATTTTTCAAAACTTACTCTAATTGAACTTTGAAGGGCACTTTCGTAGTTTTATCGACCCCTCTGATTACGAGAAAAATAAGGAAAAAATTCCACGAGGCCTAATTAAAAAAATACCGCCTAAGTATTTGAAATGAGATCAGTTCGGTGACGCGGTCTAGTATCGAGACCCGTATTTCCGATAAAAACGTCGTTAGCGCCCTGAAAGTCATATATCCTGTAGAAAAATGTTTGTTCTTTCCAATAGTGTATGCGCGGGAAGGCTGCGTCAAGCCTTCTTTCTGTTATGGAGTTTCAAATAGAAAATAGGTGGATTTCGGAAGATCGATTTTTCAAAACTTACTCTAATTGAACTTTGAAGGGCACTTTCGTAGTTTTATCGACCCCTCTGATTACGAGAAAAATAAGGAAAAAATTCCACGAGGCCTAATTAAAAAAATACCGCCTAAGTATATGAAATGAGATCAGTTCGGTGACGCGGTCTAGTATCGAGACCCGTATTTTCGATAAAAAAGTCGTTAGCGCCCTGAAAGTTATATATCGTGTAGAAAAATGTTTGTTCTTTCCAATAGTGTATGCGCGGGAAGGCTGCGTCAAGCCTTCTTTCTGTTATGGAGTTTCAAATAGAAAATAGGTGGATTTCGGAAGATCGATTTTTCAAAACTTACTCTAATTGAACTTTGAAGGGCACTTTCGTAGTTTTATCGACCCCTCTGATTACGAGAAAAATAAGGAAAAAATTCCACGAGGCCTAATTAAAAAAATACCGCCTAAGTATCTGAAATGAGATCAGTTCGGTGACGCGGTCTAGTATCGAGACCCGTATTTTCGATAAAAAAGTCGTTAGCGCCCTGAAAGTTATATATCGTGTAGAAAAATGTTTGTTCTTTCCAATAGTGTATGCGTGGGAAGGTTGCGTCAAGCCTTCTTTCTGTTATGGAGTTTCAAATAGAAAATAGGTGGATTTCGGAAGATCGATTTTTCAAAACTTACTCTAATTGAACTTTGAAGGGCACTTTCGTAGTTTTATCGACCCCTCTGATTACGGGAAAAATAAGGAAAAAATTCCACGAGGCCTAATTAAAAAAATACCGCCTAAGTATTTGAAATGAGATCAGTTCGGTGACGCGGTCTAGTATCGAGACCCGTATTTCCGATAAAAACGTCGTTAGCGCCCTGAAAGTCATATATCCTGTAGAAAAATGTTTGTTCTTTCCAATAGTGTATGCGCGGGAAGGCTGCGTCAAGCCTTCTTTCTGTTATGGAGTTTCAAATAGAAAATAGGTGGATTTCGGAAGATCGATTTTTCAAAACTTACTCTAATTGAACTTTGAAGGGCACTTTCGTAGTTTTATCGACCCCTCTGATTACGGGAAAAATAAGGAAAAAATTCCACGAGGCCTAATTAAAAAAATACCGCCTAAGTATTTGAAATGAGATCAGTTCGGTGACGCGGTCTAGTATCGAGACCCGTATTTTCGATAAAAACGTCGTTAGCGCCCTAAAAGTCATATAACCTGTAGAAAAATGTTTGTTCTTTCCAATAGTGTATGCGCGGGAAGGCTGCGTCAAGCCTTCTTTCAGTTATGGAATTTCAAATCGAAAAAATGTGGATTTCGGAAGATCGATTTTTGAAAACTTCCTCTAATTGAACTTTGAAGGGCACTTTCGTAGTTTTATCGACCCCTCTGATTACGAGAAAAATAAGGAAAAAATTCCACGAGGCCTAATTAAAAAAATACCGCCTAAGTATTTGAAATGAGATCAGTTCGGTGACGCGGTCTAGTATCGAGACCCGTATTTTCGATAAAAACGTCGTTAGCATAGCCCCAAATTCTATGGGCAATTAACGGTTTGTCTTGATGGGTGGAGGACTGAAAGTTCAGTGATTGAATTGAGAGTTTTACCTGGGAAGTTAACGATGGAGCGTGAGTTCTATTCCAGCCCTTTCTAGTTTCAACTTTTCTCCGCCATTTTTCGTCCCCCAAACCGTCTCACGTCTCACGTGACACTGTGCCTATCTCAATAAGAGGGAGACTTTTACACCGCTTATAATACTCAAGAACAATCTCAGGTCCAACAGGAAAATCCATGCTGTCGTAGGGCAAAATTGCCCTGGAGAACGTCGCAAGTGGTGCCTTACAAAGCTCGTGCTCGACTACTTCCTAGAACTTATTCCATTGCCTTCGTTCGTCCTCATTTTCAAACTTTCACGTTCCGATCTAAATCTCTTCATCTACACAAGACATAAAGTGGCGACATATTCCATATAAAAGCCACTAGTTTATTAAGTACTTTATAAGGGAAATCATCCCTAGTCACCCGCTATTGCAGTTAATTAAGTTGTTATAATAACGTGCTAATGTGCAATTCTTATTTCTTGTGATCCATCTGGACGGCTGGAGTCAGTTATATGAGTATTTTATTCTGTTCACTTTTGATTTTCCTCTACATAGAATAGGAATAATCTAAATGTTGAAATGTTGACCGAGGGGACAATTTCCTTTTTCTCTCACAACCGAATTTTCCCGAAATTCAAATTTTTCCAATCCAAGAATTCAATTTCGACATAACCACGACTCATATCGTTAAGTAATCTGCACGAGACATTTATGTACGTACCATACTCCACTTGACCCACTATGTATTTTTCAATCCGTGGAGGCTCTAACCGTAACATGATCTAGGGCGAAGGGTCGAAACCTGCATGTTCCAGTCGACGTCGAGGATTAAATATGTAACGCCCTCGGCATTGAAGACGATCTGTTAAATGTCTGAAACACGCACCGTTACAAGAGGAACGATTACGTACACGTTACAAGCACCGATAGGTGAGGTTAAATCGAAATTTGTTTGGAAGTACAGACGTTCTGTAAAATTGGAGTTGTTGACGTTTAAATGAATAATTCTGCTTATACTTTTGATTGGTTAAAGTAGGCTGACTTGTTGAAATTTTACAAATGGCGACGAGGATTAATTGTACGTATGGGCATATACTCTACACAATTGGAGGTATCCTTGTGTAAACCATATATTACTAAGGTATCGTTAATTTTACCAGCGTTAAAAGATCACTGTACAAAAGGATTGATAGTTTCGCATCTCTCTGGCACTTAGGGATGACGTAACATCATCAACATAGAGGGAATAACGATGCAATGCACCGGTCTCCCCTTTTTCTCTGCAGAAATAGTAACGAGGAAAACCTTCCTAGTGAAATAGTAAATTTAAATTCAGCTGCATTAGATTTTATTCAGGACGTTTTTCAGCATTTTAAGCCCAATTCCCACCGACGTTACATTTTTCTTAACTAGACTATTCGTCACGATTCCATCCTATCTCGGCGCCACAACAACGCCGGGCACAGTAGATAAATCCCGATTGTTTGGGACGAGCGGAGACTACGAATTACCGGGATAGGACTGGATAGCCCATTGACAGGTGGATCGGCCGCTGCGTGTGTGTATGCGGATCCTCAAAAACCTTAACTGGAGAGATTTGCAGGGGTTTTACGTACGACTTTTTGTCTCTCCTTACAATCGGTCTTTAGCGTCGCGAAAATCTTCGGCCTCTCCAGAGGACAATGGGCCGATACGGCGAATTTAGTGTTTCAATTAAACCGGACGGTTCGGAATTAAATAGTATTATTTTCGTTTCCATTTGGAAATGGGACATTGGAAAATATTGGCTACTTTAAATCATTCGTCAGTTAAATAAAGATTAACTGATTTATTTAAACTTTAAATGCGGCTTAAATTTACAGTGAATTTCACCGTAATATCAGAGATCTTATATAAGTTTAAAGTTTCATCTCTGTGAGGGGGTGAAATCAGCTCCAACAAAGAAAAATATAACATTTCCTGAAATTCCGAAAAACGTTGCTTAAAGACAAAATTTATAGAAAATTACTTTGTACCAACTTCAGAAGAAGAAAAAGAAAACGAAAAGTCATGGAAATAGGAAAAAAATTGTATTTGTTGCTTTGTAAAAAAATTAAGACATAATTTGATCTAAATTTACCCCTTTGAGGGGGTGAAATGATCCCCAAATCATTAGGAATAACATTTTCCAAAATGTCCTCTGATCGGGGGTACCTTTGCTGTTCATAGGGGTTGTTTCTCCATCAATACTAGTTGTTTTTATATCCTTAAACAAACTTTTTTTTTTCACAAACTATTTTTGTTTACCTTAATGTTTTGAGGGTGATTTCACCCCCTCGGAGAAGTGATTTTAAGTCTTTTATTCATTATTTCTATGACTTTCCATTATTTTCTGACTGTGAGTAGTTTTACCCTTCCCAAGGGTTGTTTTCTCATCAAAACTAGCAAGAAATAGTTGTTTCATACTTCTCATTACTTGAAACCTCGAAATAATTTTTTCATCAGTGTTACAAATGTTGTATAGTTTATTTACAGGTTGGGGATGGTTTTACCCTCTCAGGGGGCTTTAAAATATATTTTCAACCCTTATCTATCTATGAACTACACGATTTTGCTTCACTAACATTGATTTTATAAAAAAAATACGGTTAAAACTGCTTTAATAGTGACAGATAGGCCTTTAGGGAATTTTCAACCCCTAAAGAGGGGTGATTTGTGAACATTTTTGATGAGTAATTTGATAACGTAAGAGATTTTTATTGCATGAATTAATATTGATACTGACATTTCATGATAATGTTGGAATTATAAACCCTACGACTGCTATAATGAAAATTATAATTATAAAGGATTTTATAATTAAAAAGCGGGGGATTTTACCTCCTTAATTCGGGTATCAACCCAGTAGCCTTTTTAGCTTACCTTTTTATGCTCCAGTATAAAATGTACAAGGTGTACTAGGAAATAGTTTATTTCTATTAAGCATTATTGAATTATAGAGGTGTAGAAAACACATGGTTAATTCTATTAAAATTACCCTCTAATCAGGCACTCTGTAGCTTGTATGTAATATTAAATTAAATTAAATTAAATTAAAAATTTGAGAGAATTTGGAAAATCTTTATGGAGAGCGGAAAGAAATCCGCTTGATTTCTTAATGAATTTAATAAAAAATTAATCCAAAAATACGATTTGTTAATACTATTGTTTCGTATGACAAAATAATTTGATGGCACAACCTCATAAGGCCAAAACCGTTTATTTGGAGTTTTCGCCATTTAACAACCATGAGAGTTTTCGTTCCTTCAACAAAATTTGTTGAACAATAACAATTGTTAACAAATAACAATAACTTTTTACATCCAAAAAATTGTGAAAGTATCGTGTATATTTAAAGAGGGTATATGCGTATAAAATCTCCGAGAGGAATATCTACAAATCCGAATTCTACGTATCTTTTTTCGGTATTCCTTTAGAGTGACCTATTTCATTTTGCAAATCCCGGTTTCACCTGTGTATATATGTACATTTCTTTGCTGCCTTATAACTTTCAACCTTAAGGTAAACATTTTCGTCGCCAAGAGCTTTTGTTTCCATATAATACGCCCTTGTTATAATTCACTAGGACGCTCGGTGATCTTTAATTTCCTTAGGGTATGCAGCGAGGAGCTGAAGGAATCCCATAGAAAATCGCTTTACGGTTTACCGCAGTGGCGTATACGATTACGTGGTCCGCTTTAGGACGATGCCATAGTTTTAAATCGCACAAGTAACGTATCGAGGTGACGTTCGGAGCAGACGAAGGCACTTCAATTTAAGACAATCTCAAACATCTGACGTAAAAACATCATCCCTCTTTAAAAACTCACAGAACGAGATTAATCCTCTTTCTCACGGAAAAATATACGAGAAAAACAGATAATCTCTCCCCTAAACGGCCCCCGCAGAAGCGGATCGTTTTTTTATTTATTCTCGTCCCGCGCCATCTTCATGTTTTGTAAAGTTTTCTTTTTTTCCGGTTGCGACTCCGCCGCTGAAAACGTTGAAGCGTTTTCGAACAGGAGATTAAGTGCTTTAAGAAAAGCGCAAACGGTGCGCCGTTGAAGGAAGTGAAACAAGGAGCATTTTTAAGCGTTAGGGACGCTCCGATGGCTCCAGAAATCGTATTTTTGTGCCAGGAAATAATGGAAATTATGTGTGCCGGGGGATAATATCGGATTAGGGGGTTGGTACCCGGGGAAAGAGAGAGAGTGAGAGAGAGGGGGGGGGACATTCGCGTAAATTCGTCTGCTGATGCAGATTATGATGGTAAAGAACGTCTTACAATTAGTAGAGTATCAGAAGTTGTAACAATACAGTTTCCAACATACAGGGTGTTTTCGAAGTAGCACTTATTACACCAGTTAGTAGAAATTTTCCACGGAAAGAACAATTGTAGGTGTTATATAACAGGGGTTCTTTAAACCATGAGATAACCATTCTACGTATTAGTACCAAGCACTCTTTTCAATGTACTTACATGACGAATTGGTATTAACAAGTTGAGTAATATTCTAGGAAAGATAACAAACGATGTATGTAATACAAACAAAATGAATTTCATATTCATGGAAATTCAAAACAGAATTTTTAAAGAAACCAAAACTGAGGTACCCCTTAACCTACGGCCCCTTCAGGATGGTAGGTCGTTACATTATTAAAACTATTGTAAATATTTTACAAAATGAACTAAGGAACCTATAATTTTTAGTTTAAGGAGTTTAGCTAAAGACAGAGATGAATTTAGAGATGAATGACGTCAACACCGCGTTTCGACCTAAATTTGAACATACAATACCTCAGCTCATGAGAAAATTATATATCCACACCTCAATTTTTTACTCATGTCTTTTTGGGCAACTTTTACATATTATTTTTGAGAGTTCTACTACCTTTAGAGATGCATGTCTCAACTATGAAAACCCCCTGTATATAAAACTATGCGGAAAATTCTCTTTTACCTCTTGCCATCAGTTTCCCCATATTTTTTTCGGTCTACGTCTACTCTCCTTGTTTCCATGAGTTCTAAATGCCAGTTAATTTACTCTCACACTTTTATTTTTAATTCCATGAAATTCCTTTTTCTTATATATAAGCTTAGCTTTATCTTAGCTTTATCCTTTGATATTTCCATTAATTTCGTTGATATTTACAAAACTTCTTTCTACTGCTCCTTATTACGTCAGCGTTAGCTTAGCGTAGCTAAATTACGCTGCACAATACCCGCTGTATGTGTGTGCTATTTGTCTTGAGGATCGGTATAGGCATTGTCTTGCAATGCCATTCTAATTAAGTTCATTAGTTTTCTTTGGATTTCTCTCTTAAGAATATGATTACTTTCCCATTTTATACTCTCTAATAGCCTCTCTTCAAAGTCGAACTTTATATGAATAGTTCAGAAGATTTGCCACAAGATAAGCCATTAAATATGTCCTTTATTTTAAAAATAATTTCGTTGTAACGTTACATAGTGAACGTATTGAGCTAAGTGACAGGTATATAAAAATCAGCTATTTTGATAATGCCTTATTACAACTGGAAGCGACTACAAACTGTTTCAGTTGATTAAAACTGGGTTACAAGCATTTGCCTAAGGCCTTGCCTAAATTTTGGCGCCGTCGCCATATTCTGCGAGATCTTCGTTGAGGGCATCAGGTACCATACTTTTGTGGAATGGTTAGTCATTTTGCAAATAATCTTGTAGAAGTGATTGTGTGCTTTATTCAAGAGAAAATGCTCTACTCATTTTCAATATATAATAATTCCTCAGAAAATTACAAATATAAGGCCGTAATACACTTTCATTCCCTGCTAACGACCCAGTTTCAATAACCTAATTTCCCCTTTACAACTACAAACGAAGGTAAAAAAATATGTTTGCGGATCATTCACCATCACCAAAATCAAAGCCTTTAGCGGCAAAAATGTTTTTTTCTATTATTAACCAATTTAAAAGGGAACTCGCGGCAATCCGCGTTTCGTCCTAAGCCGGATTAGTGCCGTTTTAATTGTTCCGGATTATCGAGTCCGTACTGTAAACCTTTTTTTTATGGCAAACAAATGCGCCGTAAAAAAAGGAACGCTAAAACGAGATCGAGCCCGGACGGTAGCAGCGGTATTTATTTTACATCGGGGGTGAAATGGGTAATAAATAAAACGGTAACGTTTCGGTTAAATAAATTTTTTAAAAATACATAGAAATTTTTTAATTATTATTTACATCAAATTAAACGCGTGTGATGGTAAAAACTTGTCAGATAAAAGCACGACGAGAAAAACTCGAGTGGTTAAAAGCGTTGCCACCGTCGACCGATAAGCTTTATAACATGTTGACACTGTGCGTGGCAGCAGCTTCTTTTAGTTTTAATTCTAAGGGAATTACATTTTTCACTATCTTTCACACATTCACAAGACGAGCTCAACGCTAAATTGGGTTAGACGTAGCATAAAACATACATACAATGAAGATAAGTAAGGTAGTAAAGTGGCTAAGTTTTGATGTACAAACTCCAATAGTTTTCTGAAAAATGATGCAAAGTATTTTAACTTCTCTCGTAAGAAAATTATCCTCTCATAACTGTTTTAGTGAGATTTAGAGCAAACAGTGACTCATTTAATTTTGTGCCTTTTACCAACTTTCTTCACTTTCACTTTAAAAACATCACTTTTCACTTCACTTCACTCAAAAATTCACTTTAAAAACTACGTGAGTTTCATTTCTAGCTTTACATTGTTTTAAGTCAATTATAGTTTATTACCATCTTTATAAATTCTTTAGGCAACTAGACTAAGAATCAGAACTTTTTAAAAACGTGACAAGCAATATTTTAATTGTTATGTTGTCCGTATAATAGTTGCAAGCCTTTGTAGTAAGAATGTCGTATGGACATCACACTTGTAATGAGAGCAATCTTCATTTTCTTTGAAAATATCAGAAATATCAAACGTCCTGTTTTTCTAAACAAAATTGCAAATGTCTCAAAAGTAATCTGGCATACGTTCCTTTGAAACCTCAAAATTTCTCTACCTGTATCAGAAGGATTAATTATTGGCTAGAGTCGGAAAATTCGCGGATTTTGGAAACGGCAAAGGTCGGAAAATTTACCCATTTTCGGGGAGACCCTGTATCTGTTAATCGAACTCCCTTGGATAGGGCGCGGTCGGAAAATTTGTAACAGAAATCTGAGATGGTCGGAAAATCCGTGGATACTCCGGCGACACTTTGAATTCATCAACTGAATTTTCACGGGTTCGCAAAATCTCGGAAAATGTGTAGTATAAAACAAGATAGGTCGGAAAATTCGGGGATTACTCGGAAAATCCTAGATTTCGTCCGAGAATTAAATACTCTGTGACACGTTTATTTACATTTACTTTTATATATAACTTTTTTTTGAAACTAAACCTAAAACCTATATAGGCACTTCTCAAAGCTTTTGTTGCATCAAATCATCTTTTACTCAACTTCCTTTAATCATAATATCTAGTTTAAGTTGATTATAACTTTGGAAATCTATTGAAAACAGTTAATTCAGTTCTGGTGATATTTATTTGCAGTGTAATAAGTGGATTGTCGATAAGATGTAGAACCATTCCAATAATTCAATCATTCAAATTTTGGTTTAGCGTGAAGAAGAAGTTTCTGCATTACTCATGAATTTAATCGCAGCGAACTCAGCAAAATAACCACCTTCGCCATGTAAACGATCCCTCCTATATTAAAAATCACCCGAGCAATTAATCCTAATAGCTTTATAAATATTTGACTCAGAACCGCTCCCCCATCCATTCGTTTACCCTTTAAAAAACCCTGCACCGGATTCTCCGTAAATCGGTTTCTTTTGTGGAATTTAAATGGTCACTAATTAGTTGACTCTTTCGCCAATAAACATTTATCTCCCAATTCATCGGAGCGAAACGCCCGTGGAGATCCGAATCCTCAAATTTATAAGTCGCGTCCCCGGACCCCGTTCAGAATTTCTTTCCGGTTGTTACCAGCGATTTATTTACTCCGGCGGGGTTCGGCTTTCTCCACGCTCCAATTTAATTTTCTTCGGCGTTGTCTATGCGCAGTAAGAGCCTTTATCTCCCGGTTATTGTTTAATGCTCACGCGAGATCACGTATGTGGTAACGTGGGGCGCCAAAGAAGATTTTAGTTGAATTAAAATGGGGGGCCTAGATTTCAGGGGACCATCTCCGAGGCAATCGTTAATTATCAACTTTATTCCGGGAGGAATCTGTAAAGGGGATAGGGATTGATGGAAGTTACTTCATCAGATTATAGCGTAATGGGATAGTTTGAAGGACGGTTCGTGAGTGGCTGATTCGAATGGGAATAAGAAGCGAGAAAAGGCTTTGAAAAGCTTGGGATTTGTTCGGGTGAGACGAAGTTGAAGGGATTTTTTTGTGGAAAATGGGATGTTTTTTGAAAATTTAAATTTGCACATATTTAGTACCTTTGCACACAAATTTATTCTTGGGATAATTTGGGATTAATGGCGACTGAAATAGAATGTAACGATTTTATATAACACTTTCGTTGATATTCCGTCTCAGTCGTGGAAATAGGAGCTTTTAAATTATATTAAAACACAGAAATAAGTCAATTTTAACGCAAATTAACTAAGAATTTTAATAGAAACGTATGGTCATTTTGCGCCATTCGACTACTAATATCTAGTGTTTCAGACACTATGAAAATTTTGAGTATTAAATTATGAGATTTTCGTCTTCGGATCGGAGTTTAGCTACATGAACAACGAGTTAGAACAACGTTAACTAAATTAAAAGTTTTGCGCGACGATAGCAGCTTTTACCACAGCTCGGGCCGCAGGCGAACTACAACTAATTTTTCCCCCCGGTAATCCGCGATAAAGCGATAAGTGGATAATTAGTCCAATTACCGGCGGCGGCTCTTAGCGTTATCTCTCCACTTTTCCCTCTACCCCTCTTCGTCCATGCATGTGCGACAAGTCCCGAATCCAATGGGAAAGCCGCGCTCTATCTGAGACGCGAGATCAACGTGCCATAAACGCACAAAAGCGTGTCGCGCCTTTGGATACGTGAATCTCATTGTTTACACCTCACGCCTTGTATAACGATAGCTATCCCGGTATTACACAGATAGCCGTGAAATTATAATGCCGCATTTATTTATTGTTCGGAAATATTCACGGAATACGGAGGGGTGGCTCGATAAGCGTTGACGGAGATTGGTGAATGCGCAGAGGCGGCGACGCTAGAAAGTTATGAACAAACGAGAGGAACTGCCTTTTATATTGATATTTTTACGAATAGAATCGCTAATAGTTATTACATACACGAATATGTGATCGAATTAAGGGCTACAATTCAAGGAAATGCACACAAAACTCAATAGAGGATATCCACTTGTATCATTTACTACCACGAATGTTACAAGTAATGTACGTTTAATTAATTTAACATTAAAATGTCTGATGAAGAAAAATTTACAGTACATTTTTTCATAAGTACGTTAGAGTGTCTCAAAAAATATTACTATCATTTACCTAGTGTTTACCGTAGGCACTAAGCAGAAGTTCTTGTAACGACACACGGCTCAGTTTATAGAAAGAAAAAAGCTGTTTTTGTGGATAAAATTTAACAACAGACGGACCAAAAAACTTTGTTTAAAACGGGCCAGAGATGATAAAAATACTCAAAATCTAGAAAACTCTGAGCTTTTGTAGTTTTTTTTGACAGTAATAATCAAAAATAAAGGTCGTTTTTCCGTTTTTTCACCACAGCCTGAAAATTATTGACGGAAATTCAATACGTTGTACAGACGATCTGTAGAGAATTAAAAGACCTCCCAAATGAGTGTTTCTAAAAGGTGATCGGAGTATTTTTCACCGAGACAACTTGGAAAAACAGTTAAAATGGACCCTTTTTCAAACATTCACAGCTCTGCCCAGTTTAATGCTGAATCGCTAATTTTACGTAAAATGTTAGGTCATTATGTCTACTTTGAGCATGCAAAAGTTGGATGCTGTCGGATGAATAGTTTTTGCACAATTACGTTATTAACGATTTACACCGAAATCTCGCAAAATTCGTCGTATTTACTGAGATGGGCCGATTTTAATTTTTCAAACGTTTTTTGAATGAGGGTATCAAAACCTACAACTTGGCTATCTTGGATTTGCATATACATTCAGAGAAAAGTGTGAAACACGGCCTCGAACATTGCGCCAAACTCGCGATTTCGCATTTTGAGCTGAGTGGTGGGGGGTTCAAGCAGCATAAAACGGCATACTTGCGTGGCATCCAACTTTTGTATGCTCAAAGTAGACAGAATAACCCATCATTTCACGTAAAATTAGCGCTTCAGCTTTAAACTGAGCAAAACTGTGAATTTTTGAAAAAGGGCCAATTTTAATTGTTTTTCCAAGTTTTCTCGGTGAAAAATGCTCCGATCACCTTTTAGAAACGCTCATTTAGAAAGCCTTTTAATTCTCTATAAAG
The DNA here is from genome assembly GCA_963576515.1 of Cryptocephalus primarius. NCBI lineage: Eukaryota > Metazoa > Arthropoda > Insecta > Coleoptera > Chrysomelidae > Cryptocephalus > Cryptocephalus primarius. The sequence continues at coordinate 12,287,030 of OY754941.1, forward strand.
CGTCTGTACGATGTATTGCATTTCCGTAAATAATTTTCACGCTATGGTGGAAAAACGGAAAAACGCCCTTTATTTTTAATTTCTTACCGTTTAAAAAAAGCGCAAAGCTCAGATTTGTCTAGATTTTGGGTTTTTGTCATATCTAATCCATTTCGAACAATTTTTTGATCCGTCTGGTATTAAATTTTATCTACCAAAAAAACACTGTATGAACTGGGCTGACTTTGAAGGAGATATTTTGAAGACATCATTTTAAAATATTTTTGTCAAATACGCGTGCTCGAAGCCATACGATCTTAGTTAGGGGGTTTGTTTTATTTGGTTCACAAATACGAATGAGATTTGAATGTGTCCAGGTGTGAAACGACAATGTAAAAATGTCAAATAGCAGTCAAATAACTGGACTTTTTTAAGTACGCTCTTCGCCGCGAGACGGCGCATGTCATCCATGTGCCAAACAAATACAATTAATAGTGTAATTATTTGGGTCGTACTATAAATATGAGGAGAAACGTTCTAATACAAGCCATATATTTACCGGGCGGTTTACCCTCCATTAATACACACGCAGACTTAACAGCAATATAATCCCGCTGCATACCCCGCTTGTAAACAATAAATAACATTATCCGAACTAAAATTTCAGGAGGAGCTCGCACACACGCCCACAAGCGGCGGGAAAATCACTTATCGATTCTGGCAGCGCTAATATAGCGTTGCCTTTAAGCTCTTTCTTGCAGCTATTAGCCGGTCGCCTTTGTCCGATACTGCAAACAGTTCACCGTAAAGTACAACCGGGAGATAAATTTTTGCTGGCAAAAACCAATTGGGATTCAATGTGGAAACCCCGAACCGAAACGTAACTTTCGGTAAAATTTGATCACATACTATTTGGAATTATATTTACGGTCCACTTGAGCATATCGGGACGAATAAACAACCGCGTAAAGTTTTAGTGTTATGGGAACGACAAAAACACTCTGGCGGCTAGGGAGTAGATTTTCCGGGCACGGGGAACTCAGCTAGCCGTCAATGCACCGAAATAATTAAGATACTTCGTTTCGAGCCGTTAGCATAAATTCTTTTCCGGAAAACGTACCATTAGCGTGTAATTTATATAGTGATCGAAAGTTAATAACGGCGAGATGCTTTATGGGCCAATTTTACGTTTATTTGTATATTTTTTATGGTGTTGTTATTCACGGGGTTTATTTTTATTGCCCGATCGTCCATAAATTATCCCTCTTTTTTTGTATTTGCTGCCTGATATATTTTTTTAAAGGACCTTCCGATATCCAAAGCGAATCTGACCCGAATTTTAGGCAAAAGTTGCTTCGTTATTCCGCAGACTTCGACTAGTTTCGAACGCAAGAGTTATTTATCTGCGAATCGGCTGATTCAAGGGAAATACGTAAACGAATGCCGATAACGACGACCTAATGGAATCCGACAAAGTGAAATATATCTCGGAGGACATTGTGAAGGATGAGAGAATCGAAACACGAATTATGGACTTTCCTGGAGGAATCCTATTATTTTTTCATTCGGGTGGCACGGTTCAAGGGGATATCTGGAAATATTGCTAATGGCAACGGGGGCGTAGCGCGTTGACTGAAATTTGTCAATGACTCGAAAGGCATTACGGCCTTAAAACGGAGTTTCTTCTTTTCAATCTTTTGCCTTGAATGTCTACTACAACCAAACAGATCAAACGGTTTCTATTGCAAGCATTTCAACAGAAAGCGTAATGGAGTTATATCGAAATAGGTGGAAATCAAAAGTGTGACAAATAAACAAAAATCATAGTAAAAGTGCTTCATTCGGTTAGCTGAAAACCCTAAGAGGGTTTCTGGTAAAATCGTACTTTTTGTTAAACATTTTCTTTCACACAAAAATATTTTATTACAGGGCTTCCTTCTACGTATAATATACACCTTCATGTTTACAAAAAAAATATTTTCTTTGCAAAAATTTCCATTCATCTAAATTCCACTATTCTCTCTTTCTCTCTCTTTAATATATAGATTAATTTGAAATCATACCGTCTTCTCCCATTTCGCCCTACTTTCTGCCAATCTCTTCAATTTAGTACATTTACCATAAGCCATGTCCCTTATAACTTGAGATATATACGTAATAAGTGCGACTACTTTCCATTCTCCCTATACAATTGCAGACTGAAACTATCACTCTTTTACGATACCTCGAATTCCAAACGTTATCACAACTGCTTTTCCAACGAGCCAGTTTTATTCATGCACACGTTACTCTACGACAAATCGAATATAATCGAAAAAATAGAATTTTCCCCATTGCCCGCCTAGACGTCCGTACGATATGTACTTAGAGCAGCCTTAAATTGTAAATCGGCTGTTCAGGCTCCTTCGGAGCTGAAAGCCCTTCTAAGTGCTCGTTAATAAATGATGAGCTCTTACTGTTGTGGTACTCTTCACCTGCATTCGCGTTCGCGATGCTCCGCTTTACGAGCCGGCCGAAAGGGGGACAGGGAGGGGGGCAGTCTGACCCTTTTACGTTCCATTTTTTTGTTTTCGTGCAAGGGGAGTTGCGTCGCTTTTGGAAATTATTCATGGGGGTCGCTAGAAAGAAACCCACAGCGATGCAGATCCACAATTTTTTGAAGACAATTATAAGTCCAAATAGAACAGATCGTGATTTTGTTATAGTGGAACCTAATTTCCACTCCGGAAATTAGTTCGAAAATAAATTTGGGGAAAAACGATAAGATTGCAAATGCCTAACCAATTTTAAATTTATTAAAATCAATCCTCTAGCCCTGTTGGTGAGATTTTGATTGAATATTTCAACGCGTTTTCCAATAATTAATTGACAGTACCATTACTGAACGTGGAATGTTTGTGGAAATTACATCTATTAACGATAATGAAAGACACTGCAGTTGGCTCCTGAATGCGGAAACTTTGCTTCAAGTTCATCACATATTTGTAACTTTAGATGGCATGTAATTAAGGGAACTCAGAGAATAATCAGTGGTACACATAAATATTATATACGGAAATGTGTTAAGTAATAGTTGTTTAAGCTCAAATTTGCAATTAAACATTATTTTAGTTTTAAATTGCAGCTCAAGGTGCATAGCAGTTTTCATTCAATATACTCCAGGCGCAAATAAATTGCTCCCTAAGACATTTTCTTAATAACGAAGTGTTCATATGAAATCGTCAAATCTTTGGGATACTTTGTATTAATCAGTTATAGTCCAGTATAGTCCATGTTTGGAGTAGTTCGACTAGGCACCCATGAGTACAGTGCGGTCGGAAAATGCGCGGTCTACATCAGTAAAGGGAGGGAAATTCTCGGGTTTTTTTCCATGACACTTATAATCGATTAACTAGAGACCTAAGGAGTCTAGTATTTCATTTGATTTATGTGAAATTTCTGGCACCTCCTAAATAGGAAAATTCACACTTCTATCAAAAATAGCAATTTTGCAACATTAAAAGCCCTGAAAATAATTTATAGAAGAAGAGGGAATAATTCAAGAGTATCTTGGCGTATTGTTTAATAGATTTTTGTACAGTGCGGTCGGAAAATGCGCGATATTAATCAGAGAATGCCGGGAAATTCTCGGATTTTTCCGACACTTAGAATCGGTCAACTAGAACCCCAAGGACTTGGCAATCCGTTTGATTCATGTGATATCTGCATCACTCATACCTCCCAATAAGCTAAATTAATATTTCTAATATTCTTAATACGCTTGGAGATTTACAACCGTCGGCATTACTCTCGTCTGCTGTTTAAAATTTGTGTAAATCAACGGACGCGTCATAGCATCCAATGCACAAGAGGTATCTGCATTATTCACAACGTTTTCCCTTTCCAATCCCAATTATTAAACCCGATTTACTGCTTACGAAAGCAGCAGCGAACCGATATATCTAACCGGAATCGCGCGGAAGTTTTTCCGGGGCACGTAGGAGATCTCATAGGCGGCATCAACGGCCCTCAAAGGCACGGGTAAACTTTTATAAGTTTATGCCGGATAATAAAGAACTTTCATGTGGTGTTTATGGCCCACAAGGGCGTGTTGTTCCCTTACGCAGATGCTCCCGTTCTAGTTTTATTAATTCTCAACGGCTGCGCCGCCGCGCGTATGCATTTCCACGGAAAATTTCCAATATAAAAGCGCAAGGGATGTACACGATGTTCCGGTAACTCCGGGAGCTAATTCCGGATTAATCCGTTACAAAGTAACTCCGTTACGAGCCGTGGCTACGTGGCGCGAAAAAAATTAATCCCAGTCGGGGATTCGTCAAATCTAAGAAAAAAGCTCACGGCTTCCTCCCCCTCGGATACCTAAACTCATTATACGATTCGAAGTCGTATTTCTCTGTTTTTGCTTGCACTTTCGGCGACACGAACATCGGGGATAAATCCCAACGCGCGGTGTTTAACACCCAGAAAATTGAGTTTAGTTTTTATAGAAGGAGATCGCCGGATCCGTTCTTCCCCCTCCTCGGCAGAAATGAAATGAGCGCGGCGCGGGGTGTAACTTCTACGAGACCATTATCGCCGATAAAAATCGATAGGAAAAAATAGATTATGGCCGGCCGGTAACCCCCCTCTAATTTCTGCTGTACGTGGCGAGCGGTCGGGATTTTTTCGAAAACGGCGACTTCCGCCACGTCGCCTCCGTGCCCGGAATAATCCGGGAGGAAACTTTGGCGTGAATCTGACGTCTTGAACATCAGCGAGGGAACATGTTTCCGTATCAGCTTACGAGGAAACCGTCGAATGTATTACGATGAAAGGCGCCGATTTGTGTTCGTTCGTACGACGCCGAAAAGGGGGTAATTAAAACAAGAATCGATAGTTAAAAGATCGTTCGATTTGAACTAATATCGAATTTCTCGGGGAAAGGATGTTGATTACACGGGATATTCTGAGGGGGAAATGCCGGCACAAGTACGTTTTGGCAGAATTAATTAGCGGGGTTGAAGGGTTGATTTTAGCCGATTTTTCCATATTCCCCTATCGATAAGATAAAAGTAGCTGTCTGAGCTGCGTAAAATTTAATATCATGGATTACAGTCCTGGGTGTTGTAGAGCCAAGTTTTGACAATTGCTCAAGAATGCATTAAGTTCCATAACTATTGATATGAAAGTCAAGACTGTTTGTCAAAGGAAGAATTAATAGAAGACTAATTGTAAGTGCTGTCGACCAATTTTGAAAACGCATAGTCTTCTTGGTGGTACTACGAAAATACGAGTAAGTTCACAATTTAAATTGGCAATTTAAGAGAAACTTCGAATTGGTCTAATCGGTTCAGGTAGTGAAAATTGCTCCATTTCTTTCATGTAATACATCGAAAGGCGTTCAGCAAAATTTTTTGACTCCGGGACGAATGAACGTAGAATCTTATATGAACCTATGAAACATGAAAAAAGAATTTAAATCGCATTTTCCGAACTTATTACTAATTGTTATCTTACTTTGTTATTGAAGAAAGTTAGTAACCGTCCTTCAAACTGAAAACGGATAAATTTTTGGAATTTATTAGTTTCGTTAGTTTAGTTAGTAGTTAGTTTAGTTTAGCAGTATGAAAATCTACCATACTTTTTAATATATAATTTTTGGAAGATATTATGTTAATTAATGGCAAAAGAAACTTCTTTTTAATAATTTTTAATAAAACTGAAATGGTGATAAAACTGTAATTCAAAAATTAAAATTGTAAACTATAAAATTGTAACTAAAAAAGTAACCCCAGAATAGGATTTTCACCAATTTTTCCATAAGGTATAACGTTATACAGAAAAAAATGCATTTTCATGATTTTTGGAAAATATCAAAAATACTGTTTGCAACTGCATTTTATTTTATAATCCTATAGTCCCATTTAAAAAAATTAGTTTACATTTCATAACGGTTAATAACTTTCGAAAATACAAATTTTCGTATTTTTCCAAATTAGTTTTGAAAATTAAGAAAGAATGACCTGATTTTCCAAATTTATTATGGGTGTCCAATTTCGAAAATAAAATGTCCATTCAGACATACTTTTTAGCTCAAAGTTCGGACGGTTTCCTAAAGCTGATTTTGTTTTTCCAGTACGTTCACACCGTTCCCTTTTACTAAAACAATGAGGTTTTCAGGGGTGAACTTCGATAAGAAAAATCGTGACCAAAAAAACAATGAATTATGTATTATTAACATTAAAATTAGAAGGATTTTCGTTCGTTTGGGGAGTTCTGGATTTGTTAGCCAGATTTTTTTTTCTGGGGAATTCTTCCTTGAAATTTTCTAGGAGTATTTTTTCCTGAACGGTCTTTTCCACGGGAAATACTTCCCCCGGGTAATATTTTCTTCACTCAGCATACCACAAAACAGTATAGAATTCTCACTGATACCATCAATCTTCCAAAAATATGGAGTACCTTCCATTGAAACATATCGAAATGCCGTTAATATACTTTTACGGGTCCAATTTTTTATCTACCCAATAAAAATTTCACAGTTTGCCATTTTACTCGCTTAGATGATTTTTATAAAGGTCTTTCAGACCCTTGCAGCCATCTTGTTTCATAAATTGGAGAGCTAAAAAATATAACTCGAAATCTGATCTTCACCGGTAGGAAGGCAGGAGAAAGATATAAGCGAATAAATTTTATTGTACCGTAATAAACGTGAAGCGTATATTTTTACAGCTCAGTAAAGAATGATCGATGAAAAGTTTTGCTGATTTTTGATAGTGACGGGTCGCCTATATTCGATGTGGGTTTAGTTTAGTTTGTGGTCCTGAAATGAGGCACCTTCACCCTCCATACAAATGTAAAAGTATTAGGGAAAACCTATAGAAATTTTAAATGGTCGGTTAAAATTGTTTGAATGTGCAACAGTCATCATTTGTGTAATTCTTGCGTACTGTCGTCGCTCGAAGGGCGCCCATTTAGATTTATTCTATTATTTAGATCTTCAACAGCTCCGTTAAATATTTGCTCTGAATCCAGGTCGAAACGAATCGAACATCCAAGTAAATTTAAATATAATCCGTCGAGATGGTCTCAGACGTGGGTTATCGGTAACATCGGCGTCGCGACGCCGAGGATCGAGCGAAACGTCCCAATCTCCCCCGGCGCGGGGAGGAGGAGAGCGCCCCCGACTTGTGTGCGTAATAAAACTCCAGACACATTTGGATTCCCCATCAATAAGCCCCACTGCGGCAAATCACGCGCCCGGAGTAAGAGGAGCCGAAGATATATATTAAAGTTTTTCTCGCAAGTGATTTTCCACATGGCGTCTACCGCACATACGCCCCCTCGCGCGCACATCTCGCGCTTCATTTCCTCCATCGAGTTACCGACTTCCGCTCGGCCCTGATTCATTGCCGCCTCTCGCTCCTAATAGGGCCATTTATATTAAAACCTGAAGCGAACGTTCGTCAAACCCGAACTGATGTATATAGATGTAATAAGATCGGAAATCAAAGGGACTTCTTACCCCGGATCCCTTTTAAAATGAGAGCCACGGCCCGCGAACGAAGAAAATTTATTCTCCCGTCGTAAACGTTTAGGATACGTAATGATTTTCTGGTAAGACTCGCCCAAGGACCGGGAAAAATCGACGCTTTTCAAGGTGATTCGAATGTTTTTTCTCCCTCTCCACAAGACCCCTATTTAGGAGGTAAAAAGACGGCTTTTCGATAATGATGCTCACTCTTGTGGCCTCTTGTGACCATATTTGCCCATACGTACGAATAACTCTGGAAAATTTTCTTCTCGCCATAGGAGAGGAAACGGCTTGGCGAATTGTATTTTTCATCAATTTTACTGTCCTACTGTCCTTTGAAAAGTTTCTTAATTTCATATTTGATTCCCAAACTTGAGCAATGACGACACCCTTCACTTAATTGCACTCAAATGTCAATAAGATTATTGAATTTAATAGATGACAAGCATACACAAAAATTTAATGATTATACCCATTAAAATCTTCACAGTTATTTTCTTGAAACGTTAATATTTTCTTTCTATTTCAAGTCATTCTCATGAGATTCACTGGGAGGTAGAATAGACCTAGAAAATTTGGAAAATCTCCAATTATTCCTTCAAAGCAGTTGAAAAATAGGGATGAAAATTATTTTTGGAAGTATTACATTGAGTAACTTCTCAGGAGTAGCTATAGGCTTCAAACTCTGCATAGTTATACCTTAACACTCTAAGTGGCAGGAAACAATTTAAATATTCCAAATTTCTCCTTCCAAAGGGATGGAAAACAGAAAAACAGGAATTGCTAGAAACTTTCAACTTGGCACGCTTATAACTTAGGCTCCGAGGTGGTTGAACGAAACTATAATTTCGAATTACCCGTTCTGAGGGGGTGAAAAAGAGAGATGTTATTCATTCAACCGTCCTCCAAAGAACTTAGGTTCCAAGACACTTCAGGAATATGCCATAAAACGAAGTTTCCCTTTTCGAGGTGGTGAAAAATAAGGACAAAACTTAAATTAAATCTAGGGAAACTTTAGGTAATACGAAAGTAGAACCTACACTATTCTAAGACAGAAATTATTTGAGATTACCAACGAGGAATTTCTGACAAAATTTCTGTGAATATCGAAGGGTGTTCCAGCCATATTTTGCCAAATTGAGGTAGTGAATACGAAAAATGCTCCGTTACACGATTTGAAAAGCACTTATGTGTTCTTTTGCCTTCTGAAAACCATAAAATATGATTTGAAATAGTGCGTAAGCACTTTCCTTCGCGTGCGCCACCTGGAATCCACTTTTATAAGCAATAAATTAAAAAAAATTGTTTATCATTATTTTTCCCACAAGTGCACAGGTTTAGAACTTATTAAGCATATTTAACATCTTAATTTGTGGATAGATTTCATAATTCAAACACTATCAATTATTTTTACTTGAAGATTTAAATTACAGGGTTTGTCTGTTACGTAAATGCCAAATATTTGGATATTAAAACGTTACTTCAATTAATATGTAATTCGTATAACAAAGCATAACAATGTTCAATTTCTGAACATATGAATTATTAACATTGTGAAAATATTTATTATTTTTACATATGCATAGGTTCATTTTTACCAACACAACACGACAATGAATTTCAATTTTAATTACTTATCCACCATACCGGTAATAATTTGACATTTCAACACGAAATATTTAACGATAATTCAGGAACTTTTGTTTGATATTCAAATCAAAATAAAATTTGCATTCATACGTTGCTCAGGTATTTCTGGTTAATTCAAAATATCCGGAATAATTATACATAGCAAGCTAATGCAATCGATAAGTAAGCTCCATTATTACTTCAATGGTTAATTTAAAAAGAAAAACACTAGAGTCAAAAAAAATTGTACGAGCAATCAGCTTGCTGTAAACATGGGTGTACCACAAGGGGCCTTAATCCAAAAAAATCCAAATCATTGAATTTTCACATTTTTACCATTCAGAAATTTCTCTACGCTGAAACCGATGTGTTATAGGTATAACTAACCAATTAGAGAGGGATTAGATGAACGTTTCCCAAAAATCTTCTTGGTAATAGGAGCGTGTAAACCTCCTCCTAAATAAAGCTACTGCAAAATCGTTTAAAAATTCTGGAAAATAAAGTCTGTTTTGATTTGAAAAAAATTTGAGTCTGTATCAATCAAATCACCTTCCAGATATTATTTTCGACACTTAAATCTAATCTTATGTCTACTGCCAGTAAAAATCCTCTCACAGCTTATTAGGTTACGTCTAGACGGCACCCCTGCTTCTCCTAATTAAGGCATTCGTTCGTCAAAGTACAAATGATGTGTGAGGCGATAATAAGATCGCAATTCCAAAGACTCTGTTCCCTAACGAGTTCGTTTTAAGCCCGGCGCGTATGTACTACGTTTAAACGAAGAGAAACGTAGCAGGATCACAAGCGAAAGAAAAGCGTTAAAGGGAAGAGGTGCCGACTAATTGTAGCCGAGATCAAAGCGCCGAGAAGAATTTATTTTGGCAGAGGCGAAGTGTTTAAGACATTTAAATTCGTCGACAAATGTAACGTAGACGTGTCTACGTAAACAACTTCCTGACCCTATGACAAAAAATTCGGTTAGCTGTCAAAGTTAAACGGTCGAGTTTCCTGCAACCCTCAAGATATATAACGTATCAAAGGACAAGGGGGGTGAGATCGAGGAGTCAAAGGGCTCCAATCAATTAAGATAATTTCAAGCTAAGTTCGCCTAATGAGAAACTACAAGGTACAATTGGGAACTGAACAAGAATCCATAAGAAGACCCGACAATGCGAGGGCAAACATTAAACTACCATGCCGACAATTAAATATTAATTTGGTATAAACAGAGAAACTTCACTTATAGTCCAGGGAAAGGAGGGGTTTTTTTAGGAATCCTGGCCTGCCTGGTATCTGTCAAGGTATTTAGATAGTGTAAGCATACAGGAACATAAGGTATATTTTTATATCAGTGGATTAGGTGTTTTTTTTTTAGTTACATACATACATACTTTTGTGCAATTTTGATTTCCACTGAATAATGAGGTATTAACTAAAAAAATTTGGAACAACCGTCTTAAAAGTGGTTGAAAAAGGTTTAAAATGGCGTTTTTAAATATAAATAGTTAATAATTTTCCATAGAAAATTACAAAAGAAGGTCAAAGTTGTCTGAATATTTGAATTTTTTAAATCGCAGCTATTTTGTTTATAATAATTAACGTACAAACTAGAGCCAATTTAAAGTTAAAATGCAAAAGTTGCTATACACATTTCTTGAGCGATTTTTATTAGTGTAAGTTCCCATATTTTTGATTTTTTCCCACATCAACGTTATTGTTTTTATTGTCTCTAGAATGTTGTGAGGAATGATATTTTCATTATGGCTGAAAATTAGGGAAAATGCGTAATGCTGTAGATTTTCTCAGAAGATGAGTTTATATAAGATCAGTTCTGGAATAAAATAAACAACAAACAAAAATAATGTTCCTGTAGGCTTATGTTACCTAAAAATCTTGTGAAATACCTGTTCTCCCCAACAGAGTAATTTTTGCTTTAATTCCCTATACTATGAAAATAATCGTGGATTCGATCAATGTTTAAAAAATGTTTTTCGGGGTCGTAATGGAAGTTACCCGGTGAGTTTGGGTATAAATTTGATGCATCGAAAATCCACACAATATATTTTTCAATTTTCGTACAATTTCTCGGTTATACAGCTTCAGAGTTTAATATATGGCGTCGATATATCTCTTCAAATTGACGTTTCAATATTCTTACTTACGCAAAATGCATATATCTACATGTGGTTTGGAGGAGTCCCTAATCCGATCCCAGCAGGAAATGTTCGTAACGAAATCAGACGTTAGGAACAGAAATGAAATATACCCCGGAATGCTTAACGTTAGAAATTTCGTTTTAATGGGAAAAGCACCGAATTAGGACAACGCGGAGTATCGCTGTAAAATCTACTTCATCAATCTGATAGGTTGTTGGGCTGCACCGTATTAATGTGGCTTATTGGCGGAAAAAGATCAATCATTCCCTTTCGGACAGTTTCATTAAACCGGAGCTTTAAAATTACCGACGTGTACTTACCAGATGCTCCTAAAAACTGATTGACGCATGAAATATTTACCTGAAACAGAAAAAGTGAGATGAAATTTCATGAATTTACGAGAAGGAGCACTTATTGGGCACTTTTTAAAAACGAAAAGTTGGTTAAAACTTCAAATTCGATTAAACGTTAGGTAAACGTTCCACGAACGAAATCATAAAAACATATAATTAATATTTGAAAGTAATCAAGCAGTCAAACTGTCGATAAATGTTAGTATAACGAAATTTTATCGGCTAATACAGAATTTACGTAGCATGTCGGTCTAATAAAGCACCGCGAGGGTAAAACCAACAAATTACCCAGTGATCGACGTAAACCGAGGGATAAACTTTCCGAATCGAATCTCCGTTATGAGTTAAGACCAAACAGAAAGTTCCAATTCTTTCCAAATGTCTTAATAATATTTTTAATTTGTTTCGCGATTCGATTAAGAACACGGCTAAGGAAAGGGAATCCAATCAAAGCCGCAACGGCCAACAAATATGGTAATCGAATTCGGATAACAGAAGGCGAGGTAATTAACGGGAACTTCTCCGGGAAAGTCCTCAGGCCTGAAATTTTAGTTGAAACAATCGCGAAATCAACTTTAAATTGAATAAAAAAGTTGAGGAAATACGGGAGCGTTAAGGTCGCGGCGTCCGACGAGTTAAAAAAACTTCGTTAACAAAGGACGGGGCGTAATTAAAAATTAAATATGAATCGAGTCGGATGGGAGAGGAAAAGTTTTTGTTAAAGCGGGAGGGGCGGTGCACGCGGAGGTAAATGTCTTCGATGGGACCCGGGAAGTTCTTTAGCGTGGGAGTGGTTTTGTTTCAGTTTAATTTTCTTCCGGAAAAAGGTACACGGTAATCGGGGACAATACGACTAGTTAACGTCTCTTCCAGCTCTTCTCTTATGGGGAACTCCAAAGAACGCCTTATATAATTTTGATTATAGAACGAAAACAGTTATTACAACATTAACTATGACGTGGCAGGTATAATAGAACTTTTGTTATTTTGGACCTTTCGTGAAATATTTAGTGAAAAAACGAGAAATAAATTTACAACTCTATTTTCAAAATTTCATAAAATTATCTCTAATAAAATCCCAAAGCAGTAGATACCTGCAGAATAATATTTTCACAATCGAAACCATTTTGAGAAATTTGAATTAAAATCGTTCTTGATGCCATTCTACAGAACATTTGCAAGAACATAACTCTGTACTTTTAGAATATTCTAAAATTAATAAAATCCCTTGAAAATTATTCGACGCCTTCTTTACAAACCTAAAAAAGTGTTGGAGCTTGAGGAATGCTCATAGAGTCTTGTAGAACACAACAGGAAAAATTTTCATGGGAGTTGCAGGAAATTTCTAGATTTTCACTGTTTCGCCATTGAAACATTTTGAAATTCTAACATATTTATAACAGTCCCAAACTAATTCTGCAAATTGCTGGTAATTTTAGAAACTTTTGACTAAAAACTAGCATAATACATAAATTGGTAATTTGCGTTTATTAGGACTCAAATACATTTTGGAATCGCAATGAATGCTTTACAAATTGTATATAATTGTGACTAAAGGATGAAAAGAAATTTTGAAATCCCAAAGGGTATTGTATTTTAAAATTTGTATAATATATTTAGCAAAAATCATGAAAAACAATTGTTTCAAGAACAACTTTATTTTAAAGTTGCTTTTAATTTTAAGTAAACAATTAGATTTTTTTAGAAATTACATAATGCATTTGGTAAAAAAATTAAATGTGCAACTGAAACTTGTTACATGAAAGATGGAAAGATTAATGAACGAAAGCTTAAAAATTGTTTTGAACAGCAATGAGGACAATTTTATTTTAAAAGTCGCCTAAAATTTTTAGAAAATTCCATATAAACCTTCAGCAAAAATCCTACAGGACGCTAGCTTTTAATTTATTTTCAAAATCAAAACCTTTTCGGGAAACTTCGAATGTTTACTCGATTACAAATTTTTATATTTGGATACCATTTTACACACACCACAATACCATTTTTAGAATATTCCTAATTTTTCAAATACAATCGAAAATATTTTGGATTTTTTTTTGTAAACGTAAAAAAACCTTTGGAATGCCAGAAACGTTTCTTCCAGTTTTTTTGTAGAAAATACTATGCTCTAGTGGAAATTTCTTAATTTTACTTAAGATATCTAAATCCCCAAAGTTTACTTGACATTAAAATTTGAGGTATTACAAAAAAATTGACTAAAATGACTAAAATCATTAAAACAATTTCGTTTTAAAATTTTTCTATGCAATTGAGCAAATATCATAGATGCTTCCTTCCCATTTAATATTTTAAACTCACATTCCATTCCTCTCGACTGCGCAGCTCATTGATTATGACCAAAATATGACCAAAAAACTGCGATCATTTCATAATACCACCCCTATGGAAACACACGTTCGTTTCGTGAGATCGAAGTAATAGAATTATAAACGTACGATCCCGTAATACTCAAGCTACGTAGAATGCACACGTAGGTAATTTTCGCCGGGGCACAAATCGACACAAACATTAATACTTGCCACAGCCGCACTTCTGCGACTCCACACCAAACTAATGCACGTGCGATAATGCAAAGCTAAATGAAATTAGTACAGTGTGCGCTTTTGTCTAATTACCAGGAAGATTTACTTGACTGTCGTACTGAGACATTAGCCATTTGTTATCGTTACTATTAGGCGCTAACTGTTTATTAGGGCTAAGTGCAGGGGTATATTACGATCTTACACTAAATTAAGTAAGCCCGGGACAGCAATTAGGCGATCTTCATCTCCCTCTTACATATTTTAAACGGCACGTTCCATTTACCTCAGAGGGTGCCATTGCGGCGATCACAGTTTTCAGTTTTACTATCAAGAGTCCTTTATTTCTGATGTAAAAGTTTACTGCAGTTGTATATTTATTTTTGCTTTCGTGGCTAATAAACACTCCGGGACTCGTAAAGTTTAAGGCAACTCATCTCATCTCATCTCATCTCAGCCGTTTTCTATCCATTGGATATAGGCCTCTCTCATTTTTGACCATGTATGTAAGGCAACTAAATCGGGAAAATGGTGGTCTTTTCAACCTCGGTAATACATAAAAGACTAGAAAAGTCCAATGCGTAAAACGCATTTCCGTGGGAAAAAAGACTTGTCCCGACAAGCGAGTTAAGCTAAAGTAAATGAAAAAAAAACTTCGACGTCAATTTTTATTCATGGTTATATCAAAGTACGGACAGAAATAAAGGCGGGCTTAATGCGCTAAAAAGGAGAATTGCAAGGAAGGACGAAGGTTGAACCGACGCGTTCCCAATGTAATCCAATTTAGCGCAGGAAATGTCCCGTAGAATAGAAGAAAAGGAGGCAAAGTGAAGATTGCTCTATCGATACTCACTTCAATATTATACTGATTCATTCAACAGTAATTACAACAATTGCGCTTACATTACGGCTCCATGTGTTATAACATATAATAACAATAATAACTTTCAGAATTCAGAACCTCAATTTTCCAATGTCAACAGAATCCAGCCTTAAGGGACCCGTTTCCATGGTATCCCGTACGTAACTTCGTAATGCGATAACGACGTTTAATTTCTACGAATAACCGTCGAAATCACGGGAACAACCTTTAAACGCAATTGTGGCAACGACATCTTTAGTTAAACTTCAGTCGACTGAAACCCCGGAGAGATCCCGCAGTACCGTATCCGATACGGGAATGGAAACCGGTCCGGTGAAATGAAATAATGGGATTTCCTCGTAATGCAAAACAATCCGAACCGAAAGTGAGAGCGGATCACTAGGAAGGATCCGCGTTACTCTTCGAGGTTCCGGGGAATCCCCGGAGGAGTCCGGAGTTTTTTTAATCGCGGCAAAGTTATTACGCGAAGCGGATGGATAGGCTTGGAATTTTCGCGAGCTCGGGAAATTAAAGTCGCAGATAAGCATTTCCCGGCACGTTTTGGAGGTAGAGTGGTCCCGAAAGGCAATTCAGCGCTTAGAGGTTTAGGCATAAATACGGTGGTTGGGAAATTAAGCAAGAAAGTACATTTCAAGCGCAAAAATCCTTCATAAGAGTGTGCATTGAACTTTTTTGGCAGTGTTCAAAGGCAATCTTCCTTCATGACTTTAAGAAATTTCCACTGGAATGTTGCCAGAGCCCCCTTTTTGTCATCATAATAGCGTACTAGACCCATGAAATGGTTACATCTGGACCTTCTGCATTTATAAATACTTTTCTTTCGGGACATATGTCATCATAGAATGTATTTATGACGTAATTCTGCCATACTTTGAGATTTTTCAATTTTTCCCATTTTTTTATGTTCCCTAGCATCCTTTTCCATTCTTCCTTCTTCCTTTTAGTGGACGATCAAAATGTCATCCACTCTTCTCAGGCTGCCCGATTTCGTTTCTAATAGTTCTATGAAAATTACTGTACAATTCAAAATTCTATGCTTTTGCTTCATCAATTCCAGGATATGATGTGTCCTCCAGGGTTTTCTGGTGTGTTGATTAGTATTCATTAAGGATTCCCTGGACTTTAAGAGTGTATTTGTTACAGAAATCCAAATCTCCCCTACTCCTCTTTCGTATGACATCTCGATGTTTCTTATTCCTGTGCTAAGAGCGACTTGTTTATGATTATGATTACAGCTGTTTCGTAATTGGTAAGCGATTTCATATAACTCACAGATCCAACCCACGGAGGTTCTATGAATACGGTACACTCGGAAAATGCATTACATAAAACCGCGGAGGTCGGAAAATTCCCGATTTTCTCGATGACACTTGGATTCCGTTCGATAGGCTCCAACGAATACGAAACGGTAGGAAAATGCAATCGCGAAGGTCGGAAAATTCGTGGATTTTTCTGGCGCACTCGGAGTCAGTTATTAGAATTCCCACGGATTCGGTGCTGTCGGAAAATGAGCGATCAGAAACCGCTAAGGTCGGAAAATTGGCAGACTTTCCTTTCCGCTTTCTCGTCTCTCCACTACACCCCGTTTAACATTTGCAGAATTTCTTCCAGTGTTAACAAAATAATTCAATAATACTGTGATCTATTAAATTTTTATTATAAATTTCACCTTAAATTCCTCGATCCCTTAAAGTTTCAAATGGTGTAACGAAATTATTTTTCAATAATATTAGGGAAAGCTTTCGCAGCTGATAACGCCCTTTATTCACTTTAGTCGCTTTTTATTACATCAAGGATTTTTCTTTAACAACCATTGTTAGCGCGTGCTTTCCTTCTTGAGATTTGAAGTGTAACGTTACGAAATTGAGTAATTTGTTTGTTAAATAACGGTACTTAAAATAAAAAAAGTCGTGTAATTTGCTTCTTTTAGTTATGGCCAAAGTGTCTTATAAGTATTCGAAGGATATAAAAGATGTTCATAAGAGCAAAGTCCCTATGTATTTATTTACAACGTATTTTCCTTTCAATTATTTGAATAATTTAAAAAATGGAACCGTCAATTTTCTTCCAAGTAAGAGTGTAGCACTTGCATCAAATTACCGTGGGACGTTTACAAAACGTTTTAATTAAAATCGATTCGAAGCCCTCTATCGAAGCGATCGAGAACGATCGAGCCCATCGATTGTTTCCCCTAGGGCGGATCGAAGAATCCCACCGCCAATCCCGGTAATTTCTGCCTAAATGCCAACGCTCGTTTTTATTGAATTAACTGTTTACCCTTCGCTCTTTATTCTCGGAGTTTTCCGAAAGCTCTTTTTTTTTTTCGAAAAAGTGTGCAAACAATTCGATATTTTCGACGGATAGTAAATATGAAAAAAAAATCAACTGTCTATATAGACGTATTAAACCGCTGGAGAGCCGCACGCACGTACAAGATGCTCGAGAATTTTATGAGAAGACGCCTTAGATGGGACGAATCGAAATTAATAAAGTTTGAAGAAGTTTTATTGTGTAGGATTATTCTCGAAAGGCTTCCGTTTCAGGCATCAGTGGGTTTCCCTTTCTTATTGTCAATATATTTGGGGTAAAAATGTATTTTTTCCTCTCGTTATTGCATTCCTCCGAGGGAATTTTTTTATTTTACAATATTTGGTTTTACTGTAAAAACGTTTATAGAAAGAGTCGCCTCTTTTATTGTCGAATAATATCATACAAAAGCGTAACTCAGCACAAAAGGGTTAATGAAGTTTAATAGAATTTTACATAAAACTGCTCGAATGGTTGAAACAGGATTAAAAATTATCCTTCTACTTTTTACGTTTTCGCTAAACCGAATAACGCACCCTCCCGGAGCCCCTTGCAAACAGTGAAATCGTCATTCCGCCTTATTACAAAGCCAATTTATTCGACAGTCCCGATGATTGTTCTTTCCTCTCCTAACGCTCGGGAGCCGACTGCCGACGTTACAAAGGGAATACCGAACGGCCTCGCAAACAAACATCAAACTTCCCTCTAAGTCTCATTTTATTAACGTTGTTTCCCGTGAAAAAGGACCACGGTCCGATAATACCCCATTTAGAGACGTTAGCTTCCAGATGCGATTCCCTTCCACATTTTTTGTCCGCTCTGTTGACGCAATTTGTAATATAATTTGGGGGAGAGGCTGCTTCAGAGAGTATTTTCCGAGAGGAGGAAGTACCCCCTATAGTTTTGAAGGTTTCTCGAGCGTTTCACGTAAATTTAAAGGGAAGCCGGGAGAGAGGTTTGTAATCGGGACGAGCGGGAACAAAACTGTTCGATTACTTTGAATTGCGAATATACTGAGTTTTCTCTTTGTTTATTGACGTCGTTATAATGTCGCAGATTGTAGCAACCAGTAGAATTTAAAAATTGCCCACTTGTATTAGCATCAAAGAATGGTCTATAGAATGGCGGAGGCGCCGTGTTAATCACCTACTGGTACGATTCCTGGGAAATTTGTAGTTCCCCAAGTTCCTTTTCATTTTCCTTACAATAAGGCAACGCAATATATTTGGAATTCTTTTTATTTCTCAATTTGACGTTTGATAAAAGATATGAAGGGGCTTAAAACTAATCGAAGTAATCATTTGACATCCTCTAACCCATCAACTCATGTGCGAAATTTTCTACCTGTCAATTTGACGTCTTTTTAAATATTTGGAAAGGATATTTTCAAGAAATTTCAGCGTCAGGATTGATGAATTTATATGCCAATTGTCCAGACGTTTAATTAACGTTCCTAAAAAGATGTGAATAAACAAATAGAGTTAAAAACTGTATCTGTTCTTATGTTAGACTACCCTTTTTGCAAATATTGGCACGTCCAGGGATGTGAAGAATCCCCTAATTGAGCCAGTGAAAAATATACGCTTATTTAAGACCTCCAAAATTTAACTACAGCAAGGAAAATGCACGGATTACACATAAAGACAGATGGAGAAAGAGATGAATTAATTACTAAAGAATATTTCAGTTTTAATCCCTTTCTGCCCTTTCAAAATTCCAAAGGATTTTCTAAACTTTTTCTCTAGCATTATTCGGGCTTTCCATTGCTTGAGAATTTTTTTAGAAAGTATTTGTTCCCATTTGGCCTCTCTTGCGCTAACCAAAATATTTTTCTTTTATCCTCGGAGAATGAAACAATTGGACACTTGCGTAAATCTTCTAGATTTGAATTTAAGGCACTTCGGGTAATTTATAATTCTAGATAAACACCTAGAATCTATATTTTGGAATCGTTCATACGTTTAAGAATAGAATGATATCCCTTGGAAATCCAAAATGGAAATTTTTGAAACGTTAGATATCGATTTTAAAGCAAATTTTATTGTGTAAGATTCTTGAAGAACTTGTATTAAATTCGATTAAAATGTGTCCAATCTAGCTTCAAAATCAGCTTTCAGCTAAATCAAAAAATGAAATACCAAAAACTCGATATTCCTTTTAATTGTTTCAAAAAAATACTACATCGAGTAACCACAGTATATCATTCATTATTCAATAGTTTTGGCTCTCGATTTGACAATCACTGCTTGAATATACCTCATACATATTTAATCGATATAACTCATCAAGGGAAAATCAAATTTCAGTTCCATTCTGCTCGTTCAATATAATCCAATTCAGTGTAGGTAATAGCAGTTCATTAGCATCCCAAATGTCAGAAAGGAGAGCCAAACGTCGATATCCTAATTATGCGTCTATCAATCGTATCTGCTTATTCTATGCCTTTAGAAACTTATTTTACCGTTTTACTGTTTTAGATGCACTCGATCGGTTCAGTGAAAATGCTCTAGTAACTGCTCAATAATCAGTTGCAGAAAACAAATGAGATGAGCGATCCATCATTATAACATGAGGTAATCTACAGTAGAGCGAAATTCATTACAATTCATCACGTTGGAATATTGTTAAAACGTATATAAAATAATTTTGGTTACTACGCTAAATGGGAAATTTCTCCATTGTAACTATTGTCTTAACTAGCAGAAATGTGAAAACTTAAACTCGACGTTAATATAATTTAGGCCCATGCCAGTGTTAGCCTAATGCTCGACACCTCCGCGGCAAAACCGCGAGTTTTCCCCTCCTTCGAATCACTTATCCGCCGTAATCCGGCGGAGTTCTTTCCTTGACTCCCTTCTTAAGCGTTAGGTGTTTTACACCGCTAATCCGATCGGATTTACGTGCACGTCGAAGCGCCCGTCCCTCTGCTGTGTATGTTTATAGTGGCTTTTCACGTGCGCCGTAGGGATTACGTCTCGGAAATAATTTCGGACATTTCATTTATATCCCTTAGCGGTTCGGAAAGGATCGTAATTGCGACGTTAAAGGGGGATAAGGCGACGGGCGCGACGGCCGATACGAAACTTTCCCGGTCATTCTCGTCGGCGTTAAATCCGACGACGTACCTGCGGGAAAAGCGCCACTCGGGAAGGAAAACCAGGAGGAAATTTTACAAAAGTATGATGACTCCATTAATAGCGTCACGAATCCATACGTTCGTTTTACTCGAGACAGCCCATCAGTAATGACGATTTATTACCATTAATTTTTTAGTATCATTTTAGCGATTACGACTAGTAATAACATCGATTAGGGAGTACAGTTGATTACTAAAATTATTCATTTCTAATTGCCACATTTGTTCTTAAATTTTGTATCATTCAACGTGTCTACTGACTCGCTCTATCATTTTGATATGGGGAAATTAACTACCGCAGCGCATATAAATATCAATAGGAAACACTTGTAATATATTTCAATCTATCTCAATAAGTGTAATTAGGTAACTACCTATTAAGTTAAAAAATATATCATAGCGTAGGATTGAAGGTTTGTTAGTTTCGATTTTGCCCCTCTTATTTTAATAAGTTTCAAATAAATTTAATAAGGGTTTCAAGTGTTGGCTAGGAATTTTTTTAACCATTTAAAATGTATCTTCCAATGGTGCAATATCAGTTGTTGATTTGCAAAAAATCTTGTCATCTTCATCGTTGTATTTTGTTTAAAGAAATTAATGACGAGATTATTCAAATAAGCGTTGAGCTGGGAGGCGCATTTTGAGTTTTGGGCAAAATTCTTGCAACATTCGAAAATTTCATTTTTGGTTTCAAAATGTGTTGAAATAAGTACCTAAAATTAAATATTAAAAATTTAGGCAGCATACGAAAGATGAAAAAAGACGTAGATTAAATTTATTTAAGAAAATTCATTTCGAGTTTTCTCAAAAAATAATCTAATATTGAATTTTCTAAATTTCGAGTGAAATAAAAAGTGGTGATTTTCTCGTGATATTCACGTTTCAAGTTTTCAATTCAAATTCAAGTTTGGCACAGGAGAAAATAAGAATAGAAAATTGCTAACACTGTGGACGTTAGTGAATTCAAGCCTGGCAACAGAACTAAAAATCGCCCCTTGGTGTATGCTGTAAGTTCTATCACGAGATTCAAAAATTAAACTTTTAATTCCAAACATAACAACAATCCATTTCAATAGTTTTTCAAAAATATACCCAATACTGAATTTTCAAAATTTGGTGCATAAACGAAAGGAGATGATTTTATTGTGCCAACAGTAAATAAAATTCATGAAAAACACATTTCCTTTATGAGATATTGAGTGACTTTTTCTTTCGGAAATTCGAAAATTAAATTGTTTTTCTCACAAGTAAAACAGATTTTTTACATTATTTTATAACAAAATGGCCCATTATTAGATTTTTGGAATTTTGGGCGCATACAAAAGGGGCTAATATGTATAACCTTAACTTTACTGTTAGTTGGTGTTTGAGTTAAAGCATGTACTTAACTACTTCCAAATATTTATCCATATTTGCAGTTTCATAAATCTTGTATATTTTCGAAAGGTTTAAAATCATTGCAATTTTTTTCAAAAGCTACATTTAATTTTGGATCATGAAGTATGAGATCATGGGCTAACCAAGGTAATGAGTAATTTACCTGGAAAACTCTTAATTTGTTTGAAAATATGATTCCACAAATTCCTAATCTCTTCTACTAAGCTCGGAAAAACGATTTTCTTTGTATATCGTATCCTTGTACGAAGTTAAACCTAGTATTATTTATAATTCAAACCAATTTTTGATTTTCATCGAGTTTCTCACTTTTCGAAAACATAATTTATTAAGATTTAAGATATTTTTAAAAACTTTCTTGAAATAAAAAAGGATAAGGGTTTTTGCCCAAAGTTGATGGGAAAGTTTTATTTAGAAGGTTTTATAAAATGCCCTGATCACCTATGTCGAAGTGAAAAGAAGTTTTTTATTTAGAAGTACATGCATTTAGATATAAATAAAAACTTTGAGAGGTATTTTGAGAATCAGAGAATTTTGTTACAATAATTTGCTCAAGTGGCTTAAACAAATAATGATACTATTTTTTGTAACAAAACTTTCTTCAATGTGCTGTTTAATTTGCATATTTTGAACTGTTATAGTCTTATTGAATTTCAAGCATAAATATGCACGTACTATTGGCCTATTAGTGCACGAATGGTAATAGAAATTATTAATGAAATATTTTGAGGCAAAATAGGAGGATAAAGGTGTATTTGTATATATTTGCCTATTTATTTGATACCCTTTTTAGTGAACCTTTTCGCGATTTATTGGAGATTTTACAAATAAAAAGTGATATTGAGAGATTTCATGATTGTAATTGAAGTTCCTTTTTGAAGGAAAAACGATACAATTTTTAGTAACAACTTTAGTTTCAATATCTGCAGGTATTTATCTGTTAATATATTTCTCGGCATTTTTAAAGCCACTTCAAAACACATCTCCATTATAAGTGAACAAGCGCCTAACTGAAAATATAAGGCTACGTATTTATTTTGCGTTCCCGCAAAACGCATCAATTAATTCCTATGTTCTCCACGTAAATTTCCATATCCGATTGCTCGGAGTTGCACGCAAAGTAGATTCGAAAGACAATGAAAACGACGAGCAAAAAAATAAATAAAGACCGCCGGAGGTGCAGGAAATGCGGGTCGGGGAAAAACCCGAGGTAAAACACCATTAAACGATCCGTTAAACCGTCCTGGCCTGATAACAAACCCCTTAATTTGCTTGTTATAATACTGTGCAACAATTCCCCCTCGTTCATATATCCCGCGAATATACGATTTGAATAATGATCCGGTCGTGATAAATGGGTGGGTATTGCAGGCAAGTTTCGAGCAGTGGTGGCGTTGGGACCAGAGATTTGTTTGTGAAATGTGTGAATAATTTACAGGCGCAAATATATGTTTAAGGATATATCGTGATTACGGTGGGTGAGTGACGGGTATGTCGGTCCACTTTCTTCCCAACTAAAAGCCATCTCGGCGTTACGCACGAGGCAGGATAACGTATCCTGTCACCGTTTCGACACATCAATGCATCATACCCGAAGGCGGATTACATTAGGATGATTGTGGAGGAAACCGTCGACCAAAATTACTAAGTAGGGGAAAGTGTCGGGAAAATGGAGTAAACGGTACAGCCTCGGTATAAAAGCTGTAAGAATATCGACAAAGTTCATTAGAAAGCGCCTTTTAAGTACATCCTTGTGGGGGAATTTATGAAGAAAATTAAAAAAAAAAACACGAACCATCTACAACTGCAAAACTACATGAAAATGACGCCCAGTAGATCCTTTAGTCGCCCATATATGAAATAGCTCAAGGGTTATGAAAAATTTTCTTTGAACTTTAACATCTTTATTGAATCCTTGCAGGACGTTAAAAGCAGGATGATGTTATTTCGGCAGCGAGCACATATTTCATCCGGACTAAAACCGCACCCACTCCGTCTTGTTCGGCGGTGGCAATTTGATCAAATTCGAGAAGGAATGGGTAAGATTTCGGAGGCTTAAATTTCCCCGAGTGACATATAAATCCGATATTTTCCCCCGGAAAGTTTTCACCAAATGAAATATACCCGCGATTGAGGACCGCTGTTAGGTAAATGATTTGTTTGTTTGGACGATTCCCGATCGCGAAGTACATGCGAATGGGTCACGAGGAGAGACCGTAATTTATGAAAATGTTTATGTCGATGGGGGACACCCGAATGAAAACGTTACGAGGAGTATTTCTTTTTTCCCCTGCGGAGCGGCCCGTTTTATTTCGAGGGAAATCGCGCTATCGCCACGGACGATTGTAATAAATGGGGGAGCATTGACTGAAAGTAGTTCATTTGCACTAAATCTCCTTTTGAATAAATCTGGGTTTATTCGTTTGTTTTGTACTAAATTTCTCATGGGTTACAATTGACAGCACTTTTAACTCAATGCTAAAAGCGAGAAAGACATTTCGAAAAAGTAATCAGTGTTATAGGAAAATTTAAATAAATTCGAAAAATTATTTTTGACTTCTACGTCGTGTGGAATAGATTTAAGAGACAAGTAGATCAATTACAAACTTCACACACTTATGGTTTAGGTTATGGAACAAATTTGGGTCAATTTAATCACGTTAATATTTGCACCGCCATTAGAAAATTATTTAACATTAATTTCGTAAATTAGTTGCAAACATAATTTCAATAAAACTGATTAGTTTGTTTCGTGCCAGAGCATTAGTGATCGAAGATTTACCCACGAAAGGGCCGCTAATAACATTTATTGTGAAAATCATAAATGTAATATTACATAGCAAATTAGTGATTTGGTCAATTACTGATCAGTCTTTAAAAAATTTGGTAAATTTGATATGACATGATAACGTTATAATTTACAATAACATGTTATTTAAATTCGCCATTTTAGTTCAGCACTAGCATAGCAGTAAAGGCGTTTTAGAATTTCGAAATTATTTCTGAAGTGTTGAAATGTTCAATGGACTTCAATAGTAACATAACATTTGAGGTAAAATGAAGCTAAAAATTTTACTAAAATTTAATACAAATATTCGACAGTAGAATAAATATTCAAAATTTAAAAGAATTTTTTAACCGAATTTTGAGGTTATTTGAAAAAACTAATGTATGACAAGTACAAAGTGTTTGTCAGAAAAAATTATCCCAAAAAATGTAATTACATGTTAAAAATTTAAAAAGGATTTTTGGAGAGGATTGTGAGAAAATTTCGAAAGACTTGTAAATGACAAGTGAAAAATGAGAGTCCTTCAGGGAAAATGATGGCAAAACCATTATACAATACATATTCAATAGTGAACAAAATGTTTAAAGTTTGAAATAGTTCTAGGATTCAGGGGTTTTTAGAAAAATTCCTGAAACCTGAAACCGACAAGGTTTCATCAAGGTTTCGACAAGTGTCCTTCAGAAATAATTTGGCAAAAATATAATCAAACGTGATCATACATATTCCATAGTAAAACAAATATTCCAAGTTCAAAAAGAATTCTCATAATGGATTTTCAGAGAATTTCAAAAATCCTGAATACTACAAACGCAAAATAAGAGCCTTTTAGACAAAATGTAGTCAAAGCCGTTATTAAATACATTTATTGACAGAATGTTCAAAATTAAAAATAATTCTATGAAGAAATTTTAAAAAATAATTCCTGAAACCTGAAAACGACAAATGTGAAGTTTACTTCAAGAAAAATTTAGATAACAATGATATTAAACTCCATTATGCATATGTTTTACTAGAATAAGTAAGTATTCAGGGTTAAAAAAAATCTCGAAAGTCTCGAAACAATAAGAAATTAAGAATTTAACCACCGGTTAAATTATTGTATCGCCTTTTTTGAATAATTGGCATCTACGTTTCCTATCGTTCATTTTAGTTAATATGTGGTTGTATCAAGTAAATAGCATAATGAAGAAAATTCTACTGGGGGGTTTATTTCGTATTTCCATGATTTATTTAGAATAATATATGTTCCTATTTACCTGTTTAGCCAAGAAAAGAAGACAAAACCAAAAGGAATTCATGGAAATATTGAAAAAATTACAACTATTGCACATTTTTGAAACCGTTTTAGCATTTTAACTAAAACATAATTTAGAACGTCTTATATCAACTTATTTAAAACAACTGCAAGTTGAGGTCCAAACTCCAAATGCATTCCACTATTTCTTCTTCTTTTATTTCATTTGACAGTACGCTCCACGGTTTACAATATATTGATTTCCATCTTACTGTTCGACAATTAGACACGACTTTCGTCTGTCGATTAGCAAATTTTCGAAACTTTTTGATTTAAATGTCACTTTACCCCTCAACTTCCCCTTCGACGTTGTTTACTGCTCAATAAGTCTGAACTTTTCCCCCGTTCGTCGAGAGTTCGACACACCACGACCACGTTATGGAAATGTTTGTCTCGATCAGCATTACTCTCGTCTCGAAATTATTATTTATGGTTAACATCGTCTGAGCTCTGTTTCGAAAATTAAATTCTCGTGGAGGATTCGTTGTTTTATAGGGGAATTTTAGAGCACAGGAATCGCATAAAGAACAAATCAAGCTTGTATGCTCCCAATTGCATAACTACTTGGCCATAAATAGCCTTATTCCCCCGGATTGTCGGTTTTAATCAGATTGTTAGCAAAAGAAGCAGGCTAAAAAATTATTTTTCTGTAGAGCAGGGTCGTTACATTAAAGTAGCAAACCATAAAGTAGAAACCATAATAGAAAAGTAGAAACCATAATGGCATGATTTACCTTGTAGGAAGTAATGTTTGCGTTATTATAATTAATAAATATTCAAATGTTCAAAGGATGTGCTTGAAAACCCATGGAATATTTCAAAAAATTACTTAAATTCTACGGGTCCTGTACGTATACTAATTTTCACTTATTCATCGTATCACTAAAGTGTGATAAAGAATCATTTTTGCTCATTCTGTAGCGAAATATAAAATTTTTTAACATTGTATCCTTTCGTCGGTTTGTTTCATTAATTTAAGGAACAAGAAATTTCCCTGGTTAAATTTTACCACACGCTCCTTTCCAGGTAGCAAAAGATATCAAGCAGATTTGCCTGATAAACTAATCTCTCACCTTTTTTTGGAACATTAATCCTTATTAAAAAACCCCCATAAAATCCCCAACTCCAGATTTAACCCTAATCTCTTCTACTGACTAAATTAACCGCCCTAAAAAAGCGCTGAAATTATTAAAATTCGTTTGGGAAAGAGAAATATTCCTTTTTTTCGTGAGGGAAAAGTCACTTTTAATTAAGTGAGTTACGACCGTTTTATATAGGGGAGGCAAATTTCCGGAAATTGATGAGATTAGTAACCAATGTACTATACATTCTACTTAAACGTAACTAACAGCTTTTGTTGAAAAATGTGTCTTCCGAATCACCCCATTAAAAAGCTCCTACAAAAACTTTACCTGTCCATTTGATGTTCAAGTACCCTCTTCAATTCAAATCCAGTTTTGACTTTATTAATGTTTCCCTGGCGAAGATCCAAAACTTTTTAAATATTTCAGTCATCAAACAAACGAGTCATTTTTTCGAATAACTGACTAAATTTAAAAAGGTGATTTATAAAATTTTACCAAAACGTTCACTATTCCAGTCACGTCCATTTTTCCATTAACGAGTTCCGGAAATAATGGCGTTCTTTCTTACATCTCCGACTTCCATGTGAAAATAAGAAGCGCAGGCAGCGGCGGCGATGTTTTATTTTAACAAGAATAATTAGAGAAGCGAGGAAACTGAAAAATGTTACTAAAATGCAATCATTTATTATTTTCTAATAATACTTTAATGGATGTTTATGTTGGTAACGTTATAAGTTGAAACAATATGTGGGGGATGTCTTCTATTAAAAGTTTGATCAATCATATCAAATAATAACCACCACATCGCCAGCAGGAAAATATACCGGCGCATTCGCCATTGTATGAAGTATTGAAGTCCCCGGTAGTTTAATTGAAATATTGCCAGTACCCACAATTATTTTATTAATATATCCAAGTTCATAAATGCATAGACATAAAGTACGAGTACATTAAAAACCTTATAAATGAAGTTCAATTATTTGTTCGTAATATATGTACGTATGAAACTGAAAGCAAAACCAAAACTTTTTGCGATATTTGGTAAACTATATTAATAAAAGAAATTAATGATACACGTCAAGTTTTTTATACGTTTTAAAAGGCAAAAATAGCAATAAAAATGAATCTAGAAAATTGTTGGAATTTGTGAATTTTTCCATTTAAAATGCCAAAGGGTTCTCGTACACAGATTAGACTCTCTAGAAATTCTTCTAGAATCTCAAGCCATAGAAATTGCTTCAGAAGAAAATCTAGAAGCTTTCAATAACTTTTTTCTAATTTTGAAGGCTACAAAGAATCTAGAAGCGTAGACATCTATATTTTTCTAAATTCTTTCATTCGTTTTGATCTCTACTGTAGAGTCTAACTCACGGCGAAAATATTTTAGAGTGTCTTTAGAATTATAGAAGGCTAAAATGGCTTTAAAATTGGGTCTAGTAGGTTCATTGATTAAGGAATACACAAGAGACTCCAAGGGCTTTTCTAGTACTATAAAATACCGGGTGTCGAACGTTTATGGAAACTTCAAACTTTCAGTTTTAATTCTAAACGTTGGACAACCTTGAGAATCTAAAAAGGAAAATTCTAAAGGTTCTTCTTAAATCTTACTTACGTTCACGTGGTTTTAATTATTATTCTGTTAAGTAGTTTAATATAATTTTACCTAAAATTTTTTTTTCTTATTACCTACATTGATTTAACTTTGGTTTCGCTACATCCTCTGATATAACTTCGTAAGAGATTGATTAGATACCATACAAATTTCAAACAATAAAGTAACGAAGAGAGCACAGTAAACAGGGAAATTTAGCTCGAGGCAGCGCCAAAAATTTCAAATCTCCTCGTCGTACATTGCGATAACTTTAAATTAAGCCAACAGAACCTCCCTTCAGTAAATTATAACAACACTTTCATTAGAGCGATAATCGCCATTCACCACATTTCAGTTTTTCTCGGTAAAAACCAAACAACCCCTTCAATCGAGTCCCGCAACATCTCCGCACGTGTCCTAATAAATCTAGATTTAAAAAATATCGTACGTCGATGCGACGCTAAAATTGGGCCGATCGCAAATTCTCATCAGCGCCCGCAAACTTCGGATAGGGGAAAACAGCGATGAAAAAGAATTTAATAAAAAAAAAAAGGGTGAAAGGCACAAAGAAAGCCGACGAGCCAAATTTCTGTTCGAGGTGTTCCGGGATTCGAGCAAGGTGATACAAATATTGGTTTTTTGATGAAAAAAAAAGTATTGTACAAAAACAGCTCGGAAAAGAGACGGGTTTTCATTAGGGCTCGTCTGTAACGGCGAGATCAAAGAGGGCGGTAACGAGAACCGGGAAGGGGCGATATTTTTATTAATTTTAATTAACACGGTACGACATGAGTCGTTATTTCGACGCTCAACGCGCTTATTTTCAGTTTAAAATCCAGATTTAAGAAACGTTACTTTCGCTGGTACATCTTTACAGATCAGAGGGCGCTGATTCCAACGCGCTTAGTTTCGTTGCGATCGGATGACAATTTACGGAGATACAGGCGATTTAAAATTTTGAAAAAGTCTCAATACGCCCCCCCCCCTCGCCGGTTAAAGTTTCCTTATGTAAACTAACGATGTAACGGTTAAGAAACTCAATTACAGTCTTGTCAATATTTAAGAGCTTCATAGTGAAGCTGAAATTTAAGCTGAATATTTCAATTAAAATACAAGACAGCGAGGTTCTGTAATTTTAACGAAGCAGTTCAAAAATGTAGTATCAACACATTCATTATGCCATCTTCTCAGTTTCTCCATCAACTTTCATTTTCACAGAAAATACACACCATACAAATTTACACGACTGATTTTTAAAACAAACACGAATTTAATTAAATTGGAAATTAATTCATATGTGCAAATAATGTATTCGATTTACATACAGTAAACCTGGCGTAATGGAAATACTATTTTGGTAATTATATCGCCTAGGGAATCCAAACCTACATTATTCGAATTAATTAAATGCCAGAGGAAACACGTATAGACAAATAATGTAGCGTAATTTAAAATTCGAGTAATTTTTGATGAATTTCGAGTGTCGCGGGATCGTAAAAAATTACATGCAATTTAAATTAACTTAATCGAGCAATTAAATTGTTTAATTACTTGCTACCTATCTTTTTAAGAGCAATGTTACTCACTACATGTATTTGTTTCAGGGTCCTGAAGTTTCAAAACTGTGTGATTGCTGATATGCTTCGTTGAAATGTCACAGTAAGTAATTTAGTTAATAATTTAATTTTGAATCCTTGCACTTTTTGAAATTACACACGTTTCACGTTACTGATGTAACAAAAAAGGTTGCCAGATGTATACAAACAAATTTTTATAACATGCCTATGAATCTACGAGACTGTTTAAAACAATGTAGTCACTACATTCTCCTTTAGAATTTTTCATACATTTTTCATAATTATTAATCACAAATCTCAGTCATTTGAACACTAGAAACCTCGTCAAAGCTTCAGTGAGACCACAAATTCAGACCTAAAATAAAAAGCTTATCCACAGCCAATATTACCGACGTTCCCATCCGAACGCCCGACTTATTACGTACATTCCTCCCACACATTCAAATTGCTACCCTCTTTTATCTCGGTAATTGAAGCGCAGTTAATGCATAGGATTAAATAAATAAAGTGCAGAGCGGAAGCCGGGGCGCAATTAATTCCGCGGATTAAAAATAAATGGGTTCTGGTTGAGGCGAGCCCGAAAAAATTAAATTAAACCCCGTGAACCGACCCTGACAGATGACTTCGCCGAGATGCTTACACAAGTAAATTGTTTAAAACTGAAAGAATGTAAAAGGGGGATCAGAAAGAAAACAACAGAAGGGATCGAAATAATGGTGTGAATTTACGTTACATTAGAATCAAGACAGTTACACCTGTTACATATTGAAATTGAGGAATACTCGGTAGAGCAATGCTCAATATTTCTCAAACAAGACGCTCCATTCAATACTGGACAGTAATTGTAATTGTATCAACTCACTTCTTAAAAATTTCTTGCAGGGATTGACTCAGTTATCCCGTTTCTCAAAAAATTCTATCAGTGGTATATTTAATCTTGTTATTTTCTAAAAACATTTGGAGGAATTTACTTCACCATTTTGCTACCCCGAAAAACCATTGTAGGAAGTTAGTTAACATCCCACTCTCGTAAAATTCCTTGTTTGAATTTAGTTTGACCATCTAACTCTTAAAAAAACCCTTGTAGGAGATTATTCAATAATCCTAATCCATGAAAATCCCTGATAGAAATTTAATCAGAGTCTCATTTCCAAAAAACCCTCGTAGAAATTTATTGAATCATTCCACACCTCAAAAATCGATAGTTGGAGTTTACTCGAGCATTTCGTACCTCTAAATTGCAGAAATTTATTCAACTTTCCCACCTGTTAAATATGTAGTAGGAATTAATTAAATCACGCCATTCCCCAATTCTCTTTCGCGTATTTTTCCAATCATTATACTCTCATAAGTGTTTTGTGAGAAGATATTTTAGTAACTCACTTGGAAAAAATTTAATCATCCCCTTTCTCTAAAAATACTTCTGGGGTTTCATTTAATAGTCACACTCCTCAAAAAGCCTTGGACGAACTTATTAAATCATCCCTTTCCCAACATCTCTTGTAGAAATTTATTTAAATATTTTAGTCCAAAAACCGTTATAGGAGTTTACTCAATAACTGCGCTATCCAAAGAAGCTTGAGGAAATTTGTTCAGCCATTCATTTTCCATAAAAAACTTGGTAGGAATTTATTTAATGATTTCATTTTCCAAAAAACCAGTTGAGAGTTTCTTCAATCATCTCACGTCCAAAAAATCCCTACAGGAATTGATTCAACCCTGCCACTTACCAAAAATTCATGTACTGTGTAGTGTTTCCTAGTGTAAAGACATAGTAAGAAAGTATTACGTTTCGTAATAGATAATATTTTATAATGTGGTATGTAATATGGTATGAAATGGTAATACATTTTTTATTTGTAATACAAAATGACGATAGAAGTTTTCTGCTGTCGTAGCATTAGGTTCCTACCATAAGGATGCGACGTTGTGCCACGTAAGGCAATACATTTTCCGTTCCAAGCATCTTTTCCTTTCTAAATCCAAAACCTTCGATGTCACATTTAGAGAGGATTAAGTCTAAATCATTCCGAAGCTGGCAGGAACGTGTCGCCCGGAGCTCATATAACCGTGGCCGCTTTTAAGCGATGTATATGTGATATTCTAAAGACACTTCATATTATAAACGGGGGTTTATTAAACTTGCGCCTGTTCGCCGAACGAGAATGGCACACAAAGCGCCTCGTCGTTTGCAGGGTATTAGAAATGCGGGAAGATGTGCGCTCTCGCGCTCTGCGGAACAGTTTTTACCAGTTGTTACGCTCTTGTTTCTGCGGAAACGGATGAGGCAAAGACGAGAGAGAGAGGAGGAGGAGATGCAACGCGAGCGATTTTAGGGACGTGCAAAAACGGAGGGTAATATCATCGACGTGCACTTTTGAAATTTTCCCCACACATAGAATTAACCGTGATATTTTTACTCGGCGACGATAGTCGCACGGACGTAAACGTACCAGGGTAACACTTGGGCCACGGGGAAAATTCCTATTATTGTTCATACAGCGGTTACCGTATGAATTGTGACGTGGCGAACTAAAATTTGAAACACGTTTAATGTACCTACTACATGGGATCACATCAGCACCTTACAAAGAATCAATGAACGTCACCATTATGGCAAGAACCAATTTGGTTCAGTCGAATTGTAGGCCACGTTTTCAAATTTTTTGATCCCTTGACTAATGAGGGCGAAACGTATTTAAAGTTGCCTACCCTTACGGTCGGTTTGTGTTCCGTGGTTTGTTTTCTTGCTGGATCTACTACAGGAATGTAGGGGAAATTACAGCACTAAAAACTAGAAATATGTTCTATATAGAGTAAAAATGTATCTGTCAAACTAAGTATTCAACTACTTTAATTAAGTAGTTGTAGTAGTTACAAGTTCAACAGATGTTATTCCTTGAGGAATTTAATATGCTTAAGTGTTAGTGTGTAGGATTTAATTTAAATTTGTTTGTAAACTTCACGAAGGGATAGCTGAGTGTGTATACAGGTTATTCCTGTTACGAATGTTTAAAAATATTTAAAGACAAATGATAGCCACGTCTGACAGTTACAGAATGATCGTAGAACGTCAAATCTGTGCGTCGACAATATGGCCGCTTCAGACATGCGCCCTGAAATGTTTTTCGAGGAAAAGGACAAGGCTTTTCAAAAAAATCCTCGTCATCTATTAGGCTTTCACCTTTCATATGTTACTATACCCTGTCAAAGAATGAGGCGAAGTAATAAACCGATTATTTCGCCGCTAACCAGAGGCGTTCTTAAAGAAATCAACGAATATTAATAAATGCATTAAATTTGTCTATGTAATGTTGAGTTTCCTTAAAACCGGTATAATTGATTTATTAAAAGGTAGGTATTACGACCGCGATTGTTATCATCTCAGGAACGCTTCCCTTTTTACCTGAATTGTTGTTAACTCGTCATTAATATAACATATTACAATATTGGAAATCGGTATTTTCTATAATATTTTACGGTAATGTTTTTTTTCATACTGTTTGTCTAATAAATCCTCGGGATATGGAAGAAACGAAGAGATATGAAAATTTCCTACCGATGTACAAAAGTGGGTGCTGTCTAATCGAGGTGCAGATAAATACTAAAGTTCCTTAGACGAATTTCTAAAAAGGGGACTACGTCGAAAAGTTCACGCTTTCTTTTTCCGCAACGAACTTCCAACACTAGATAAAATTCTATTGTCTGTCCAAGAAGACGAGGACTTTCCAAAAATGAGCCGATGTACATTATGGACGATTTTAAAGGATTTGGGATTTCGATGGAAGAAGCACAATAGAAAATCTGTATTGATGGAAAGAGATGACATCATTGTGTGGAGAAGAAGTTACCTGCGCGATATTCGAAGGAGTAGGCTAGAAATGAAAAAAAATTTCTATCTGGACGAAACTTGGATTAACGCAGGACATTCCGTGCCAAAATTTTGGCAAGATACCAGTGTAACTAATCGAAGGCAAGCTTTTCTAGAAGGTTGGTCCACCGGTTTAAAGCCTTCGTTGGGTAAAAGGCGACGGCTTATTATTACCCACATTGGAAGCGAGGATGGTTTCGTTGAAGGGGGAGAACCAATTTTTGAATCAACTAAGACAGGAGACTACCATGAAGAAATGACTGCGGACGTGTTTGAAGAATGGTTTGGTCAAATGATCGATCTAATTCCGAATGGTTCCAAAATAGTTATGGACAACGCTAGTTACCATTCCCGATTAGAAGAGAAATTACCAAATAGCTCTTGGCGAAAACAACGTATCGCAGAATGGTTATCCTCGAAAAAGATCGAATGTGCCGAAAACCTATTAAAAGTAGAACTCTTGCGTTTAGCCAATTCACGTAAAGGTGATTTTAAAAGGCACGTCGTCGATGAATTAGCCAAGGCGAAAGGAATAACAGTGGTTCGGCTTCCTCCGTACCACTGCGACCTGAATCTCATTGAGCTAATATGGGCACAAATAAAAGGGGACGTGGCGAGAACAAATACAACGTTCATATTAGCAGATGTCAAAAATTTGCTTAAAGAAGCAATATGTAAAGTTTCCAAGGACAATTGGCAAAAATGCATAAATCACGTTCTGTAAATTGAAGACCAAATGTTACAGTTGGATAACATTTCGGAGTCGTTGATAGAATCAAGTATTATCAACCCAAATGATGATTCTTCTTCAGATTCCGATGTTTGGGAAGAATTCGACGATGGCAACGACGACTGAGGTTACCAAGGAGAAGGTGACGGCTGGGAAAAACTTTTCATAAACTGGCCCTTCTCAGGGCCGCAAAATTTCATAAACTAATGCACGACCATACATGTACTGAAGTGTTGTCTTTCTTTCCCTCTCTATCTCGTTCAAGCGCGCGCCCACACACAAACGCACACACACGCACGCACGCACGCACACACACGCGCACGCACACGTAATTTTTTCAGTTATCGATTATTGCACATTTCGTCATTTTTCCCGACCGTACGCCAGTGAGTGGTTCTTCGCATGTGCCGAGGCGTACAAAATAGCCAATGGTCAGGGAGAAACACTCGTAATATAAAGAGATTACGGAAGGTAGCGTGCAAAACATTAGAGAACTCGACATATTTAGTGGGTGCCACCTTGTATCGGTTTTGCATTTATAATGAGTTTTTATTACTTCGCCTCATTTTTAGACAGACTATAATCACTTGAGAAATTTTATAAAAGTCGCAGAAGTAATCAACGTTTTCAACCCTTCGAATCTTTGAACTTGGTTCAATCCTAGCCACATAATTCGCCTATGGCGGGGTGGACGGTGCCTAAAAATTTTCAACCTTCCCCTAGCAGATACCTTCATTTATATTTGTGGCGAGCAAATTGAAACAGTGCAAGGGTGATTAAACAAATACCGATTTGCAAATGAGCATCACCGACCGGCGAAAAACAATAGATTCGAAACACGTCCGCGTTGAAAGTGTGCCAAACATGTCGGAATGGCCGAATGAATATTATCGAGAGCCGCCCGGGGAAATGGAGTCAAACGTTTACATCCATAGTATTAATTTCGTGAAACCGACAATATTGTCGGATGTATTTTTTTTATTTATCGGAAACACATCGGGTACCCTTTGGCCGGCTGGAAAATCGTTATGTACAACGACTTTTATGGTGTGAATCGGTATTTTATACAGACCTCTATTAGGTCCATTTACAATAAGTTTGAGGGTAATGTTCGAAACGGCCACATTAACGGGACGGCGGAAGAAAATCGACGCTAACGTTATTGCAATGGACGTAAATTTATTACAGAAAGATTATCTCTGTATTGGAAAATACACGTATAAATTTAAACGGAAAATATACATAGCACAGTAAAATAACGCCGATGCTTTCTACGGAATATTAGCAAAATTTATTCCGATACATTTTAAAAAATATTGCGCTACCCTAATTGTCGTAGTTATATCGCAAGAGACCCTAGAATATCAGTAGGAACCGTAGAATTTCTCGTAGATCGTAGAATTGCAGTTCTCGTAGTTGAAGGGATCCAAATCAATAGAATGTATTGAATCTGCTTAAAAGTTAAATGGGCTGATGAGCAAACAACACCTTCGTTTATTGAACATAAAGTATACTGGTTTCCCCCCAAATTCTCCATGGTATTAATAACAAATATCTCTTTCATACTTAGAATCTTCCCAAAAAATTCTCAATTGCAGTCATCATATTCCCAAAGCTAAAAACAGGGAGTTTTATAGGAAAAATTTGAAGCTATCAAATAAATTAATAAAGTTAATAGTAAGTAATTTCACTTTCGGGTGCAAATAAAATATTTCAGCTTCATAAAACGACGAAATATTTGTACCATTTTGATTTGAAAAATGGGTGCACAACATTTTATTTTTCAAAATAGTGTTAGACTCGAGCTGAAAGTGTGCAGAATGCAATAATACCTGTATAAATTCTGTTCCTAGGAAACTTTGAGTCCAGCAGCATTTTACTCTTTCTGAAAAGTGTTATTTCAGTAATCATGTCATGCCTTGCATGAAATGCTCACCTTAACACTTTTGAAACTACTGTAAAACCTCATGAAATTCACTGCAAACTTTATACTGTTTCAAGTCAATTGGAGTCCGTTATTGTACAAATTCTATAAAGTTTCCCCCCATATTCCCCATGGTACTAATAACAAATATCTCTTTCATACTTAGAATCTTCCCAAAAAGTTCTCAGTTGCAGTCATCATATTCCCAAAGCTAAGAACAGGGAGTTTTATAGGAAAAATTTGAAGGTATCAAGTAAATTAATAAAGTTAATAGTAAGTAATTTCACTTTCGGGTGCAAATAAAATATAATAAAATATTTCAGCTTCATAAAACGACGAAATATTTGTACCATTTTGTTTTGAAAAATAGGTGAACAACATTTTATTTTTCAAAATAGTGTTAGATTCGAGCTGAAAGTGTGCAGAATGCAATAATACCTGTATAAAATTCTGTTCCTAGAAAACTTTGAGTCCAGCAGCATTTTACTCTTTCTGAAAAGTGTTATTTCAGTAATCATGTCATGCTTGCATGAAATGCACACCTTAACACTTTTGAAACTACTGTAAAACTTCATGAAATTCACTGCAAACTTTATACTGTTTCAAGTCAATTGGAGTCCGTTATTGTACAAATTCTTTAAACTCCTCTACTTATTTGAAAGGAACAAAACTCTCTTAATTTCAAAAGTTGCATTATATTTAAATACTTGTAGCTCCTTTAGAAATATTATAATTACATTACAAGTATAAGAAATACCTCAAAAATTCCCAATTTTCTTTCAAAGCATCAAACTCCTTGTATGAAATATCTAAAGATAATTAAAACTGCTTTTAAAGTGAAATCTGTTCTTAGTAACTTTCCAATTTCTTTACTTATGTCAGAAATTATTTGAAAACGACTCGAGCTGCGTTTCATATACGCAGTTGTAATTATTCTTAATCACCCCAGTGGGTTTCAAATATTATTATTTTGTTAGAACTTTCTTAGGATTCAAAATTACTTACAAAATCTTATGAGTTACATTTCAAAGTACATATTAAATTCAGTTCAATGGAATCTTTATAAATTCAATAGAAGTTTCTCAGTTCCATTGAAATACTTGATGTAAACTACAATTGCTACCAGTAACTAAAACAATCACCCGCTCCATATCAAAATTTACATTTTGGTCTACATGAGGTTGTAAGATAACTGTAACTGCTTTAAAAATATCATCAGTTAATTACCATTGCGCAAAAGTTCCTTCTATTTCTTTGAGAGTGTGAAAAATGCTTAATTAACATAAATTCAATAAACATTCGATATGCATTTTGCATATCTTCCGAGCCCATATATGATTTATTAATTATAATTTATTTACTAATTAATTAAATATACACTTCACTTAGAACTATTAAAATAAAATTGATCCCTTAGTTAACTGATGAATAATTTGCAAACTACACGAGAAAAGCTATTTTTTACAATAACTAATATTTGTTCATAACGTATAATTATTACATTGCCTTGTTGAGAAAACACACCGATAATATTTCTATCATCATTTAGGCAGTCCCTCTTGAGTTAATAAAATATTCTCAATTAACGTACATGAAAGATTTCGAGCTTGAAGATATTCACATAAAAGGGAAAGATTTATCTTATTAAATAAGACATCAAAGAATTTTTAGAAAGTCACATTACATGTTTAATTCAGAGGCAAAAACAAAACAGAACGTTTTGAGTAAAAATTTTTATTTCGAAACATTTACGTGGGTAGATGTTACCAGGGTAAATTAGAGATACGGCATTATATAAAGCAACCTTTGACTTTCAACGAAGGAAAAAGGACGAGATAAGAAAAATTGTATGCCTACCCAGTGAAAAATTTAAAGTACGGCGAATGGAAAATTTTTATTTAAATCCCTTACTAAACCTCCACAACACAAACAGGCGTAAACTCTTTCCGTTCTCGCCATTCACGCCGTCCGACAAATCCTCTGATGAATTGTCTCGTAGTACGTACGGGCGACGACGATCCCGAACACCCATTGTGTTGTTATCATGGAAAACAGGATTTTAGGTGACCGGATAAGGTATAAATCAACAGATGCCCATCGACGTCCAGAATCGGCACGTTGCCTTCAGGAGATACCCGATTGTTTAGTCACCGAGGTGGAGATGTTGGAAAGGGATTACATTTAAGTTACTGTATTAATTACGGCGTCGCTAAAGAGAAATTACACGTATCCACCTCGGTTTTAATTTGATTTTTGTTTAAACAGCCATGCTTCGCTCGAGGTAAACAAGAGAGGATAGCAATTAATTATGAACAGTCAGGTAATGAAGGGAAACCGTCAAAACCCATCCCTAATGTAAATAAAAACATTAATTAATGCCTAAGTAGGTACCGTATTTTATGGGATAATATATAAATATCTATCTATATGTTGTTTTTTAGTAAAAACACCACGAAAATGAAACTTTTTGTTTATATTTTCTAAGTTCAAAATAAATTTATGAATTTATCCTCTACTGTTAAGATTTGAGGCACATGGGTACATCAAAGATAAACGTCTACAAGGAAAAACTTTAAGCAATCAACATACTTCCACTCTAAGGAAATTAGAGACAAATTGTCGATCCTGTAGAAAATGGCGAAAACTCGATTACTGCTCCACTTTATTCTACTACGAGTAGGTACTTACTGTACGGCGTGTTGTGATTTTATCTCGATTAGAGTCTTACCTGTAACAAAGATAGATACTTTAGAGACACATAAATTTACATAAACAATGCAATACATAAATTAGAGACAAATTGTTGGACCTGTAGAAAATGGCGAAAATTCATTATACCCCAATTGATTCCAATAGGAGTAGGTACTTACTGTATGGCGTGTTGTGATTTTATCTCGATCAGAGTCTTATATCTAACAAAGAAAGATACTTTAATAACATTTCCTTATGAATATTTAGTTTAAATATTTATTATTTAATATCATTAATTAATTGTTTATTGAAATTTTTCTAGAAATTGAAACCTTCTTGATTACTTTCCATGGCATCTGTTTAAGCAAAAATAATTCTGAAGGATGCGTGGAATCCCGAAATGATTTAGGAAACCTTGCAGACCTTGCCATTTTGAAATAAATTTAAGATTAAATTTTGGGACATAAAATTTTATTTCATCAGTCACGTTAGATCTGTAAATAATCTCCCTTAAATACCCCGTCGCACACGTTTTCGAATTGAATTCCATCCACGCACTTCCATCAAATGTCGTCACCCCCGCGTATTACTTGATATTTTCCATTTCGGGGCCGCGCCTCATTTCGCCGGGGACCATCCGAGCTTCTTCACTCTTTTATGAAGCGAAACCGTTTACGTGATTAGGATTCCTACAAAAAGCTGTTTGTTCTCCTCCGTCGGCGGGTCCTTGAAATTGAAAATTAACTGAAGCCCTCGGAAAACTCCCAATTCGACTCCGGCCCGCATTTTCTTTCAATTATGTACACACCTCTTGATTAAACAATCGAGCGAAGTCTCTCGCCGAAACTGACGAGCGAGAAGCGAGCCGGAATCTTTAAGCGGGATCCTGTCAATTTTAGTTTCTTTTTTTAGCGCAAGGGTACGTACGTTTCGTTAATTTAACGCTCAAAGGATATAACGTTTTAAAAAATCGCCTCAAACTCCGATGTAGCGCGTATTACCAACGAAAAAGTCATGTCACAATTAAGGACTAGACTAATTTATGTTAATCCACATTACTCTCAGTTAATTTCTTTATACTTTTTTATTGAACTATTGCCAATGTGTTTATTTCCCTGATTATACTATTCTCATGTCTTACCTATAATTACTTATAACTCACTGACCTATACAGAGAAGGCAAAGCAACGCATTCGCCATTTTCGTCGATTTGCCATTTTAATCATAATTATCAGTCATTGTTGGTAAATAAAATGCGATATAAGACAAATTTGAAACAAAATTAATTAAAACAATGAAAACTCGCCACATTTATTTAATTAAATAACAATAACAACCCATAATTAACTGCAATAAAAGTATTTTTAAAACTTTCAAACCAATTTTCACCGAATTCATTTGTTATCACTTTTAGCTAAATTAATTGAAGATATCCAAAACCTTTTGGTGAAAATATAATTCTCATTTTCACTGCAATGTGACTGAATGATTCTAATTAAATAAGAATTAACCTTCAGTTTAGCTTCAGACCATTTACTCCAGATAGGGGTTAGGAATTTTCTTCGCGCGATTTTTTCATCTAATCATTGATAGTCAAAAAATCACTACTGATTCGCTGATATGAATACGTGTTAATTTGATTGAAATCCTCCATAGTTATTTACATCATGTTCTCTTCTCTTATGTATACAATCATTGGTAGCTCCAGATAACCTTCCTGGTACTTACGTTTCTAAATTTCTGGACGACTTCCCAGCTACAGTCAGTGAAATCCGATTACAGAGGAGAAACGCACCTCGATAATTACCATATTCCCTTTCATGTACATCTGTCTGCGAATACCGTTTTTCGTTGTGAAAAATTCACAAAAGAAAAGAGGATCGCTCCTTCGATCGTTCCCAGTTTTCCTCCTTTGAGCCGGTCGGTTTCCTTTTGGGTGGGCACGACGGTGTGAAGGAGTCGACGATAAGAGACTTTCCGCGGAATACATCAGGAGCGTTGTCTGACGTTAGGGTTAATGAATTTTTTATGTTGCATCAAGGGGCGGGTATCGATTCGTGACCGATCTCAATAATAAATGGGACGTTCTCCGTGCCCGGATTGACAAAAT
Organism: Cryptocephalus primarius; assembly: GCA_963576515.1. NCBI lineage: Eukaryota > Metazoa > Arthropoda > Insecta > Coleoptera > Chrysomelidae > Cryptocephalus > Cryptocephalus primarius. The sequence goes on from OY754941.1 coordinate 12,328,582, forward strand.
CAGACCTCCGCGCGTTTACAATGGGTATAAGCCACAAAAACGAAGGCTGGAAGAATATTTGGGCAGGGAAGGTTATTTAACCATTGATCGAAAGCGTTTACCCGGGTGTTCCGGTACTGTTTAAATACCTTTTGGTACATTTTTAGCACTAGAATTGGGCCGGGAAATTTTCGGAATGGCTTCAGGGAAATTTTCCTTACTTGGCAATGACTTCGTTTTTCCTGCTTGGAAATCAATTGGAAAATCTCATTAACTGACGGATCGAATTAACCATTTTATCTATTATTTTATCTACTAATTACCCATATAAACCTGTAAAAAAAATTCTTATCATAGGGCACAAAACCGTTGCAAACTCTATGAATTTTAGTTGTAGCAGATTGCAGATTTTTAAATGCATAATTATTCCAATGGCAAGTTTCTATGAATATTGATGGAATAAAATGAAATTTTCTCAATGAAAATCCGTTGAAAAATAAAAAAGATAAACGGAAAAATTAGGGAAATATTTTTAAGCCACCTTTGCACCATTTTTGTCTAAAACTTTTATGGCAAAAAATTTCTTAAGTGCTCCAATAATGGCCCTTTCACATATACTTTGCTCCTTACAAAACGTTACCCTTACCGACTCTGCCTTACATTTTGTATTTCCCCCGGGACGTTCTGTTTATTAATTGTATACGAGCGAAAACGAAAGAATTTCGAACCGGCCCGTGTAGTTTACAATCAAGAAATTCGTTGCGAGACAATAAAACCGTTGATGAGAAGGTAAGGCGACTACCGGCCGTTGTGTCTTTTAATAATCCTCTGTTATTTAATTTTTCATCGAGGAGTGCATTAGAAGCGCGCCGTGCATTTAAAAATCAGCGTTACTTCATGCACACTTTGAATAAAAATGTCAATTTGAAGACTGCTTGGAAATTGTTCGTCCGGTCTCGAGAGGAAATAATAATTTTGTATTTCAAGACGTCCCACGTTTCTGGAGCGTCATATTTTTCACTTGAAGCGACTGTTTTGTATACGAAGGGCAAGGAAATGGACGGAACAAAGGGTTCGATTACCATTTTGTTTCTTCCTAAAAATCGCTTCATTCTCGTTACGTTTATGTATCAATAGATACGATTAAGGACTTCCATTTTTATTTTTAACAATACTCTATTAAATGATTCAAAATGCTCGCTGAAATCAGAGTATATAACTTATGAAACAAATTAGATTTAACATAGAGGAAACGCCAAATAGAAAGGAGCTCGACGCATATACGCATAAATTAGAGTTTCCTAAGATTTAAAAGATTTGTGTGTGGATATTTCTGGATGTGCTGGGATCCTACAACAAAATAAAAGTAAATTTTTAATGAAATCAAAAAATAGGGGATCATGTGCTCTTGCATTTTTTTAAAATAAGGTTTAAATGTACTTTTGGATTCCTTTGAATATTGGTAAAATGCAAATAACTAATCAGTTTCCATACAATGTATTCGTACCATTACTATAACAATAAGCTACTTAAGACAAAACGAACTGTTTTCATAAATGTGCGAAGCAACGAAAAATAAATGAAAACCCAAATGGCTCTTCATATCATAAAGGAGTTTGAAATACATTCATTTAATACTGGGTGATACAATACAGGTCGCCTTTTAATTTTAACTAATATCACTGAATGGCAACCCTTCGGCCTGCAAATACTTCCACAATATAAACACGACTCATTCAACTAGGCTAATTCCCATTTCGAATTTCAACCATCCCAATATAGATCAAAATTGCATGAGTATAACCATATTTTGGGTTAATTTTCTGGTTACCTAAGTTCCCCACTATCGACACCTTATTACGTCGCCACATCCAATCAGTCTGCGCTTAGATTACGTGCATTGTGTCGAGGTAAAGCGTGTTTTATTGCATAAACGTACCCTGGAATCTAATCGTAACACAAGGATTGCATATGAGTACTCGAATCGTATCGGATATAAAGGGCGAAATTAAATTCGTTAGTTTCGGTTTTTGCGTCGCGGTCGTAATGTGAAAATTGTATTGAAGTAATACAGAAAGGAATATGATGTAGAGGGAGTAGAAAGGTGGAGGATAATTAGAGAAATATTTTAGTAAATTTTCCCTATATATTATAGACGTATTTAAATTGCTGATTAAATTTAAAAAATAAATAACGCAGAGTAGGAAGTGAGTTTTGGTAAAAGCGCCAGTAAAAGACTAGTAATTTCCACTAAAGCTGTTACTGGAAAAAACTTCAGAGGGGACAACAAAAATTTCACAAGGATCATTTGGAGAAAATCTAAAGGGGGGTCGTCTCAACTCTGTCTACACGACCCTAAATTATTTTTGGAAATTATCAGTCCCTTTTCGTCCCGATTTGACAATCAGGACACTCCGCTCCCCGGCGAAAATCCGCCCTCGTCTGCGGTTTGTTTTCCAAAACCGAAATCCCGTTTCGTTCGACGATAAAGGCGACAGGAACCCCCCTCCCTCGCCCCTTCCCGGTGCCGGCATAAAATATTCATAAACACAGGCCGCGAATTCTGAATAAATTAAGTCGTCTATCCCTCCTTTGAATGTGCCGAATTCAACAGCTAGCGCCACTTGCGAACGGTAATTTGTTCGGGGGGTTACTAGTTGATCCGGGACCGGATTGGCTTTGAAAATCGAGAAAGTAATAATTAGGAAAGTTCTGCTTATTATCTGGAGATTAGGTTCGATTTTTTTTTAATCGGGAGGCGAAGTTGTTAACGGTTCGAATGGGACTTAATGAAGGTGAAGCGCGTCACTTCCCTTAACAACGCGGTGGGTTTTGAACAGGGGAAAATTAGATTTTCCTGGATAAATTGCTTTTTATGGAAGTTTGAAACAAGAGATTTGGCATTATTTCGTCAATTGTAGTGTACGAAAGTTTTAAACTTCAAAATTAAAGTGAAGTGGTCACAAACCAAAATTAATCTTAGGTGGACATCACTTTAGGTGCTGTCGTTTACCGGTTCTTTTCAACTTACTTTTCTTATTTAACTTCTCTCATAATTATAAACCAATTTTATTAGAAACCTCTAATTCTTTAAGATTTAAGGTCTTTTAAAAGCTCAAAATTTATTTTAACCGCTTTTTTAACCCTTCATAACTCTCATTATTTCCATTTTGAAATATTTTTGAAGAGTTATTCACTATTTCACTTCTACTAATTCTAGGTTAACTCGTCATTACTACTTAGCAATGTCAATTAACTCCCCAACATCTTTTCTAACACTTTTAATTTTGTAGAAGCCCTTTCACTCTTAAATCCTTTAAATCCTCTATTAACTATTTTGGAAGAGTTCAGTAAAGATACATATAACCCTTTTTTGCAAGCTAACAGCTTTACTATCTCTTATAATTTTTTTAAACTCCCATTTAACACTTTTTTAACCGACAAAAATGACTACATATTAAAAGATTGCATCAGAAAGAATCTAGAAGCAATTTAGTTATGAGTTTATATGAAAACGCTCTAGAGTCTCCTCTACAGTTTTAGAAAGCTAAAAGGCTTTACAATCAAATCTAGAAGATTGACAGAAGTTCCAAACTATTTCATTTCAATTGTAAACGTTAAAAAGAACCCTAAAACGAAGATTTCGTAGGTTTTTCTAGAAGGTAAATTACTGAATTCGAATCTAGGAGGTGTTTTCAAGGTTTAGATTGTTTCACTCTCCGAGGATTCCAGAGAAAGATTCAGCTTCTAAAATATTTCTCGTTGCAACTTCAGATATTAAAAATCTGAATGGTACTGAAGAAAACTAGAATTTCCTTTAAAGTTATGGAGTGCCAGAGTAGATTTAAAGGTAAATATGTAATGTTTGTGAAAACTTTAAATCCTAATTTGATTTTGGAAAATTCCTAGAATCTAGAATGGCGTTTTTAGAGGTTCTTCAATGTTTAAAGCTGCCCCCAAAAGAAAATCTGGATGGTTAATGGAGTTACAAACAATATCGTTTTAAGCGTTAGAAGCAGTCTAAAATACAAATTATAGAATCTAGAAAATTACAAGTTTTTTTCCGAGAACCATACAAAAATACCATTATCCTAGGTTTCTAGTAGAAGCTAGAAGCTTCGTTATTTTGATTGCTAATGCTAGAACGTCTAAATCCTGCCAAACAAAGATTCTAGAAGTTTCTTCTCAGTAGCAAAGCAGCAACAGGCATTGTTTGGAACGGTTACAAGCATAAGAAAAATATGTCACTTATTGTTAGGCTCAAAGCTCAATCTTTGGAAATAAATAATAATTTTTCAGTGCCTGCGCAAACTCATAGGTACGCAGATAAATCTTCAACACCTGGTAGATAAGGAACGGATAATAGGATATTCGGCACTATTTACCCATTTGTTGTTTGTCCAAATGGTTGCGTAAGGGTGATAATATTTAAAAAAAGTGGATTAATAGTTGCGTCAGGATGATTGTAATTTAACGAGCCAGATTACACGTAACGGTGATTGCAATTTAACGATCTAGATTAGACGTAACGGTTGTGTAAGAATGATTGCAAGTTATCTAGCCAGATTGTACGTAACATCCCTAATTAATAAAAGGGCCAGGTAAATGCAATGTTTTTAAAATCACCATAGTTTAATGGGGAAAGGATGACTAATTTTGAATACGCAACAATGTTCTAGCCATTAAGATAGCCATATTCTAGCCATATTAAATCTGCCTTTTTAAGAGGAGAAAATGTCATGTAGGAGATATGTAATAAAATACATACTTGTGGTCAAATTTTTGGTTCTACTACAATTCATGGGAAATTTTTGTTTTTTAACGTGTCCGTAGAAAATTTCGATTCATTTCACATTGTAGACTTATTTATTGGCTACGAAATGACACTTTTGGCGCCAAATTCAAATTTTCAGAGCTGGAAATTTTCAAACCGCGATAATTCGAGAGTGGAATTTTGTCTTTGAAAAACAACTTAACTTTCCTTAATCTTATATGTGTTGCATTGCATTGCATGATGAAAAATCAGAAAAAAATGTTAAATTTTTTCACAATTACAAGTGAAAATGTTACGAATGTACCTATTAATACTTCTTCCACTCCTCCCATGGCTTTGGACGTGAAAGTGCTGGAATCGTTCAACAACAAATACTATTCACATTCACATATTACTTCATTAATGAATCGAACAGATGAATATTGGTTTATATTTATAATCTGTCTCCACTGAACAGCTCCTATTTATAAATTTCGCAACATACAGGCAAGCGCTCGATATTTTCGACACAATACATGTACTAAAACTTTTCAGTAACTCAAAAGAATGATCGTACTGTAATTGTCTTTCCGACCGAAGATCTTTCTTCTAAATAACACCTTTTGGCTGAAAGCGCCTATTCTACCGCCGGTTAGATTTTCAGCACCTTCGATCCGTCGAAATTCAAGAGATAGGCCTGCATCCATAGGACTGAAACGAGCCGAAGTAAAAGTCGTGAGTGTATTTCCAGATTTTCCTCCATCCCATCCCGTTCCGTTCGAAACGGGCGCGTTAACACGTTTTTAATAAAGCCGTAATTTATCGAATCGCTTCAAAATATTGTGCCCCCCTCCGTATCAATCCCTTATTAACTTTGCGTGCGCGCCACCCGGCGTACCGGTCGTCGAATCTGGCCGGCCTAGTTTTTCGAATTTATGGAAATTGATACATGCCCCCCGCCCCCCTTCCGCCGCCGGCCCGTCCCTCGCCAGATACGTGATTTGTGCACATATGAGCTTTTAAATCGTCGGGATTGAAATGAAAACGTCGGTTCGCGGGAATATTCCGAAAAATTTAGTTAACATCAAACGTTTAATTGGAATAAACTGGATCGCGTTCCGCGGCACTGAAAAAATGCGGTTTTCGATTTAATAAGTTTCATATTTCGATTGGAATGCCGTTGCGATGTTATGATATCCGTTTTGACGGTTAACCCGCGGGAACGGGAAATTTCGACGTGTCTCCGGGGCTCCGCGTTCGATGTTTAATCGTCCTAAAACTTGGAGGCTTTACATTCATTGGTTTTCCGTCGAATACTGAACGTACTGACTGTGTAAACGTTATGTCCACACTTTAATAAACAGAGACTACTTCAACACTATTTCGATAGACCGAAGCAGTGATTGAATGAATAGAGGTTATTTTCAAATTTGACGTATATTTTGGTGCTTATAAATTATCTATCCATTTTCTTTAACATAGATACTGAAAACATATGGAGATTGGAGAAAAACTCATTACATACTTTAATTACTAAGGGTTCTAACCATTCAGAATTTTTTTAAAGCAGTTAATAACTTCATCCTTGATGTATATTTCGGTACTTCAACGTCATCGCCTTCAACTTCTTTGACTATGTTATTGACTAGGTTTGTGGATACTTAAAAGAAAAAATTTCATCATCACAATTAAGCTAATGGAAGTTTCAAATACTGAGAATTTTTCTTATGTTATTGACTAGGTGTGTGGATACTTAAAAGAAAAAATTTCATCATCACAATTAAGCTAATGGAAGTTTCAAGTACTCAGAATTTTTTTAAAAGAGTTAGTACTTTCATACTTGCCGTATGTTTCGGTACTCCAAGGTTATCGCCATGACGTCTTTGACTAAGTTATTGAAAACTTGTGGATACTTCAAGGAAAAACTTCCATTATTCACAATTAAGCTAATGGGATTTCCAGTGATTAAGCACTTCTTAAAGCAGTCAATGCTGGCATCTTAGTACTTCAATGTTATCGTACTAACTTCTTTGACTAACTTATTGAAAACTGTGGATACTTAAAGAAAATAATTCCACTAACCCAATTAAGCTAACGGGAGTTTCAATGATTCTCCTATGATGATGACAGCTTAAAGCAGTTAATACTCTCATGTTTGCTGTATATCTCGGTACTTAGTGGTTATCGCCTTAACTTCTTTGACTAATTATTGAAAATCTGTGGATACTTAAAGGAAAAAATTCCATTAACACAATTAAGTTAATGGAAATTTCAATGATTCAGCATTTTTTTAAAGCACTTAATACTCTTAAGCCTGCTGCACATTTCGGTACTTCATAGTTATCGCCTTAACTTCTTTGACTGACTTGTTGAAAATTTGTGGATACTTCACGGAAAAACTTCCATTAACACAATAAAATTAAGGGGAGTTTCAATAATTCAACCTTTTTTTGAAGCAGTGAATATTCTCAAATCAGACTCCCTAAATTTTTTAAGGGAGTTACTGAAACCCTACGGAAGTTTTATGAAAGTTTTAATAAAGTACATAATTTTTACATAACTTTCAACTCAAACGGATATTTCAGTACTCCTGAACTATAAGCTAAACTCCTTTAATGAAATTGCTGAAACTGTGTAAGTTTTAGCAGAAATGCGTCAACTTATTGAGTTGATGGGAGTTTATACCATTAAGGGTTTTTTGAAAGTATTTAAAGCTTTCAAATCTGACCTATATGTTGGTACCTAAATTTTTCTTTAAATAATCAAGCTAATAGGAGTTGCAATAGCTCAGGAATATTTTCGACAAGTAAGCCTTTCATACCTGACATATTTCGGTACTTCTGTTATCTTCTTTACAATTTTAACAAAGTAATTGAAACTTTGAGGAGATTTCAAGAAAAGCTCATTCAGCAACTAAGTTAATGGAAATTTCGACGCAACAGATTTTTTTAAAATCAGTTAATACTTCCGACTCTGCCGAAATAGCATTTAAACTCTGTTGGAATTTTAAAAAAGCTTATTTAACAGTTAAGATAATGAGAGTTTCAAAGAAACATTTGATAGTTTCAGTTGTAACAAATATTTTGTTCAGCAGTTTCATTTTCTCTTATAGTTCTTTAATGTAATTCTTGAAAGTCTTCAGTGAATAGAACTATGCTGAAATAATAGAGACGAATTATTTTTCACATAACTTCCTAAGTTACTACGAGTGCTTAGATACATATTCATAAGCTTGATTCACGAAACTCCATCGAAAATACTGTTTCTATACAGTTTTCAAAGGAACTTCTTTAAGCAGTCCAACAAAATGTACAGGATTTCAGAACTTAAAAGGAACGTGAAGGGAATTGAAGATCGTTGCGTTTTAAAAATTATTAATGAGAGTAGGACGAGCCTAAATTTTTTTACGAATTATTCGGGAAACATTGCGAAAGAAGTACGATTAATCAGTATGGAACAGCACGGATTATATTAGATATTTAGCAATAATTTCTCGTATTTCCCCGCTATATACCTCGATCAATCATCTACAAATAAATAAATTAGTTGGCCCATCACGAGACGCAGAGTACTCGTCGTTATTTCCCGTTATAAAGAAAACCGATAGGGGTATCCTCGCGTTTTTCATTTCCCCTTCATCTGTCGGCCCCGGTAATGGCTTTAACTGTAATAATTGGTGTTTCGATTAAAATCACCGCCTAAATGAAATTAGCCCCAGTTTAGGATGCCTTCACGGTTCGCTGCCGTCGATTGCGCTTCGATGGAATCAAACCGATACTAACTCGATAACAAAATCCGTCCGCCTTGTTTTCATAAACCCTACCCCCGGCCCCTCTCCTCTCTATCCTGCGAGTTAGCCGGGATACCGAAAATAGAATTTCTGGAGCAATTTACGTACATAGTCCGGGGGCAGCTTCCCCTGAGGTATGAGCGAGTGTGTGGATGCATGCAACTCCCCCGTCTGCGAGCCAGGCTCCATGTGCACGCCACGCTGAACTTGTTTACACGTTATTATGTTACACTTTTTGATGTTTTCCACGGAACGAGCGTCACGATGATTCTATTACACTTTACAAGTTGTCTAGGATGATAGTTACCATGCTCAAGGTCCTTAAGGGGTTTTTCGCCTTAGACTCATAATAAGATATTGATCCAGGCAATTTTGTAAGGGAAAATTGTGGGTGATTTCATAAGCAAAAATTGTTTTGTAGAAGCTTCCGGCACGGGCATTGGTTAATTCCCGTAGCATCCTCTAAAACTTCGAAACTTTAATGCCTCGGAAAAATCTGCATAGTTTGAAGGGATTTACTGTTTTTCCTACAATACCATTACTGAAGGAAGGTATCCAGGACACTTGAATAATAAAATTCCTGCCATGTCAACTCATCAAGCAATCTCAAATTTATAATTGCCTGAACACATAAATTCCTATCATTTTCCTTAAAGTTTGTAGATACTCCGTGTTTATAAGTAAATTCTATGCTTACACTAGAGGCAAGTATTTCCATCCAAGTAAGAAGCAAAAATTTAACGTCAATTGAAATTATAAACATGAATCAATCCGAAACAACGGCTCCTATAGCTAATGCCACTCAAGCTATGAATTATACGAAGTGGTTCATATTTAAAATGCTCGTCATTAAGCATGGAGTGAACCATCACAAGAAAATTCATAAGGAAATTCTCCACTTGGCTGGAATTGATAGCAAATCGCACCTCTAACCGCAAAGGGGTAGTTCAAAAAAGATTTAAACAACTGCAACGTTTTTCCACGAGAAAGATATCTTATTTTTGGGACCACCCTGATCCTATTGTTATAGTTATCTAAATTATTTACCACTTTCCTCTGGAATCCCTAATTCTCTGCAAATCCCATGGAAATCGATAAAGCTTTCTGGTTAATTTAGGATTACGTTTTAGAATCGTAGGTCCTCTGGAAATGTTTTGGGTGATTTTCCAAATTTTCCTGGATTTCTGGTAAACATTCTGGAACTCCTCAATCTCCTTATGAATTACAGTTTGTAATCCTTAGTCATTGGAAAATACCCTGAAGGTCCTTAAGGCCTTTAGGTGTTTCAAGATTATTTACAATTATTCTTTATTCTCAACCTCTCAAAATAGATTTAAATGTTATTACAGAGTGTATTTAATTTAATTAATTATTAAATGTTAATGAAGGTTATAATTTCCATGAGCAAGAACCAAAATTTCCTCGGTCTGCTACAATTGTTACAATTTTCTTTGAAACTTCTTAACTGCGCCTAAAGTCACTTTAATAATTTCATAAGTTACATCTTAAATTTTATGTTATCAAGTAGATTGCAGTTCATAACAACTTCCGTAAATTTTTCTACAGGCTCTTAATACGCACTCTTGTACGTAAATTCTTTAGAAACTCCATAGCTTCCTTGGAAACATCAGATCTCAGATAACTGAAGCACCTTTAAAAAAGTAGTGAATGGGAAAATCTGTTAGGAATTAGTTAATATTTACGTTATACATTGTTGATTAAATAAGAGCAATAGTAAAATGAGTAACCTTGCAGGTGTTTGTTCGTTTTTCAAAAAATAAATTAAAGTCATAAGGACATTAGTGGGGATAAAATCCAAAATACATGTTAATGAAGGTTATAATTTCCATGAGTAAGAACCAAAATTTCCTCGGTCTGCTACAATTGTTACAATTTTCTTTGAAACTTCTTAACTTAAAATTACGCCTAAAGTCACTTTAATAATTTCATAAGTTACATCTTAAATTTTATGTTATCAAGTAGATTGCAGTTCATAACAACTTCCGTAAATTTTTCTACAGGCTCTTAATACGCACTCTTGTACATAAATTCTTTAGAAACTCCACAGCTTCTTTGGAAACATCAGATCTCAGATAACTGAAGCACCTTTAAAAAAGTAGTGAATGGGAAAATTCTGTTAGGAATTAGTCAATATTTACGTTATAAATCGTTGGTTAAATAAGAGCGATAGTAAAATGAGTAACCTTGCAGGTGTTTGTTCGTTTTTCAAAAAATAAATTAAAGTCATAAGCACATTAGTGGGGATAAAATCCAAAATACACACATATAAACAGAATTAATTTCATACGGGAAATCGCCTACGTTTTTCGAGGCCCTTATGATCATTAATCAACGCTCGTCCAATCCGCAACGTGAAGTTTAAAAACCTCAAACTTCAAAATTAATATTTCATCGGTTTTTTGTTTTAAAACCGATTTACCGTGAAGGGAAAACTTCCAAAGTGTTTCCAATGGAATCAAGTTTCAATTCCCCCCCTTGTGTTATTATTAAGCCCTGAGCCTAGGCAGACACGTTTTACGAAGGGAATCCATAATTCTCTATCCGTCCCCTTCCATACCGTTTACATCATCTCTGTCTGCTCTCGCCGTCTTCCTTCGCTCTTGTTGAACTCGGCAAATTTACATTCTAATAATTCTGGAATGGGACCCGACGTCAGCGATAAGAGTTGTAAACGGGGTGAACAAATCAGCTTTGTAGGAGGTTTATTTCCAACGACGCGTTGTTTTCGTTCGTTGATGTTTCCGGATTATTTGGAGACGAAGGATCGCCGACTTTACGTTATAGTTGGCTATTTAAATTAACGAGAAATAGACCTGCTAAATGGATTTCGGGTTTATTTATGTTTCGGGGATAGTTCGGGGTCGCAGATTTATCTGGGGGAAGAAAAATGGCGGATACACACAGGGCATTAACGACGCCTTAATGAGCGCCATTCCGGCCCTTTTAATTTAATGAAAGAGAACACGGGCGAGAGGGATTCGTGTAACGACAAGAAAATTGATCGAGATCCCCTCGACTTCCATTTCTTAAATATTAACTTTATCGAAAAACGAGTGCTGGGGATCAAATCAAAACGTCGTATCGATCATGATTTCGACGTTACGAAATACAGATTTACTAATGGAAAATTGTGTTCGTACTGCAGTATGTTCGATCACCAGAAAGTAAATTGAATATTTTTAATAGAGCGGAAAATTCGTAGTCTGTACACGAATTGAAATGTGTGTTTGTTTAGGGATTAACTAATGAATATTATTAATTCCAATTTGTTTTTGACAGGACCTCGCTGCTTACGGGTGATATTAACATTTCGATGTTATTCAATGACAAACGGGACTAATGCCCGACATCAACACCAAATATGCATTATTTATACTTTGCAGGATAACGTTTTACAGGAGTGTGATATCAGCTCATGAGTTCCATAATGATCTCCAACTTGTAATCCCGACGGCTTGATGTAGCTGTCATTATAAATCCATTATCCTTCCCTTTGACGATAACCATGTTGCTATGTACACGTGTACACATACAGACCGCGTATACATACATATGTATGTATATATAAAGGATTGACGCAACTCTTCTTTTGACGCCCTAGTTGATGGCAATTTGGGCCGAATCCCTCTACGTAACATGGCGTCCTGTTTTATTCCATTTTACCTAACGCAGTACCCTAATGGTGTTATTATCAAATAATGCGGAGTGTTTCTAGTGGATGAAAATGGAATCGTTAGTATTTCGTAACGTAGTTGTTAAACTACTATACTTTTGACTGAAAAATACGCCAAAGTATATTATCCGCTCTCTTCGTTAAGATCTTAATGTTGCCACGTATTCATTTAGTCCTAAAAATGAGAACACATTAATCAAGCTCTCCATTGATGATTAATAGTCGAATCATTTGTTTTGCCTCTTGTAATAGCGATTGAATATGCTCTTGCTTATCAAAAGTGTTACGTTTGTATATACGAGGAAGAAGTATAATATCGCTTGAAAATTGTTGGTGAATTAGTGTATTTTGTAGGATTTAAAATGAAAAACAGATCTTCTGTTGAGAGTACCAATGAAATTGTTGTCTAATTAATTGATATGAAAACAGCTATACAATGGATCGTTAGTTATTTCAATTGCTGTTTATGAATCAATGGAAGTAAAACAACTTTTTGTGGAAAATAGGGCATTATAGCCTCATTTATGTGGACAGAAAGGTTGCAAGAAAGGTAATAAACGTAATTTGAGTTCTGTGATTTTTACTCTGGATTAACTTGATATGAGCATCGTAGAGTGCGTTTAACAAAGCAACTGATATATCCTTTTTAATATCGAGTTTAATTCAGTCTAATTAATCAATCAATAATATTTAGTAAATTAATTTTGGGCATGAAAATGATCGTGACTCAATAAAATAAGGAAATTTTCACCAGGTGCTGTATTAAAATAGTAGGACTTAGCCAAAAAAGTCGGGATTAAGCCGTGTTTAAACTCGTGTTTACCTGTTCAAAATGCTAGATTAACTAATCTTCAGCTAAAAAAATCGAGGTTGCCCCGTGTTGAAACTCATGTTTATCTGTTCAAAATGCTGTAACAAATCTGATGAACTTCTGATTACTATGCTCTAACAGCTGGATTAACTAATCACGATATAAAACACTCCAAATTTGTTGTTTTAAATTTGTTTCTAACTGCTTCAAACTGTTTTAGTTAATGCAGTATTATGAAAATGATCTTAACTAATATTGAGCTATAGAATCCGGAATTAGTCCTTTTAAATTCGAGCTTAACTGTTTAAAAAGCCATCACACGTTTTATACTTTAATACTAAATTAATACTAGTATAAAATACTTTTATACTAAAATAGAATTAATCGTAGACTGAAAACTGTTCTACAGCTTATTATCAAATGAAAATTTTTAGCTGATGTTACGTTCAAATAGCTGCATTAACTAATTTCAAGCAAAAATATCCTAAATTAGCCATTTCAAACGTGTTCAAGGTGTTGCAATAACAAGATCGTAGGTGTGAAATTGTTCTACAGTTACTTTTGATTCGAAAAATCTTTAGCCAGTGCAGTATTATAAAAGACGGTTTAAGTAAACTTCAGCTAAAAAATATTAGGAATTTGCCACCTCCAAACTAGTGTTACAGAAATCTGTAACAAAATAAAATTATCTGTAGGAGGAAAACCGTCGTATGGCTGACTTTACTCTGAAAGTCTTTAGCTGAGACTGTATTGAAATAGTTGAATTGAGTAATTTTGAGCCAGGAATGTCCGAATTTGTCTTATTATAAACTCGCGTTTGAGGGATTTTAACTAATGCGACTTAACCAAGTGTGGATTAACTAATTGCGGGACCAAATTTATATTCGTTAAATTGTTCAATAAGTTTCCGACGTTGGAAGCTACAATACAAAGCTTACAATCTGAAAACCTTTAGGTTCAATTTTTTAACGTGCATTAACTATTCCCAAGGATATAAACTGGAATCCCATCATCTGTAAACTGTAAATTGTATCAGCTTGATTTTGCACATTAGAAACGAATTTAACTGGAAAATGAAAAAACTAGTAATGTCAAATATCTGTTTGGTTGTTTTGTAGCCCACAATTTTTTTTGTGGTTCATTAAAAAGTGATTAAAATAACTTGTACGTAGCCTAAGGGGGTGAATGTCTTCCTCTCGTGCGATTAGATAGCATTGATCAACTGATGTGTACATGGAAACCAGCAGCTTGTGAATTGTAATCCGACACCAAAATTAGAACGTTATTTTTAAACCTAACAATTTCATTACAACCTAACAAGTCATTAACTTGTCGTTAGTGCAAGTCTAGGAACGATTTTACCCTCACCGACGTTGTTTGCTCAACCCCACCTCGGTTTTTCCATTGTGCGCAAATAATTTTTTTTAGATCTCAAGGCTTTCTTTTGTTTCTCCCCGCCCGCTCGTCCGAACCGCAACGGTCAAACGTTACAATGCGGGTAGAATGTTTTGTAATGAGCGTAAACCGTGGAAATTTTGTAATGCGATCTTGCATGAAACGCGGCAATTTTCCCCCTCGCCTCGAATAGATTTAAATATTAACGCCGGAATTATTAAAACGGAATTTGAGGAGACCGCGTCGGCCTAATTAAATAAGCTTGTAGGTAAGGTTAAAGGGGTAATTATTGCGCGGAATTGCTTTCAACGAAAGGCAAAAAGGAAATCGTGATTGAATTTTATGTTACCTGTCATTGTAACTTCAGTGTCAAGCTTTTTAAGCTGGCACGTTTTAATACGTACAAAACCAAACACACTTATTAGTCCTGTTTGTAGAGCGTTTTGCTTGACAAAATGTAACGGCAGACGGACCAAAAAACTTTGTTTAAAATGGATCAAAAATGATAAAAACCAAAAATCTAGACAAATCTGAGCTTTTGTGTTTTTTTAAACAATAAAAATAAATGAAAATGGGTCGTTTTTCCGTTATAGTGTGAATATTCTTGACGGAAATGTAATATATTGTAGAGACGATTTGTAGAGGATTAAAAGATTTTCAAAATGAGCGTTTCTAAAAGGTGCTCGGAGCATTTTTCACCGAGAAAACTCGGAAAATCCGTTAAAATGGACCAATTTTCAAAAATCCACAGCTTCGCCCCGTTTAAAGCTGAAGTGCTAATTTTGCGTGAAATGTTAGGCTATTATGTCTAATTTAAGCGTGCAAAAGTTGGATGCTGTCGGATGCATAGTTTTTGCACAATTACGTTATTAGCAATACACACCTAAATCTTGCAAAATTCAACGTAGTAACTGAGGAATACGCAATCGCGCGTTTCGCGCAATGTTCGAGGCCATTTTTCGCATTTTTCTCCAAACATATTTGAAAATCGAAGATAGCCAAGTTGTAGGTTTTCACGTCCTCTTTCAAAAACCGTTTGAAAAAGAAAATTGGCTCATCTCAGTTAATACGTCGAATTTTGCAAGATTTCGATGCATATTGTTAATAAAGTAATTGTGCAAAACTATTCATTCGACAGCATTCAGCTTTTGCATGCTTAAAGTAGACATAATAACCTAACATTTCAAGCAAAATTAGCGCTTCAGCTTTAAACTGGGCAAAGCTGTGAATTTTTGTAAAAAGGGTTCATTTTAACGGATTTTCCAAGTTTTCTCGGTGAAAAATGCTCCAGTCACCTTTTACAAGCGCTCATTTTTAAGTTCCTTTAATTCTCTACAAATTGTCGGTACAATGTATTGCATTTCTAATCAATAGTTTTCACGCTATGGTAAAAAAACTGAAAAACGACCTACTTTTTTTAATTCTTATTGCTTAAAAAAACCCAAAAGCTCAAATTTGTCTAGATTTTGGGTTTTTATCATCTCTGATCCATTTTAAACAAAGCATTTTGGTCCGACTACTTTTAAATATTATCTACTAAAAGAGATTTTCTTTGCTCTATAAACTGGGCTATATAGGCACCGCAAGTCTAGGAGTGGCAAGTACGTAATCTTCCCAATTGTTCTTGTGGGGATGTTTACTACGACTGACTGTCTACCCGGGATAGCTGCCATAAATTGTGGCGTAATATTGTTTACGAAGGTCCCAAACTCAAGTAAGGTGCATTTGACAGGCATTATCTCCAGTTTGCCAAACTGAGGTAATATATTTTAGTCGAAAGTTGCACCTTAATGCATCACTGAAATTCTATGCCAATTAGAGTTGAATGGGCCTCATTTTGATGATAAATCTCGATATTAAGTTGTCGTCCGTCCGAGATCGAGAGGGCTAATGATTTCTTCCCAGATTTGTTTCCATTTAATATCTTCGATGATTATTTTGCAATGACCCATTAGTCACAAGATAAAATTACAACAGAAAGATTAGTTTCGTGGATTTGACACGCTAAATTCAAGTGTACCAATTTATTGCTATGTAATAACCACGCGTTGTTTTGTGATATTATCGGCATTAATTTTACACTCTGCAACACGAACCTGAATTATAAGATTGCGTTTTTTTGGAGAATTATGCCAGACACGTGAATTTATGACGGGAAGTCAACCGAATTACCTGACATTTTTAAGATATGAGTATTATTAATGAAAGTATGGCCAAGTGAGGGGTTTCATGGTTATATTTTATTCTAATTAACCTTGTGGTTATCTTGCCCTTTATAATGACTGCATTAGGGATAAACTGCCTATGTATTTAAGATCTAAAGTAATGTTTAAAATTATAATATACTGCTTTTAACACGCCCATAACATTTTTCTATTTACAAAAATACATTAAAAATGGTTCGTTGGGATTCCGCCAAGGAGACTAAATTATTTATTGTGATAACGAAGGTACATATTGGAGTCTTGTAAGATGTCATTTTTGGAAATATTTAGAGTCGAATACGGTTATTTTCTTTCCGTAATTCTCGTAAAAATTTCAAAATTTCTTACTTAAAGACCGTACTTTCCTAATAATGCTCCTTAACAAGCATATCTCCTATACTACTAAAAATATTAATCCAGATTTGCAGAGGAATTTTTCAAAATTACTCGTGAAATATTTAGCGGCACCAAATCAACTACGAATATTTTTATCCCTTCATTCTCGTAAATATTTCAAAATTTCTTCTCATGTGAAGACCGTATTTTCCTAATAACGCTTGTAGCCAATAAAACACTCGTATCTCCAATATTACTAAGAAATATTAATCCATATTTTTGGAGAAAATTTCCAAAATTACTCCTAAAGTGTTTAACACCACCAAAACGACTATTAATATTTTTATCCCTTAATTTGTCGTAAATACTTCAAAATTTCTTTCTATTTTAAGACCGTACTTTCCTAATAACGCTCGCAGCTAATAAAACAGGCATATCTCCTACATTACTAAAAATATTAATCCAGACTTCCATAGAAATTTTCCAAAACTATTCGTAAAATATTCAGGAGAACTAAATCAATTACGAATATATTTACCCCGTAATTCTCGTAAATATTTCAAAATTTCTTCCCACTTGAATACCGTATTTTCCCAATAACGCTTGTAGCTAATAAAAGATTTGCGTGTATTTTCTAAAAAAAAAATTTCTCCAACATACTCCCGTAGCTTTTATTTTCCGCACTAGCGAGTAAGCGAAGGGGCGTATACTACCGTATGTCAGACGTGTTATTAACATTAGAAGTCTGGCAATTATGTTCTCGTTATGGGATTACTTAACATACTCTACGAGCAGCTTCAGGTTAATTTTAACGATTTATGTTACCGTTACGCCAAATGAGGGATTCCTCCGCTGACTGCTCGTGGAGCAACTGCGTGTTAACAACTTGAGATTGAGCCGTTACTTATTTCACTTTTTACATATTTAACGGGAACAACACCTAAACTTTTTCTAAGCGTACCAACTTGGAAATTTAATAAAAAGCTTTTCTCTCCCACAAATTGGACCATATTTCGAGGTCGAGAGCACGGGAAATAAATTTTACATAAATACGCTGGATACTATCCTATATCCCCATTTAGTGTAATACCACATCCATTTGCGTATAAAATATCAACTTACGAGCCCGTCCTTTTGTTTTAGTTCTTCGCATCCGTGTATTTTTAATGCACCCAAGCGACTTTCCCTCAGGGTTATAGTTCGGTAAGGGACCGGTAAAAGATATACGAGATAGTGACTGAGGGAAATAATGTTGAAATAATGATGGTTGGGGAGGTTTGCATGGATGGTCTAACTTTGTTTTAGTACTGGGATATTAATATCACAGTACGTAGTCAAAACAAACAAGAGGAGACAAATGTAATAAGCTGAATTGAACTGAACGAAAAAATAATATCAACAAGAAATTAAACTACCATAGAGGAAATGAAACGTAGTGAAAATCTCATGGTGAAAAAAACTAGAAATTTATTTGTACAACAATTAGGAAAATTACCTAAAACAAATGTAGTTTGCGTGTGTACAGGTTCACATTTAGTTTCTTTTAGTAGTTCTGTGCACAAGTCCAAGTCATTTAATTTATTCCTGGGGCGTAGGGACAATTGCTTGGTTTCGTCCATATTCGCAAAATGTTTTTTCTTTTATACCTATTTAAAACGTAAAACAGTGATTATATTCATAGCGCGCTTTATATTTCTCGGTTTTCTGTACCACGGTGAAAAGATGAATTTTCTTTGAACCTCATAGATGTCTTTTCCTTTTCCTATCTTTTGAAGCTATCTGTCCATATGCTTTTACATCGCTTTACTATTGCTTTTTTATATATGCTGCCTTTAAGACCGCCTTATGGCAGGTAACCGAGTCGCTTCGACTACTACGCTTCAAATTTGCTGTCTATCGCCTCTCAGACAGCGAATTTTCCAACCCCACCGTATTCGTGGGGGTATAATTAGTTGATCCCAAGCTCTACCGGAAAATCTACTAATTTCCCTACCTTTCAGAATCAAGACCACCCATTTCCGACCCCACCATAATCGCGAGGGTATAATCAATTGGTTGCGAGCACAGCCGGAAAATCTGCTAATTTTCCGACCTTCCAGAATTAAGATCGTGCATTTTCTGACCGCATCGTACTCCTAGGACGACGCCTCTTTCAACCAATAGTACATTGTCTTAAAGTCGATAACACGGGTTTGTTTCCTTAACTCTTCCTTTGTTTTCGAGGGAATTTAAAAGTTTTCACTCCTTATTTGGCCTTGGGGATTTTTTCTATTGTACATTTTGAGCTTGAGAATATTATGCTTTTTTCATATATACCTAATTGTTCCTAATTGTAAAGAAAATTAGATAAATCCAATAGTTCAACTGCTACAGTACTTAGATATTATGGAGATTAAGCTAATGTAGAATATTTGGCGAAAACTCCAAATATCAGTAATATCGAGGAGCGTAACATTATTACGCCAAGAACCGCTGAGAAAAAATATTTTTCTATAACATCTTCGTAATACAGATTTCCTCGGTGGTTTTAGTTAATTTATTGAAAATTTTATTAGTTCACCTTTCATGGGCCCCTCACTTTACAAAACATTTGTTTCATAATGGAGTAATTTATGTTTTTGCCTAATTAGCTTATCTTTTTATAAATAGTCATTTCGTTATAACAATCGTTAACAATCAAGAGATAAATAATAGTAATTAGAAATCTCTATAATGTGATTAGTTCTATAACTGTTTTAATTAAGAATGTGATCCAATTATTATTTTGATTATAAATTTCATAATTAAATGTTTTCAAAGATTTCTGGTAAGGGCTTTGTAACCCAAGCCAATTGTTCTATTAGCACCGACAATTTTACTGCTAAAATATTTTTAGATCCCTATTAACAAGAAGTTTATATTTTAGTGGTACGATCCACGGTATAAGCACGAGCATTTTCCAAGGAATAGATTTAATATCTTGAAGTATCAGGATAATGCGGATAGAAATGTCCCCTCGCACTATGTATTACTGTCCTTATTAGGCGCAATCACGAAAAGCCCAGGTCATTACTTCCATCTGAACTGATTCAAGTGACGGATTAAAATAAAAATTACTCAAGATGCCCGAGACGCTCCGCGACTTCTCGACTAAACTATAAAACTTCTCCATTAAAAGCCAATATCAACGTTATTCCGCGAATATTTGCTTTCCCTTTTCGAAGGATAATAACAGAATGTCGAAAAGCGGGCAGATATCTCCCATACCGAGGGTGGAAAAGCCGAAGGAAGTGGAAGGGGTGCATATATTTAACTTTATTGAATTACCCACCATTCGAGGAAAAATTTCGACCCTTCGGTTTGTTTAATATTTCTCGAAAATATATACATAAATTTGACGAATGTACGTTATGATATTACTTCTGTGAGCTACCTACACGCTGCGCGAATTTGCAATTCTATCGAATATTTTCGTATAAGGAGCAAGAAGATGCGAAGATTAGATTATTCGGATGATAGGTACGTTCTGAATTAAGATTTTTCTCCTAAATCCGATGGGATTGGATGGGAGTTAACGTAATAAAGCCGGCACCGTTCGAACACACGCACGTAAGTTTCAGGGAATCCCCGTAACGGACAACCTGCCTGAAACGTCCCCTCCCGTTATTTATTATTTCGTTATGATTATACTTCTGCTGTTATTAAAATGAATATCGCACATGGCGCGTCTCCGCCGCCGGTTGTCTCGCAACGTCTCGAACAAGACGTTATTCCGTTAATAAATCACGAAATATACCATTCGCTACGTCACTCCTCGAATTCCGCAATTTATCTGGAAGAAGCACGGCATCTCACTGAACATCTCGGATAAGAGGAAACGCAATTTGTGCATTAATTTAGACATAAACGTAGTCAGTTCAAGATAATGCATCTGCTACGAACCATTACTTACCCTCCTCCTAAATTAAATTCTCTCAGGTTACGAGTGCAGGGGATAGTCGGGGCCAATTGCATACGACGTCTGACGTATTGTTTTTGATCTTATCGTATTACTCGTTTGTTAATGTACGTTAAACGCCACTCAAAAACAAGACAAACTAATTTACAAACAAGTAAACTTCACAGCGAAATGAAGCCATGTGCAGTAAGAAATAAGCAAGCATTTTCTGATCATGTATAGCATCAACTTGCACTTAGCAATAACTCAGGGGAATGAGCAAAAAATCTGTTGAACACTGTGTTTGATTGACTGAATTTACTCAAAGTTCAATTCAATACTTTTTAAGTTTACTTACTAAGCACTTTTTAAATTTAAATTTTATTTAAATATATTAGTAGTAATTAATATCGACATATATTAAATCAATGGATGTATTATGACTTCCTTTCAAATTATTTATTTAATGCAATGTTGTTCTTATTCTCATCCCCAAATACAATATATTTCCAACGGTAAATGCAGATTTTTAGCATTGCTCTGTCGGCAATCCCTCAATAGTTGTATAGTTAGTTTTCCATTTATGGAATACTGCTTATAAATGAACCTTAATTACTACACACAAGTGCAAAATGGAGACTACTATTTACGTGAACATAAATTATCATCCATTTTTCATGTTATAGCAGATTTTCTCGTAAGTTTTAAGAACGATTTTGAATTGAATGAAGAAAGAACACTTCAAGTCTTCAACTTTAAAATGGCGTTTGTTTGTTCGTCGTTACAAATCGCGCATTTTCCGATCCAGTGTACTCACGAGGGTACAATTGTTGATTCAGAGGACGGCTAGAAAATCTGAGAATTTCCCGATCTTCGCGATTATAGATCGCGCATTTTCCGACCACTCCATACTCAGGAGGGTATAATTAATTGATTCCGAGCATCGCGGGAAAATCTGAGAATTTTCCGACCTTTCAGAATAAGGTTGCGCATTTTCCGACCGCACTGTATTCGTGGGATCACGTCTGTAATACAGCAGAAAATAATGCGGCGAAAAACGATTGGGATACAAATACAATACAAATTTGGGCCTTACATGTGTGAAAATATATAGGACTTTAAATGTCAGTAGTATAATGCCCTTTTGTAATTAAATGTATTTCTCCCTTTTATAAGAAATGGAGAAATTCCCCATTGTGGAATTTGACGTATTTGTAATTAATCCACTTATTTAACGGCATACGAATTGGTTGGATCGAACCAATAAAATTATTAAATTTAACAGAGCATCAGTTAAATTAGTAAAATTCATTATTATTAATTAACAATAATTAGTATATGCCAAAATCCCATGAGCCTGAAAGGTCAACGTATTACAATCATGGCGGATTTGAGTACACTGGGCTAGTTTACATCTACCAGTTTCATGCATTACAGTGGTACCCTGGCGGCGATGTCAATTATCTCGTAAACGTCGCTAAAATAGCGAATTTAGCGAAATTTATTCCCGAGTACGACACTCGTGGAAGACGAGATAATATACCCTGGAAAAGTATGTCCTCCAGCCGTGATGGCCTAATTCCCTTTTATGATCTTATACTGGAACAGTAAAAATCTCCAGGCTTTTATTGCCTCTAATTTCCAACGAGCTCCGTCCGACGGAGGACTAGTGTCGGCTTGCTTTATGTCCCGGTTGTCCCGTCTGTCCCGCCTATATATTTAACGATCTTTCGAGGGCATTTCACAAAGCTCTGGATAATGTGCGGATAATTTATTGTGTGTTATCTGCGAAAACACTTCTGGCGACCTGAACTCGAAAAGTGCAACAAAGTATGAAACGCTCGGCTCGCCCGGCTGGAAGCGCCCGGGTGCATTGTAGTTGATAAAGGGCGAGAAGGGATAAACATCGAGGGCGCGTAAAACGCCGCCGCGCTGCGAGAAAAACTAAGGGGGGTGCTTAGCTACTTTTAATTTCTATTGTTTTCGCGATGTACGCCGGCAGCCGGCTCGATTGTGACAAGGAAGGTTGGCAGGCAACTCCTCTTTTACTCTCGCAGGTAAAATGACCTCAAAACATGGAGTGTTTCACTCTAAACATTTACCCACACGACGCCATCGCTGCTTTATGAACGTTCATAATTGAAACGCCGGATGCACTCCAACACTTTTGTTAATATCATCAACAACTTTTCATAAACCGTAACCAGTTTTCACTTTTTCCCCAATCACAATAGCGCCAACTCCCCGAAGACATTTTCTCCCCGGATATTTATTCCAAATTTCAATCTACACCGACACTGTAAATAAAATTAAAAGCCGTCGGGTGCCGGCCTGGAGGTGAGGAATGCGATGGTTTTCCTTTTTCAAAAACAATTTTAATAAGGCGAAAGTGAAATTTCCAATAACGCGTTGAATTAAGTGTGAGCTCACTTGCCCGGCGTAACGAAAGTTGTTTTAAGAACGAAAATTCCATCAGGAAGATTAAATTTCGGAAATTAAAAACCCCGGGCGCTTCTAAGGGAGCAGAACGGGTCGCGAGGTGTAACCGAACGAATACAGTGAAATTAAGATTTTTTTCTTATAATCGTGAGACTTTTTTAGGTGTAAAACAGCTTCGATTACAGAAACGAAACCAAATTTTTAAATTACTAAGATTATTAAGTATTATTACTAAAGATTATATTTACTTTAAATTATTAAGAAACCAGTCACAACTCCGAAACTCCGTATGTTCGACAGAGGAAATTTTCTAAAGTTTCAATAATTTTCTAAGCAGAGTTCATATTGAATTAGAGCTAAAATATTATTTTTATGAATCGTTACACATACAATTTGCAAGAAGGGCATCAGGTTGCGCATTATAAGCTATAACTCCAAAACTTCGTACGTTACGGAGTTGCAACTTTTTGAACTTACAAACTGTATTTTCATTAAATGCCGTGCGGAGTTCATCTTGTTCATTTTAATTCAGTAGAACTATAGGCTATTGCGGGGAGTAGCATAATGGAATTTTTTGGAAAAATGACGATTTTGTTTTAGAAATTTTTTTGGAACTTAACCAAGGCCGAAACTATTTGTGTGGCGAGTTCCATATGGTTAAAAATGTGTTTTAGGTATACTCTATTGAAATAAGCCCGATATTTACCCTTTTGAATTATTTTGCAAACTAGAAATTTGTTTAGAACCATTACAAGCAAGTTCTGGATGAAAAACGATCATTTTTATATTTTACAGGGAAGTAGGGCATGAAAATGACCATTTTTGAATCATTTCGGAAATTAATGGTGATTATTCTGAACCACTTTATCCAATATTAGGATAACAAATGCTCATTTTCAGATATCTCATGAAATTAAGGAATTATTTAAACTTAATTCAAAAAATTCAGAACAGAAAATTTTCCTTTTTGTATAATTTAGGCGACAACGAATTTTTCAATATCGTATCTGATAATTTCAGAATAATTAATCATCATTTCTGGATTTTTCAGGAAATCAAAAAATTGTTTAGAACCATTTAAAAAGTATCAGAACAGAAAATTAAGAGCGATTAAAGAACTCGAAAGTTGTTAAGGACAATTTAAGACAAATTAGAATGGAAAATCTTAGAAAGAACAAAATTTTAGATCATGCATAAAACTCAAGAATTATTTAAAACCATTTGAAAAATTTTAATACTAGAAGTTGCCCATTTGAAATATTCAGAAAGTTAGAGGTTTTCTGTATTCTAGAAAATTAGCCACTTCTACGATCTTTCAGAGAAATAGGGAATAATTGTTTCAGAAACAGAAAATTCGTTATATTGGACTATTGAGGCCACTACAAGTAGGTTAAAAAACGATTTCAGAAAGTTTCAGGACAAAAAATAAAATAATTATCGTTTGTACACCTATCAAGAAACTAGGAAATTATTCAGAACTATTTCAAAAATATCATGATGGAAAATTTCCAGTTTGGGGGCTAAACCACTTCAGAGAATTTCAGCATGTAAAATAGGCGATTTTGAATTATTTAGTAAACTAGAGAACTCCTCGAAACCATTACAGAAATTTCAGAAGAGAAAAATGCTCCTTTGGAGCATTAAGCAAGTGATAGATTACTTCAAAACAATTTCATATAATTTCAGAACGAACAATGGGTATTATTAAACCATTTGTAAAACTCAAAACTTGTTCAGAACCATTTCAGAAATTTCAGGATATTCGCGAGTTTTAAAATTTGTAAATTTGCTGTCATAATTTTTTTCTTAAATGTCTCAAAATCGATTTTGGACTTTCAGAGACAATTGTCAAACACTACCGTTTTGAAAATTTAAAAAAACCTTCGAGTTTCCAATGAAAATTTCCATGAGGATTTTGTCATCAGTGCAATTATGCTACGTAAATTCCATTTATTTATTGTGGAAAATTTCCTAACTAAATAATGAAATTAATAAATAGAATTTAATTGTCCTCAACACAACTTCATTGTTGAGAGTTTCTAAGTAATATGTTTCGATTTCGCTAGACCTCTTGGTATATAAAACTTCTACATATTTTGCACCTTATCACTTGTCAAAATTAGTGACATTTCTGTTTGAAACCTTGTGTATTACACAGTAAAATAGAATATAGACGGTATTAACTCAAACAATTTTAGTTACAATATACGTTTTCTTCTAATGTTGATTAATTATTTACTCGTAATTACAATTATTTAAATAATTTGGTATCGATCGAAAATAGTTCGTTTTATTTTCACGTAAATTCACTTATTTTAACCGGCGCCTCTGCTCGCCTCGTTATCAGCTTGAGTCACTGAGTAACAAACAATTTTTTGTAGCACGTCGTCGATCGTAGCGTTGAGCGCTGCCTGAATATTTCCTTATTTGGAATTTTATTTGTGCCTGGACGAGCGTTGAGGATGATTCAGTTTTAATTATCGGAAGTGTCCCGTCGGCAATTTCATTTAGTATTCCGTTGAAGTAGGGTCGCGGTAATGTCTTCAGCAGTTCTTTTAGAATCGCGGTTGAATATCGATAAGATGTTCGTTGATTTCGATGATTTCTTCGCTTTAAAAACGTGATTTTGACTGCAAAACGATCGACGTTAACGAATTGTGTAGGTAATTTTCTAAAGTTATATTTGAATGATAATTCTAGACTTATCCTAAGGTTGTTATTTTTTTTCAGGTAGTGGTAGTGACAACGATACGTCCTGGTGGCAGCACTCTGGAGGACCGGGAACCCAGGCTCGTCAAAATGGTTCGTATTCTTTAAATTATTTTGAAATGACGGCTTTATTTATTGTTCTCTTATGAGGTAATTTTCGAATTTTGAGCTATTGTCTCTTCTGAATGTTTCAACGTCCCCTGTGGCGCAAAAACATGTCTTTCGAAAAATCTTTGTGTGTGTATTTATGTGGTCGTTTCCTTAGGGACGCTTATGTGCCTATAAATTTATAGAGTTGAAACTCTGTAATCTCCCAAAGTACACGTCAGTAATCCATCTTGCAAAGTTCCCATTAAAATGATACCAAAATATTTTCTTAAATTATTGGAAATATGTGATTGCTAAAAACTGTAAGAACTACGTTAGGTTACCGTACAATCTCCAACAATTTCGAAACCCCATTAGTTATGGAGTTGAAACTTTCTCAACTCCTCAAGTACATTATGGTTAATCATCATGCAAAGTTTGAACAAAATTGAAGTTGTAATCACTTGGTAAAAATTTTTAGAAATGTGCGATAGATGGAAATAGCGAAATATGTGTCATATTGCTTCATAATGAGTAAATTCGTTGCTTGAAAATTTGTAAACTTCTAAAATACATTTCGTTAAATCATTCTTGTGAAGTTTCGCTTGAATTAAAGTTGAGACAATTTCATGAAAACTGGAGTTATAACCGCATTTTAAAACTTTCCTAACTATATAATTGGTATAAATTTCACTAAATGTATCATGTTGCTGCATAGACAATCACAACTCCGAAACTCCTTTAATTAGAGAACTGAAACTTTCTATACTCTTAAAGTATATTTCAATAACCGATTGTGTAGAGTTTCAATTAAATTAGAAATAAGATATATTTTTTATGAATGTGTGGCTGGTAAAAATTGCTAGTAGTGCATCAGATTATCGTACAATCGACCACAGCTATCAAACGTCGTGAGTTAAATAGATGAAACTTTCCTGATTTCTAGAGTATATTCCCTTGAAACATCGTATGAAATTTTATTGAATATGAGATTGTAATCGCTCTTTAAAAAAATTCTTAACATGCGATTGGTAGAAATTGCAATACGAATAACATATTGCGGCATAATCAGTCACAACTCCGAAATTCCGGAAGTTAGAAAATTAAAACGTTATAAATTCCTAAACTACATTTTAATAAAGCAGCTTATGAAGTTTCACTTAAATGAAAGTTGTGATAACTTTTTCATAAATTATTTAAAATATGTAATTGATAAACATCGCAATAAATGTGCTATGTGACCGTAACTCTCAAACACCGTTACTTACAGAGCTGAAACTTTCTAAACTTTTAAAGCGCCATTGCACTAATCACAGCCCAGAATTTCCTCAAAATTCGAGTGATAACCGCGTTTAAAATAAATTACGAATTCAACGAATTGTAGAAGTTGCCTGAATTGAGACATGTTGCTGTAAAATTAGCTGCAACTCCGAAACCCGCTACTACTGGAAGTTAAAAATTTTTGAACTTCTAAAGTACATTCTAATTAAACAACGTGCATAGTTTGAAGAAAATGTCAGTAATCATTCTTGAGCAAAGAAAATATCTAAAATTCGCAAAAGTGAAAATCCCAATAAACGCGTTATATTGCATAATAAGTCACAACTCCGAAACTTCTCTAGTTATCGAGTAGAAACTCTCAAAACTGCTAAAGTATTGGTCATTGATCCACTGTGTACAGTTTCTATTAAAATAAGTTTAAAATGGTTTTTAAAATTATATGTGACTGCTAAATATTTTTCGGTCCAGCGACGACAAGCGAAATCACCGACAATTCTGAAACTCCATAAGTTATGGATTTGAAACTTTTTGAGCTCCTTAAGTATACTATCATCATCCATTATCAGAAGTTTCAAGGAAATTGAAGTTGTAATTGCTTTTTAAATAATTTTCAAATGTCGAATGATCGAAATCGCAATGTGTCATGTCTCCGCATAGTCCGTCACAACTCCGAAACTCCTTTAGTTAAAGCACTGAAAATTTCTACACGCTTAAAGTGTATCCCAATAACCGACTTTGCGGAGTTTCAATTAAATTGGAATTGAGATATCGTTTTTATGAATTATTGAAAATGTGTGACCGGTGAAAATCGCTAGAAGTGCGTCAGATTGACGCAAAATCCACCATAACAATCAAAAGCCGTGAGTTAGAGAGCTGAAACTTTCTGCATTTCTAAAGTACGTTCATTTGAAACATCGTGCGAAGTTTCAACAAAATGGAAATTGTAACCCCTCTATAAAGAATTTTCTAAATCCGTGATTCTCAGTTACTCAGTTAATGATGTATGAGCGTTCTACCTCTTGAGTTGCGTAATAGAATGAATATATTTTTCTTAACTGCTCAGCCCTTTGTGAATCATCATAGTTGAATTTGATTCCTCTCAATTATATATTATATTCAAATAATAATCTTATTATTGTTTTTATCATTATTTTACTGCCATTTCTGGTTAGAGATTTCGGTTACGTACCTACTCAAAACGTAGTTTTTTAAAAAACTTTTCTATTTCCTATAACTACGATTATTTCATTAAATAGGATTTAAATTATACATCTGAAACTCCCCCATGTACCGGTTGTATTCATTAACTTAATTTAATTCAACCGCATGTTACGTTGAATGGCTGAAAAGAAAAATCGACCCTTTCGGTTAAATTTACTCTAGAGTAAATCCAGGAGATTGAAAGAGTTTCATCGTAGCGCTTCATTAGTGCGCATCATGTTAGCATTTCAATACTTCTTTTACGTGCTCGAAATGTAATTCATACCCGAATTTTCAACCGGTCGAATCGAAACAAATTTAAATCCCACCCCTTGGGGTTGTGGTTTACATAACGAACGTTTCAACGAATGCTTCCAATTAGTTTTTTAAAAAATATGTGTCGGAATATAAGGTTATTTCTTGTTACGTGTGTCCTGTAAAATCAGTAAACCACTGTAACGGAATTAATAACTTGGCGGAGTGTTTTAAAACTCAATTATTTCCCCGTTAATAAGTTACTTTATTCGAAGCGAAATTCGCGGGGAAATACAAATAACCAAGGGCCCGAAATGAGCCCTCGAGCCAAATTAAGATCGGATATCGGGCGACAAAAATACGCAAACATTCCCGCCTCTCGTCAATCCTCTTCTATTAATGACGTCAAAATAAAATGGCAATTTAGGTGCTCGAGTCCCATTAAAAATCTCATTTCAATGTGTCGCCCGGGACGTTTCTTTGACAACACTATACGACCCCCTTCAAAGGGATCCAGATTCTTATAATGTCATTACAATAAAAAAGGCTTTCACCCAACCCGGTGCCCGCCTTTTACGGCGGGTTACACGAGGTTTTTATTCGCTGCGTCCCGGAAAAGGTACATTCTCGGACATTTTCCGGGCGACGTAAGGCCTCGCAGACGAGGGTGCACCAATTTTTGGCGAGCCCGGAAATAAAATGGGGTTTCTCATTCAGACGGCGTGTCCAAAGGAATCTGGACGCTGAAACTTTCACGTTTAATAATAGTGGAAATTATCTTTAAATGAGCAAAAGGGTGAAAAGAATGGTGTAAGGAATAAGAAAGTATACAAGACGGAGGTGGTAGTAGATACAGATTCCTCTGCTCCTGTGGCTTATTACAATGGTATTGAAGAATATACTCAAGAGCCTAAAATGGGGCAACAACAGCATAAGTACTGCGGAATGGATGAATAATCTGTTTGCTCATAAACCGAAACAAAGTTACATAACACTCAATAAAATTACCTGTGCAAGACGCAAGAAACTAGAAAAGATTCCTTGTTTTGTTTGTTTTCTCCCATTAATATAAGCTGTTGTAATGTAAATTACCAATATAAAATACTAAATTAATTTCAAATTTCCTTGTAAATCAATTCAGTTTGGATAATTTTCGGTGACGGTTTTCTCTCATTTTCCTTACTTTTTTCACAAAACCTGACTATTTTAGCAATGCTACAGCTGGTGCAATTTTCTTCTCAAAACATCACCCCGACTCTTTTTCCGGCTTGTTTTCCCGTTTCGAAACACGTCCACCGCCGTTTCCAGCATTAACCTTTTCATTTCCCGTTTTAAAGTTCTTCGAGCGGTGCGCTTTTTGCCGCTTTTCAAAAAAAAAAAGAAATAGAATCTTCGTCCGGAAATTCTTTACGTCCTCCGGTCATTTAAAACCTGTCGCAGGGACCCGTCGCTCCTGTATACGCGCCTTGTGATTTTTTCGGTGGACGTAACGAGACGGTTTTCAGTTACTTTTATTATACGAGCGGAGACTAATTTAGATTTGACTCAAATTTCGTTTCTCGTCTTTCAGGGCGAAAATTGGCGAACGCGCCCTAAATTAATACCATAAGCCGGCCCTTATTCGTCCATTTCTTTGTATAATTTCCATTAGATATAATATCTCTTTTTACTGATATCCCAAAAGATGTACCAATAAGTATTATACAAAGAAATGATAAAATATTCCTTGCGATTTAGTCGAATTTCTGTTCAGTCCCAGTGATTTTCAATTCCAATAAATTTTCTATAAATAACTTGACGGGTCAGCTGTGGGCTAATCTAGTGTTAGCTAGTCTCACAATGATTGAACTGATTGTAAATACTATGGAAGAACTTCCATTTGATCTCCCTTTCACTAAGCTGTGACACTTCCTGGAGTGCCTATCTGACCACATATCAGATCTCTTGGTACGTTTCATAAAAGAAATTCAGTTCACTGAAAAACCCTATTTAGACACTCTCCTTATACGTAATATAAATGCTATGAATCTAAAGTGCTGGCTTTCATGGCCTGGAGCCTTCGGCGAATAGAGGGTTTTCGGGGCTGTTGGGCCGTGCTTCATGCAGGATTTTTCTTCCTGAAGTTTCATCTGCGGTTACCATGATTCTTGGTTCTAGCTCTTAAATGACATGACCACGACCAGTTTATGGTCCTGGATCCCGTAGGAAGAAAAATCCTACTTCGACCATTGTCCAATAGCCCTGCAAACCGTCTATTTACTAATAAATTCAGTAGTTTTCGACTTAGGAGCCTACACAAATGTTAGCCATAAAGCTAATTCACAAATTTATCTTTGGCATCCAATCAATACATTGAGCATCTAATTTCTAAGGTGATTAATTCTATCAGCTTGTTACTTACAAAATGGTATGGTAATTTTAGACGATCTTGACATACACCTGGATATAAAATTCTTTTCCCTCTGGTCTTGAGCTTTTATTGCAATTCATTCATTCGAAGATAATTGGAAAAACTAAATTTCTTTTAAATATGACAGATTCACATCGAAATTCACAGTGCAGTACTTTTCCCAGTTTGTATTCATTGTAATACAAAATTACCGTCTGCCACTGGAAGAAGCAATGCATAATCCTACCCTCCCTTTATCTCCCATAAATAAAACTCGCCTTTAAGCTGGTGTAAAAGAAGCTAATACGCGATCGCATCGATATCAATTTTAAAGGCCCCTGGAGCTTAAAGGGGGGACTCTCCAAAAAAGCCTCCTCCAATATCCTTCGAGCCATCAAGACATATTTCGCACGCAATTTGCGACGAAACATGGCAATTAAGACGAAACAAAGCGTCAAGGAAGGCGCCTTGTGACAGACAAGGGATGAGTGCCATCGCCGTGGGGATGTGTGAGGGGGCGAGCGGGTGCTCGCTCGAAGAGCGACTTAATGGATGTACAAGTTGGCGTCCGGGTGACAAATGAGTATGTCGCTGACGTCATTAAACACGAGTCGTTAGCGGTCGCCAAGATGGACGTCGTGATATACATCATCTGGCGGGATACTCGTCCGCCAAGGACTCTCTCTCTCCCTTACACTCCTCGGGGGTGGAATGCGCGTGATCTTTGATGAGGGGAATCGGATGAATTTTCCACTAGGAAAGTTATAAGCTTCATTTGAGATGATGGGTGGGGGATGTAATGTAACGTTTCGGTCGCTATATTAATGTTAAGGAGCCAACCCACGGAATCCCATCTACAAAGGGAATATATTACGTGGGGTTACATCGCCAACGCTTCTACTACGATTTAAGTAAGGACGTACCCTCAGTACCTCGCCCATATAACTTAGATCGGCTGAACTTAGAGATTCAAAATTCTTTCACGACTCTCAACACATTTATTCACTCTCAGCGATCCAGAGAGTATCTGATGGTTCTTTCCTCGTGTCCAAAGCCCTTTTTTCCTGATTATTTCACTGATTTACAGTTCTTCTCTCTTCAATTTCGTTTTCTTCGTTGCCATTTCTGGTTGCCGTTGTACCTAGGTACCAAAACTCATCTGAGTTTTGAAAATTTTAAATCTAGGGACCCTCCCTCTCTTCTTTGGATCTTCGTTGTTAAAATCCCGAAGGTGGAACGCAAAATACGATCCAAAAATGAAGGTAATTGGTTCACCCAACGATTTACCAGGAGAGAAAAAATTAAAATGCAAACGCGCCCGGACTTTTGTTTCCGTTACGGCCGACACCCCTTCGGGGTCAATATTTAATCCTACCTTTGGAACTTCCCCGATTGCCATTAAAGAAAAAATGGAAATGATGTTTCGCACCGACAATGGGGTGAAATGAAAAAAGTTTAAAGTATAAGTGCAATTTATATTTTCGACGAGTCGGTCTCACAGGGCTACTTTGATATTCAAATTTTTGTACGCTCTTGCACATCCGACCCGGCTTTTATTATCCGCCGTATGACACGAGTAGGAGGTTTAAAGGCGGATGAACGTAGAGAAGGTAATGTTGGATTGGCCAGAAACAGTTTGTTTAGCTAAATGTTGCTGTTTAATTTTACATCTCCATCGGTGACTGCAAATCTTTGAAGTATTCTGGCCTTATTGTTATTGAGATACTCGAAAAAATCGAATATCCAGCATTATTCCAGTGTCCCTTTTTCTAAAAATTTCCTTTCCATGGCGTTAATTCTGCTTTCATGCCCCTTCACTAACGTACATTTTCCACTACTACACATCACACTACTTTTTGACCATACATTCAGATAAATAAAATTTTGTATTCCCAACATAATAATCCCAAATTCTAAATATAAACTTGAACACGCTTACAATTCCATCCACGATGGAATAATCTGTTGATCGCTAACAAACGGAACAATATAATATTCAACAATGAAATCAATCGAGATTAAAAGCGGGAAAAACAAAGCGCGCGAAATTACGATCCGAGCAGTGAGTTAATTGTCGGGAAAAAATGATCCCCCTTTCAATGTGTGATGAATCGCTATTTATTTCGAGATTAACGGAAACAATACGCGTAATGCCGGAGGGGCAGTTTACGGTGTTATCGATGAATTTGATGGGGGACGAACGCTTTTTACCGGGTTTAATGTTATTTTCGATTTCGGTGGATTAATGAAGCCGTTACCGATCCGAAGGTACACATGATACCCATGGGAAGTATTCAAATATACTCGTATGGGGGAAATATAAAGGCGTAAAAGCGAAAAATGTCAAAAACTGAGAAATTTGTAGGTCTCTTGTATACTCAAAGGTTTCTTTCACAAAGCCGACGATGTGACGTTGGATAAAAACGATGACTTCAACCGACACATTTGACACGTAAAGGGAATGAAAATTTAGGGTCATAATAACAAATTTCAGACAGGTTTTAGCTATGATGGTTTCAATAGACGAAAATGGCGAATGCGCCCATTTTCGCACTCGATGTAATCCTACCACTGCTGAAGTTTTGAAAGATAAAGGTTGCACAACACAAGTACTTAGAGATCAAAACTCCATTTTCGTAAATAATCAACTTCAAATACCGCCTACCGAAGAAGAGGGGGATCGGGAAGAAATCCAAGTGGATTATTGTAAGATTGGATCCTGGACGGTTCCAGGGGATGTTCCGAAAGGTTCAGGGAGATTTGGCTGGAAAAAAGACACGGAGGCAACCTTACATCTTTAAAAAATCCTGGAAGGTCCTTTAAGGATATGTTGCATCCATGGGAAACTTCACATTATTCTAGAAAATATCCATGGCGAAATTTTAACACGAAGTTACGGGGGCAACTTTATATCTTTAAAAAATCCTGGAGAATCTTTTAGGGATGTGTTGCATTCATGGGAAACTTTACATCATTTTAGAAAATATCCAGAAGAATTTAAATATACATGGCGAAATTTTAATACGAAATTACGGAGGCAACTTTATATCTTTAAAAAATCCTGGAGAGTCTCTAAGGATGTGTTGCATCCATGGGAAACTTTACATTATTCCAGAAAATATCCAGTAGAATTTAAATATCCATGGCGAAATTTTAATTCGAAGTTACGGAGGCAACTTCATATCTTTAAAAAATCCTGAAGAGTCTTCTAAGGATGTGTTACATCCATGGAAAACGCTACACTTTCCTAGAAAATATCCAGTGGAATTTAAATATCCATGGCGAAATTTTAATGCGAATTTACAGAGGCAACTTTATATCTCAAAAAAATTCTGTAGAGTCCTTTAAGGATGTGTTGCATCCATGGAAAACTTTACATTATTCTAGAAAATATCCAGTAGAATTTAAATATTCATGGCGAAATTTTAATACGAAGTTACGGGGGCAACTTTATATCTTTAAAAAATCCTGGAGAGTCCTCTAAGGATGTGTTGCATCCATGGAAAACTTTACATTATTCTAGAAAATATCCAGTAGAATTCAAATATTCATGGTGAAATTTTAATACGAAGTTACGGAGGCAACTTTTTATCTTTAAAAAATCCTGGAGTCCTCTAAGGATGTGTTGTATCCATGGAAAACTTCACATTATTCTAGGGAATATCCAGTACATTTTAAATATCCAAGGGGAAATTTTAATACGTCCATCAGATTTCAGGAAGTTTATTTTGTCTTTTAGTTCAAGAAGGTTTTTCTCCTGGGTCCCTACTTGATGCGTGAAGGGCGTAATAAGAATTTCAGGCTGAAGAAGGCCTGAGAATAAAATTAAAAATATTTCCAGAAAAATAATTTCTGCATTTTTAAGGACCAGGATAGTTGTGGTAGCTCATAAAGCTGATTTATAAGGCAATGAAGCTGACATTAAGCGAAAAATCTAGCAAAGCTTTTATTTAAGACCAGAATTTGAAATATCCTTATAGCAGATTTTCTCAAGTGGCTACTCTGCTGCATCTACTCCAACATTTCGTTTATGTACTCAGAACTTTGTTCGTCCTCTCGCAATAAAACCGCGATAAAATTTAATCCCACGTTCGACTCTAACACATAGTAATCCACCTATTTCTAAATAACACTCGACCCTAATCAAATTAAATGCAACTTCCACAATTTCCTGCGAAAGATATAATCCAATATAAAGTCGGGTCGCGGTGCAGGTCACGACCCCTCCTAATCTGAGTTTCATACAGAATGGCGAAGCGATTGTTGGTGAAATATCGATATAATATGTTTTCGATTATTATCAGGTAGCGAAATTTATTAAACGACCTGTCAAGTGGAATATTGGGAGGGAATTCGCGTAATCACTACGACAGGGTGCTTCTATTTATTATCGCTATTACGATATGACAATTTGCGATATGAATTTTATTGATTCAGGCCCGCATCGGAAATTCGAGACCGCTCTCATTACATATTTAATGACTGAATTTGAATTATTTTCCATTTGTTAATAAATAATTTTTGGTGTCGCGCCTAATTTTTAACGTCGGTCGTATAATATATTCCAATTGCAACAATCGATTATTGATTACCTCGTATGAATTTATACAGCGAGTATTAGAAGTAAACAACCTCATAACAAATCGAATTAAAAGTAAAACCCAATTTGCCTCACGTATATTCATGGAATCCCCCCACGTTTCTTATCCCCTTCCCATATGTTCCACGTGAACGGAAATTCACAGTAAACTCCAAAATTATAACTTTAAAAGTCAAAACTTGGGCAGATTCTTCTTTTTTCCTCACCGTACCTAACGTTACGTACAATTCTTCCATCGGAGCAATAAAACGCTACGACGACGCCGTTCTCCATTCCACAAAGCTCCCGGAACTTTCATAATATTAATTTTAGGGAAAAGTTCCTCAAAGAAATTTCCCTCTAAATAACTTTAATTCGACCCCATATAACCTGCAGCACGTGTAAAATTTTTCCCCCGTATCCGACTCGACGTACATATGCGTGCATATTGGAAAAGTTGTGTAAGGTCGTGATTTATTTTTAGTGGTCATAACTGGAAAATTGGATGACATGTACGAGGGAAGTTTTAGATTTCATAGGTTTGGGCTGCCAAGCACCAAACGATAAGTACAATTATAGGTCGGAAAATGTGAAGGAGGGTTGAAATATGCTGGTATAAATAATTTACACGATGTTCACTTGTTGCAAGTGTTTTTACCCTGAAAATTTAGTTAGCTGTAGACTAACAGATGTTCTGTTAAAGGACGTTGACTAACGCTAAAAGCTAATAGAGGGATTGTATTGAGCACCGATATTTATTAACTAAAGAACTGAGCAGGTACAACGAAGTACTGCAGGGTGCCCTCAAATCAATGGTGAAGCTGTATAGGTTCTTGCTTGCCATACGTGACATTTGACAAATGACCCAGGCGTTATTAAAATATCGAGTTTAACGGAGAGTCGTTAGTTTTCGCCGAAAAATCGCCCCATTTTCAAACTACAACCTCCACACTTTTACACTGTGTACGGACTCCATTCGATAATAGTTGATCCGCGCCTCCAGCTCTAAACGTCACGCGTCACGCGAGATCGACTTCATCGAGATCGATAGCCGCAACTGTGCCGAAAAAAAAACCGAGAGAAAAATCACACCACACTCCCTTTGATCAAAACTATGAGAGTGTGAAGGGACAAAAGTCCAATCACGTCGAATCCGCCGTCCGGCCGTCGGGAGCGTGATTAAAAACGGGAAAAAAGGCTACGGTATTCCGAGATGTCGGTGGAAAAAAACAATTTAACGCGGAAGGTAATGGTCGAGAAAAAGCGGCGACTCTCCGGTAATGCCCTTCGTGGAGGGGCGATTAAGCGCGGAAGGTTCGATCCGAGCGCGATATACGCGAAGGGTGTAGATTATCGTAAACACGTGTGAATTTTTTGCAGGTGACTACGATCAATGACGTCGAATATGTCATCAAATTGTTAAGAACAACGGCCCTCTCTCGAAACTCAATCTAGGAGATTTGACACGGCCGTTTTGACGCGAAATTAGGTTGACGTAAGGGCGTTTCGACGCGAAATATTAGAAATTGGCAAGGACAAGACTACACAGGACATAAACGTAAAACTGGCAATTATTTTTTGATCCATTTATCCAGTTCAATTCACTTTTTAAGAAGTAGCAATCACCTTAACCCATGTTCGATATTTCATTAGAAGTTAAATAGTTTATATTTATGTAGATTTACCGTAGTATCAAATTTAAGAAGTAACTTATGAAATGTTAAGGCAGATTCATAATAATTCTTATTGACCGTTATTAACACTTTTAAAAGAAATAATTTAAATACAACGTGAGATGTTTTTCAATAGGATCTCACCACAATTAAAGTAGTTGAAGCGTTCATAAGTAGCTTATGGCAATTTTAAAAACATTTTAATAAGAGTTACAGTTGTCTTGAGGAAAACGACATTTAAAGTAAAAATGATGATGCTTCAAAGAAAGTTGGGACATTACAGAGTTATTTGTTTTAATTGTAATGTTTTAAAAGGGTTGCTACTGCGATGAGAAAAATACAGAAGAATACCGAAGAAAGAAATAGAGAGATTTCTAAGATACTCTTCACAATAGATATTCCATTTATTTTAAAAACGACATGGAATATCAAATCTTATGGAGTCTTTAATTACGAACTAGCTGTCCTATTGAGCGATTATTTTATTTAGTAATTGTAATCAGATATACCAGAACAGGTCGTTAGAGTTTCTGATTTATTGATTAATTTAAAAAAAGATTAAAGCTCGATGTATTTAGAAAGATAGTAATGAACTGCAATTGATTTAAAGTAATATGAAGTTTGAAATATAAATATTAATTTTTTAAGTTGGCTTAGACGTGATAAGGTATGTACTCGATGCAATATTTTACAAAAAGATTCTTATGGGTATACCAACAGAAACTTTAATTTCGCATTTTCCTAAACAAATGATGTAAGTCTCTTTAAGAAACTGAAATATGCTATTTTCACATAAAAATTATCTAAGGATACCACCAACCACCATTTTTGAGAGAATTTTTCAATTTTTCCTTCATTTCGTGAAAGAAATTTAAAATTTTCCATTATTTTTGAAGAAAAGTCGATTTTAACCGCTTTTTCGGCTTTCCTCGGTGAATAATTACTCTATAGGAGCCAGTTTAGAGAATTTTTGGATTTCCTGCCCCATTTTTTTTATGTGAGAACACGCGGACCAAGAACACAGCGCTCTATCCCCTGATCCACGTTTCTTTCTTTTTTTCCATCTTTTCTTTAAAATTCCAAAGCAGACGATGTTGGTCCGTGCTTTATGGACACACGTGTGTCTCGTGTCATAATAATTTTTTGAATATTGCTTAAGTTTACCACTGTACATAAAGAAATTAATTTTTAAATATATTCAAGACCATATTGTTTATCTAAAAAAAATTACCATGCCATGCCAGGTACATCGGTTACTCCTGGAGTGCCACACGCATTTTCAATTCGTTACAGCTGTTCTACTGCATGTAAAACGATTGGCTTATTACTTTTTGACCGGCCAAAACATTAAAAAAGGTCTTTTGTTGCAATAATTATTGTCATGGCATGGTCATTGGCAATGTCATGTTAAAAAACGACTATTTTGGCTTTATAGATTATGCCGACAGCCACTAGCACAAAATCTCCTCGAACCCTGGAGAACTCTCGTCGTTCGATTGGGCCGCAATGTCGCGAAATCCCAATTTTAAATATACCCCCGGCCCTTCGGTGCCTTTCTCTCCCGAACCCTTTCGCAAAATTTATCACCGGTGTCATTTACTTGTCAGCCGGGAACTACTCCTGGAATAACCGACTCCGTCAGCCTAAACTTTGTAAACAATTCTAATCAATCTTACTAAAAAGAATTTCCTTTGTTACGGCTCCTTTTTATCTTTTATTCCTCTGCGACTTCGGCGGGGCGAGGCTCGATCAGTGGCGTTGCGATGGAGATAAGCGTGATTTAAGACATCGCGAGAAATTTGTGTTGGACGTAATTTTCCGATATGATACGAGGTTAACGTGTAAGTCTCTGCTCGAAAAGGTTTCGCTCAAAAGTAAAATCTAGAATTGCAGCTCCTACGTATTCCTGTTAAGGACGTACTCTAAGAATTACCTCGTAAGCCCTCGCGAGGCTTTACTAAATACCTAATCCTATTACACCACCACTGGCGCTTCCTCTCCCGGTGGAGGATTTTCTTTGGGACAATTAATCTCGAGGTGGTCACTGACAGACGTCAGAAGTCTTGATTATTCCTCGTCTTTTGGGCCTCTTTTCAAACGACGCAACGTGACTACACTTAGGGCTCATCCTTTGTAGGACGTCGTGTTCCCTGAAATTTTTTGTCGTCGAGAGGGGGAGCTTTGCGGGCACGATTTTCTTTGTTCCTGGCATGAAGTGTTTGTTATGATTAACAGGATTCGTATAAGGGGTTTATGATGGGCTCTTCGTCAACAGGCTTTTGTTATCACCAGTTTATCTACGAGGATATCTTAATTAATACGATCGTGGTGGGGGTGTGTGGGTTCTATGGGGTAAATCGTTAATTAACCAGAACAAATTTTCAACTTAGCCTTCATTGATCATCACCTAAGTAATTTGGCAATAGTTAATATCAAATAAACACCACATTAGAGACGACTACTTAAATAATTTTCAACAAGATCACTTACTACTAACGATGGGCAAATATGCCCTAAAATTGGGCATTATATGCACTTTCTATGTCGTAAAAATAGGTATTTTGTGGAACTATGGATAATAATATATTTTCAAAAAAAAAAGGAAGCTATAGCTAACAACCTAACTAAACAAAATTATTGCAATAAATAATCATGTGCTTTTCAAGATTTTCTAAAAGAAAACTTTTTCTGTTGTCTTGCAGGATATTTTTGAATCGCGAAAAACTGCTTTTAAAATCTCACATGACGTAAGGGGGCAATATTTAAATGGGTAAGATTTTTCCAAAACAATCTGCTTTCTGATTATATCATTTGATGGATACTCTCCATAAATCACTTTTCGGGCATATTGCAATAAAGCTAAATCACAATTTTTTGTGAATAACGATTTCAGTTTTTCAGATATGCGTGAACATACGACATTAGTTGACAATTTTATATGATCACGAAAATCTTCCACTAATGAGAGTGATTCTGATAGAAGATTTTGTTCTTCTAATTTTTTTATAATAGTGTAATTCTGCTAAAATTGGCTTTAATGAAATTAAGTTGAATGATTAATTCAGATTTTTCAAAAAGTTGTTTACAATCTGATATACACTGATTAGAAGTTGCATCAAAACTTTGAACTACATTTGTGATTTTTCCAATATACTCAGCATAAGACAATGCTGCCTCAGTCCATGTTCCCCATGTAGTTAGGATAGGTTGTGGTGGAAAAAAGTTGGGTTTTAGCAATTAGCAGCAAAAATGACGAAAATATGCTCGGATATCCTCTTTCATCTTCCTCTATGCCACCTGTATGCCCTTCTGCTGTAAAACTCCGGAATATGTAAAATATGCTAATTAAAGTTTAGTTTTTTTAACCAAAAAAATCATAAAATACATAAATATATCATTTTCATCTAAATATACCCATAAATAAAAAATATGCGATTATGCTTTTGCCCAGCCTTATTTATTACTCTCACATGAAACGTACATAATTGAAACTCGCCCATCGTCCCATTTTTGGCGCCTTAAAAACCCCAGGCCCAAATTAATAACCCCATCAGTCTCCAAAGTTTATAACCATCCGTCCCTATTCTCCCTCCCGGTTCCCGTCCATATAAACGGTTTCAGTTTGCGCTCCTTGATGAAGTTAAGTTTTTAAGTTTGTTAACCAAGAACTGCCTCCTCCCTCGGGAACTGACTTGATCGAATACCGCCGTATACACGGATGTACAGGATCCCGTCGAGGGGAGGAGAGAGGTTACCCGATCCCCTTTATCGGCCGGCGCTTGAAACTGAAGCCGCCGAAAGACGTTTATCCGTAATCGAATTCCATCGAGACTGAAAATTTGGCTGACGTTAGGCTTTTTGATTATTCGTGCGTTCCAGGATTTGATCCGGGGGCGGGAAAAAAGCGTGCTATTCCACCCGTACTCGTGAATAAGTTTAAGCACTATCGATAGCCAAAGCAGGGGGGGGTCTCGTAAGGGTGTAGTACAATTGAGCATTTACGGAAAATATAAAAGAAAATGTAAATAATATAATGTACCCCCTCACGTGGATCCTTGTACTCTATGTGAGTTGTTATGCTTTAGAGTTTTATTTGAAATACTTTCAATGTATTTAAATACATAATCTACATTAGTATTTAAAGTACATGTTTGTATAACACTTTAAATTATATGTAAAAAGGCCTCTATACCCCTACAAATGGTTGTGCCAATGTAACCCCTGTCCTCCTGTACTATTTTTAATTTAACTCCATTATCTGTGAATATATTTAGACGGAATGGCCGGGCCTCAGTGAACAGTGCAATTTCAAAGCTATTTTCAGCCGAAAATGTCAACTAATTCTTGAGTTTTGGCGGAACTGCTAAAAATGGACTTAAAATGGCGCGTTCGCCAAAATAAAGGGTGAAGCCTCGCTGTTTCTCTTCAGTTTAGAAACGTGCTTTGAAGCATAAGCGGGTAAAAAGCTACGCTAATATAAACGAATAATAGGATAATTTTTTCGTGAAAAGTAAATCATTTTTGGCGTAAAATAGTTCCGAAAATTTTCCGAAATATGAACCGTCATTTCCGCGACTAAACCAGGAAAGAATATTTCGAAAGTTCCAAAGTGGAGTTACCCTTTGAGATTAATCCTCCTCGTCTTAAGCCGTTTATCGCTCTAATATCTTCAGCCTGAATTTGAAAGTGTCACTCCCCACTTATCGTTTCCATTACAAAAGCAATATGCTGTAAAGCGGTGCCAACTACCTATAAAATCTAGCAGTGGTGTTGGCGTAAAACGCATTCATCTAAAATCATTAGATTCAGGATTAGGCACAAAGCTGGCAAAGGAACACTAATTACAAATTCATATCAAAGGAGAAAAGACGTTTGAATTTAAGGTTAATAATAGCGAGAGCGTATTATCTAATTTACTTACATCGCAGACTATAATAATTGTATTCGTTGATAAGAAGGGATTTCGAATGTCGGTATCGGTGCGGACTTTTAATATGGCGGTTTCGCGTCGACATAAAGGAAAGTATGCGTAAAAATATAGGGGGAATTCCATAATGGATGTGTATACGTAAGCTGCTTTACAAATGTTTAAAATGTATGAGTCTGCTCGAACATAAACAATTTGTGATCTTATCGCTTTTACGTAGGAAGAAAGTCTTCCATTCCGGCAATAATTCTGGCATGTCGAAACCCGAAAGGAGACCCTTTTTACTTTTTTCGACGTTTCCCCGACGCTCAAATATTACCGTGACGTAATGGAACACAACAAGAATGTAAAAGAAAGCAAAAACTGATAAGGCTATTATACTTTCGAACAAAAGAGCAGCGCCATAATGTACTTTTCCACAAACCCTGGACGTTCAACTCTATTATTATTACGATCGATATTTTAGAAAACTATATCGGATTTCTTCCGCTATCGAATCGGCGGACCTCTATAAATAACTTTATGATTTCATTCGATTTCGATAAGGGATAAGTTGCCCCTCGAACGGAATGGCCGATGGAACCTTGAAGGAAAACGGAATCGTATCAATATGGTCCCTGAAACATAACACGAAAAGGAAGTAATCGGACGTTCCCAAAAATTATTTCCCGCCATAACTCAAAACCTATAAACCGCCGCATCTGTTTTTCACATTCGCATATTCGAATCTAAACAGCAGCGCGTCGGGGAACCGAATCCGCGGCTTTCCAGATTAATAGGGGCACAAGACGGATTAACGTGGCTTAGAGTTCAACATTGAAAACGACGGGGACTTAGTCCGCCTAGAGAGACATTTTGGTTTAAATGAACTACGGGCGAGTGAGCGCCCGAAGGGCCCCTTTAAATATGTATGGGCGTCGAAATTAACACGGATTCTTCATAAGTAGAGGAGGGCCACCGTTTTAATAAACTTCATTAAACAAGTACGAATTATAACCGGGGCTC
This sequence comes from Cryptocephalus primarius, assembly GCA_963576515.1. Lineage (NCBI taxonomy): Eukaryota > Metazoa > Arthropoda > Insecta > Coleoptera > Chrysomelidae > Cryptocephalus > Cryptocephalus primarius. The sequence continues at coordinate 12,372,004 of OY754941.1, forward strand.
AGAAAATAAGGGTGGCCGTATAATTAACAATCTGCACGAAAAAAATCACGACTCGTGGAACTAATTTTTCGATGTAATGGTAGGCTTTAATTAAATTTACATAATTCCATTTGCTTCTTATTAAGTATAATGTATATCATACCTAACCTACGCCGAATTCAAATTTAATATAATATTAAATCTTATTGGAAACACATTCATCGCAAACATAAATTGTCTACAATACCTGGACGATTTTTTAAAAATGTATTGAACTGAAAAATATTCCTGACTCAATAGTCTAACAACATTTTACATTCTTACTTTCTTACTAAGGTTTTGTTACTTTCTTTCTTATAGATTGTATATTCTAGATTCCTGCAATTTTCCAAACGCGAAAGGATTGAAAATTAAGACACCTTCTAGATTTGGCACTTAGAAGCTTTAAAACATACTCTGTCGTTATTATTTAGCATGTTTCAGAGTTTTGACTCCGATTTTAAATGATTCCTATTCTAGAATCTATCATAATATATAATTATAAATCAATTAATAAAAACCTATTTTGACACTTCTACAAACGTCCTAAATTCGATGTTAAAACACTTTAGGTAATTTTCCACTCTATAGAAACCGCTTTTTCCATTAATTTAGGTTTCTTCTACTAACGTTTAAAATTAAAATAAAATTATCTGTAAATTCTGTAAACTATCTGTATTTCTCTTTCCAGCAATTTTGCACATTGAAAGTTCCACTAGAACATGTGGAATGTTTTTTCTAGATTTTTAGCGCTTTCTTTCATATAAAGTCAAAACGGGTCTGTTTTAAAATCCATAAGTCTTTTAGACTTCAATTTTAAACTCGCGTTATCCTTCAAAAATTTTAGAGGAACATTTTAAAGATTTTCATAAGAACAATTCAGATTTTCCATTGTTTGAAATGATGATAAGAAAGTGGTGTAGTGGCTAGTATTTCTGTAGTGCTTGGAGGATGAATCATGTGAAATTCGCATAAACTTTGAGTCGCTTTTCCAGCAGTTTCGAAAATTTTATGGCGCTAGAAAGACCTCTGTAATAGTTAGCTTTTGTTTCAATTAAAATAAATCGGTTTAGAACTTCTATAAATCATTCTTACTATTCATGATTTCTAAGAAACCTTTAAACATTTTTCTGAAAATGAATCACAAGTTCTATTATTTATAATTGTGACTAGAAAGCTTCTAAAATCTACCTAGCACCTTTTATGAAAATCTATATTATTTCTAAATATTAATTCGATGAAGAATCCAATGCAATGCTATACATTAAGATAAATACACCATATGATAAAAAATTTGGAAAATGCATTTTGGTCTTTAGAATTTTATACACCTGGTAAAGTATTTAAACAGCCAAATGTCATTCGAACTATAGAACTACATACACTTACCTCGACTGAAACTTTGAATTCCGTCCAATTATTGCTGAAATCTGAATTATGACGCGCCTCTTACCTGAAAAGAAAAAGAAAGAAAAGAAAATTAGCGAAGTTGATTATTATGACCATTTCATTTGAGTTTTATAACTTATATAAGGGTCGTTCAGAAAGATTACAGGATAGGATTTTCAAGATACAAATACCAAAATTTTTGTTTGTAATATCAAAGCTACACATGCGGTTGTCATGGGATATTAACTATCAGAGTTACAGTAAGAAAATAAAATTAGTTAAAAAAGGTTTTGTGAAAATGGCGCATATTCATTAGTTAGTGTTAATGAAACAAACAGTTATTCATCTGTGTGGTTCTAGACCCAAATTGGAGGTTTTTACAATATCACTAGTGAATAAAAATAATTTAAAAATTACGAAGACTACATACATAACGAACAACTATTTTTCCTCAAGACATTGTAAGTAAAGGGATAAGTTACCTGTAAAATAAACTGAATGCGATATTCTATTAGTTCCACCGGCACATATCGGTCGTGGCAAGACCGTCGCTCTTTAATATGGTAGCGCAATCTGGAGGAAGCGGATATAAAAAGTTTATACCGTGTCATCGTAAAAACTTTACGGTATCTCCGTTTATCATCGCTAAAAATTTTGCAACTCCTGGTACGTACCTTAAATTCGAATTTTTCGAGAATATATTACGTTATCTGCGATACATCTTATTGGTGTTAACGTTACTTTTACGGCATGCGATTCATAATCCCACTTTTTTGACTATTATGGAATGTAATCCTTCAAAATAAATAATGGCCGTGGATTATACGTAACGCATCGATATTCGATGGCGTATCGATGGTAATGGCGACGTAAACATATGAGAAGTAATAAAATCAAATCGGAAAATGCGACGATAAAAAATCTGTCATAGGAGTCATTCGGCGCGCCCGAAATGAAAAATCTAGCTTTTTAGCATTCCGGTCAACGTTTCTATAAAAATAACCGAAAATAAAGAGGTAAATAATAAATGAAAATTTACGCACGGCCGACTCCCCAAAGACATAACAATATTTTTTTCCAACTTGTGATTTTATCCTCCGGTCTTGGTGTGCGGCCTTCCTCGACGGTCATTTGTTAGTATTGTATTCTGGAAGGGCGAACGCGAGAGGGAAGGGGGAGTGGGGCCCGGAGAATCCACGACCACAAATTTATGAGCCATCTAGTGAGCATTTGGTACACGCGTCACGTGACAAGTCGGGAGCAGCTTGGGCCGACTCGACGTGGAATTATTACCTTGAATTTATGTACGTTATACGTAAGGTCGAGGTCGGGATTTGCTTTTTCATATCGACGTAAAAATAGCGTGTCCTACGCCGAAATGAATAGCAATTGAAACGAGACAGATTGGGCGCTAATTCCACGGACGAAACGTAACGGGAATATTAATGAGGCCGGGTGTGCGAAACCTCAAGCAAGATGAGATATTTTTCCTTCCAATCAAGGGACTCTATACACTTAGTATTTTCAAAAAAATCCATTCTTTTTTCTAGTACACATGCTCAAATATTTAGATAAAAATTTTATAATCGACTATTCATATTCGTGAAATTTGGCGAATGCGCCGGTTTTCAAGGGTCGCTTTGAAATTCTCCTGTATACAGGTACTATCAATAAGCAATTATGATAGATGTTTATATCTAAGCTTTAAATTTATTATACATGTGGATTACTGTATAAATATACGTATATGTAAATACACACATGTGTATGTGCGCTTATGTGAGGAGGATAATTAGAATGGTAGAATGACACAATATATTACGTAAGACGTATGAATAGATAGTCATTATTTATCACAGGTTTGCTTATTTTCACAAAATCTTCACTGATCTCACATTGGTTAATTAATTTTTTAATACTAACTATTTTTAGAATTGTTTAACGTTTCATTACTGAGACGCTCCAGATGAAATCGCTGCTGGATACAGAATGGTTGCTACAAATATCACTTAATTGGCTGAATTAAGCTACTGGATTTGGTTTTTTCAATATTAATTGGTTGTAAAGTTCTTGTCTCTCATCAATTACTGAACTAAATGGGAAATTATTTTCCAAACTGCCTCATTTCAAACATGTCATTTAGTTCCTCTTTATATTTAGCTTAGTGATTGCCGTCTCAATTATTTTTTGTAACCTGGATATTTTTATATTTAATTAATATCAATTTTATTTACTTTCAGGGCAGAAGTAGCATACGACTTGGCTAAACGACAGTGCCTCTCGTCTTCTAACGGTGAGTGCCAATATTGTAGATTTTTTTTTTGAATCTCCTGGTATTATCATTCTGTATTAATTGGGTTATTTCAAGGAACACTGTTACATTGCAACATTTCCCCTTAAATTAATTGTTCCTTATTACGAAATGAGACACATCGCGTTTAAAATACTAAACAACTTGGGGTATTTCTATGAAATCAAAAATAACTTTATATATTGGAGTGGTCACTGTGACGAATATTGAACATTTCTAACAACGACGTTATGTTTTAAATATGCCAACGTAAGCAAATAAATAACAAGAAATTCCCATATAGTTAATGAACTGATCTAAAAATATAATGGAATAAGAAATCAGCCACAACTTCTAAGGCTTCTCTGCTTTACTAATCATTTTCAAATTTTTTTTTAATTCCTGGCTCTAGCAGCTATAATAATCAATATTTGTGTAAATAGAAAATATATATAATCAAATTTTAATAACACCCGAGTAAGTTTAAAGTTTATAATAACAAATACAAATGATTTTTCACAAAAATTCCTGCAACTATCTCTTTTTGGATTCTTATGTATCTTCCTGATAATAAATAATCATCACGATCATAAAGAACTTCAGAGGATTAAGGTAGTATCACTAAAGGGCGATTTTCTGTTATGTATTTCACCATTTTGCCCTTTTTTCATTCTGGGTAGTCATTAAGTTAATCTAAAGGGATTCAGAAGTGCATGTTATAATATTTTTATATTTTCAATTTCTATTTTGAAAAGAATCCAAAAACGGAAAGGCCAAATTTTTGTATACTAATCAAGATTTTAAATATTAACGCTATTTAGCAGAGCAGTGCAGTAGACAACATAAAATCCTTATGCATAGAGATAACTATAAATGACGCTTGGGTTTTAAAGCAGCAGTGTCATTTTTATTGACAGATTAATATCATATTCTTCTTTTGAGGGGCCGCAACTATTTTCTTCTTCTTCTATTCCACTTTTGAGGGGCCACAACTATTTTCAGCATTGCTATCAGGTTATTCTTCTTACAGGCCTTCAAATCGGCATTTCATGTTTCCTTTAAATCTACATCCACTTCTGCAACCTAATTTTCATGTACTCTTCACATTTCATACGTGCCGTCAATGACCCGAACGTTTATTTTCACGCCCTTCCAGTACTGCTTGTTACTAAAATTCTTATCCCTACGTTCGGTGCATTGTTTTCAACCCTTATTTCCGTAAAAATTCACTAATCACCGCCGATGCAACGCTGCAAAAACGCCAAAAACGCGTCGGGATTTTTCTCAAACTCTCCTGCTACGATCAATTTGAGCGCTTAACGAAGACGACGCCCAGGGAACGGCGAAAAACAAGACGTTCCCTACCAACAAAGCCGCAAAAAGGTAGCTCGACGTCTCCTGAGTTTAAGAACCCCTCTTGGCCGTGTAATTAAATGCGGAGAAATTAATTAGTTAGCCGAGATCCAGACGGAGACAGCGGTTGACAAAGGACAAAGGTTAGATGCCAGGTATTACCGACGGGATAATTATTGAATAAATATCACGTTGCGCCGATTAGAATCATGTGAATATTCGGTTCGGGGATTTTCACTATTGGCTGGCGAATATTATGACGGAGTGTTTGCGCGCAGCGTTAAAACTAAAATAATTATAATAGTGGATGCACACATCAAGTGAAATGATAAATGATGTGGACTGTGTATATGGGCTTTGATAGGGCGGACTTAATTGTTTTGTTTCGATATGAAAAAAGTAATTAATACTAGCATAACGTGCTTTATTAATTTTTCATACATCATTTTCATAGGAAAAACATTAATTGGGAACGAATTAACAGCGCGATCACCAAATTTTATATAACTACGTGGTCGCCAAATAATTTCATCAGGTCGTGGATGCATATCTAATTCGATATATTCTTTGATTTTAATTAGAAAGGTTAATGAATTTTACGCCTATTAATAATAAAGTAAAAGACCTTTAAATTGGTAGCCAATGCTTTCGTGAGTCTATCAGCAAATCGGTGATCCTTATATTATGTACCATTACTGTCTTGTCGATATACAATCGAGGAAAATTATCTGAGTAGTGTTACTTTGTACTTTCGTTTTTTGGATGTTTCCCTCCTTTACTAAATAGATAAACAATTTAACAATTTTTTGGTGTAGTTTCAAGGGGATGCCTGCAGGTGTTGGTATCGCTATTTTCTCTACCAACAGTCCTTCTACATTGAAATTACCTCACTACTCGTAATACCTTATCTGTTTTCTGTCATAGATAGTAATTCTATAAGAAATTCTACATTACATCTGACTAAAATGCAACAATCTTATCCACAAATTTAATATACAATATTTAAATTATCAGTAGACGTTTCAAATAAGAAATTTGTTTTAGTGCGTCTCAGTAGCTTTAATCAATAATGAACGTCCCTTGGAATTCACTAACTCATAAAGTCCATATTAGATCATGATCACATGGTTATCACCAAGGCTGGGCAAATATGCCGTAAAAATTAGTCATTATAATAAGCACTTTCTATGCCGTAAAAAATAGCTATTTTATGAAACTAAATATGCTATATAACTCTAAAATATGCCTTCAAATATGGGTGTTGTGACGTATTATGTATATTATATGCCTAAACTTATAAAGCTCGTACATGATGTTACGTTGCTTATTTTGCGGTGCCACGAAAAAGCTCACTTTCTTATTAAAGTATGTATAGAGATATTAATCTATTGGAAGTATTCAAAAAAGTGCATTTAACAAATCAAAAGCAGCAATCACTTTACGACATCAACTTGATTTGCCTAATTCTTTCCGCAATGTTTAGAAACAACAATGTATAATACTAAAAACAAACAAACGATAATTTTAAATATTTATTATATTACTAAACAAAAAAATACAATATAAGTACACATTAAACCTGAAATAATATATTTATGAAAAAATGAAAGCGATACCTAACAACCTAACAAAACAAAATTATTGCAATAAATAATCATGTGCTTTTCAAGATTTTCTAAAAGAAAACTTCTTCTGTTGTCTTGTAGGATATTTTTGTACAGCGAAAAACTGCTTTCAACATCTCACGTGATGTAATGAGGCAATATATAAATGGGTAAGATTTTTCCAAAACAATCTGGTTTCTGATTATTACATCATTTGTTGGGTACACTCCATAAATTACTTTTCGGGAATATTGGAATAAAGCTAATTTACAATTTTTTGTGAATAACGATTTCAGTTTTTCAGATATGCGTGAACATACGACATTAGTTGACAATTTTATATGATCACGAAAATCTTCCACTAATGAGGGTGATTCTGATAGAAGATTTTGTTCTTCTAATTTTTTTAAAATATTGTATTTTCTGCTAAAATTGGCTTTAATGAAATTAAGTTGAATAATTAATTCAGATTTTTCAAAAAGTTGTTTAGAATCTGCTATACACTGACTAGGAGTTGCATCAAAACTTTGAACTAGATTTGTGTATTTTCCTATATGCTCAGCATAAAACAATGCTGACTGAATCCATGTTCTTCATCTAGTTAGGATAGGTTGTGGTGGAAAAAAGTTGGGTTTTCTAAACCACCTGAGAATCCCTGGGCCATAAGCGTGCAAGGTTTAAACTTTTACCTATTCGAGAAGTACGTTAGAATGATACCAAAAACTTAAAAAAAAATACATTGTTTATTAATATACCCGGAAGTTATGAAGTGAATTTTCCTGAACATGTTTAACACATTTCAAACCCCCAGAATCCAAAAAGATTCAACTGAATAACTATTATTAACAAAAACATGGGTGAATAGGCTAATAGTCGAAAAATATCGAAGAAAGAGAACTTTGGGCCGGGTTTTAAATATTAAAAACAAATTTTCGAAAAAATTGTGGATATGACATGATAGCTAGGGATTTCCCCCTTCAAATGAATTTTGAATCATGAAAAACTATTAATTTTTACACGAGTTATTGAAAAATTTGTCCGCCGGCTTCTACGAGAACGCGTGGAGCGAACTCTATGCGTCCCCGGCAGCGCTCTAAATACGGGGCGCGTTTGGGGTATGTTAAGTCGAAAACGATCAAATTTTCGATAAAACTTGTCAGGACAATTTTTGTAGATAATAAACTCATCTTCATTTTTTATCCAAACGAAAATTCTCTAAATGCCATATTTTCGGAGATATTGGCAAAAAACGGATTTTTGGAACTTTGGGCCATTTTCCCGATGCCTTACACATTTTTTTTCTGACTGCTAATTTGAGGGTTGAAAGTACCCACCGATACCTGCCAATTAAAAAAAATCAAACGTCATAAATATTTTCCTCATAATTAAATTTTGTTATAACTTCATACAGTCAATTTGCAAAGTCCATTTAAGTATCTAAGCACGTTTCAACAATTTTGGTAAATAAATTTTGAAAATATGTCGAAGTTATCTTATCTCAAGACAGAACTAAAGTTGTCAGTAGATTAAAAATATCATAACACTTTTATTCCAATGCAAGTTTTATTGTAATTTCATCCAGTTATGTTTTGAACGCCTGTTAGACATTTGATCAAGTTTCACTAATTTTGGATCTCAAAAATATGTCCAAAACGCCTTCACTCAAATCATAATTAAAACGGTTAATAAGTTAAAAATTTTTTCTTGTGGTCATATTTGGTTATGATTCTACATTGATCCTTTTTACTTTCCAGTTAACTGTTTGAGTAAGTTTTGTCAATTTTGGCAAATAAATTTTGTTAATATGCCCAAATTTTCTTCACTGAAGGCAGGACGAATTTATCGATTTATCGAATTTCGTTAGTGGCAATTTAAAAAATCTCTACGTGTAGTGTTTTCTGAAAATTATATCGAACGTAGATTTTCCAGCTCACCGAGCCTGGGGGATCAGCTTTAAAATCAAAGTTTATTTCCTTACCTTGCGGCATTTCCTCCAGCTTCTCGTTATTGGTGGTGTCAATAATGGCCATAAATCATCCAACGATTAGAAAATCATTTAAAAACTAAATAACAGCCACAGTTTCATGTAGCGCAATTAAATCCAACTAGTTTAAAAAAGGACATCGAGACGTCTGAAATTCCTTAAAGTATTCCCCGGCAGCCGCGACTTCTCATTAAAATCTGGTTCTGCTCGTAACTCCTCATTAAAAATAATTAAGGTGTTGTCACAAGAGACAGATAAAAGCGGATAGATGACGCATAGAGAGTTTGCGACGGGGTATTCAGATTTACTGGATCGTCTGCGATAGTTGGCGGGTCCTTTGTGCCGGGAAGTCGCTACAAAGTACACACGCGTACGCGGGGTTGAATAATTCTTCCAGCAATGGGAGAAACGCAGTCCGCTTCCGATAACGAATCACGTCGTCACTTTTACGGCGATTTTGAGGGTAAGTTTTTAGCCGGCGAAATTGGTCTTTGTTAATTAAAAGTCGTTCTACGGCCCCGACGCCGTTTCGCACCTTCCCAGTGAAATTAAACTTTTTAATTAACCCCTTTGTCCCGCTTGAACTTAATAGAATTATTAATGTTTCCAAGCGACCGTCGAAAAAAAGAGAAGACGAAACGCAAATAAATACGTATAGTGCGGACGCGAGGATAACTCAACAGGCATCACAGATAACGTTTAATTTATTACGGTGCTGAATAAGCACGGGTATTAGGTTTTTTCGGCAGATAACGCGTACGTACACTCTTTCGGCGTTAATGAAGAGACAAATTTTCTGGAGGGTTTTAAAAATTGGACGTGCCGCGTTCCTCCCTCGAAATTCAAATTCATAGAAGCCCAGTTTATAGAGCGACAAAAAAGCTGTCTTGGTGGATAAAATTTAACAGCAGACGGACCAAAAGCATTGTCTAAAACGGATCAAAAATGATAAAAACTCAAAATCTAGACAAATCTGAACTTTTGCCTTTTCTTTATAATAAAAATTTTTAAAAACAGGTCGGTTTTCGGTTTTTTCACCATGGCGTGAAAATTATTGACAGAAATGCAATACGTTGCACAGACGATTTGTAGATAATTAAAAGACCTTCAAAATGAGCGTTTCTAAAAGATGATCGGAGCATTTTTCACCGAGAAAACTTGGAGAAACCGTTGAAATGGACCCTGTTTCAAAAATTCACAGCTTCGCCCAGTTTCAATATCACTGAAATTGTAATTTGTAAATAAAATCATTGAAATGTTAGGTCATTATGTCTACTTTAATAGTGCAAAAGCTGGATGCTGTCGGATGAATAGTTTTTGCACAATTACTTTATTAACAATATGCACCCAAATATTGCAAAATTCAGCGCACTAACAGAGATAGGCCGATTTCAATCTTTCAATCGGTTTTTGAAAGAGGACATCAACACCTACAACTTGGCTATCTTCGATTTTCATATACGTTTGGAAAAAGTGCGAAAAACGGCGTCGAACATTGCGCGAAACGCGCATTTCGAGCTGAGTGGTGGACGCTTCAAGCAGCATAAAACAGTATACTTGCAATCTTTCTTCAGTCATCTTTGAACCATTTTAAACAAAGTTTTTTTGGTCCATCTGCTGTTAAACCTTTGGTTATCTACCAAAAAATACTCCATAAACTGGGCTCACGTGGAGGGTTTTAATTCAACGAATTGCAAGTATTACGTAAAAATTTAATTATGCACGAGATTCCCTCAGCCGTACGAACAGTTTTTCAACAAAGGATCCTGTTCTTTTGTCCGTCCGACCAAGATAATTTTTAAATTAGATAAGTACTGGGATTATAAGCGCGTATAAGAAATGTTGCCGTCTAATCTGCCTGTATTACATCTTTTAGGAGAATTAAAAACTACGTGGTAGGTCCCACAGAAGACTCACCCTTACAAAACAAAAGGTATTTGAAAAAAAATATTGGACAGGATATTTCAAAGAATCTTTTGTAAGCACGGGATTATTTCTTATTTTAGAACGTCTCTATACGATCTGTTATTGCGAAATCCGCCAGCAATTCGTAGAAAATTAAACAAACATATATCATACAAATCATTCTATTCCTTAATCTTAATCAAATTCATTTGCGTACTAATGGCTTAAGTAACGGTCCGATCAACTGTTATCCATTTGTAAATTCTGGAAAATTACAAGCATAACGATATTCAAGTGGATCAAGTCCAGGGATTTTATCGGTTTGCATTCCATTTTATCGAACAAATAACGAGCTTTTAGGAAATTTTGGTTCATTAAATCCGACGATTTGATAAAAACGAGGTTATTAAACGCCAGATTTTTCTCGTAGTATTAATACGATTTCAGCCAGAGATTTCCAAACATTTGACTAAATCCGATTATCAAAGGCTACTTATAGTACATCATTTAAATTTAAGTTTAAACTTACAAATTAACCAACTGACAATTAATTGGATAACTAATATCAATATCGCTTATCTATTATGTAGTATTAAGTATCTATTACAATGGTGCATTATCTATTATCAAAAATCAATGGTCTATTTACACATACCTATTGTCAAATTTCTATTGTCTATTATCAATTACTTATTACCTATTATCCACCGTCACTTACCAATTAATTACCATCCATTATCAATTATCTGTCTATCTATCTAGAATCTGTCATCTATCATCAAATTTCTATACTCAATTATTTCTTGAGTTTGAGACCAATTATGAGTTTCCAATTATCAATTATGAGCTACCTATTATTTATTATCAATTACCTACTTTCAATTGCGGATTTTATATTATTTATTGCATAATATCAGATATATAAAACCGATTATCTATAACCTCTTATCAATAATCAATTATATATTATGTACTGGACATTTCACATCACTGCTTTTGATTTGAATCCTTCTCAACTTTATTGTAATTTGTAATTATTGTAAAATTATGGGTAAATGTTATAACTATGTCATGCTTTATTTCTTTGATGTTAAACAGATCTGCTTACGTATTATAAGTAAAACTACTTGAGAATGACCACGTTGAGGAGCTGGTGAAAACAGTTCATACAGTAACTCAGTGTTACTCAGTGGAAACGTGTCTTAATCCCACTCTCGTGTTGTGAAGTCGCGATTTTATCATGGGGTATCATGATACCATAACTTTATTTTATTGAGAAATCTTTGAATCATTGAAGGGATATTATGTTCCAACTCTGAAGGGTTCCAAAGGTTTATTCAGTTCCCTCACTTCTTTATTTAAATTATGTATACATACTGATCGTAAAATAAAAGCAGGCCATAATAGCAGTTCCTATTCTCAAAACGCTGATGGAATTACACGAAAGTTCACTCCAAGAGTATCTTCGACATCTCGGTTCTCCCGACAAATCCTCACTCCAACCCTTTTTTATTGCTTCTATTCCTCGCCATCCCTCCTAGGATGATCTCTAATGTTGCTTTGTATCTCGAAAAAGATCGTGTATTTATCACATCACGTCTCGGGATATTAGTTTTTATGGGGTGAAAAAAATAAGCAGGAGGAAAGATGGGCTCTTACGTTTAAGAAGGGATTTCTCGCCTTTCTCGCAAAAAGATATAGCAGCAGTTTCCCCTTGCGTAATGTGGTCACTGTCTTCGGATTTATACCGAGACAACGACCTAATCTAGATGAGCATTAATGCCGCATTTGGGGAATTTGTTACTACCTTGTACGCAGCTATGCTGGGAGTCCTTTTGAATTGACCAATTTTTCCTGAATGGAAAATAAGTAATAGTTTCCTTTTTATATGGTTGATCTTTATACATTTGTACTTTTTGATTAAATTTGGGTCTTTGTTCTCCATGGTGTTTTTAAATTACTTTGGTCTCTTTCGTTCTATAATCCTGTGTCAAACCTAAACTACTAAAATCTGGAATTGATAGTACCTCAAAATTCCCGCCAAAAAATATAAAACTAAAAAACGTTATATTACCAGTTAAAAATTATTTTTTGCTTTTATCACTGCATTTACCAGCTATTCATTAAAGAACTTATAGTTCCACCCACAACTTATAAGAAATGGCGAAGGCGCCTAATTTCATTATCCTTTATTTTATCCTTATTCTCCTGGTAGAAACATTGGGACAACGTTAATAAATTATTGTATTGTAATCGGATCTTAAAGCGTGTATAAATTTTCAAAATAATCAGAAATCCTAAAGTCGGTGAAAATTAAGATAAACCTGGGAACTATGACAGATTTCTATTAGTTTATGTTCATGATACATTTAAAAAAGTTGTGGTGATTTTAACTAACTAATATTTTTCTACCCATTTCTTTAAAGATCTTACTTTAGATTATGGAGGTTTTATATAATTAACGCGCAAAACAAAAACTTGACAAAATTTTAGTAAAATGAGGCTCATGGGTCACACGTTTCCATGAGAGATAATAGACTATTTCGTAGGCAGTTTTATAATTTTCTCGGGTAACTGTGGTCTATAAAGAAATTGGAAAAGTTTAACATCGAGTTTTTTGTAATATTTTGGCATCTTAAACCGTTACAAGCTTACAAATTTTTTAATACCAAATACGAAACCCACCAAATTCAAAGTAAAAAATAAGATTGTTTCTGCTGTCGTTAATCGGTTTTGGTACAACTCCTAAAATATCTCTGTCTTTTATATCGTCCGTATCTTCTATTTCTGGCCAAGAAAAAGATGCCTTCTTCTTCCTCTTATGCTTCTAGAGTAGAACATTTCATGAGTTACCATGAGTTTTTTCTGGACTCCCAACTCCTCCCAATAGGAAAAACAGTATATTCACCCCTTTTCTCCCGTGCTGTACCTATTCCACATGCGCCGTAATTAAACAGGATTCCCAGATTATTTTCGTAATAAAAACTAATTACAATTGACACCAGCACAAGTTGGATTAATTTCGTTATGGCGAGTCCCGCCGGCGTGTCCGAGTTATCTTGATTCGGAAAATCACCCCCGAACACAAAATAATTACACGTCCAGGTCGTTAGGGGCGAAATACCCCGTTGTAATACGTCATATTAACTAAAACAAGTTGATTTAATTTAATTGGGCATGGGTTGTAATACCTCATGCGATGAGAAGTACAAAAACACGATGTAATATTAATCCAACGGGGGTCCGAAACTCGACCTTAATTCCGCAAAACGTCTGGAAGGGCGCGGGGCCGAGGAAAAAATGTTGCTCAACTTAGTGTATAAATTTGGGATAGATCGCGGCAAAAAGCCCAGCTCGCAGGGATTGAAGTTTGGAGCTGTTGGCGTGTTTAACTCCACGAGGTGGGCTAACCCCTTAGGGAAAAATGCGCATTATTTGCGACAATCAAGGCAATGCAAACTGACGACGATCATCGCTTACTACCATAATCAGGACCGCCGTTAAAGCGCTAGTAAGAATAGCGAATTAAAGCCACTTCACTTCGGGCGGTTTTCCATGCCTTTTTTCGCCGACGTAACGAACGGGAAAGTCCAACTTCATTGTTTCAGAACCGCCGAGATTTGCACTAAAGTCTAATTCAACAAAGCATTATCTCTCGCGTCTTTCGTCAGGACCTAAAATGCATCCCGACTGCGAGGAAACGCTAAGGTGATTAATTTTTGGCTCGAGAGATCGGTTAACGTTGATAATAGCGTACCGGATCCCGGAGGAGGGCGAGGGAGATAAAATAATGCGACATTTTTCATGATTTTCTTTGTTTGTGTGGCGATTTTTCTCAACTGTTGTTTTGCGGGCAAATATTAAAGTCGATTCGCGGTCTGTTTGTTTAACCGCATAGACGCGTACAGGAATGTAAATTCGAAGTCGTTATACGAGGGCATAAAAAGTGCTTTGATTTATTTTTGTAGCCGCGCGGCCCCCGGCCCACGAGGAGCTTTGTTTAAGGGACAGATTGTTATCTTTCGCGTATACAATAGAAAAAACTGATCCCCTTATATAAATTGTGATAAGCGAAAGGGCAACAGCGCTCGTACATATTTAATACAATTCTAGTAAAGCCGATCGAACATTTCCATACTAATATTCGTACTTAAAAAAAGTTTTAATTCTAAAAAAAATCTCGAATACAACAAGCCTACAGCAATATTCCACTCTTAGAATGCCCTAAAAATAATTAAACCACTTCATAGAAGGTATATACTTATACCTACGTTTGTCTTCTATTTAAAACATAATCAGAGCTCTACGATAGTACTAAGGTATTGATAAACTGTACGGTTATATTTGGTACCAACATTTCTCAAATTGCAGAGGTAGAATAGCGGGTCTGAACATTATATAACAGAATGCACACCTGATATCGAAAAATAATTTTTAAATTTTTATTGATAGGATTAAAAACAATTCGATTTTACATATAGGAGGGGGGTTAATAGAAGGAAAATGAACATGAATAAAACGGATACCATTAAATAGATATAACAATAATTAGAGCACTTTGCTAATGCAAAAAATCAATTATTTTATTATTTACTGTTATAAAAATTAGCACCACCTTGTTGAAAATAATGATGCATATGATGCAACCAACATAAAAACTACATTATATGGTATTTGTGTATTATTTTATTATGTTTCATTTTACTTCTTGAATTCTTTTACTTCTTACTGTGCTTTAGAGCCCTGATGATATCTTAAATGAAGGTTGAAACGTTGGCGACGCTAAAAACCTGCTTCTGTGGTTTGTTTAATTTTTGGGAATCCTGAGAACAGAACTTTGCTATTTGTATTAATTTTTTCGTGAATGTGTAAGTTTCAAGGACAGTAATGTATGTTGCTGCAATCAGTATTCAAAGATATTTTCAAATTTTTCCAAAAAAGCACTCGAAAATGTATTGAACTTTTGAGTAGTGTTATACAAAAAATAATATTGTCGTTAATCCAAACTGTTGCCCACACTGCACATGTAATGGGGTTAAAGTTTCTTACAATGTAATTTTAATAAGTGGTAATCGTACTAGTGCTTTTCTCCATGAACATCTCTTACGTTAACAGCTACATTTTTCCATTCTGCTATTGGGTGGGTTCGGTAATTACAAATATTTCTTCGTCTAAAAGTTCCTGAAAGGCGCTCTTAAAAAGTTGGGCCTCTCTTCCCGATTAACTAAAAATTAGTCATCGGGCGGCCTAGCGTAAATCTCCAACAAGTGATTGAGACTGCCAAGTCAGAGTCCGGGGGAGCGGAGTAAGAGAAAACGTTATCTTTGACACATTATTGAAAGCTCGAGGGAGAAGTTTTAATTGATTCTAGAAAGAAAATTAATGAGATTTAGTTACGAAATGTCATGTTTTCTCCGTCCGCCGAAATTAGTTTTCGAATCGGGCGAGGCGACGTGCGCGCCACTTTTTCGAATTTTCCGATAGTTCCGTCTCTCTTTCTTTTTCCCCCCCTCTTATTTCCTTAATTCTGCGATGTCGCCGACGCGAGATCTTCCCTCTTGGAAAATTGAAAATTTAATTAATCGGATAATTTTAATTGCCAAGATTAGCGAAGTGAAAGTCGCCTGGGATCCCTGCAGCGTCAGCATCGATTGACACTTGGAATACAGGCTTTATTTTTATTTCAGAACAAGAATTAACAATACATAAGACACCGCGAAATAATTTCCATCTATCACAGTGGATTTGGTACCACAACAATCGAGAGATGTGAGATTTTCCGGTAGAAATTCGATGTTTCTAAATTTTCTACGAAAAATTTTATACCCCTGGTAATCTCCACTCTTTGTTCCTTCTTCTTCCAAATCCTCCTTGTCCGTTCAGGCCTTCGCATGTGATTTACGGTATTTATGGCTTCTGCACAGGAATTAGGCTATAGTCTAAACTGAATTAATATATACTGGGCGATTTCCAGGAGTGTGCTATTATTCCTTCCAGCTATTCTGCTTGACTCTAGATTATTTGGGACACAGAGCCGTTTTGAAACAGCCTGCGCCTTCAAGTAAGCGTCAAAAGCTTTATTGGTTAATTCTGTTCCATTATCCACCATCCATTATGATTCCATAGCTAACATGAGGGTGAAACAGCACATGTTACCAACCTCACAGGGCAATATTGATGGAAGATTTCCAGCTATAACCTTCACCAAGGTTTCAATATACTAGAAAATTTGTCTATTATAAATAGTCCATTAATGACCATTAATCACATGCGGAAGCACTGGGGCTGAATCATACATTCTCTCTCCTCTACGCTCCTTGGGATATTTTCCCTTTTTACTTCTTCTAGTTGTACCTTCACTTTGTGTTTCGTTTGCTATTATCTTTTGGCCTTTCTTCTTTAGCTTCTCAGCTTTTTGCATTTGTTGCTTGTACATTTCTCTATACACTCTCGTATACTAAAGTTTTCGTCTATTGTGCAAACATAATTTAACTTGTTACTGTTATTTCCCAAATATTCTCCATTATTTGAATAAGGTTCCAAAGGGTAAAAGTAAAAGTACACACACTCGCTATCACAAACTTCGGTCAGCTTTTAGGCTTAACTCGTAAAGACAAAAACAAACCGAGACCTTCAGATCTGAAACCTCCTCCTTAGGTAGGCTCAACCATAACACTTTGCCGTTCCCAACTCCTAAGTCAAGTTACCTACAAACTTCATCACGCGATAAAACTACACATCTCGAAATTAGCATAAACCTCCTAATTGCCTACTAAGATGTCTACCGGAATACGTTTTTGTCCTTAATAATTGTTGTGCTGGCGCTCGAAAGGTTCTCTTTGGAAAACGTGACTGGGAAGTATTCGGGGATATTAAATTGTGCATTCCTTAAATGTGAGCGGATTCCCCTCGAACAGATTGCTTTATTTAAAACGTTAGAGACACGAATTTGGGAAATTTAATATTTGCTCGGCCCGGTGGGAACCTCGTTCTTAGAAAAGGGATTTTCCCCGGTATATTATTCTTATATTTGTTCGTTTATGGTTTTTTGTGGCAGTAAACAGTTTTAGGCAATTACATTAAATGGAATGTTATTTGATTACTGGTACTGGTAAATTTTCGTCTGGAAAGTTCACAGGACAGCTTGGATTAATTTATTTCCAGCGGATATATTTTTAATAGTATTTTAACGATATTAGAGCTGTATAAAATCAACATAATTTTTACATTACCTCGATCGCATGAATTACACTCGTTATATCTACAGATAATTAAATTTGTTTGTTATTATTTAATGCGGATTTCGTATATCGCAAATCAATTACAGTGCCCCATCAGATCCCGGAAACATATGCGAATTACACATTTTATAGTTACACGAACTGAATTTCGATAAGCGGAAATAGTCCAATGCAAATTTCATGAAAACCGCATTTTTACATTATGCGCAGGCTTTATTGACGTTTTTGAAAACGTGCTGAAAACATTAATTGTATTTATTCAGCACTAACCGTTGGAACAACCAATAATTACTGTTATATGACCAAAATATATAAGGGGGCTTCAAGGGGATTTTCGTAAAGAATATAAGCACGGCCTGTTTGTATCCGGTGTTTCTGACCAAATTAAACAGGTTGTCACAGTATAAGTAAAGTATTACATTTAACTATTAATAATTAATAATGTTTTTGGAACAATTTTTAGCTCGATCAGTACAATTTTTATGTTATAATTAAGAATTAGGGTCGTAATTTGACTGGCATCGGTATTAGCAACCCCAATAAGTAAAACGAAGTTGGAAACGTGTTAGGTTCGTTGTAACCAACTGTTGTACGTAGGTATAAAGTGACGTACCGTCAAGTTAATTACAATACAACGTCTAATAAATTTTAAGTGTTTAATCATAAATTTTGATTAAGCTAGGGGATTCATCCTCGCGCGGGGTGGTAAATGGTGAGCAGTAGCAAGGAACGCATCTCTCGAGAACGTCAGAAGAATCTCGTCGAGGTATTAATCACGCTAATAACGCGTTAGCGCAACACAATGATCTCTCTAATTGCGGGCAATTCCGGCTCAGACATCGCGATATAACTTACGACGTGCGGAGTTTTTCACTTGTATCAAGAATTTTTATCGCTCCTCTCCATCATTTTTTATTTATAGGGCCGGACGCCGGCGGCCTAAAAGGAGTCAGTTTTCCAAGATGATGTATGATTTTTTTAAATGAGGCGATTTGATAAAACGGTCCCTCGGGACGCGTTAAGGTTTTTTTTTATGTGCCGAAAAGGTTTATGAGTCTTTTGTAAATTGGGTGGTCGATTGAATGCCGGCGCTATCCACGGCCTCGCAATGAATATTTTATGTCTGGAATCGGGGAAGGAACGGAGAAATACGGTCCGGGACTTACGATCCGACAGCCCTAAAATCACTTAAAAGTTAACTTCCTTTGGCCGGGGGCGATAGGTGCTCTGAATTCCGCCCGTACGGCCGGTGGATCCAGAAATTTCTCATGTTGACAAGACGGAGTTTCCTATGAACAAAAGCTTTCAATACGATTGAAAACGGTCCCTTTCTGCCCCCTGTTAATATTTATTTTAAAAAGTACAATTAACATACTCATTGCTAATATCAGGTCTGCCATAGGTGTACTAAGGTGCATTAGAAATATTTCCGAATACTATTGAACGTTGCAATATTTTCGTAATATTTTACCTATACTGAATACATTTAACTAATTTGATATTAATTTAAGAATTTCTGTTGACGTGGCCATTAAACAACGCGTTGTATGTCATTTTTTAAAATATTAGCATGTAAGACCTTTTCCCATAAGAGCGTAATTATGGGTTTAGTGCAGATTTCCGCCGTTAACTGCGGGAACAAAACGTACTCTCCACGAAACCAAATTTTCTCGATTTTCCCCGAAACTTCTCAATCCGGCATTATTTTTCGTTCTCGCATCATTGTTTCTCGGGCTTTCCCAATAAACCCGTCAATGAAAATATCTCCCTACCACAAAAGAACAAGACCTTTTGTGTAACCCCTCGCGGCGAGGCCGAATCTAAATCACTCCTCTGGCCTATTATTCGAAAAACAATATCCCGCCATTTAGCTAGAGACTGGGGGGCCATTAATTAAAAAGAATATTCCATAAGCTAATATTTCCCGAGAAGCGAAAGGGCTCGAAGCAATATTGATTAATATTCTCTCTAAACCCTCTTGCCGATAATTAAATTAATTAAAGAAAATTAGCTGCGCGTAGCTCCACGGGGAGAGAAGAGGGATCGTTTCTGGAATGTATATATCACGAATTCAAAAATGTTAATTCGAACTCGTTGTAGCGATGAAGTTAGTAACGAACCCTTGAAACTACAAAACCGTTATGACACGATCCCTAGTCCTGTAACACTGTTAAGTCGAGTGTCCCTACGACAAACACTACTTGATTCGTGTGTGCTGTATTAATAACGGCGTAACACGATAGCGTTACAAGGTATTGTGGGTCTTGTAAACATTTCTGGAATCGCATAATGTTTACGGCGAGTAATTGCATAAAACGTAATAAATAGTAAATGTAAGGAAATCAGAGTAATACCCCAGTTCGTAGAGCAAAAAAAAGCTGTTTTGGTACATAAAATTTAACAGCAGAGGGACCAAAAAACTTTGAAATGGATCAAAGATGATAAAAACTCAAAATCCAGGCAAGTGTGAGCTTTTGCTTTTCGTTTAACAATAAAAATTTGATAAAAAAGGGCGTTTTCCCGTTTTTTTCACCCTAGCGTGAAAATTGTTGATGGAAATGCAATACGTTATACAGACGATTTGTAGAGAATTAAAAGACCTTCAAAGCTAGCGTTTCTAAACGGTAATCAGAGCATTTTTCATCGAGAAAACTTGAAAAAATCGTTAAAAAGGTCCCTTTTTCAAAAAATCGTAGCTTTACCCAGTTTAAACTGAAATGTTACGTTATTATGTCCACTATAAGCATGTAAAAGTTGGATGCCTCGCAAGTATACTCTTTTATGCTGCTTGAAGCCCCCACCACTCAGCTCGAAATTCGAAATTGCGCGCTTCGTGCAATGTTCGAAGGCATTTTTCGCACTTTTCTCCAAACGTATATGAAAATCTAAGATAGCCAAGTTGTACTCTCTCTATACTAAGTTTGATGTACTCTTTCAAAAACCTCCTGAAAAATTGATCATCACTTCCAATTCACCCTCACAGTTAATACGCCGAATTTTGCAAGATTTCGATGTATATTGTTAATAACATAATTGTGCAGAAACTATTCTTCCGACAGCATTCAACTTTAGCATGCTTAAAGTAGACACAATAGTCTAACACTTCACGCAAAATTAGCGCTTTAGCTTTAAATTGGGCAAAGCTATGAATTTTTGAAAAAGGGTCCTTTTTAACGATTTTTCCAAGTTTTCTCGGCGAAAAATGCTCCGATCACCTCGTAGAAACGCTTATTTTGAAGATCTTTTAATTCTCTACAAATCGTCTATATAACGTATTGCATTTTCATCAATAATTTTCACGCTATGGAGGAAAAACAGAAAAACGACCCGTTTTTTTTAAATTTTTATTATTAAAATAAAAGCAAAAGCTCAGATTTGTCTAAATTTTGGGTCTTTATCATTTCTGATCCATCTTAAATAAAGTTTTTTGGTCCGTCTGCTGTTAAATTTTATCTACCTCTATAACTTGGTCTATAACCTTTATAATCATGTTGACTGTCACGTATAAATCCTCATTGGTTCTTTCGCGATTAAATTTCTACGTTCCTACAACATATAAAAGCTCAAATCTTGAAGCATAAAGCAGAGTATGCCTACAGGGCACAACTTAAAAGGTGGAGTGATACCTCAAAAGGAAAACTCCTATAAAGACCATTGGCCACTAGCATTTTCACTCCTTACCCTGTGTTGAATTTTTTGGTACTCACGTTTCTTGATTATTAAATGTTAAGATATCTTGTTGAATCTTCTTTGGTATTTCAATATACTCCATATCTTTCAGTAATTGTTCCCCTTGATCCACTGCCTGCGTGAAATTGTTAAGAACGATGTGTGCGCCGATATTTCACTCTTGGATTTTCTGCACTCAGGGACTAAGGGATGAAATAACAGTTCCCCATAAAGCATAAGAAAGAGATGTAGGGTTTCAAAACATGTTTTTTAAAACTGTTTGTGTACGGATACGAACCGACTATCCGAAGTTCTAAGTGTGCAATAAGAAGAAATCGTGACCTACTCTGCGCTTTGCTTATCGTGTTCTTTTTACTAAACGGAACCGGGATTAATCCGGAGAAGTCGTAAGTTAATTGCGCATTGTTTGTCCTGCAGTCGTAGCGCCCGAGGGATTCCCTCTATCGGCGTCGATAACGTGAAAATACTGCTCTAAACTTTCAAAAAATAGATATATTTCACTTATTCGGACGAGCGCGTCGGATAACGAATCGTCGAACTGGCCGAAACAGTTTTCTCGTTCTCCTTCTCCCTTGGAGATAGTAAAAATTTCCTCCGGCCACCCGCAATCCCCCTGCGTTTCCTTTCTCACTCTCTCGTTCTCTATACTCGTGTTTTCCCCTAATGATGATAAATTTGTCGACGTGTCTCGAGTAGCATTTTCCGTCTGTCTAGATTGTTTTTTGCGGCGGTGATCGTGCCTTATCTCTCGTCCTGACGTGCTCGAAGAGGTGGTTAAAATAAAGCCGCTTTATTAGAGGAGAACTGCGATGACGGAGAGGCGGTGCGAAAAGCCTAATCAATCCCCTGGAAACGTTAGGTGCTTCGACTGGTTGTATATTCTTTAAGCGCTGGGTCGAGCCAATAAATAAGGGGTGGCGGTTAATAATTGTCCCCTGGGCCCTGCGCGAATTTACCGTACCAACGTCGATGGTAAATTGATTTACGACCATCTTAATGATGTATTCAAGCAATGAAGGGGTGCAAATCATTTCAGGTTTGAGTATTTTTCTCAAAGATGCTTTCTTCCAATTTGTTTTTTCTATCTTACATTCCTGACCTTTCCAAAGACTTTTCAGTTTCCGTAATATTTCTACGATTCTTTCATCTCAATTTCCTGAAATGTGTACAAGGAGATGGAACAGTTAGTGCTATTAATATTATTATGTGTGTACTTGGGGAAGCCTTTTGTTTTAATTGCAGGTTCTTTTAGTGTTCATAGCTCCCAATAGTTTCTTCTGTTGAATACTGAAGATTCCTTGAGCAAAGAAATATTTAAAAACATCTCACAAGATTATCCATATTCTCAAAGTGTCTCCATCTTCGTCCTCGTGAGGCATCACCAATTTCCCCTCTACTTTTTAGGTGAGTAAATGTTTAGAATCCCCCCTTGAATTCCTATAAATATCAAAGACTTCGTGTGTTCCCGTCGCCCAGTTATTTCCGCGAGTCTCGTTCGCTATCCCGGCTGAGCCCCCAAATTGTAGCGAACGAACATATACAGACAACACGAACTTAAACAATTCATTCAACCCCCATTACCCCTCGATTTTGCCATACAATCAAACCCTATCAGTCCGCGAAGCCCCGTTGTTCGCTTAAAACCTCGGCACCATCGATGTTTACTCTTTACTGGGAAATTAAAATTATCGACGGCTCGAAAAAAGTAATCTGCACACTTGCCCTCTTCCTCCCCCTCCCCCCCGGGTGCAAATTACTAATTATACCTGATTTCCCTCCTCCGTGCCGTTAATGAGTCGGGGGCTAAAATTGCCTTAGGTTTTCATTTAATTAGATACCGATATCGGAATTTCCCGAAGAGCCGCCTCGACAAACAGAGGTGGGGACGGTAAAATTTTAAAGAAAACAAACCGTTCGCGAGTTCGGAGGAGACGAGAGGAGCTTTGCGGGGGAGGACCCTGGCGTTAGATGGGCCAGAAAACAGGTTCGCAGGCGACGACTCGCACAATGAAGTGGAAAATTTAATGAAAATTGTTTCGAGGGAATAAGAGATGTTTGCTGTTGGGCTTCATCTATTTTAATTGAAGGAAGTTTCTCGGTAACTATGTACATATTGCCGAGTTACAAATACAAACTAATTACACGTAATAACATGCTTCTTATTAATATCAAACGGAGAATATTGTGCCTGTGTTATTGGGATTTAATTGTTTTTGCACGTGCATATATTCTGTAATAACAATATTATTCGGCATTTTTCTTCAATTCTTCAGCAAAACCTGATAAAAAATGGTAACCTGGTAATTAATTGCCAGATTTATTAACAGCAATGTTCACAATAAAATTATTTTCGCGAACCAAATTTCAAAAAAAAACCACACCTTTGCCTTTATTTAAAATTCTAAAATTCAACAAGCTTAGAAATTTAAAAAGCTACAAAGTACTCGAGAGTATTCACAGCAAATGATCAATCTTTTCGTGTTTAATATAATGTAATTTCATTGCATTTTTAACCAACACCTTAGAGGTTTAAATTCAATGCTAAACGTGCCCCATACGTCATGGAGTCTTCAAGCAGGGATCAAATACAAAAAACCAAGCATCGGAAACGAAAGGAAAACGTGGAAATCAATGAAAAGTTTGTCGGAAAAGTGCGAACTTTGACCAAACGGGCCTTTCTCCTAAAACGGTGGTCAGAGCATAAAAACAAAGCTTAACTAGATCACGTCATAAAATAGAAAAACTTGTATAACGAAGAAAATTTGTTTGAAGAGGATTAGCTCGTACTTCTACGGTTTATTCGGGCATTTTCTATTACTAAAGCAGATAGAAAAATTTAAACGATTTTAGTGTAGATTCATAGCTTTTAACATGAAGAGCAATACGACGAACAACGAATAAACCTGTTTAACCCCATGAAAGAAATTTCAAAGGTTTTTATAAATGACCGTTCTATTTAAATCAGAGCACCTTCGAATTTTAAATGGGATTGTTTAAATGTTTATTCAAACAGAATTCTCTGTAGAATACCAAGAATTTTTACTGAAATTACAAAAATTATAACAGAAATCACTAAAACCCTATTTCAATATAAAAATTACTCCTCCTGTTCCTTCGCAAACCTCTTAACAACAAAAGGGCAATTTACATACCTATACACTAACCCCAGCTTTAATGTTGAATCTTTTACTAACCAAAGACTTCTCCTGGCGGGATATCTAGTGTGCACCAGAGACATCCATAGTTCATTCTAATCCTCCTTAAGGTAATGAGCGCAGACAGGATCATGGCGTATGGATCCCTGAAGGGTTCAGATGCTTCGACCGCCGTGTATAAAATATTTAAAGGGCGCACCGAAACGACGTTCCTTTAGGGGTTACCGTTAAAAGGGCGGTTCGTAAAACAACCGTCGCGTATAATCAATATCTCATATCGAACACGGTGGATATTGTTAACGTTGTTAGGGGATGCAATTTGTTCGATTATTTTGTGAAGGGTGGTTTAGAGAGGGATGATAAGTAACAGGTCCATTTTATTTGGGGTTTGCTGTGTTATATTTGTCAATCAACGACTCAAATCTCATGGTTTACACACAAGGAAATTAAAAAAATTTCCTACGCTTACCATAAGTGCCTTGACAAACTACATACAAAAATATAGAAAGGTATGGTAACTTTGTAAATAATGTTCTATTTCGATACTTCCTTTTACTTAGTTACTTACTGAACGACTTCCATATATTAAATTTGAATACGTATTATACTTGGTTACAACAAATCGTACTAAACTTATATGAGCGTAATTTCAAAAGATTAAAATGTTGAAAACAAATCTCCAGCCCAGTAAGCTGTTATGGAAGGTCTTGAAAGAGCCACAGTTATTGCACTATGTGCAGAATTGAGGCTGTTACTTTCATTACACCCATTGCTTAAGAGAGCCCATTCAGGCTCCAGTTTCACAAAGAAATTATGCCCTAAATTGACAACAATCAACAGCTAAATTCTAGAGCGGAATAATTTAGACAGCGTGTCTAAAAGATACTGTCTAATAAAGTGACAGAAACATGAAAGTTCATTTAATTACCTGTTAAATGTTTCGAAGATACTTGGAAAGGATGATTGGTTGGGAAAGGACGAAGAAGGCAAGAGAAAGGAGTGTTATAATGTCATTGCGACACAACAGATTCTCTTACATCTTTACTGCTACAACATTCAAACAATGCATTGCCGCAATTTTAGAGTTTGTTAGAAAAAATGAGAAAAATTTGTTAACTAGAGAAAGTCGAAAATAACTGGCTTCCTTAAGGGCCCTTTGTATATATATATACATATATATATAAAATAAATTGTGATAGGCAAATATAATAAACAATATATTCTTGAATATATTTATAAAAGTATTTAATTCATGTACAGTAGGAAAGTTAAGAAATATACAAAAAAACGTAGGAATGACTTACGTTTGTTAAAACTTCAACAATTTTTATTCTATTTCATTACATTTTGCAAAGCGATTGAGATTCTTCCTTTGGAAAGTCAACATTATAATCACCAGACAAAATAAACTGAAGTTTGTGAGACAAGAGCGTCGTGTCCTTGGTCGCGTGGTCTCATATAAGCAAAAGAGAAAGAGACACACAGAGAGAAAGAGAGAGAGAGGGGGGGGGGAGAAAGAGAGAAAGAAAACATATCAAATTCACGTCTGTCTCGTCTCGTGATGCTTTTTCATTGAATTAGTCCTCGTTACGTCCGATAAGAAAGCTAGCTTCCAAAGAAACAATTGACGAAGTGACTCACGTATAAAAGAATTAAATATGTCGTTATTCAATTGCCAGTCCCATGCCAAGTCCTTTTTCGGTTGCGTCCTTTTGTCGCGGATTCCGATTAATCCACTCACGATGGCCCTAGTTTACTCCTACTGCATTTTCATTACTAATCGGCGTCGAGTCCGTTACAAATACCGTATACAGCACGAGTTACTCGAGTCAATTTTCGCCCTACTCCTCGCAGATCGCCGCTAATACGGAGAGAACTCGACTGACGAGGTCGTCGGGATCCTTAATTGTGCCCGACCCACGTGGTAATTACCAGCTTAGTTGAATTCAGCTTCCGATACTTCACCGATGAAGTAAGTCCGTTCTACAGTTTCAACTCAAATACGGGCGACTCTCTCGATTCGAACTGATAACAAGGAAGCTAAACGAAAGGAGGAACACCTTTATTAGAGCCGGACGCTGAGATTTTCTGTTTAGATACCAGGGCGATATCGGCGATTTTGCCGGGGTCTTTCGAGGCACGGCAATCGGGGAAATGGACTTTTAAGGAAACTATAAATCCTTTGAGGAGAGGCCCTCGGATGTATACGAGGTTAGTTTTCGTAATTACAACAGGAGTTTGGCGTCAAAACGTGCCTAATTAATACTTCAATTGAAACTTGTAGGGATATTATCGTTTTTTATTGCGCAAAAAGTGAATACATTAGTTCATTCAATAATACAAGTACTGAACAATAATCTCATGTACAATCACACTAAGCCTGCAAACCTTTCCCCTCCAAACTAAGGGACGGGTGTACCTTCCTCGCCTCAAACTGGTTTCACCTCATTTTCCTCTCAAGATTTTACTGATTTTCGTCCCTTCATAATTCGTTTTAGCTGTACTTTTCGCGGCCTAAAACCATCGTAATATCTACTAAGTATGACCGATGCGTACGAAACCCTTTGAATCCTTATTCAATTTGCCGGCACTCCCCCGCAACGAAGGAATAAAATAATTACGAAAACAGGCATTGTTTTCATAATAAAGTACCGTTCGGAAAGGGAATTGTTTTCGCACGGTCCCGCACTCCCGAAGTTGACGCGACTTCATTCGCCGCCCAACTTCGACGTTACTTTTCTAATAGTAATAGCCTACGACTTAATTATAAAGCCGTTAAACTAACTTTCCACGGCAAAAATTTCAAATCGCATTGAATTTCATGAATAATTCAAATCTCGGCTCGCGTTTTAGGGTCACCGCGGAGACCATTCCGAAATTTCCCAATTAAACGAAAGTTTTAGAGAGCTTAACTCGACAAAGTCGTGATAAGTTTTAGGTAACTTTTCTGTTATTGTGTTTTAGACTTTTAATTCTACTACCTACTCGTGGAGGCAAGTTTAAATTATTTCGAAACGCTTTGATCTTTGTCTTTAAAGGCACGATTATAAATACAGGATACTTTCCCGAGGGAGTATGTTTGGGTACCTAATTACCCGTGATAAATTGCAAGAAAATCCATCTTTCCCGTATCAACGACGATAACACACAAAAGGAGCAGCCCCCGGCTCGTCCCTTTGTAGCTTTAATTCATCTGCAATAATTAATTGTATAAATTCCGAACATCCGGTGTTCTTCGACCGAAGTTATTATTTTCCTTCATTACCGCTCCTGATCATCTCCACCAGTGGCTATGACAGTGATGTATGTGCCATTCTGACTGAATCAACAGATCTGGTATCGGTGAGTCATTAATAAAATTGATTAGGGCCATTAGAGTTCACCTCTCCGGTCCCCCCGGCTGCACATCTCCACATCGAGAAAAATATTTTCGGTTTAAACGTGCTGAATCACGTAGCATTTGCTTGACGTTCGGTCTATTTCCGCCCGTATGGAAGAAATTACACGTGCTGGCTTAATTACAGACTGTTAGCTTTTTTCAGAATGTACTTTTATTCTTTAGTGAAATTTCGAAGGGCACAAGGAGCAAAATTGTTTTCAAAACACCCAATTCGCCAGTCGCGGCGGCGGAAATTATTTAGGCGAATTCACCATTTCATAGAAAACACTCTTGTGGCTTGACAAGGAGACAAATGCACCCTCACAGAACTTCGATTATTGAGTAATTTCTCTAAAAAGTTCTAGGATGATTAATCCATCGCATACACTGAGAAACATGTTAGTAATCATCACCAACTGCGGCAATCGAAGCGGCAGCATTAATTAGCGCGAATTCGCCATTTTATCGAGATACCAGGCTTGGGTAAAATAAAACTAAAACTTAACAAGCAGGTAAAGGTACTTTCAAACAACCTAAATTTTTAAAGGAATTCACGTGGAGGTGACTAGAAATAAACTACAAGTCGCAGATTTGTTCTATTACTGATATATGATGCGGACTTTAATCTTCCATCAAATAACTGCTCAAGCCACTTTGAGATTCTAGGGAAGTTGCGTGAAAATCAAGTAATTTATATATCAGTACTCTATAATAAATTTGTACTCGTATAATTTATTTCAATGCCATACAATAACAATATATTTGCTACTGTCATATTTACCCTAACTCACTGAAAAGGTGGGATGCGTAGGTAATGTTTTAAAAAAATTACTGAGTATGTACGTAGTATATGCCTTTATTAAAAGCGTAGTTGGAATAAAGTAAAGCAAACAACCAAAGTTGCTACGTTTATACCATTTCCACAAAATCGGTCTCCCCAGGCGACAATAACCGTAGTTTAACAAACCGGCCGATAAATCAACGCAAGCGTCACATCAACGCCGATTATTTTAAAGAGCTCCATTCATACGCAATCCGCGACGTACGATCCCGATTAGAATTATCC
Source organism: Cryptocephalus primarius (assembly GCA_963576515.1). NCBI lineage: Eukaryota > Metazoa > Arthropoda > Insecta > Coleoptera > Chrysomelidae > Cryptocephalus > Cryptocephalus primarius. Next base: position 12,401,078 of record OY754941.1, read on the forward strand.
CATTGTATTCCTTCGCAGAAAATTAAACAATGAAAAACCTGCTGCGATCCTCTCTCCAATTTCGTTATTTCCTCCGATAATCGAACCGAAGACCGTCCGTTCGCCTACTTACGGTACGTGACGCTTCAGTTGAGGCAAGTTGCGATTGTTTGGAGGCTGACGAATCGCCGGCTCATCGGCTCAATCGAGTATTACTGATCACTCGTTTATCGTGTAAGAACGCAGATCGGGCAATAGCTTCGACTTTATTCCGCCGTTTACTTACTTCGATACGCTAATATCCGTATAGATCGTTTCCAATTCCGCAACGGATCTTGACGGAGGCCTCCCGTTATTTCGCCTGAATCAGCGGGCGCGATTGGAAGCGGGAAGTAATGCTTTGAAATAGCAGAAATATCACGGCTTGATGTAAACGTTGAAATTATTACTGTAACTTGCAAGGTTTTAAAATCGTCAGGCACTAGTCCTAAATTTGATGACGTGATACATTACCCATATGAATTACTAGAGACGTTTACGACTTTTCTTGCAGTGTATTATGAATATTGTTTATGGATTCGGCACGTTTCATTAGCGCTTTATCTTAATAAATACCTAAACCGCGGTTAAGCATAACGATAATAATTTACGCGATAACCCAATTTCGTAATTTTCTCACCGAAAAAAGAATTTTCTGTTTTTAATATGCAATGCGTACCGTGACGCAGGTTGGACGTGCACACGTTAGAGGCAGTCGGCCGTAATCAAATTTAAATGGCCGCACATTCGTCTATTCCTTATGTAATTCGTAACGTTAACGCTGTAAGAATTTTAAATTTTTATAGGGTACTCTCGGAATTACGGTATGGTAATTTTTTAACGGTTGTAGGAAACAGGTGCTGTTTTAGTGCCACGGTAATTGAAGACATACAGTTTGAATTTATGTTAGCAACAAATCTGATAAGACTGGGCATTTTTTCTGCAGAATCTTCGCTAGGGTGCTCCGTGTATTGAATATTTTTTGAAAAAAAATTAACAAATATTAGTTGTTTAGGAAATATGAAACTTTATAGATTTTATCCTCAGTAGCTTAAAACAGCAAAACTTTCAAAAAAGATGAAAATTTGAATTTACATTCAACAAAGTAGAGGAGTTTCTAAGCAACTTCCGACGATTGTAATGAACTTATGATTTTTTCAAAGGAATTACAGTTACCTTAAGGACAGTATGAATATTAAAATGTAAATTTATAACAATTTACCTATTTGTGATAGTTGTATTTTTTGACAATATTTTCCAAAAAGTTGTTATTTTAAACCTGATCTGCAGAATCTTCACTAGGGTGGTCCTTACATTGAATCTTTTTTTAAAAAAAATTAACAGATAGTAGTTGAAGAAATTTGAAACTTTATAGATCAGTAGCTTAATAGTAGTTTAAAACCTAGCAAAACTTTCAAATAGCACGAAAATTTATATTTACATTCAATAAAGTAGAGTTTCTAAGCAACTTCCGACAATTGTAATGAACTTATGATTTTTTTTCCAAAAATTACAATTACTTTAAGGACAGTATGAAGTTCAAAATTAAATTTATGACAATTTACCTATTTATGACAATTGTATTTTGTTGACAACATTTTTCAAAAAGTTGTCGTTACCTTAAACCTGACATGATGTTTCAAATGAAGTTGAGTAGTTTATAAAAAATTCATATACGTTATAATTAGCCAAAATTGACTTAAAATAACATGAAGTTACAGAAAATAATTTGAAATATTTTTAGAAAAGCTAAAATTAAAGTAGTTATGAAGCTTCTTGGACAGTTACGACAATTATAAAGACATAGTGACATTTTAATAGGAGCTACAATACTTTAAAGGAAAATGTGGAGTTTCTAAAGACATTCTGACAATTAGAGTTAGAGATTATTTAAAGGAAGTTCTGGAATTTCTAAGCTACTTAGCAACAATAGGTGACAATAACACTTAGTTGCTGTTCAAAGACATTGTAACCACCTTAAAAAATATAATAAGTATTACTTAAAACATTGTTAAAGAAAATCTTGACACTGTCAAAGAAGTAGAAGAGTTTCTAAGAAAGATTTGGTAATTTTAATGAAGTAATTACATTTTAATGAAGTTGCAGATATTTTAAAGTACATATAAATTATGATGTGGAGTTGGAAACTTTCTAAATAATAAATTACATCTGTTTTAATGTGCCACAAATAGTTCAAAATGTAGTTTTAAAAGTTTTGAAAACAGTTTTTGCTCTGATTAATGTCTAGAAATGTTTCAAAAAATATAACAATGGTGGACAATCGTCGACAGTTGCAACAGAATTGAAAATGTTTCAATAAAATATAACTTGAAAAGTTTTAAATAAGTTATCACACAATTAAAGAAGTTGTGAAGTTCATGAGACAATTGTGATAATCACAAAAAACTGATGACGTTTTTTTACAATGATTTTAATCCAAACATAATGATTGAAGTAAAAAGTCTGATGCTTTAAAGAAAGTTGGAAAAGTTCTAAGCAACCTTGCAACAGTTGTAATTTTTTTAATACACTTTAAAAAAAATTTAATCACCTTAAGGAAATTATGCCATTACTGAAAAAGGGGTAGTTATTTTAAACCAGGCCTGATAATGAAGGAATCGATGATAAGGACGCAGGATAAGCACAAGGATGATGGCGCAGCAAAAACGTACAAGTATTCATAGAACACATCACCCCTGATGTCATGCTTCACGTTTTTTATGTTCGTTTTAATGGAGCACTGTTAGATTTTTGTTCTTACTTTTTGTTTGGGGTTATTGTCTGAGTGATACAATTAAACGCAGAGTGAACAATACATACATCAACAAGGAGTATTTCCCTAGGAAACTCCCACATCTACAATTTTCCACGATGAATCGCAGCACATCCAAGATGTGGGATTAGACTTCGTCACCGAGCTCCCCGCAGTTTCCAATAAGAAAAACGCCTTTTATAATGCCAGACATAAATCACTGCGTGTAGCTAAGGAGAAGATCGAGGAGGAGCTTTTGTTGCCGGAAAATTTAACGGATTTTTTACTAATTGAAGGTTGGAACATAAGTACCATTTTCATCTTTACTGCTGTATAAAACGTTATTAGCTGCTAAGTTAAAGGGAAAATGCCGTAGACTCGAATTAGAAGAAATTTTTTATTTCTAAACGTGTAATCGCCCCTATCGTTCGTCTCATTAGAAATGGTTACCAAAGAGTTTATAAATTTTTTCACTAAACGTGTTCACAGTAATGACAGTTGACAGTAATTTCATTACGAAATTTGGATAAAAGATATAACTAGAATCCCACACAAAAACAACTCCTTCTAAATTCAAATGCGCCCCAAGATGATTCGCTAATGAAATTTCCCTCCAAAGTGGATTTAAAATGGATATAGGTATCTAGAAATACCTGAAAGGGAAACAACTGTAATTTATTCCATTTAGAATCGTCCTCCCCGCATAATAATCACGGTTTCTTTTAAATGAATTCTACACCTCGAACAGAGATCTGTCCACCAATTTTATCTATTGCGTATACTTTATCTTGCCGTCTACGTGACTGGTTTAATTTATATCCGATGCGTTTTTGGTGCATGATCGCATCCACACTTAAAAACTTCAAATGTGCAATTAGTCTCTCGTTGGTTGTTTGTAGAACAATTTTCATCGATTTCCTTCGTCTATTTTCATGTAGCTCATTAGAAAATTAGCGCGGTGTGTTGTGGGAATCCGCCTTGGGCGTGACGGAATTTTAATGAAATTTAGCGTGACTTACTTTGCTATTTTTAATCGTTTCAAGTGTATTTAGTAGCAAATGCACTGCGTTATTTTTTCTTAATGATGGTAAATGATGTGTCGATTTGTCATTAGCGAAATCCGAACGGATCATCTGAGGGAACACTTGCAGCTTCATGGCTTATCCCTTAGACTGTCGTAATTAGCACCATTAATCATACGCCTCTCACGCTTTATGTGTACTGACGTGAAAACTGGTTGATGTTGCAGAACGTTGTACATAACATAAGATCGCATTTATTGGTCCATCAAGCGTACATTATCAACTTTTATCCTCCTTAGCTGTTGCCGGGTAAATAATAAGTTGTTTTACGAGCAAAACGTTATGCCAATATTCCGCCCGTTATAAATAACGCCATAAAAGCAACCCCACGGGAATATTCTTAGAGGTAATTTAGCGAAATGATGGAGAGCGGTCGTAAATATGCGATCTGATTGAAAGGGTAAGATGATGCTTCAATCGGCTCGAAGGAAATTATGTTTAAATATACTAATATATATTTTATGTGCACTGATGTGCGAAACTCGATACGACTCTCGTATTGCTTATTGCAAACTGTCTTTCCTCGTGATATAACACACATATAGTGTAACTCCCTGTATATTAGAGAGACAAAGCACCTCTATCCATGACCCTTCTAAATCTTCCAGTTTTGGCTTAATTTTCACTTAAAGACAACTAACTTCATTCATAGAGAGTTAACTGGCTTGTTACAACAATATGAAGTACCTCCAGGCGGTGACAATATGTACAAAGGAGACGAGCCTTTAGTGTCTGTCGAAAACTGCACGATTTTATTAGTCGTAGATTAAAAAAAATTGTTATGATCTAACAACCACGGTATGGTCGAAAAATGCGCGATCATTGTAAGCAAAAGTAGAAAAATTTGGCCATTTAACATATATGATTATTGGAGTCGGTTAATCAGATTCCCACGAGTGTGGTATGGTTAAGAAATTTATTGAGTGTCACTGCGAAGTTCACAAATTTTTCGGTACCGCTTTTCCTCGGTCAGGGATTTACAGACGATTAAAGATTTTGAAATAGTTCCAATACTCCCCCCTTTGAACTATTTCAAAAAATTCAAAGTAGAGAAACGTTACTTTAAAGTATAGTAGAGAAGTACTTCCACAGTACTTAAAATTAATGAACGTAATTAAACCTTTGTATTGTAATTTAATCAAATATATCGTCCGTTTTAGCGCATGTTTCGACCTCCATTCTGGCGCAGAAATCGCAATGCAAATATTTAATTCGATTTATCATTACGTTTCATTAGTGTAAATTTATTTAGTCGAAATAAACAACGATCTAGAAAACTATAAACGCATTTCCAGTAATCCGCACTATGATTACAATTGCATTCGGACAGATCCAAATAAACACTGGTAAATCGACCTTTCCGCAACTTTCCTATTCGCCTTTTCTCTCTCTGTTGTTGTTCCCTCGTTTCGCTCTTTTTCATGTCGTTATACAAACAGAGCGACTGAGAATCTAGGGTGTAATTCGTTGGTCCCGTTTTTAGCAATAACGCATCATCAGACGGACAGAATCGAAACGAGGGCTCGTAAATTGAAGAAAGTTTGAGCCGTCGTGCGGGGTTTAATGGAGATTACTTCAAGGGACAATAAAGCATTTATTTAAATTACTGTTTGTTTATTAAATATTAAAGCAGTTTGCGGAGCCCCAATAACGTAAAACGCCGAATGGGCCAGGACGGTGATTTTCCGGGTCTCGTCGTCTCCTGGAGTCTTTTCGAAAACCAAATATAACGGCTGTACCACCGGGTCCGAAGACCGTTATGACCAATTACGTTTATTTTCAATACTTTAAACAGATCCGGTATTCAGGACGAACCTCCTCCTTCGGGAGAAGGAGACTGGCTACAGTCGCATCTTACATTACCTGACAGAAGTTTCCTTGGCAGTAAAATACCTTCCCCCGGAAAATCGGCCTAACCCTGTTAAAACTCCAATAGGCGGCGTAACTTATACGGCGGTGTCTTAAAGTGAATCGGGTCGCTATTCTTATTTATCCCTCGTCTCTTTCGACTTTTTCCCTTCTTTTATACAGTCGAAATCCTTTGATTTATCGAACCGCTCTTTGGTATAAATTGCCCGTGAAATATCGAAAGAAAGAGACGTCGTCCCACTTCGTCCGCCGACTTTTCACTGACCGTCGATTTTGTTTAGGTTTTCCACCGGACTACCGATAGATTTACTATCTCCCGGATCCAGCCGGACCCCGAAGCGTGTTCGTGAAATAATGGTCTAGCGCGTGCACCTTTGTCACTCGAAATTGAAGCCTGTTAAATCCGATCTCTTTCGTCGTCCCCGCTCGAGCGTTGCTGTACTAGATTAGTGGGGAGATAGAGGGAGAAAACGAAAAGGACTCGCTTGAAATATATGTAAATAGGAACGTAAACGGGGGCGTTTAATTCCGTGATGTGATACGTGTAATTTTACAGCTGTTAAGTGAAATAAGGCGTCAAGGGCATTTCGATCGACTACGAAAATATAAATTTTCGCTGGGTGTCGCACTCAGCTTCAGACTGCTTGGGCAAATTATAGACGGAGGAAAAACAGGAATAATATAGTCAAACAGAGTGAAGGGTCTAATATTTATCGAAGGTGCAACACAGGATCTTCAAAAAGATATTAAAGCGTTCTTCCAAGCTCGTAAAGAAAAGGCCATCGTTCACCAAACTTTGTTCAAGCCTAATTGTATTAAACTTTTTAAAGCGCCTAGTGACTTGTACAATAAGTTTTTCCCACAAGTTTTTTCCTTGTCTTGACTGTTACTTCTGCTACCCCTGGCTTGGAAAGTATCCTCCGTATTCCTGCCTTAGGGCAAAATAATCTATATAATAATTTCCAACACGCGAAAAATTTGAAATATAATTCATTACTCATATGAAACCAGACAAAATGGTACAATCCCTAAACCCCGTAGATTCGTTAATTGAAAATTTGCCTAATTATTTCATGAAACACATTAGTATTATATGGCGAAGGCGCCCATTAGTTTTCATGGAAAGTTCCCAACATCTGTAATAAGTTAACTTCGTACTGCTTCTCCAATTCGGCCTTTCATTACATCAGAGCGCACAATCTGTATAATTACGTCTACAACCGTAATCAAAGAAACTGATCCCATTGGCCAGGTGCGCGTATTCTTCAATTATTTTTCTTTCTCGGGTCACAGGCTACTTGAACTCCTACGACTTCCTAGTGGAATAAATTTAAGTACAATAATTACGCGTATCCATGATCGATTCGACGTTACCTTCACAAGAAATTTAATGTTATTTATTAGAATATACCTTTTAATAAATCAGCGTAACCCTGGAAATATCGTGGAAAATCAGCTTCCTTTGAAGACGGATTTTTCGAGTAGCGACCCCCTAATTACGGGTGAAATCCTTACCGGCGATGTTTCTCTCGGGTACGCCTGGATTTTTCAAAATTTCGTCTCGAGTATTCCTTCATAATTAACAACTTCGCGAAAGGGAAATTTCCAGCATACAGAGACTGATTAACATTCTAATTAAATTTCGCGTGAATGATAAACATCATTTCAAAGAAATCTCTTTAAATAACTCCGACAAGCAGATATACAACCACCAAAGGAGCCATGGTTTTTAAGAAATGAAATTACATATATCCACGTTTATCCGTACGCAGGACATCAGAAACCACCAGTTTTAATTAGTTCTGGTGTACAAAGTAAACTGAAAAACATGAAAATTCGCAAGGAAAAATCTCCTTTTCAACCTTTTCAGTGACTTCAATACGAACTGGACAACTGTTTAAAGGTCAGAAAGAATCTCCTGGGGGGAAATCGCACATTCTAAATAATGATATTACACCTATGTACAAATTTAAACCATTATTGATTTAGGGCGCTCTAATTCCAGCGCAATTTTTTGTCCTTTCCTTTCCTAAGATATGTTGATTTATCTCCCTTAATTTGAATGAGAAATTGCTCAATTTCTTAATACAAGGTGTTCTAAACTGTTTTTGAAGTCCGAAAAAGATCTTTGGTACTTGCGATTTTCCATTACACCAAAAATAAAAATACTATATGTTAATAATGTTTAAATAAATTTCTTTCGACGTGCAATAAGGGATTATTATTAACACAGTACCAGATACTTGCCTTTATTTGCATATTTAAACAGCGTAGACCGCTTAAATTTCCTAATACAGGTTTTGCATAACGTAGAGGACGTACCTTTCAAACTTCTGCAGGATATTCGTATTAAACAGAGGTATTTGTGGGTATTTTTGTTTGAAATACTATTTCAAAACTTTTTCAAGTGCCTGTAAAACTGCACAGGTATGTGTTTTCAAAATTTCCAAATGCTTCAGCTCTGCCACTCACGGAATTTGAGAGTTGTGCCCAGTTGTATGGAGACCTGGCCATTTTGACTTCTGACTTTGATTTTGACTTTGACCTTCTCAATATGACTTCTAGCAATTTTCACCAATCACGCGTTTCTAATGGTTAATAAAAAAGTTATTTTAACTTTAATTGAACTTAAACTCCACACCAGAATGTATTTTAGGTATTTTGATAGCTTCAGCTCTGTAACTAAATTAATTTCGGCGTTAGAGCTGATCATGCAGCAACATGACGCAGTAAATACAATTTCCAACAATCAGAACTTTAGAAAATTCTTGAAAACGCAATTAAAACTCCGATTTAGTCAAAACTTCGCCTAATACTTGACTGAAACTTAGTTGAGGATTTCACAAAGTTTTATCTCTCTAACTTAGGGAGTTTCAAAGTTGTCGCTGATTATAATGCAACTTGATGCATTTATTGCAATATCTACCACATAATTCAAGCAATTCACAAAACAATCATCTCAATTTTAATTTAATTGAAACTTCACAAGATGAGTTATTGAGATGAGACTTAGGAGGGCGCAAGTGTTAAATCTACAACTTCACAAGTTTCGAAGTTGTGATTGATTATGACATTTATTACAATTTTCACCAATCGCAAATTTCAACAACGTTTAGAAGCGATTACAACTCCAATTTCGTTAGAGCTCCACATAACGATTAATTATATCGTACTTAAGAAACTCGGAAAATTTCAAGTTCCTAAAGTAGGAAGTTTTGGAGTTAGCGCTGATTATGCGAGAATTTGACGAAGGTTTTACAATTTTTACCAATCACATATTTGCAATAATTTATAAGATAATACAATCAATGTTAATTGTATTGAAACTTCACAAGACTGAAATATTGAATCCCACGTTACGAATTTAGAGAGTTTCAACTTCATAACTAAAGTAGCTTCGGAGTTGTGATTGGTTAGGAGAGAACCTTACACATTTATTGAAATTTCTAGCAGTTACAGTATTCGAAAATCCTTTAAAAAGCGATTGCAATGATCATTTTCGTGAAACTCTGCACAATGTTTAATGAGGACGTACTTTAGGGTTTAAGAAAGTTGTAGCTAATTTAGTTATCCTTGATTGTATGGTAACCTGAGGCACTTCTAGTAGTGCCGCTAATGTTTCACGTTTTATTGAAGTTTCACCACAACTCAGTGACAGATTATCCCTATACAACAACAGCCAGTATAAGAACCTCAAGATACGAAAAATAAACCTTACCTCATCTACAACTCGCATTAAAAAGAAATAGATTATGTAAAAAGATCCCCGTACTACAACCAATTCCCCCTAATAGACTAATTTTTTAACGTCCCTTCGTCTCAATCCACTTCGCATCAAGTCTACTCCGCTCGTCTATTTCGCTCTCAGATTCCCCTCAGTTCTCGTATCGTAGAAAATTACTTATCCCCTCCCAAAGAAAAATAGGACCACATCCCGAAGCGCAGCGGCAGGAATAAGATCTAAAGTCCGCCGTCATACGTAGGGACCAGCGACGTCTCGCAAGGAGATTGAGAAAAATCGCGGAGCATCGGCAAGCAGGTGTTTCGACGGGGAAAAGGGAAAAGGGGGAGTAACTAATCCCGCATTTATATCCATTATCTGTCAAGACGTCTTCTGCGAGACAATAATAGCTTTTCCTGACGCGAGTGATGTTCCGAGAAAAGCGGCGAGGAAAGATAAAAAGTGAAATTCCCGATCATTTTCCGCGCCCGTCGATCGAGAGATGCCGGGAAATTCCCATCGTATCACTTCGAACTCGGAAGGTACCCTGTAAGCAAAACTTTTGTAATTTGTAAAATTACAACTGAGTAGGAAAATACAATAGAAAATACGGCAATGCCATGATTTCTCCTTTCCTCGCACAGCTCGATCGACAACCGTGCACTATTCAAGCTCAGTACATTTGCCTCGTTTATCATCCAATTTCAATTGAGTACATCCTTGAATATTTGCAATTGCTGTATGGGATTCGGTCGAGTTCCTTCAAAGCTCTTCAAAACATGCAGTTATCCTTTCCATCTGCGTAAATCGCTTGTACGAGTAGGGATCCATGTCAGCATAGACCATAAAGAGTAACAGCATTCTCACTCTTGTTAGTGTTCGATTTCTGACTAACTGCAACTCTTCTATCATCTTTTCGTCGCTCGCAAAAAGTAGATTAAAATTTCTTGAGTGTAGTAATCGAAGAAACAAACAAAACTTTTGTAATTTTGGTTCTATTTTGCTCTTCCAGAATTCATAATTACGAAAAATTCAAAATAATAATTCTTAACATGACACATACACCATATTAGTTGTCTTTTGGTACACTTATTATTAAGCTACAGGGTATTGTACACCGCATTCATTTGACACATAAAATCAAGCTAAGGAGCCACATTTTTAACTAATCAGTTAGATATTAAATGCTGAAAACGCGTTTCCATAAATCTACACCTGCACAGGCACTTTGACAGCAAATGAATCCACGCCACGCTTCCAGTGAACAATCTTCCTTTACTATTCAGTTAGTTTCGAAATTACTATTTAATTTGCCGTCATAATTTCGAAACAAAAAGTAAGCCGTGTCCATTTGCGAAAAGCTCCAGTCCCGGGATCAATTACGCTCTGGAACATGCAAAATTTCGTGCAACACTAGAGGGTGCATTAAGTTCCAAAGGCTATGCGTGACTCGGCGGTCGTTATAATTTTTAAGGCAGTGGTTTCCATTCGTCCCTATTATTCTATTATCCAAAAACACCTTTCCGCCGAGATTAGAATATTCAAAAAACGACGATTTCAAACATGAAAGCGTTGAATCTACTGTTATTTAAATACAGTGTATTACTTTGTTCGAACTTGCACAAAAATTTGTTCGATTATCCTAAAGTAAGTATTCGATTGATGCGTACATTCGGAATAGTAATGGAGGTCCCACATCTTCCCTCATAAAGCGGGGAAAATGTTACAAAAAACCTTCGATTTCACACATACGGACTCCATTCGGAGAAAAACACGGGGAAATCTAAGTAAATTTCATTGCTCATCGACCCGGAAACGGCATCATTTCGATTCACAAAAGACGCCATTTCTTCCTTTTTTAAGCACGTATAACGTATAAAGGGACGGCCCTACCCTAAATCAGTCGAATACTGCGTTATCAATTCCGAGTGCGTAGTTTACGGTTCAAAAAGCACGTGTTATTATCTTAATTAAAAAGATTAGTTGGAAAGTAGTACTTGTCACTGTGTAATTAGATATCTAAGTACAAAATAGTTCGTTTCCGCAAAAGGTACGAAGATAATGTGAAAGGATAAAAGCTTTCAGAAGCTAGTTAACAGCAAAATGATTAATTGAACCTTAATGCATTGCATTTATTTTTTGTTTCTCCAAAAAGTCCGGAGAAATTTCCTCAAATCTTATAAACTCTCGTTACTCAGATTTTTCCCAAGTTTTCTTCCCATTTACCCTTCATGAATACCATAAAAGTGGTGTTTTTGATTTTTCTTTTCGCAGAAGAAATATGAGAGTTGAGTTTCCTTTTGTGGCCTTCCATAACTTCCTTCGCTCAAACGGTAATATCTCCAATTACTTCAATTCTTTCCTAATTTGTTTTCAATCAACTCCCACAGTTTTTCTGTTTATTTTCACTTTCCACAATTTTCCTGCCAACTCACATTTAACTGAAGTTTTTATTTTGGGTTCTCTTGAGGGAAGCAGTGCACTTCTGGACGTTTACCCAAAGTGTATGTTTACAGTTAATGAGATTAATAAAATAGTTATGATAAAATTGAACAATTGAAAATCTTCCCATAAGTTCCGTGTATAAAATCCTTTGTCTATAAATTGACAAAGCGTGTGTGGTTGACTCATAATCGCGCAGTTCGAGCCGAGCCTTTATGCTTTGTTCGTGTACAGTTGGTCGAAATTCCAATTGTAAAGAAGGATACTGCAAGGAATTACCGGTTTTGTTTCGCGAAATATATTCGAAATTAGGTTTAACACGCTTTTTGAGGGACTCTTGTTGGGACACAAAAGATTTACGAAGATTGACCGTTTTATGACAAAGATTGGTTTAAATTTTACAATAGGTGTGTTTTGCCTCAACAGGAACCTTTTTTGTTCAACCATTTTTTAAGTCCTACCTGTCATAGGCATTTCACAGAATAAGAAACTTTTGGCGAGTTGAAACCAAGCTTACAATTTCTGTAAGTTCAAAAATAAAACAGGTACACAGGGCAGTTTTGCCTTGTAGATATATTTGGCATAAAAATTTCCAATTAAGTTCGTTTGTTTTTTCAAATCAAATTGTAGCCCAATTGGGGTTTTATTTAAAAAATTCCAAAAAAGATGAGATGAGACACCTCGAAAGGCACTTGTGGAAAAACGAAAAACAGGTGTCACGTATATATTTAAGCTCCGCTTGCCCCTCCTTCAATCTTCGTAAATCATAACGATTTTGCCACTGTCGAATTTCCAACCCCCGTCCTATCCCCATCCCCCTACAACAAAAATAACGCATTTAACCCCCTTGAAAACTCCCTTTGATAAGCAACCCGTTACAGAGAAATATACCATCGAGACAAACACCGAGTGAAATAGTTTTCGACTACGACTCAACTGGAAAGCCAACAGCCATGCTACGATGTTCCTTCGACCGTCAAAAGCATACTCGGGGGTACAGGGAGAACGCAAACGTTCTCACTATAGCGAGGGAGGGAGAGAGAGAGAGATTTTTCTTTCAGGCTACTCTTCGCATCCGTTACCGAGCTTTGTGAAGTTGGAATCTTAAGCAAAGTAAACGTTTCGTGCAACTAAATCGATGGCTGGTATATGAAGGCTGGACTATATGCACATGAAACTGCCTAGAAGATTTGTTTAATTAATAACGCTTTTCCGAGAAATTTCACTGTTTATTAAGTCACATCGTCGTTGGTTCCAACGACTTCGCTTGTAAGAATCCCGAATATTCAGACTTCATAACAGTTTCATTTGCAGTGCTTCAAAGAGAACATGAAGTTGGGAGCGCAAAAGTCATAAACGACGTCGATTTAACATTATCTCTTTTCCATTTGGGACGAGACAGGCGCAGACGGAAATCAAAGTCGCCAATTTGAATTTGAATTCTTCTACAAAATAAAATCGAGTATCTATTGCCATGCCACGTCGGTGAAATAAAACGACCTTCCCTCACTTTCCGATCCGTCCGTTTAATAACGACACTACTGTGATTCACATTCAAATGCAGATAAAGTTAAAATATATGTCTGCGACACGTCTTGCTCAAGTGAATATTAACAATTACCGAGCGTTGAATGTAATTTAACTTGGGGATTGTTTCAAAATAACATTATTGTGTTATGTGCAGATGTGTCCTTAGAGGGATTAATTAAATTCCCTCCGCGGGCAGTATTATTGCATCTCGAGGAGAAAAGCGCAAGGATCCTCGTACACTTACCTCGACTGAGACTTTGATTCCGTTATTTCAGAAATCTGACTAATGGCTTCGGAATGCGCGTGCCTTACCTGGAAAAAAAAACGAACGGGAAATTAGTGTCGGTCGTAATGAAAAGGGGGAAATAGCGGTGTTGCTTGTAAAGGTAATAATAATTACGGGCAATAATGTGTAACCTTATCTGATCAGTGTTGTGATTATGCACGGCTCAATTTAATTATATCTGATCAGTGTTGTGATTATGCACGGCTCAATTCAATTAACATGCGATTATTTTAGCATGTTCTTCGGTCTATTGCGGGTTTTGCGAAAAAATTGCCTTTAATTATCTCACGTATTCGGGTGAGCGAGAACTGCGCGAAAAATACAATTTCGATTTTTTTGACCTTTAATTATTGCAGCGAAATCCGTTAACGGCTAATCTCTCTATCATGCAAAAAAGCCGTCTCTAAAACTGGTATCGACGTCGCACGGCGACTTTCTCGATTGGGCAATGATCGATCGGACGCCTCGGGCGAAAATTAAAAGGGGACAAAGTTTGGAAAAGAAAAATTCCCAAGGGGAATGTTGCGTCCTATCATAAGAACATTTCGTAATGTTACTAAATGCCTTTCACAAATGTTTTCCACATTTCAATAGCAAACCTAACAGGATCATATCTAGATAATTTAGTTTATATTACAATAAGAAATTTATATTGGAGCCTATCGACGCTGATAATTTTCTTAATGTATTGTTCCCTTAATTCTGGATTGATTTTAGTATATCTACTAAACTTTGGTTGTTGTTTTTTTAACTGTACTTTAGGGTATGAAAATATAACAAAATTTCTGAAATTTAACATTGTATAGATGCAATAGATATGCCTACTCCTTTTTAATTGGGTATTTTACTTTTGCTATTTTGAGGTAAGTTAATCTCTCTCCTCGCCTTTTTCTCTTTTTGAGATTTTCTCTTTTTGGTGTGGAATTATGCATCATGCACCTCCCTAGCAACTACTAATAATATAGAAAAGAATCTGGTGTTATTTTTGGTACAATTCCTATATTCATTCTTCATTTCTAGTCATCCAGTTGGCTCTATATCTCTAGTTGAGTTTTGGTAGCGTTTTCCACGGCCCTCCACCTTTCTGTATCTTGTGCCTATATTTCCCATTATTGTACATTTAATTTTCCTGGATCCTTTCCCAGGTCATCTCTCCATCTTTCCCATTAACGGTCCACTAAGCTCAGTACTCCCAATATCTGTTGCTTAGAATTTAGTAGATCTACTAAAAAGGTATCTCGTATTTTACCACGAAATGAATTAAGTGCCATTATATTTGACATCGCCTTCCCATAAAATTCCATTAATACTTGATATTTTATAAGAGGCAATGCATCTATTGCTGATGAATAGAAGTTGCCTTGACCAATTACGATTACAACACGACTGTCTGGTGTTTTGTCACCCATTGTTTTTCCCATGAATAGACAAATAGACTTTGATCCGAAAATATTAAATCGACGCTCCAAATTTTTAATTCGTAATAGAATTAAGAAGTATCTTCATTATGTCTGAAAGTCAGAAGTCTGCCAAAAAAAGATTCCAGAGATTCCATCAGTATATTAGGAGGCTAGAATGGCTTTAAACTTAAAATTAGACGCTTTATAGACGTTACAAGCAATTTCATTATAATTTTGAACTTCCATGCGCTTGTACAAGCTTCAAACTCTTTCATTCTTGGAGGACCATACAAAAGGAAACTAGATTTTCTTGAAAAGGCTTAGACGAGTTCAAGAATCTTCCTCGTTATAATTTCAAATATTAGAATGTCTTAATCGTGGTAAAGAAAATTTCTAGAGGTTCCTTTAGAA
This sequence comes from Cryptocephalus primarius, assembly GCA_963576515.1. Taxonomy (NCBI): domain Eukaryota; kingdom Metazoa; phylum Arthropoda; class Insecta; order Coleoptera; family Chrysomelidae; genus Cryptocephalus; species Cryptocephalus primarius. The sequence goes on from OY754941.1 coordinate 12,416,589, forward strand.
TTTTGGAGGGGCAGAATTGGTTTAACATTGAAAATTAGAAGGAGTATGGAAGGTTTAAACGATTCAATTATTGTAATGTGCGAAACCTGCAAGAATCCAGCAGGAAAATTGTGAGATGATCTTCTGAAACTTTGAAAATCCATAATTGTTGCCAAAGGAAATCTAGATGGTTTACGGAAGGTCAAACATTTTCTTCTTAATTTGAAACGTTAGAAAATGTCTAGAATACACATTTCAGAGGTTCTTCTAGCACCTCAAACCTCTTGGAACCTCTAAAACCTCATTGAAAAATGAATGTAATTCTAAATCGTCTCAAGTAGAATCTAGAATCTTTCCCTTTTTAATTGCAAATACTACAAGATTGCAAAAAACTACACAAGATCTATAAAAAAATGATTCCCAAAAACAATGGTCAATGTAGTCAAAAAAATCCTGCTTTGAAAATATTGAAAATTGTTTCAAAACTTCACGAAGGTTTGGAAGAAGATTTAAATTTAAGTATGAATACAATAATGTTACTAAAACTTGCTCCCTTAACTTCTGTCGCATTTAATAAAAAAGATTTTCATTCAAAATTACTATAGATACTTTCTTTTTCCACGCCAATTCCTATTTTGAAAGTATTTTCGCTATTATTTTTGCCATTTTCGCCCTTGTAGTTTACCACACAATACAGGGCTCTAATGACAACAATGTAATAGTCAGATTAAAGGACCCACAGTCAGCGTTTTAACAAAAATTTACCGACACGTTATGAAAAGCAACGAATAGAGATTCACTGCCACATTACTTTTACCGCGGAAGTGAATCATCGCTAATCAGAAAAGAAACGTACGCATGATTCATTAAGCGGTTCGTAAACAAACGTGCATAATTCAAAGCAGGAAAAATGCGTCGATCATTGCAGATTCGTCGAGTTTTAACAAACAATCGCCCACCGACTCGCAGATTCGCACTTACTAAAACAACATAGTGAAAAGGAAAAGCCAGACCTGCAAAATAACCTCCGTCTACTGTTCGAACCGCGATTTTTCCCGTAGCAGAATAAATTAATAAACGAATTGCAAATGAGCAGGGAATAACTTACGCCGTTTGCACGTATGCAATGTCTCATTTGAATGTCAAATTCCTGCGTCATTTTCGAACGCGAAGCTCACTTCATCGAATCTAACGGTAATATCCGGAAAAACGGGAATGGGTAAAATAATAACACAAAATAACGTAGGAATTTTATTTCGCTCCGTGAACCGTGATATGACACTCGCCTAGCTCGCTCTGTCCTCGAAAAGTATAACATCGTGAAATATACGAGTACGTAAATGTATACATGCAGACGTACTCCGTTTGTATGTACCCTACGTAACGGTAGTTCGAGTTTGTCGTAATATTCGTGCTAGGTGCTTCTTTTATTGCCATTATTTTCAGCACGGGAGTCCATGGAAGAATCTGATGTGCAGCATACGCGCTCGTAAAGAGATTTTCATTGATTGCTAAGTGAAAAATTGACGATTCAATAACCGAGAAAGAGAGAGAGAGGAGTAATTGAAACTAAACTTATAATAACCATAATTACTTCTCCAATTTTCCCAAACAATCGAACCTGATTAAACATCGTGGTTTTAATTACCTGATATTATCTTATCGTAGGCGATCTATTTGGGCAAGAAATGGCGCGGAAAAATTTTTAAACGGCACGGCCGTACGTCGGCTTTTCCCACGTTCCGCCATTAAAACAAAGATCAAGTTTAAAATATTAATCATACACTCGTGAGCAACGAAATGTGACGGTGAAAAAGAAAAAGGGTATGGGTGAGCGCACGAGGGACCGGAAACTTAACGCGAACTGTTATTCCGCCGTAATTCATCTTTTATTGTGGTAATGCGGTGTAAATAAATAATGCCGTGTTGGAATTAAAAAATCCTCCGCTAGCGAAAGAGGCACTCTAACACTTTTATCGGGCGGGTAGCGAGCGTCACGTACCACTTTGGAAATTTTAAAAGCGCGCAATGGGTGTTTAAGTTTTAAATATACCGCCCACCTAATCATTCGTAGATGGGGGATGAGACGAAATAATCCGTCGAATAAATGTAAAAGTAAAACGAGAAATACACTTTTAATAGGAGTGAATTAATTGGAAACCAGGCAAATTTTAATATTTCAATGGTTTTTAATCATGAATCGTCGTTTTAAGTCGTCGAATTTGACTATTATTTGTTATTAGACCCGAATAAAAGACTAAAATGGCGAAAAGGGAAAATTTATAGACAAAAACTTTACAAAGAGACCGAAAATCAGAGGAATATTTAGTTTAAACTATTTGTTGTATTTTTGGATAAAAACTTTTATTAGCACATTTTATTTATATATTTTTATTTATTCACACAGAAAAACCATCTTCCTACTTTTACAAATTATTTCTTAAATCTTAAAATAATTCAAATTTGGATAATTAGCTTCCTACATTATCCGAAATTAACTGAGCAAATTTCAGTAACACTATTCTATTCATACATAATTTCCAATCTTCTTCTAAACACTCGTGATTTTTTGTAATATTTTCAAAACAGGTTTCGATGCTGACCATTTTCCTGGAAACCATTTCCCTATAGTTCCTGGGGCGTTTCTATCAATTCTCTTGAAAAATTCTTGGAGCCTTTCATCAAAGAACGTCTTCTTTCCAAATTAAAAAAATACCTTCTGGGGTTGCCCCTAAATCACTAAATTGGTTTTATGTTTCTTGAATTCACCAACTCCCTTGTTCTTTTGATACTGATAGCTGCTTCTGGAGAAAACTTATTAATCACTTTAAAAATATTTACGGTGTCCACATACTCATTGTACATTGTGTATCCTATAGTAATTTATGTTATATATTTGCTAATCATATTAAAATGTGTGGCATAAAATTTGTATGCCATTGCGGCCATAATTTTTGTTATGTGTTGAAAGCTACTACAATCTTAAGGATTAAAATGATTAAAGAAATTAAAGATTTCTTCAGTATAATTCAGATATTTTAGTATTTGCAATCAACAAGAGAAAGCTTCTAGATTCCACTTGAGACGATTTAGAACTACTTACATATTACAATCAGGTTCTAGAAGTTCCAAGAGGCTTCAGGTGCTAGAAGAACCTCTGAGATGTGTATTCTAGATATTTTCTAACGTTTAAAATTACGAAGAAAATGTTTGAACTTCCGTAAACCATCTAGATTTCCTTTGGAAACAATTTTGGATATTCAAGCTTTCAGAAGAACATTTCAGAATATTCCTGCTAGATTTTTGCAGGTTGCGAACATTAAAGTATTTGAATCGTTTGAAACTTTCATAATCCTTCTACATTTCAATGTTAAACCCATTCTACTCCTCCAAACATCTAAAGGAACCTCTAAAAATTTTCTTTATCATGATTAAGACATTCTAATATTTGAAATTATAAGGAGGGAGATTCATGAATTCGTCTAAGCCCTTGCAAGAAAATCGAGTCTCTCATGAAAGCATTTAAAATTATAAGCCTCTGTATTTAACTTTAAAGCCATTCTAGCCTGTTAATAAAGTAACAGAATTCTAGAGTTATTTTTAGCATAATTTACACTTTAAAATAGTAATTTTTAGTAGTAATTGAAATAAAAATTTCCTACCCACCCATCCATACCAAAATGGCAGATGAGAGGTTTGAAAAAGTTTAAAATAAAGCAAGAATCCCATCAACTGGAACCAGTCAAATTTTAGCGTTTTAAATTTTATATGAGCAAATCTAATTACATTTTCTATATCATAATGGTGATAAACAATATAATCTAAATAACACTTATACCACTTTATATTTTGTGATGCCAAGAGTAGAACAATTTTGATGAAGCATTGATTCAAATAGGTCCTACAGCGCCTGCTCTAGAGAAGAACTATTTTCAATTATGATCCAACATTTATTAATTTAAAAATAACAAAAAATTAATTAACAAAACATCCGTTAGTAGATATAAACGCGCTTAATTTGCTAGAAGAAATTGTAGTAGTTTCGGCTTAAATGAACAAAAAAGGAAGTTAAATCGAGATTCCAAAAATTACTCTTAACTCCATATCATTCCATTAATTTGGATTTGAACCAACTTACTAAAAATCTTACAATTCTGATGGAGCGAAATCAATTATTCAGAATCTTCCACGTGGATTCAGTACAAGAAATTCGACAAGGCCTTTTTAAGACCTAAATGCTGCTTGTAACCTATTAGAACAAAAGCTCCAATCAATCAATGAACATATACCTTTAATACCAATCATTCAGTGACGCCAATAATTGCGCTTAGAGACGTGACATTAAAAATTTTAATGTTCAAATTAAAAAAAAACAAATTTTCTATGCAGTCAAATGAGTCGTTCTTTGCGATAAAAATTTAAAAAGTAAATAAGCTACGAAATCCACTATATTTCCACTTTTATCTCGCCCGAAAGGAACTATCCAATATATTGGCGAATTCGCCATAAATTCGAAATTATTTTAGAATAATATTTTTTAAAAGAAATTCAAAATTTTATCAGAGGTTTCAATTCGATATTCGATTGGTCCCCTTTTCCTTTTGCGGATGATCTGTGAGAATGACCTACAGAAGCTACTACAACAAGCATTCCTTCCTCTGAAAAATTCCTGAAAACCGTCTTGGGCCCAGATTTCGCTTTATATACTTTTCTTAGACGACCATCCTCTCCGCGCGGCAATAAAACGGGAATTTTAAAAACGCGACGATATCCCCATACAAAAACATCCATCGTCGTACGTATACATAAATCGCGACTCGGCTGTAAAAACAAAGACCTCATTTTAATTCGACGTTATAAATTCACGCTCACATTTAACATCTCGGCAATTTATTTTTAGAATGATACCGCCGGAGAAGGTCGTACTTTTCTGATGTTCCACTTTCACCAAGTCGCAAAAAGAACGCGATGCACGTATATAAGTAAACGCTAATCATTTGCAGAACTCTCCTCTTCGGCAGTAGCGACTCGTGAGAAGAGGCTGAAAGCTTCAGTCATGGGAGCGATATTAATTTTCAACCGGTACTATTGTAATAATGCTGTCGCCAAAAGTAGCACACGTTCTAATAGAAAGGTGCACGTAGTAAGTACTTGAACCAAAGTGTATTACAAATGCGGTACGTTTCCAGTGAGATAAAAAGCTTCGGTTGTTAGGTAATGATTAGTCACTTGCAGACAAGTTGAAGGCATCTACCAGTAGTCTCAAATAATGTAAATGTTATGCATACGACACGACAACCAGGGAATGATTTATCACCACCGACTTATCGTAGTTACACATAGAAAAGCGACTTTTTTTCTGTTAAATCCGCGTTACACGATCGTGCCGGGACCGCAGCGAGAATTTCTTCTTATTGAATCTAATCCGGAAAGCGTTATTTAAATCTCCTCGTCGAAAGTTCCTTAGTTTCTCCCTCCGACGCGTCCCCGTCTACAATCACTGAAATAAAACAAGATCACAATCTCAGCTTTGTCTTCATCGCCATAGGTATGAGGTTGTCGAACTCGGACCCGCTTTTTAAACAAGAATTAAGACTATGAATACTTTAACGCAGGCCTAAAGACAAATAATAGTCGTCGAATGTGTTCGTGGCGGTGCCAACTGAAACAAGCCCCGAGGTGTAATCCTAAGAATAAATAAGTATTAGGAGTTATTGAAGTATGGGGTAGATACTTAAAGTGGAAATTTTGGATTAGTTTGCGTAGAATTCCGTCAAACGGGGTAATCCAATTAGGGTATTCCCCGCGAATGGCGGCTGATTTAAGTAAACCAGTACGCTTGCAACGCCGGATCGGGAACGGCAAGTTTTATTTCAATCGGTTATAACGCTCGTCTTAATCGCACTATTAATAAGCAATTAGCTTTCCGATACGAGAATTGATCGTGTCGTTCCTACCGATATCCCGAATGAGAATTGCACAGGCATTTGGGATTATGTATATTTCAGCTGGGCCCTCGTGCAACACAACCGGTTAAGGTAATTCCGAATTCGGTTGATCCATCGTCGATTGCGGAAAATCGTGGATCTTCCGCTTTTGTTGGGGTATTTTGAGAAAAGTAGGCGGGGCGAACGTAAAGCAAATCGTCACTTTATATACCAGTGCCAATACCTGTTGAAAAAAGCAGGCAAGAGTCAAGCTGGTCCTAGCAAAGAGAGAAAACTCGAGATCATGCGAAATGGGGTTGATGTTTAGGGATTGAAAATAGTTTTTCCCGATTTTTGGTGAAATGTAATCTCCCAGCGAAAATTTTTCCACAGAAAAGTTGCAGATAAAAAATCTAACACTTTCAAACCAGTCGTTTTTGAGTATAATCAAAAATTTTCCTAGAAAATGCAGTAGTATAATTTTTCGATTTTTCATTTTTACCTTGCACAAAAGTTACTCGATTTACATTAAACATACTCGGAGTATAGCTTTTCATGTATTGAATGAACTTTTTTCCATTTTGATATTACATATAGGCTCACTGTAACCATTGAAAATCTATACTTTCAAATAGAACATAACATATCGATAGTGCATTTTTCTTAAAATCGCTGAAATTTACGCAATACAAAAAAAATTACTTTTCCAATAACAAATTTTTGGATTTCTTAATTAATTTTGTAAACAGTGGATTAAGTTCCAGCAACAGAATTAAACTACATAAAAAACTGCGATAGTTAGTTTTATTACTCTCCTTAGTTTTATTAGCCATATTCTCTCTTAGCTCATCATTAATAATCTCTTTCGAATCACTCAAGACTTCAAATGTTTGTTCCCCTCTATTTGAGCAGTTTTCATGACAATTACTGCATGAATTTGTACATTTTAAAGAGTATTTTCTGTAGCCACATCGTTCATCACAACCACTTTCACAGCTACAGCTTATGCCTTTTAATATTTCTGTAGGGATTAAATCTGAATTGTCTGAGGAACCCAATGAAACCCACTGTGCATACTCCACGTGTTTCGGATATTCGTACTATGCTCGCTACTACCTTTTATACAAATTTTACCATTGATCAGAGATGGTTATTTTTAAAAAGGTCGTGTCATATGACTACTGCATGACTGTCATATTTGTCATATAAAAATATAAAAAGATATTCTTGACTCTTGCCAGCACTGTGACAGGGTCAATTTAGAATTCTAATACAACTTCTACAGTTTTCTACTTTAACAACTTCCTTCATTAAATATCGTACGAAGTGTTTTCTATTAGACCGAACCCTCCCTGATTGAGACAACGCGTCAGTCCGAAAACTCGTCCTTTTGAAGGAATCCGCAGGAGCGACGGGAAGTCAGACCGCATGATAAGGGTAAACTTGCCCCTGCCGCGTCGATGAGTTTCCCTTATTTCACAAACCGTTGAAAATCAACATAAATTAACCTAAGATTTCGTAATTGTGGTCAGGGAAGTATCCTCGGATGGACGTTTAAAAGGGGGTTTGATGGGGTAACGTTTGATTTCTGTATATGTTTTTCATGCGGGCGGCGTAGAAAATAATTAAAAACCGGACTTGCAGCCCAAAAAGTGTATTAAAAGTGCATAATGAAATTAGCAGAAATGCTATTAAAATTAATGTAAATATATCCTCAGATTGATATACATAGGAAAATATTCTTAGGCTGTTATACATTTTCCAATATTTCTCGATAATAAATTCTCTCTTGCATAAATTATTCAAAAGAAAATGGGATCGTAAAAGAATATCGGGGAAGTTTTCCTTATAAATAAAAGAACATAAGGAATTTTTACAAAACCTTTTGTCTTTAATCCCTACGATAACAAAAAATGTATTCACCACCATTATCCCAGAAAAATAAAATTTTTCGTTACAATAAACTCTTCCGTAATAAATTTACAGACAGAAATATTATAGGTTTGTTATATGTGTAATATTTTATTATTATCTCAAACAAAATTTGGTGATATATAAAATACTAGCGCCTTTAAGAGACAAATCATAGAGCATTTGTTTAAACATCTTTATGAAAGTTCTTTAAGAATTCCTTCATTAAAACTATCAGGGGAACTTACTAGTACATGGATTAGTTTAGTACCAATTGTTTTGAGTTGGTTCATATTTATAATTTCCTTTGGTTTTTTTCGTGAGCTTGTAAAATTTACAAAAATTATTTCAAAGTAACTAAATTAATCACGGTCATCAAAAATTGACTTAGAACTAGACTTACATCATTAAGAATTAATAAACTCTAGTCGTTATAAAATAACACATGTGAATTCCAACTGAGTCTCTAAGTGGAATATCTCTGTAGATTCCTAGAAGGTCCGGCATGAAATACCAGGGAAGCCTTACGCGCAAATTTAACCCACGTTCCCTCCTAGAATCATAACATCTTCCTGGAACAAATCGTGAAATACCAACAAAACACCTGCACCGAGGACGTGATCCTTCCTGGAACTCTAATATTCGAAATGGCAATAATAACAAGTCGTAAAATGAAAATCCTAGGAATTTCAAGCTGATTTCTGTTTAGTACATGGGAATTTCTTTTCCTTAAAATACTGGTAAATTCCAGGAAGGTCTAGTAGGTTAAATCCTGTTTACGGGTTCCAGTCGTACTTGAATATTTGATATTTAAGTGTTAAATAAGTAAATTTGATATCTGAAGTATATCTTTGTTTATTTTAATATCATTTTTTTTATTTGGGCTCAAAAATATTTTTTTTATTAAATTATTTCATTCAGTTATGTAACGAACATCTATTTAATGAGGTAGAGAAATTTTTTTTATAGCTTTTGTTATAAATTTATTTTGGAGTCTAGCATTTTTTATTTTTCTCTAATTTAAATAAAACTTTATTCAATTTTCAAACGAACACCAGTTAGTGCATTTTAAAGGACATACCTGAAGTTTTAGAAATATATTGCAAAATTACAGTTTGCAAGATTATTTTAACTACCTGATGAAGTTAAGGCCAAAATTTAAGGACTTTCAAGAGGACTTCGTATCTTTCAAATAAAATTTTTAAAATTTTTTGTAAATAGAACATCGTTTAGTACTATTGTACTGAAAAATAAATCGTGTAAATTTGCAATTTTTATCAGTAGAATTTTATTAGCAGCAGTCTGTTAAGTAATTTCGTTCGAAAAATGGTTAAAGCTCCAATTTCTGTGCTTACAATTCTCATTCACATAAATTGTTTTATTTGAAAATTTAAATTAATGATACCTATGGTATTCTTCTTTCATTTGCAATTTGATGAATTAGTGAAGAGGTTACAACAAATCTTGTAATACAATCTTGGAACGATCAAGTCAATTTTAGTCCAAAATGTGTAATTTAATAGATTTTTCAGAAAGTTTTAAAGAATTTTCAGAAAAAGTCTATTTTTCAAATAATTTGTGTAACAAGAAAACAATTACACCAGTTTATGGTGAACTTTTTTATATGTAGTTGGTGATATGTTCATTAGAGTAATTTTAAAGACCTCATTTCTGGGAATTTTTCCGAAGAAAAATCTTCACTGACTGCAGGAATTCTTAAGTCACCACTTTTTTAATCAATGATTGACCAAAATTTGGAAGAATTGCCTCCAATATTTGCTTCTATACTATAAATAAACCTGGCGTAAATTTCTTTCATTTGCTTCTTGAATAACTTCCTCAATAAATTACATTAAAATTCATGGTTTTTACAATTAAGGAAATAATTTTATTTTAAATAAATATTGTACGGATAGTGGAAATATACGGCTGTGTTTTTATTGGAACACATGCATAAAAGACTTTATCATCAACGTTATTTTTGGCATATATTTCGTCTTAATGGCTATAAGAGCGTCAAAACCTTGACTTTTTACTGCAATATGAGTAAATATTAAATAATCATTCGTCGAGATGTTTGCCCATTTCTGGTAGTTAAATTTAAAGTTATGAAATAATATCCTGTTACCATTGCCAATGCCAACTGAATTTATGCAGACAGTAAATTCGTATGTTGCACAACACTTTCAATAAAATTTTATGCTCAATTTTATTACCAGACGATTCTAATGGCTTCAGGATGTCGTGTGGATATTGTGTGGAAACCTTATTTATGTGGCGATCTACGTCACAAATTCACAAAATTATTAAGAGGCGCTTTTAATAACTAGAATATTAAAAAATTGTGGACAGTAAGGTCGATTGTTTGCTGTTTTCAACTGAAATGCACTTCGATTCCCTGTGTGCGAGGTGTGCAAATCAATACAAGTACCACGTTAATCCGTCATACTTTGGGGGATGCTACTTCGACTCTTTTACTGGTAAAATCCCTCAGTAACCGAACCCACGACCAAATCTTCTCATTCCCACATAGAAAAATAAAACGTGGAGCCGTTAACCCCGACGCAGAAGTTTGTTTTCATTCGACAGCGAGTATTAATCCGTCGGCACAAAAGCGACGCCTCTGAAGAGGGGGAGAATTTGATTTGTAGTAAACCCGAAATAGACCCGAAAAAAATAAACAATGCTCCTCCAAAACGGATTTCTAAGGAAACGTTCGAAATGCTTTGATATGCACGGAAACTCATCCTCGACGTTCTTGTTCCGCCTCGTGGATCTGTTTACGGTTAACCGGTTCGAAATTAGATATCTCTTAATTAGATGGTGGGTGTTAAGCCTTTCTGAAGACGTGATGGTGTAACGGAGAGAGTCCGCATAAGTACACTCGGTAGTAAATGATATGTCGGTGTTTGGGGATTTCTTTCGTGCAAGGCAACCGACTATGAAATGTAGGTCCTTTCTTACCATCTCTCAAGCAACAGGTAAAGCCTCAAAGCGGACTCGATTCAAACATTTTCATAAACTCTTGGGTTGTAGTGTTATACCCTTGCAACATACTCGAAGTTGCACCACTACCAACATGTTTCCTTTGAAGCCTTTGATGCCTGGGATAGCATACCTTGAAGGAACCCAAATATTTAAGTCAAATAGTAAACTTAAGTCTCTTCCTAACTGACTCGATTTGCGTACAAAACGGTAAAACTATTTTAACCTTAGCTAAAAGATACTTTTGACTCTTAGCTGTCTAGCTGTTCAATTATTGGAGTTATCCTGGTTAGCAAATTAATTTAAAAATGTTCTCTATTTGATACCGAAATAGCTCTCCTGGGTTAATCCTTTAGAAAGTGTCGATCAATTTTACGTCTTTAGGAAGTTATGAAAAAATCATTTGAACCATTCCAAGGATGAAAAGTTTATGAAGCGTCAAACGATTAAATTTTAGTACGAGCAATTTACACCTCTTAACTGCTTTATTTATTCGCTAATTCCTCAAAAAGGCAAGTAAAAGTGGACCAAAAATTAAATCTGAGCAGGTAGAATAAAAGGAAATTTTTAACAATTTGATACTGAATTGGCCATGAAACGTTGATCAAACCGGTTTTTAAATGTTCTTAACGACACCCACACCCATGAAATGGCATATCGAACATTTTTTAGTTAATTGTTACAATAAACTATTACGTAAAACGCGCTGTTTAAAATCAATCAACTGATTGGAACTTGAAGTACACACCATCACTGCTACACTGAAGCTACCATAAACGTCATGAACAACTATTTTCACAAAATGTCCCGATGCACGTCATAAGCATCGAACAATAACTGGATTAAATAAAATTATCATTGGTATGAATGTGGCAGCTGATGAGTATTAATTGCCCATTTCGAATTCCCGCATCTAGCACAATTAGCGTTGCAAACTTGAATTCCTAGATAGATATTTTAGGAGCCATCGAAATTAATGGAGTCAATTCGTGCTTTAATGGGATCTGAAACGGACACGACACTGACGTTGATCCCAGAGTAAAAGTTTAAAAGAATCTAAATTGTTGTTACTGTTGAAGATAAATGGAAGGTCAAGGCTGTCCTCGTGTTAAAAAATAAATTATGCGAAAGAGACGTGTAGAAAATTTCGTGTAGGTTTTACTCAAGCGGGAATAATCGTGTTCTATCTACTAATTACATTAATGGATTGCATTACAATTAATGACAGTAATAGACAGACTACGATTTATCTATTGATCTAGTAATTACTTTAATTGAGGAGGATTAATGAGAAAAAAAAACAAAAAGAACCTTACGAAGAAAAATTTTAGTGAGAATCCCTTTTTGGGAAATGTCACCCCTTATAACTAATTGTTCTTTAATTAATTGCTCCATGATAATTTAAGTAAACACTTAATTTTATGTGAATACTTTGCCGCCATTGGGTTCAACTCACTAACTGCAGATCACTGAATTATTTTGTTTGGGATTCCGAACCATCTGTGAGTCCTATCTTTAAATTTTCCAGTTTCTAGCTATTTAGTAACGATTGCATAAATTTTGTCCTATTTTTTGCTCCCTCGGTAATTGAATTCGGGGTTTTTAATTTTTTTCTCGTGCAGAGATGAAAGTTTCTCAAAAGTACAAGTCAGTGTCAGAATTTCACCCATTTCCCGGAAATGAAAATTCAGAATTACAATTTTTCTCTGAACTCTATGAAGCCCGTACGTTATTGGTGTGCAAAGTTTAAAGCTTCTAGTTTTTCGAGCGCTATTAAATAGTTTTCTACCCCCTCGGTAAGGGAAATTTAGAATTTTCAAATAGTTATGAAAACGCTATTGTTAAAAATGTTTCAAAGAATATGTAAGCGACAAGTAAAGTCTCTCCTTATTATTTACATACACATTCAGAAAGAATAGGCCATCATGACGCCCTCTCCTTCCCCCTCACTCTGTGTCCCACTAATGTCCCTGTGGAACCAGGTGGAATTTTGGGGTTTTTTGAACCTTTGTGGATGCGTGCGTGCCTAAACTACAGATGTGTGGATTTCACCTTTGTAACTATCCTAAGTCTCTTGATTTTTCAATACTACCATATTAAGCGAAATTTTATAAGCAAGTCCTAATAAATTAGGACTGATTGCCCCAGTTTTAAAAATTGCAACTTATAATTTTCCCTCTCACTAGCACTAAATATTTCAATGAAATTCCTATTGTATCTTTTATATGAAATTAAATATTATTGATTCTTACCAATAACTTTACTAATAACTAAAACTTATAATTAATGTCAAAGCATGAGAGAAAATTCTTTTCACATAAGCTAAAGTACACATCGTAAAGAAGTTTAATGTCCTGCTAGTTTCAGTACTTAATTTCATTAACTAAACTTAAGCCAGATACATTATTCTAAAATTTAGCAAAATATAACTCTAGTCAATACTTTATGGGAATTTCCATCCAGGATTCACCCACTGAAACATCTTTCACCAAATCGATTGACAAGACATTAAAAACGTAGCAACAGTGAATTACACTCAGTCAAAATAAATGATATTCTAAAGACTTGTAAGTATAGTGAATGCGAAGAGAACAAAAGCGAATATTCCAATACATACATTCAGAAGGGCTAATCCGTATAATATCGACATCAATATTAACTCTGCCAGGAACCATCTGCGTTTTAGCAATAATATTGAAGGATAAACCACATAGCGGAAATGCTTTTGCGGTGAGAGCCGACATGGGAGAGAATGAATCGAAATATTTTGGACATGAATGGCTATGGCCATAAGAGCCCGGGTTAGAACCGTTCCTAAAGCGATTTAACATGGTGCAAATTTTATGGGATTGCAGCAATGTTGCGGGTGGCTTTACTTGATGAAATATCTCTGGGTTAAGGTCTAATGCAGAATTTCGTGTATGGAAGGGGAAAATCGCCGCGACTCGTTTGGAAAACAATTAAAAGAACGAACTGTCGATTTCAATTCTGACCACTGCTTCCAAATTTCGACTATGAATCAACGGTTATCGATCTCCTGCAGCGATCCATTCGACGGTCAATTTATTTCTAATTGCATTTATCGAATTAGAAATTCACTGGATTATAAACTCGGCCGATTGCTTATCCGACTGGAGGAAATTTATAATAGGTTGTGGTTAAACCGCGTCGATAGTTAAACAAAAAATTATTATTTACCGGTTTCCAGTGAAGAGAATCGCCTCCTGCGACTCGGCGCGGTAAATTATTAATGTTAATGGATAAATGGGTTTGAATTATTTACTGTGTGACCGTTTCAAAATCGCAGGAATTAGGAGTCCGTTCCCTCGCTCGACGGTCGGGATAAAAGGGTTGTAAATGTAGAAAACAGGGAAAACAAAAGAAGTTGCTACATACATACAGTGTTCAAACTTTGACCCACAATATGAAATGTAACATTAAATTACGTAGTATATAATGACTAGTTGTAAATTAAGTACTTTGGTGCAAACACTCAAAGATCTAATAATTTAATCTTTACAGAAGGTCTGAAATTTGAATCTAGAAGATTTTTGAAATGCCTTAACTTTTATATTGTAGTTTTAATTGTTAAAATATTTGAGAAAGAATGGACAAAGATTCTAGAACCTTAAATCACAACAAATACCTGAAAATAAAAACTTAGACGGTTCAGAAATATAATTTCATTTCAATTTTAATGCTACAAGGAATCTAAAAAGAAATCCTGATCCTTCTAGGACGTTAAACCGTCAAAAGTGCCTCGACATCGAACCTAGAAGATTTAAAGTAATTTCGGTGTCCGAGAACCGCTCTTATAGATTTTCTTAAATGGTTTCAGATAGAATCTACAAGCGCCTTCATTTTATTTTCAAACGCTGGAAAGTTTAAATTATGGCGAAAAATTAAAGGTTTCTTTGGAAATTTGGAAATCTATAATAGTTTTCAAATCGAATCTAGAAGGTTCACACAAGTCACAAAGATTTTATTTCCATTCTAAACGTTACAAGGAACCTGTGGTACTTTTCTAGAAATTTCAATTATGGAAACTGCCTTAAAATCGAATCCAGAAAGTTTCTAATTTACTTCATTCTCCATGGATGGCAATAAAACCATCTAAGTTTTTCTAAATGGTCTTCAGAAGATTCTAGAAGATTTTTCTTTATAATTTCAAGCCATAGGATGTCTCAATTATGCTGAACAGAAGTTACTTCAGAATTTTGGCAGGCCAGAATTGGTTCAAAATTTAATCTGGAAGGTTTTTTTGAAAATTTCAGATGTGTTCAGTTAAACGTTAGTATAAACTTCAAGAAATTAGAAAGCCGAAGTTTTTACGAATCCTTCAAGATCCAAAACTGCCTCCAAATTTCTGCAGCTTCAAAACACTTTCCCTTTTATTTTGAACGTTAGAAAGAGCCTAAAATTTGAAGAGCTATTCTAGAACCCCAAATAACCGAATGAGGATTAACTTTACTTTAGATTTACTTTAGACTTTACTTACTTTAGATAGACTTTAGATTAACTTTAGAAGTTTTGTGGAGTTTATTTAATTCTCTGAGGACCATGAAAAAATCTAGATTCCCCTAAGAGGCCTCTAGTAGAATCTAGGTGCTTTCTTGTTTTGATTTCAAGCACTAGAAGACTCTCTAATGCCATTGGCACAAATTTTAGAATCTTAGGACAAATCCTTTTCAAGAAATCAACATTTACGGAAGATCCCCATTTTCTAACGATCATATCTCGAAAAGTAAACGTCGTAGAAAAGAAAATCCTCCCCTCCTAGCATCAGGAAAGCGTCCCCTTTCAGCTACATGGGAATCTTGAAATTTTGAAATTCACCGCTGCGTAGCAATTTTGCTAGAAATACAATTGTGAAATGTCACGATGAAACCCCCTGTATAATGCAGAATGTATTTTTATATGTCAACGGTCCTTAGTCATATCGGTAGTAGGGGTGACTAATGCATAATTCCATAGATAAGGAAAATAACCGACTTCAACGCAACTGTTAATGATTTGGGTTACATAAGGTAGTTTATCTAAGTATTTAAGGAGGATTACAACGTTTTTACTAATAAACTGTCGCAAACTGTAGCAATTCGAGCTCATTCTTAGGGTTGCAGTCCTCTCTTTAAGACCAACAAAATTTAAAGAAACAATTTTATAACGTGTTTACATTATTTTGATTCCTAGGATGGTTTAGTGTTCGGTTACCAATTACCTGAGGGAAATGTTGAGGAAGTGGTCACTGACTGAGGTAGGAATAGATAGGGAAATTTTTCTTTTGCCGTGATTGTAGTGACAAAGATTTTTATATTTCATGTAATTTGTACCCAGCGATTTCATTATGACTTCTTTATTATAACTGACAAAAGAATTTAGTGATTTATTTGCAACAATTGTTTTCCTAAACATTCCCTTACGTTCTTTCCGTGTAATGAACGCTGAGAAATACGCCCCTGGCTGCGAAATCTCATCACAATATTAATTTTTTGAGTATCCTTACCTCCCAACCTCATTATAAATTACAAACTAAAAATACTGTTTTGGTTTCAACACAGTGGAAACTTTTCGTGTTCAATTTACCGAACTTCATGAGGTTGTGGATTTCTCAAGGTAAAATTTGTAATGAAACAACGGGCGATAGAGTCAACTTCTACTATTTCTCTTTAGCGGTTAATAAATATGAAATAATAATATGTAATGTATAATAAACATTTTAACTACAATAATAATAATATAATAAAACAAAAATCGACTTTTTGAAAAAAGAAAAATCTCAATTTTTCTAAAGGTTTCAGAAAATATCGCAGGGAAGACAGATTTTCACGAAAACATCCCCTTTCGTTTGGAAGTGGAATTTTGAAATTTCGAAATTCTCCCAATTTCGGAAAAAGTCGCAAGTGGTTAACCTATTTATTTTTTTGGCTGAGAAACATGAAATTTACCTTTCGTGAGGAAACTCGCAGAGTTTATTCCTTCATACGTGCCATGAGAAGGTATAAAGTCATTTGATACAAATTTTAGATCACTTTATTCGCTTGTATTCGAGAAATCGACATTTTTCAAAAACAGAAATTCCCGCTTTTCAACAACCATATCTGGAAAATTAGACGTAGAAACAAAAGGTTATCTTTCTCATGAAAACGCCTCCTTTATTTTTACAATGTAGTTTTAAAATTTCGATATTCCCTCAATTTTAGAGAAAACCACAAGTAGTTTACCTATTTTTCTCGGCTGAGAATTACAAAATCTACCTTTTGGTGATGAAATTCACAAGATTTCTTTCCTTAATACGCGACTTCGGAAGGAAGGCCATTTGATGTAAATTTCATATCGCATTAATCGCCTGTTTTCGAGAAATATAAATTTTCCAAAAAGAAAAATTTTCATTTCCCTAACGGTCGTATCTCAGAATGTAGACGTAGCAGGAATGAAAAGTTCTTACTTGTGGCTTCAGGAGAACGTCCCTTTTCATTTGGCACCATTTTGCAATTTTAAAATTCTCCCAATTTTGAAAAAAATTACAAATGTTCCTTTTTATGGCGAAGAAAATTTCATGTCCTTTAAAGCAAATTTCAGGTTACTACAGCCTCCAGTATTAGGAAAATTAACTTTTTTCCAAAAACGAAAAATCCTCGCTCTTTCATCGATCATATTTAGGAGAGTTGACTTCCTAGGAACGAAAGGTTTTTATTTCTGGCTTAAGGAAAATGTCCGTTTTCATTTGACGCCAGATTTTTGACATTTGGAAATTTTCTCCATTTTGGAGAAAATCTCAAGGGTTTAACATCCTCCTCTTTCGCCTACGAAATAGGAATTTGCAAATTTCGCCGTGATATTCACAGTGTTTCCTTCATAGGCCACCGTAAGAAAGTTCTAAGCCCTGTAAATCCTCATGTTTTCATCGATCATATCTCAAAACGCAGGCATCGTAGAAACGAAAGGTTTTCATTTCTGGTTTCACGAATACATCCTCTTTTCTTTGACAATGGAATATTACAATTTTGAAATTCTCTCAATTTTGGAGACAACTGCAAGGGATTAACCTTTTCCTTTGCAGCTAAGAAATACGAATTTTCAATTTTCACGTTCAACTCGCAGGGTCTACTTCACACACATGAAGGTTATAAGCCCATGGTGCAAATTTCAGTATGCTGTATCCACCGATTTTCGAGAAATCGACATTTTTCAAACGAAAAATCCCTCATCTTTCTAACGGCCATACTATCGAAAGTAGAAGTCTTAAGAACGAAAGATGTTTATTCGAGGCTTCAGGAAAATGTCCCTTTTCATTTGACACTGAAATTTTGAAAATTCGAAATTGTGATTCACCTTTTTTTTAAACAGAAAAATACAAATTGTCGAATGTATAATGCAAAAATCAAAAACGTCACTCACTTTCTTTAAATCAGGACGCTAATGGTTTTTAAGTCATCTTGGTATTAAGGATGACTAACGCATATCTCCATAGATAAGGAAAATCACCGACTTTAAAGCAATAGCTAATTATGTGGGTTATGTAACTGTAACGGTTTTACTAATATATTATCGTAAACATTAGTATTCGATCTCAGTTCAAGGGTTGCAGTTATCACGTCAGAAGCAGGAAGTTTATAGTAAAAGTTTATTCCAGTTGTTTGGCCTATTTAACATTATTTAGTATTGGGGCAGCAATTATTTGGGAAAAATAGTGTCCAATCATTGCGGCAATAGTGAGATATGTAAGTAGGAATATTCTTCTTTTCCTGCAGCTGTAATGACAAAGTTACAAGGTTCTTAGGCACATTTCGATAGGCATATGAGTTATTGCGGACATCTAGATTTTACTTGAGATGGTTTAGCTGCCACAAAAATCCTAAATTCCATCATAAGACTCATTTGAGGTTATAGAAGAACCTCTGGCATTTGTATTACAGCCTACTGTTAACGTTTTAAATTAATGTTTGGAATTTTCGAAAACCATCTAGAAGTTGTGGAAGTCTTTTAGATTCTCGAGGTTTCGTACCATTTCAAATAAAGATAGAAATGTTGCAATTTTCCACACACCTTCTAGATTTATTTGTAAATCCATTTTCCTATTACCAAATTACATAGAAACTCCAAGAGATATTCTTCAGCATGAATCAGACCTTCTCCTGTTTCAAATAACACCGAAAAAACTTCTGGGATCCATCTTTGATCTAGAAAATTTGACCGACTGACTGAAACTTGCATAAACCTTCTAGATTAGTATTTAAGGCCATTTCGATATTTAAAACTTCAAGAAAAACATCTGAATTCCAATATCGAGGTTAGTCAGGGGCAAAAGATTTTCGTAACTTAATGATTCGGTGATAATACCAGCATGTTTAGTTGTTGTTGTATAATAAAGTAGTTGTACCTCTTTTTTTTAGGAGTTTAGACCTTTAGAAACCTGGACAGGAATTGGATCATGGATACGGTGAGTGAATATACAAGAAATAATTTGATACTTTCCTTTTCGGAACAATTACTCTTCTAAACATGCCCTTATGTTCTTCCTACGTTGACAAATACGCCCTCGGCTAAGAGATCTCATCACAATTTTAATTTCTCGAGTCTCCCTACGTTCCAAGCATTCTCATAAATTACAAACAAATATACGGTTTCAGTTTCAACAAAAATGGAAATTCTCGTGTTTAAATTACCGAACTTCACGCGGTTATGTACTTCCTAAGGTTGAATTTCTAATGGAGCATTCATACCGAAGTTTAATGTGTGATAAATAAGAAATGACAATAAATAATTTTATCACAGTAACAATAAAGAATAATGTCGAAAACGTACTCTTTTCACACGAGGTTGAAATAATCTGAAATTCACTAATGCATTATTTATTACTCGTCACACAGGGTCAACACACTGTGTAAAAAATTGGCTGGTAATTACGCTCCATGATTTCGTACTGTAAGCTTTATGCAATAATATTCGGGACAATGGAATAAATTACGAAGCATATAAAATTACAGTGATCGATTAGCTCTATTGTTATATACAATTCCGATGTAGACATTGATTATATCACTATTTAAACAAAAAATCTATACACACTGTGCCTAGTCTTACCAGTCGTGGAGTGCATGTTGAGTATATGCAATATATTTCAAAAGCTACTGCATAAAATGTGGCGATTACGCCCCAATAAACCGCCGTTAAGGGCAGTATTTTTCTGTTTATTTTATGGCTTAAAACACGTTGTTCCATTAACGACAAGAGTGCGTATGTTTACAAACAATTTAATACCAAAAGCCAATTACCTATTGCAAGTCCTGTTTACGATTCTCCTCCCGACGATTATGATGACATTTATTTGGTGCAGTCTAGATGAAACAAATTAATGGCCTCGACGGAATACAGTTATTGTCGAGCGAAATTTAACTGTGCTTCGCCTCTAAAAATTATGGACTGTTGAAAACTATACATTCATCTAGCCTGAAGAACAAATATAAACAAAGCAATGCGCTATTTTTATTTCGTTTCCAGTTTATTTTAAAATGATGCAGATGTTTAAGCGCTTCTAATAACAATTTGTCACACATGTCGAGCATTTCACCGGTTTATGACGAAGGCTTTCGATCCGTTTTCACTTTATTTTACGGTAAAATTGAAGATGTCACAGAGAAATGACTGTCTTTTTAACGAGAGCACGTTTCTTGGTCACGAAGGTGCGTTACAAAACATACCTAATTTGTTAAATGAGGCACAAAGAAAGTAGGATTCCAGGAATTTTTACTAAAGTGGTATCAAGCCTCTATCTCTTTCCTCTATGATGCAAGAGTGCAAACAATAGCAACAATCGTTGTTCAGTACGTATTAAAACATTTTTATTATTTAAGGACCTTCGCAAATAAATTACTCTCGTCGACATTAATTCTTTCTATACACCATAAAATCACCGATTGTTCACGCAATGTTTTCCAAACCTTCACCTTTTTTACCAGGAGTCGTGCGTTTTTAACAAAAAAATATTCAAAACTATGCACAACAGTTACAAGTAATTTAATTTCTGTATCCCTAAAAGTTCAAGTTGTAATTAGAAAAGAATAAAAAAATTGCGAAGCTAATTATATCATAGCATTGAAACTAATTTGCTGTAATAATATACGTACACCTACTGTAGGATACTGGGTCAAGCTACTTGTAACAGGGAAAACGGGTTATATTATGTCAACACGTGGAAAAAATTACATAAATTAACAAGAGCAACGTGTAGTTCAAATGTAGGCTGCAATTACAAAATGCAACTGTAAAGTGGTCTTTACTGCAAAGGTAGAAATAGTGTCGCTGGTAAAAGTCAAGTGTGTTTATTGGGGCGTTTGGAAAATTATTACAGAACGTATACATTAGTAAGCAGCATTATATACATAACCTGAACAACGAAAACAAACTACCAAAACAAAGACTGTCTTTATTTTATATGACACATTTGTTATCCAATATCGTAGGGGATAAGTATCACTTCAGTCTTGAACAAATCACTGAAGTCTTCAGAAAAATAGGGATTATTGATAGTGGTATTAGTTTTGTAAGCAAAAAGGGCATTAGAATCCAGCAATCAGGTTCTGGTGTTCAGCAAGTCACTAAAGAATCCCATGAAAAATGAAGCATTTGATAGTGGCACTTATTGCATCAGCAACAGGTTCCATACTATGTCTTTCGTGCCATCAGAATTTAGCTGTCACTTTTAAGTCTTAAGCGAGTCACTAAAGAACCTTCAGAATAGTGAAGAATTCCCCTTTCTCTATGTTCATCTCTGACAAACTCTTAGGAATGCTTCAACTCTAAGTTCTCTGAAATACACAAGTCTGAGGACGCTCGATGAACTTCTATATTAATGGCACTCACGTACAACTGACATTTTATAAAGCAATACAAACTACAATCGTATTACTAAGTAACAAAAATCATAACAATTTTTATAGTTACGGTTTTTAAATTAAATTTTACGCTGTCAGTTTATTAGATCATATTATATAAAAGTTATGACTTTGTCACATTTTTTTATGTATTTTTCACAAAATTGCAACCTTGAGGTTGAGTATATAATGTTTATTTCCCTTTAAACAATTTTCATATATTTCCAATAACTCCCAATATCCTATATTGTGTCCTAAGAATAGGCACAGGGCGTTAAAAAGTTTAGTAGGATTAACACAAGTAAGAAGGCAGTCTGGGTACTTTCATAGTGTGCATCATGTGAATGTATCTCCCTAAATATTGACCAAAATAACAAGAGAGGAATGGCAGGATAATCGCCACCGCGAGCGAAAATCTATTTTTATGATTTAATTTTTTCAAAACGCATTACAAGGCTCGTCCATTAAAAGTTGATGCCGACCCCTCGAAAAACCAGCGCCAAGTTATTTGTATTAATAAAGCATTCTCTTTTTTTGTACTAAAAGGGTATTTACGAACAAAAACTCTCGTGTACACACAGGGAAAGTCGAGTTACCTAATTAACGAGTAAAATCCAAACCCCTTTCGGGCGAGGAAAACCCCGTGAAAATTGTTTGAGATGTGGAGGTTTTCTGAAGTAGAATCGCTCGGGCGCCGATGCGCACGGTATAACTCACTGGGCCTCGTGAGTAATTATAATTTTAAATCTCATGTGAAGGAGGTTTCAATGGGGGGAAAGCAACAAGTATTCCGCACGTGAAAGTGTGTAAACGAAAGCGAAAACATTACTTAATTATTCTAATTAGACCGGGAAATGTTAATTACTAATCGCGCGGGTAAGTTTGTACCATTTGAAAAACATACGAGACTTTCCAATAAAAGTACAACGAACAAGGAAACTTTTTTATCCTTACAAGAAAATTCACCCACGTAGCTTACGTGGTTGTCTAGTGGATGTCGATATATTGCGTTATCTGTCGCATTATTTTAGAAAGCAATTATTATAATTTCATTTATAAACACTTTTCGTAATGGGGAAACGCTCGAACACGTCCTATCGATACGTTCCTTCTCGATAAAGGTAATAAAATATTAAAATCAAAATTTCAGCCTAAGCAACCAAGGCGGAAAACATGTTTACCTCGGTTAAAATAATAATTATGCGTAGTGTAGGGAAATGCGAGGAAATACCTGTTTGAAAAAAATTAATAACAGTCACCGACCAGCGGGAAAATCTAATGGAAATATAAAAATAAAATAATTATGGTGTGTACATGTTGAACGTAGATAAAAACTTTCAAAATACAGAACCGTCGAAAAAATTAAGCGTTTTCCACTATGTCAGTTTGATGGTGAAGGGGCGGTGTTCTCAAAAATCATTTATTTGTGTTATTAGTTTTAAAAAAGATATGATTGAAAGATCCTGTTTCACCGTGGGAGTAACCACCACAATTCGAAGTACCGAAGTCTCATAATGAGCCGATTTAAATGTTGAAAACCCTCTTCTGCCTTTCCTTGCGTTAATAAATCATAACATTGTGAACGGCTCGTAACGAATCCTCCATCCCGCGGTACTCCATGCCCAACAACTGAATAAGTGGGTGTACGAGGAACAAGGTTCGAGCGACGACTAATAATATAATTCCCCCTACGCCTCCATTGAGCGCGTATGCCCTTCCTTTACGAACAATGAACGATGAATATTACACATGGCAATGTTATTTATATCCCGAGCGTATGTACTTTCTTTTTCAATTAACAAGAATGCAACTAGGCTATATAAGTAGATAGTGTCCAGGCGTTGCAAGGTAAGCGATTCAAACTGGTTCGGTTAACAAACAATAAACCGCATGATTTATCGTATAGTTGCTAATTTGCGTCGAGTAACCAGAAGAAATATCACGCTATGTGATTATTAAAAACGCGCAACGGTCGGTTTAAACTGTTCACACGTATTCAGCAGATCTGGCTTGGTTGTTTAAAAATTTTAATGGATGTCTCGAAAAAGGTTCCCAACGATCTTTAGCTGGGACAAGCGATAAAGTTGAAGATTTGAAATGAAATAGCTTAACAGTGCAAAACGTGAAAAACGATGTCTATAGAAATTTGGACAAAACAGGAAGGTGTCATATTTCGTGATAATGAAAAATGTTCTCCCTAGAAAAAGCTCCCAGCTTGGCTCTTAAAATTTTTTTAGACCTTCTAAAGGGTTTTAGTTCTAGGCTATTAAAAGTTTTTTAGACCTTCTAAATGGTTTTAGTTCTAAAAGAAAACCAGACTTTAAGGAGAATTTCACTTAACCTTAAACGTTCCTAAAGTGATCGGGACGTTAGGGAACCTATAAATTTGGCTCCAAAATGGATGTAAAAATGCCTATAGCAATCTAATTCTAAATGTTTCTAAACCTTTGATCCGCTCTGAAGTTGACGTTTGAACTTTTTTGGAGTAATCAGTAAAGTTTATAAATTTATCAAGAGTTTAAGAGGTTTCCAAATTTGACTCCAAAAAGATTCTAAACGTGCCCATAGCAATCATATTTGGTTACATCTTCACTTGCTTTTAAACGTTTCTGTACCCTTGATCAGCTGTTAATTTGGCTTTCCAACGTTTTTGGGTACAGTTTTTAAAGTTAATCTAGGACGTTACTTTCTAGTTAGAAGTTAAACTAGGACTAGGACGGTGCTTTAAATTTGATTCTAAATTAGGACGTTAGGGGAGCTCTACATTTCATTCTAAATAGGTTTCAAAAGTGCACATTCCATCTAATACACATGACTAAATTTTCTCTTATTTTTGAATGTTTCTAGTCCCTTGAGCAGCTCTTAATTTGGTATTTGAACGTTTTTTGGAATAACCAGTACAGTTATAAAGTCTCAGGACGTAAAGGAAGCTCTAAATTTGAGTTCAAAAACATTCTGAAAGTGCCTATAGATGTACCTAAATCTTCATTTGTTTGTAAAAGTTTCTAGACTTTTGAGCAGCTCTTAATTCGGCTCTAGAAGTTTTTGGAGTAACCAAGAGAGTTCTAAAAGTGCCTATCAATACATTTGACGATATTTTCACATACTTTATACATTTCTAGATTTTTGGGCAGCTCTCAACTTGGTCCTTGAACATTTTTAGAATAACCGTTATATTTGTGGATCTTTTAATTTAGCTCTTATAACTTCTAAATGTTTATAAAGTAGTCCGAACACTGAATAAACGAGTCACTATTTCTTGAACAATTTTTGAAAAACCATTTTAAAGGTTTTTTAGAACTTCTGAACTATCACAGTTCCTTAAGAAAATCAGGACATTTAAGTAGAATTTTCTATGATCCTAGATGTTTCTAAAATAATCGGGCCGATAGGGGAGCTCCAAATTTGACTCAGTGCTTTTACTAACCAAGACAACTAAGGAGAACAAAGTTAGGAGATCCGTGGAGCGCAAAATCTGACACTTGAACATTTCTGGAGTCATTAAAACATTTCAATGGTTTTCTTAAACATTTCTGAAAGTGTTTATAGTAGCCAGAACGCTTGAAAGGTTCTTTTCTGTAGGAAATGCTCAATTCGTTTTTTTCTGGAATAACCACAACAATTCAGGAGCTCTCAACTTTTCTATAAATTGTGGAAATTCGTGTACCTCCACGAAATGAGGAAACCTGTGCTTTTCATGGAAAGATGATCATCGTTGTTTACTCCTACACATGTATTGCTAGGGACCTTATCAAAGCCACCTTAAAATCCTGGATATTGCAAGTTTATACTCTAAAACATGCTGATATTCCGGTCCAGTTCATTCATTGAAAAATTACTTATAGAATGTTCATATACGTAGGTCTTAACGCAATGAAACGATTTCTCTAAATTTGTCTCTCTCTCTCTCTCTCTAATGAACAAACCTAAAGCAAATAGTGAACATAAGGAAAGTATGGATAGAGCCATAATAATTAGGCGTATCAAAGGTTTTGAAACATGAGAAAGCTGGAGAAGATCAAGACATTCAATTAGAAAGATATGGGTTCATTTCAAGATTCGATGGTTAACGAAATTAATGATGGAATCAAGAAGCTTTTCTGAGGATTATAGCAAATACATAATACCTTGTAATAAAAAATATAGTAATGTTATGGAAGTAAGCGTATATGTGAAAAATCTGTCGATTATAGTAGAGGTGACATTTCCTCAAACGCGTCATGAAAATGTTTACAAGATTCCACATTCTGGGGGAAAATAGGGCTCGAATTACGTTTCATACATTATAAGAGGTTCCACTTTTCCCGAAAGTTTTGAATAAATTGTCTCCGCGCCAAAAGCATCGACCCCGTTTCCAAAACCCCGCCGTTGCCCACAATTCGAATCCCAATACCTTCTCTTGTCGAAGCCGACTTCACCAAAGTTAACGGTACGACCCCGCTTTTTTACTGTTACCACTAATCTTACAGTCAGAGAGCATATTATCTTTATGTCCGCAGATATAAAAGTGTCTCCGAGGGGAGCGTTTGGATACTTTTAATGGAATAGAATGCGAGTCAGATTATCATTGGGGGAGAAAACCTCTCCGAATACTCCCGTATTATCGTATCGCGGATACGAATTGTTTTATGGACTCCTCTGAATATAAAATTTTAAAGTACGTACAGTTGAATTACAGTAATTCTATCTAGGCGTGGTCGTCTGCGACAAAGTTAAAATCGACGGGAGGGGGTTTGAATAAAAGATAAGTCGCGTTACAGACGATAATTCTCTGTCATTCATATCTTTGGGGTTAAGTTCGTACAATAAAATCGACGTAAAGTATTTTAGTAACTTTCGTTGTTAACTTTAACGAGAATATATCGCATGAGGCCCCAAAAATGTCTACAATAACACTTTGTTACAGAAAATTAGGAACATGTTAAAAATCCATTTCATGCTCTTGAAATAACATGCACACTATTACATCTCTGAAAAACTGAAACTCTACACTCGACAAAATACAAACAGGTCCAGAAGCTCCCTATTGGAATGCCGTGCTCTATTCCCGGCACTTCGTACTTTCATGTAATATATTCGCGCTCAAATAAGTTCACTCTATCAAATATGCCGCATCAAATATTGAACGACGTAGTCCCATTCCCAGACATGGGCATTTTTCATTTTTATGGGTATCCTTAGCGCTGACTCCTTTCGAGATTTTCGTTCGTGTTTCAGTATTCTGTGTACACCCACGGCCGTTCAAAAACAAGTTCTACGGCTTTGTTATTTCAAAGTGGTGAATTAAAATCTCCTAGGGTGAAGAACTGGCTGGAGGCGTAAATTGTTTTTTGATTGAGTTAAACGGCTTTGGAGGGGTTTTGTTTTGCTTTTTTCTTGCGTTCTCTGTAGTAGAAGGGAACGTTAAACCTTCTGGGACGAATCCCTCCCTTGAAGTTAAGACAAAATCTCGGCCGTTGGAATTCGAAGAAAGGAGTGGGGAATACATTACATTTATATGATCAGGATAATTATAAATTCTCCACCGTTATGAATTTTTCCAACCTAACACCTTCCCATTATTGCTACAACAAAGCATTAGCTCCTTCAATGAAATCATTAAAACTTTAAGTTACTATTTTAGCCTAGGACAATAAAAGCATAAAACATTCCTGAAACACTTGCACTTGTTCAAGGTTCAAATTATTACATTCTCCAAGGATAACAATAAACACGTCTAGATTTTCATAAAAGGTATTAGCATGGTTCTAGAGGCTTTCTGGTTACAATTTTTGACACCAAAACTGAAGAAAAACTCTAGAGATACTTTTAGAATTTTAGAAGGCCATAATAGATTGAAATTTGAATCTACAGGTTTTATGGAAATGTCAAATGTTTCTATTTCAATTCTAACCGTTAGAAAACTTCAAGAATCTAGAATAAACATCCTACAGGTTCTTGTGATACTTTCGACATCCAAGACTGCCTCTCAAGACAAATCTAGATGGTACTCTAAAACAATTTCTTATAACAAATCAGCATTTTTCAGCATTTTGAAGCAATGAAAGTGCCTTAAAATCGAGTCTAGACTGGTTACAAAGTAAGAAAATACATCCAGATTTTCCTAAATGGTCTTATAGAGATTGTAGAAGCTTTTCAGTTACAATTTAAACACTGAAATTGAGGAAACACTCGATAGATGCCCTTAGAATTTTAGATGGCAATAATACATTTAAAATTGAATTCCCAGGTTTTATGAAAATTTCAAATGTTTCAGTTTTAATTCCAATCCTTAGAAAACTTCAATAATCTAGAAGGAAAATTATTTACGTTCTTCTGGTACTTTCGACATCCAAAACTGACTCTCAGGGGAAATCTAAATGGTACCCTAAAACAATTTGTTATAACAGATCTAAAACAGATTTCAGATGTTTTTCCAGAATTTTAAACTACCGAAAGTGCCTTAAAATCGAATCTAGAATGTTTATGTACGGTTTAAACTAATCAAGCTTACTAAACTTAAACAATATAGATTTAAAATTGAAATCTGAATAGTTTATGGAAATTTCTAACGTGGAATGAATCTAGAAGAAAAATTCCATAGGTTCTTGTGGCAGTTTCAACATTCATAACTGCTTCTAATAAAAATCTAGATAAATTACGAAAGTTCCATACAATTTCGTTTTAGTTTTAAACGTTAGAAAGATCGTAAAATACAAATTCCAGAACTTTTTCTAGTGCCTTAAGTAACCCGCAAGTGTCTTAACATTCGACTTAGAAATTTTGCAGAAGTTTTAACTCGTCTACCATAGAAAACGTCTAGATTTCTTTCAAAAACTTCTAGTCAGAATTACATATCTTCTGGAACATTCCTATTATGCAGGAAATTGCAATACAATTCTGACACATTATAAATTTCTATGGAAAAGTGTTTAAAAAACATTCTAGAATCTTGCACGTAACTAATTTCAGATAATTACTGTTGATGTACTACAAAAACTCTTACTAATGCTTATGATCAATTAGATAGCACATGATCTGTCCAGTCATAGGGTTCCTTTTAATTTCAAAACTTTTCAGCAATAACTTCAAGTCCTGAAGTTCACAGCAAGCAACAAAATGCATTCAATCCTTCAGCACCCTGTAACGAATTTAATGAATTTCATGGATTTCAGGAGTCATCAGAAAGGTTCTGGAGCACAATACAAGATTCCAAAAGAGTTTAAAGAATATCTTACAAAGGAACTACAGTACAAAGTTATTCAAAGTATTAACAAACGTTTGAGGAGGATGTACACAATACTATCAAAAGATCTTTAAATATATTGTAATTTCTCTATAATGAGTGCAAAATTTGTCCAGAAAAGTTCTTCGGAAAAAATTACAAGGGATTTCCAAAATTTTATTCAAGTCTATAAAGAATTTTGTACGTTTTTTTTTTAGACTTCCAACGAATTCAATAGAAAATGGTGAAAATGGTTTAAATCTTTGAATGGGGATTCCAAAAATTTGCTTGTACAATTATTTATAAATAAAAATAATTTTAATAATTGCTGTATTAGCAACGCTCCTTTAAGCATCATCGTGCATTTATTTTAATTATTTCAAAATTAGGTGCCATTTGCCCAAGAAAAGTCCAAAACGCCATCGATACTTTAGAAACATATCATCTAGTCTAAATTTGAAGCAAAATATATTTCAAAAACTTCCTGACAAGCCTAGTAAAGTATTAGTTTTCCATCGCTGCTTTGTTATGTGGAATTAATTGTTACTTTCCCAGCTGAAAGTAACCAGAATCAACTTCTTAATTATACAGTGTCGGTAAAACCTCTTGAATTATGTTATAAGAAAGCAATTATTACAGTGTTCCGTGATGATGACTGTCTAAGAGCTAGGCGTCTCGTCTCATTTGAATTTTACCTCACCTCCACATGCGTAGATGAAGAGTTCACGGACCTCCGTAGCACAAGAGACTACAGACGACCTTAACATTTTTATTACTTCTGTTATTCCTTTTATAGTTATCCGGGCGTTACCTTATTTGGTTGATTAACTGTTTGTAGGTGAAGGAAAAATAGGTATATAAATTAATTCCCGTAGCGTACATCCAAAATTTCATTTACGAGACAGATCCGGCCGATACGATCTGAAACCTTTTCTTTTTAATCTATAAAACATAATTTCCCTCAGGTAAAGGGCCAGACTTCCCGGGTTTCGGAATTTATTTTATTGAAGTCGTTTAACTATATCTCTGTTTAAACAGTAAACATCCCCGAGAATTCGATATCGGCTTCGACCGAAATATTAAATTTTCATTTGGCCGGTGCCGCAACCCCTCGTAACGGCAACACCAAACCCGATATTACTTTTCGAAATTTTTACGGCTTCACGTTTTTGATGGCTCCCCGTTCCGAATCATCCCTACTCAAAAGGAGGTGGAATTAAGGTTGTGTCAGGTGCCGGCTTCTCTTTTTTTATTTTATTCGGGTATGTAAACCCACCAAAAGGTAGGGCTTGAATTATACCGGCGTACCAGACGTGGAGGCATAATATAATAATGGCTGGGATCCATGCGAGGAACTCGATTCTTTTTATTCATGTCCATGATGGACGCTTGTCAATTGGTCAGGATATTTATGAGTAACACTCCTTGAAGAATAGTTTCACGAAACTTCGCGAAGTATATGAATTACTGCGGCTCGGAAAATGTCCAAAATTCATATTAGGTGCACATCTTAGTAATTTTATATTTTAGTGCATATTTTGGATTTTCTATCCTAATACGTTACATGTAAATTTGTTAGATTTCCGTCGATTCTTAACACATACATTTTTCTAAAAATTTTCTTTTACGCTTGCTCTTATTTGGTGTAGTGAATGTGTAACGTGAATATGACCAAATCACAGACAGAATTTTCCTTTTCCATTATATTATTAAAGAAGTCACCAAAACCTTGAATCAGATCTGAATTTTCACAGAAAATTTAGGGGTCTCTAAAGAATTTATGTATATTGTAATGAACTACATTAAGTTTTTTAATTAGTTTTGGCGCTGAATTAGAAATTTGTAGGAAAACTAAAACAATTTTACAATAAAGAACACATTGACGACGTTAAAGAAGTTGCGAATTTCTTAGGAAAATTATGACAATTATGAAGAACTGATGACATTTTAACATGAGTTAAAAATCGCCTTGAGAAAAACTGATATTTGAAATACAAGGTTTGGTGCTTTAAAGGTTTTTAAACTACTTGTCATAACTGTAATGTTTTTAATGCAATTTTAAAGGAGTTACAACTAATTTAAGAGAAATATGACACTCGAAATTACTTAAAACGTTCTTAAAGCACTTTTGAATGTCAAAAAAATTTAATGTCAACTGTAATGGGTTGATACCATTTTTAAAGAGCCTAAAATTATTTTAAAACGACAATTTTTACACTACTTGGAACCAAGCCACAATGTTTTCAATACATTTTTAGGAGTTATAACCAACTTAAGAAAACTATAACATTTGAAATGTTACTTGAAACGTTCTTTAAGCACTTTTGACTATTTTTTAAAAAGCTACAGCTGTTTCACATTTTCTCAAAATTTTATACTCTGACACATTTAAGGAAATTCAGTTTCTAGGAAACTTATGACAATTGTAGAAAACAAACGTTTTAAAATCAGTTAAAACTGTCTTAAGGAAAACAGGAAATTTGGTATACGCAGTTCTGACACTTTAAATGAAAATGGGAATGTTACTTAAAACATTCTTTAAACACTTTCGACTATTTTTAAAAAAGTTGCAACTGCCTGTTTTCAATATTCTCAAAATTGCTCTGGCACAATCAAAGAAATTGTATTTTTAGAAATGTCATTTTAAAATCAGCTACAATTGTCTGAAAGAAAACTTGACATTTGATATAAGCCATTCTGACACTTTAAAGGAAAATTAGAAATTTCTAAGTTAGTTGGTACAATTCTAAGGCTCCTACATTGTTAAAGCACTTGCTTAAGTAAATTGTAACATTTGAAATATAGCTTATAACGTTATTAAAAAAGTTCTGATTCCAGCAAACGATTTAAGGATCTATAGAGATCCTACTAATGAACTGCAATTGGCTTAAAAGTCCATTAAAAATAGGGAACTATTTTTGGAACTTTCAAAAAAAAATGAGCGGTTTCTAAGGGACGTTTGAAAATTGTAATGAGTTGATAACATTTTTAAAGGAACTACCGTTATTTTAAAGGTATCATAAAATCTAAACTAAAAATCTTGAGGTGGAGCTGAAAAATGTAATTGTTGCAAATGTAATCTGACTGACATTTTTAAAGATCTTGTTATACAAATCTGATGTTTTAAAGAAAGTTAAGATATTTCCATGAATTTTTGTTTCTAAATTAATTATCTAATCGCCAGAATAACACATTTGACGCTTGATATATTGCTTAAGCTACAAATTACTGTTAAGTACACTTTACAACAGTTATAATATCGAGTCATATCGAACTACATGTTGTACATACAAGGACAACTCAATACCTTTTCCATATAAACTGTATTTGTTGTCATATCCTGCCGCCTCAGGAATAAGCATGATTAGTGATGCATTTTCTACCTGCGAGTTTCATTAATATTTCATTTATTTATTACCACTGTTAATGGCCTTTTGAAAGTAGGTGAATAAATGTCGGAGAAAATGACACAAAGAGAGAAAGAGAGAGTACCGTAAAAGGACTGACCCGTATAAAGCCATAACGTCAGAAAAGCGTTATTAAAAACACAATGTTGCACCTATTCGCCACGGAGAGTAATTGAAAATGTTTATTGTCATCCTTTTAAGATGAAATTTAATTTCTGCTTGTGCCCAAAGCTTTTAAACTCGAAGCCGCGAAATCTTTGAGTATACCATCAGAAAATACCCGATGAATCGATTATTCGAGAGAGAAATTTTTTGTAAATATTTAAAAAATATGAAATATTTTTCGAGGGGAAGTGGAGACATTGTATTCAGAACCTCGAGTATTTAAATGGCCCTATGTGTGCACGCGTGTAAAATATTTTAAATACCACAAGGACGAAGTTTCATAAAGGAAATTTAGAAAAATGTATCACATTTTAATTTTTCGCCTGTTTAAAAGTTTACTTTGCTCATAAATTCGACTCTTGTACCCTAAACCATAAAATAAACACTATTAAATACACCGAACAAAGAATCACGATGCATCGGGGCCCCTAATAATAAACCCGTTCTGTGTCGACCAGTCGAATTGACTCGCGTCCGTGTGAATGACAGATGGCCCAAACGTAATCGATACAGGTGGTTTTTTTGTCCCTCAGGAGGACAAAAGGAGACTAACAACCCAAAAGACTCGCCTATAAAAAAGATAAAGTATTCCATTCCTGGATACTGGACGTCATTTTTTATTGAAACGACCGTCTGCCCCTGTCATTATGTCTAATATCAGCGCGCGTTTATTAAGAGAAGAAAAACTAGAAAGGGGTTCGAGTCGACATTGGTAACGGCGTAGTTCGTAGGCCAAACTTACGAAGAGATTGATGGAACGTTTCGCCTTACGTTATGATGCTTTCCATCGTTCAAACAAAAATGATGGATAATATGAGGTTACTTGCTAACTGAACGAAATAATCACTTGCTTTATGCAATCCGCTAGGAAAATTTATTTTTGTTGTAATGGTACCACCTCGTACCGTCGAGAGGTTATTTCTAGTATACACTCTTATTATGTTTATTACAATACTCGATTACCGTTAATTACCGACATGTTCCCTAATAATTATTCCGGCGTGAACACCAGAGGAGAACGTTTATCAACATCTCTCGACTATAATTGGCTCGAATGTGCAGTTTCTCCGAGTTTCCCCATCTGTCCTATCATTTACGTAACTTGTAGATGTTTCGCAACTTTTACCTATTTTACGGGAAAATTTCCAGTGTCATGACCGTGCATCGAGCCGTACTTACATGTAATTTTAAACGTAGACTGGAAAAGTATGCTTCGGTAGGTATTGTTGTATTTACCTACATAGAGCGAATTGTGATAACTATGGCGAACCTAAATATGGGAAACAATTTCATAACGCCAAGGCGATGTAGGTACACACTGTGTATAGAAAGTAGTGAGTCATAATAAGTGCACTAATGAGATTGGAGGTTATACAGCCCGCGAACGTAATAATTTCATTTTTGACAGGACTATATGTGACGTGTGTGTATTACCCATTTTGAATGTAGAAACTTAATACATCGTTGAAAACTGCCTTAAAACCTCGAACATAAAGGATAATGAAAATTTTAAAAACATCAAAATGAGTTGGAAAATTATTATTCCTGCTATAAGCTGGAATTTTCAAAATTTAATATTAAACCAGAATTCGTTACGGAATTAATAATTTCTTTTTCCCATTAAATTTTAAATCCCCATTAATTCATCCAAAATTTTCATTAAATTGTAAAAGTAACAAAATCAAAAGGTAAGGTTAACTTTTGAGCAACGTTTTAATTCGAGGTTTTTGAGTAACTTTATGAATAAAATTTGGTAACAAGGAATGTTTATGTATAATGTGAATATGAACAAATTACAGGCAGAATTTTCTTTTTCATTGAATTTTTAAAGAAGTCAAAAAATCTTGAATCAGATTTAAAGTTTCAAAGGCGATTTAGCAGTCTTACGTTTTTAATTACATTTGGCGCTGAATACATTTCTAGGAAAATTAAAACAATTTTAATGATATGTATAAAAGACTGTTTTATAGTTAAAATGAAACAAGAACTGACCTTTGAAATACAGAGTTTGGTGCTTTAAAGGTTTTTAAGCTACTTTTCATAACTGTAATGTTTTTAATACATTTTTAACGGAGTTACAACTAACTTAAGACAAATATGATGCATGATATTACTTAAAACGTTCTAAAAGCACTCTTGACAGTGTCAAAAAAAATTGAGCAGTTTCTAAGGAATTTTTGACCATAAAGAAATTTTTGTCCATAATGGAAATGTTTTACAACTGCCTGTTTCACATTTTCTCAAAATTTTATACTCCGACACATTTATAACGAAATTGAGAGGTTTCTAAGAAACATTACAATTGTAGCAAACAAAATGCCGTTTTAAAATCAGTTAGAACTGTCTTAAGGAAAACAGGAAGTTTGATATAAGCAGTTCTGACGCTTTAAATTAAAATAGAAAATTTCTAAATTAGTTGCTAAAACTGTAACGTTCCTAAGACATTTTCAAAGTACTTGCTTAGGTAAAATATAGTATTTGGAATATGGCTTGTAATGTTATTGAAAAAAATGTGATCCTTTCTAAAAGTACAGGAATTCAAGGAGTTTATAAAGTCATCTATTAATAAACTGCAATTGACTTAAAACAATATAACGTTTAAGAAATAATTCATGAAGTTTCTAAAGTAATTTTGACACTGATAGAATTAAGAAGGCTCGAAAAAATTAAAATAACTGTAATCGACGATTATATGTTTTTAACTGACGTTTGAAGTAAAAAGTCTGGATGTTTAAAGGTACTTGGAAAATTATTAAGCTACTTGTCTGTAACAGCAGTGTTTTAATACATTTTTAAAGAAGAAAAATATGACTTTGAAATGTTACTTAAAGCACTCATTACACACTTTTGACTATTTTTAAGAAAGTAACAACGGCCTGTTTTAAATTTTTCAAAATTTTAAACTGACACAATTAAAGAAATTTGGATGTTTCTAAGAAATTTATGACAACGGTAAAGAACGAATGCCGTTGTAAAATCAGTTACAATTGTCGTATAAAAAACAGGACGTTTGATAAAACAGTTCTGGCACTTTAAAAGAAAATTTGAAATTTCTAAATTAGTTGTCACAATTGTAACGTTCCTGCATTTTCAAACCACTTGCTTAAATGTTTTATGACATTTGTAATACAGCTTGTAACGTTATTAAAAAGGTACTTATTCTCTAAAAAGGTTTAAGGAATCCATAAAGACACCTATACAAGACACCAATAAAAGTCGATTGAAAATAGGTGTTAAAAAGCATTTTTTGGAACTTTCAAAAAAATTTGAGCGGTTTCTAAAGAACTTTTGAAAGTTGTAACGAACTGATAACATTTTTAAAGGAACATTATAAAATCTAAACTAAAAATCTTAAGAGTGAGTTCAAAATTTTGCTACATGTGGCATATTGTATGGTATGGTAGAACTGGTAACTTATATAGCAACTGTGGTAGCAAGTTATATCTTTTGTCTGTTATCTACGTGATAACTTAGCAGAACATGCAATAAAGCTACTTAGAAGTTACGTGGAACAAGCCATGTGTCATCTACATATTTCCATGATCAGTGATAACAAATTTTTAAATGACATACTACCTAATTACACTACATTTGATATTACTGGTGTACTGAATGTACTTACAGCTTTTGACTTATTTAATTCGGGCAATCCTTATGTAATTCTATAATGGGAAGGATACGGAACAAAATGTCGGATAATTGAAATGAAACCCGAGTAATCACGTTAACCCATAAAATTAACGTTTTCTCGCCGTAAACAACGTTTTCAAAACTAACGTTAAATTTAATATCCGCACTTGAAACTCGATTCTGCTGTGTTTATTTACAAAATTCGAAATAGCGATTTTAAAACTAGTTTATTCGTGTAGAAAATTACGAATCCCCGTTAAGTTATAAATGAAACTTGCCAACACCTACTAAACAACCGACCGTACTTATAACTAAAATGTATAAACAAAAACGACTGTACGTACTATTAAATCGTACATCGACCGAAACTCTCTCTCACGACTGTCGCTAAAAGGTGTATTAATGGTCCCAAGGGATTGTTTTCATATTCAATCGACAAAAGAAGTTTTTGAAAGCAAACAAAGTCTATAACTTAACTACCACAAGAGCCCTTAGTAATGATCCAAACGTCAGAAGAGGCGAACTGGAAGCGCAATAAGCTCAGGTGGTGAGAACTTCGAGTTAATTTTCCTTCAGTTATAATGGACAATTTTTATTTTTACATTTTTCCAAGGGCCGCCCCTGCAGGCGTCACATCTGGAACTACTTTCACACACGTAATGGCGTCGAATGAACGGGCATTGATGATGTTTCCAAACATCGACAAATTTTATTATAAGCGTGAAATGCACTCAACATTAACGACTCTCGATTAATAGGTCCATGTTAATTATTATTTGTTTATTGCCGTTCGGGCGTAATTGAAATCGTGTCAATTAGCATCAATTACCGTTTGGAACATTGCATTTTATTTGAATTAAAGGGATTATTTCCACCACTTCGATTAAAAAGTAAATTACCAAAACCTGCAACCCAACTAGTTTAGCAAAAGTAAAAATTTTATTCCGATCCCATACCGAGTCATCCAGTTAAGTTCCCATCAATTTCCCCAAGAGATCATCATTATAACGCGGTATTTCACCCCGCCGCGTTTTTCGCGCTTAGATACTATTAAAATATATCGCTATGAGGGTTAAATGGGCCGTGATATATGCTTTCTAAACAATTTACTTCCCATCTATTCTTGCTGGTTTAACCGTTTCGGGGTGGTTCGCATTATCTTCTGATTTATTCGCGATATTCCACCGGAGTTTTACGCGGAGTTCCAACTATCAGCAACTGCATGCGAACTAGGATTTTCATGACGGCGATGATGGGATGATTTATTTATCACTTAACGAAGTTAACGGTGCTTCAGTAGCCGATGTTTCCTGGACTATTTCACATATAACATCGATGAGTTAAGATTCAATTTTGCCCATACAAATTTTCCAAAGAAATTTCCTTCTTATATTAAAAAAAAAAAAATTAAAATAACATTTTTATGCCTTTTGCATTGGTGGTATCTGCCGGATATTCAAGTACTTCTTCGTATAAACTAGTTAGAAATAATTTTTTATAATTATTTACACCGTAATGAATTCCTGAATAATTTTTTACTAATACTAAATAATTAAGACTGCAATTAAAAAATCGGAGGATCCCCCCAGGAGGGTCCCTCTTCCTTACTGAAATCCCTTCTGGTTCATAATGTAATCCATTGTTTTGTAACTCTATTTTCTCAGGGTGGAAATTTTTTTGGAGGGCAACTACCCCTAATTAAGCTGTTGGATCAATAAGTCCAATAAATACAGTTCTTACATATAAACAAATTTGAATATCATAATAAAGTAATTTAATAACAATGGCATCATTACCAATTTTCTAAAGAAATATTTTTTTAATAATGCTTTTTGGAAAAATTTGAAATTCCTTAAACACTCTATATTCGAAGTTAAGGCACTTCAGGCGATTTACTGAGAATTAATAATTTGTATTTCGGCGTTTAAAATTTAAACGAAATTATTTGAAACATCTCTAAACCTTCCAGATTTAATTTGAGGCAATTTTTGTGGTTTAAGTTACTGAAGAACTTAATCAAAAATGCTCCAATTCTCCCATTTTATTGCCCTTTCTATTAGCAGTAGTGTTTACGGCCCCCTCAGGGATAATCTAATTAAATTTGATTTTCGGTCCCGGGCATTATGTCCGCTAATTAGGGTTCAAAAAGGTTTCATCCCTTTCCATTATTTATTTCCGAAAGCTCTACAAAACACTTCAAATATTGGACGGGAACAAAGACGGCTTAACGCTCGAATGCACGTAAGAGGGCCGAAGGAATAAGTTTGAAGAAATCGAAAATGGACCCCTTGCGATGTTAATGAAGTAATTAATAAGTGACAAACATTTTTTATCGGGGAAAACGTTGGTGTGTTTACAGATTTCTTAAACGTGATATTTTTTCAATAGCACCCCCGGTTTGTATATTTTTGATGGTGTCTAGACGTTCCACGTTAGTAGGTAATTATAAGGTCTAGTGTTTATTAAGTATGTCTGGCATACGTGGAAGTAAATGCAAACAAAATTTAAAATATTTGTTTACCCGTGGTAAATGTGTGACGATCTAAAATATTAGTAGCATATGCATTTAATAAAGCGTGATGATTTTCATGCCCCGAGAACGGATTTCTCAATACTTTCACGTTGATTAAATTCCCTCGCCTCTTGTATGAAAATTTAAGATTTCCTACACCGTAAAACTAATGCCTGGATTTCCTCCCCGGGGGGTCCGCTTCTGTGCGGACCGGGCATCCCGAAACGAAGTAAAACAAATATAAGTTTGCACCACAACTTCGTGGACGTTTAATTTTCTTTTCTGGACAAAGAAACTTTGCCGTTTCGCGAAAATTATGAAAGCTGATTTCCCGAAAACTTTTTCCCTAATTGTGCGCTTTTTGTTCCCTAAGCGCCGGCGTTCGCTTTAAAGCGATGGTTCGAGATCGGAAATTTTGAGGAAATTCGCTTCTCGTTTGCTCGGCTTTTTCTAGCCCGGGAGTGATTAAAAGTTTCGACGGGCGCCGTGAACTTATCGCAAAAGTAGAGTAAATATCCCGTGCGAAGCGAGCGAATGATGAAATGTGTAGTTTATTGAATTTTTGCTTCTATGGGAAAATGGGCGTCCTACTTTTCTTGCCAATACAAATGGAAGAAACAAATGATTTTCGTCAGATTAAAAAGCAAACGACCACCCTCATCCAGTTTGCTCATAATCTGCTGAATTTTCGCACTTTTGAAATTAACAGATGAAATACCCCGACTTTCTCAAGGAAAATTAGTTGCGGCAAACAAAGGGCCGAGCTTCCATTGTAAAGCGAGAACAACAAATCAAAGCAGGATTAAATTTCCAAACTACGAGTTAAGCTCTCATCTCTAACTTACGATCATCCCCGCTGACAGGCGAGATTTATTATATTTTCATGGGATCTGAACAAATCGGGTAGTTCATTTTTCTGCCGTGAATAGAGAAAAAAAAACCCGTAATTATCTCGTTTATTTCGGAGTTTAAGCGGTTTTAAAAGTTCCCTAGCTGCTCCTCGAGTTCTTAATATCCTATTAGTCGTTAGTGAAGTAAATAGCCGAAGAAGCGAGAAACTTTCTAATCATTTTAATGACCGTTACAAACATTAAATTCTGTTAAAAAACCATTATACCTAAATGGAGTCGTTCTTGTTCCAAACAATGTCTGCGTTTATTAACCGTAACCCTGCCACGAATTTCACATAGAAACCACGTCCAAAGTTTCAATAACTATAACTACACTATACAAATCCACGTCCACTTTTGGTGTCGAAGCTTCTGCAGATTTTGAGCGTACAAACATGTCAAGTGAAATGCAAGGAGTAATTAATATTCTGAAATTACTCGCCCGGAGACCTGAGCGTTCGATTTATTCCGGGACGAAATAATTGCTCTCTTTCCCTTCCATTTAGACTGAAATCAAATGCTGATAGCGATACCTTAATAGCCGTTAATTAAAAGCATACGACATTGATTAATGACGCAGGTAAATACGTACGGCTTTTCTTCGCTATTCTTTTACGAAATTGTACTTGGAATAGCCGATCAGATAACGTTTAAAGGTGTAGTGATGTAATGTTGCATTGATTTTTTTATGTAGACAAGCGCACAATGGGTGCATTATTTTCCTGGGACCAAATGTATGCAGACAATTGCAAAATGTGTTCGTTGAAGAACACAAGACTCTACTGTTTGTAATTTATAAATTCTGACAGACAGGTGACACTCCCTTATTACATGTAACGAATCAATGGAAAATTATTAAATTCGATGAAGATGCGGCAAGCTGCATCAAGAAACAAGCACATAACGAATGCATTTTATGATGGACAAGCCATTCATTAAATCGACGTTATAGAAAGTATTAACAACATTCATTTGTTGTGTGCCACTTACACAAATTAATATTTACTCAATTGAAGGCCCAAAAGGTTTAGGTAAAAATAATTAGAATTTTTCTTCTGCAAGATTCAGACATGCAAGTATTTAAAATCAATAGAAGAAAGCTTCAAAATTTTACCAGGAAGTATTTGTTTCCATGGTCTTCTAAGTTGGAATATGAGGCCTTTTGATTATTTGACGTTCTAAGGAGAATCTCTCGAATTGTTATTCTAGAATCTTTCTAACGTTCTGCATTTTATGTCGAATTAATCGTGAATTTTGGATGTCGATTTTCGGAGATGCACCAGAGATATTAAAAACCAAACATTTTTAAATTTCATTTTTCATAAATTTATAAAAAACCATCATACCTTTCAAAAATCTCTAAAATCAATGCCACCTGCACCAAACTGTAAACACGTCTCTTTCCCTCGTCTAATTAAACCGACCGGAGTTTTTCATTAAACCCGGATTCTTCCGGGACGTCAACAGCTGAATAATTTCAAAGCGAACCTCCGATGCGTCCGAATCCAGGTAATCGAAAAGGTGTCGGTTTCCGGGTCGACAAAAGCGCAACCTCTGATTTCAAAGCCCTACGAAGCTCGAGTAAGGATCTCTGATTGCGCCCCGTCCGTTTTCATTCGGGGGGCTGAAATCGGGATCTCTTATTGCACCTGTGTAGTAAATTCCAATACGGTACGTAGGGAGGGGATTGAGGGCGACTAGCGGAAAAAAGAGATTGTAAATGCGGTACCGATAAGAATAATTGATTGAATCGCACTTGGAGTGTTTATAATATTAATTAAGATTCGAAAACGCGCGATCTAATTTCATTTCCTGCACCTGCATAACAGTGATACTTTCCAATGCTGAGTTTGCTTTTTTTAAATGTAATTGTTCTTTATTTTATGCATCATTTCGCTGCAGATCTGAACCGTTATCGCAGAGCAGATTTTACCTTCCACTTTCCACTTTGGTTTAGTGATTTTTTGACCTTAATTTCATTAGACGTGCACAATGAAACTGTTTCAAATTTGAATCATATATTCTCTTGGCATTGCGATATAATTACTCCTCGTCAAAAATGAGGTAGTTTTACGATTGTTGAATAATGAGATTGTTGTTTTTGAAAAAGAAAAGTTGCTCACTTTTTTCAAAATTTAGATATCTCAAACATGCCCAATTTTGGAGCGTTCCAATATTAATTTGGATTAAAAATTTAACAAACAAGTTGAATAATTTTCAGAATTTTCCACGTAGAGATTTCTAGCTTTGAAAAATAAAGCATTAAGATTTTTCTATCAAGAAAAGTTGCTCACTTATTCAAAATTTAGATATCTCAAACATGCCCAATTTTGGATCGTTCCAAAATTAGTTTGGTTTAAAAATTTAACAAACAAGTTGAATAATTTCCAGAATTTTCCACGTAGAGATTTCTAGCTTTGGAAAATAAAGCTTTAAGATTTTTCTATCAAGAAAAGTTGCTCACTTATTCAAAATTTAGATATCTCAAACATGCCCAATTTTGGAGCGTTCCAAAATTAATTTGGATTAAAAATTTAACAAACAAGTTGAATAATTTTCAGAATTTTCCACGTAGAAATTTCTAGCTTTGGAAAATAAAGTATTAAGATTTTTCTATCAAGAAAAGTTGCTCACTTATTCAAAATTTAGATATCTCAAACATGCCCAATTTTGGAGCGTTCCAAAATTAATTTGGTTTAAAAATTTAACAAACAAGTTGAATAATTTCCAGAATTTTCCACGTAGAAATTTCTAGCTTTGGAAAATAAAGCATTAAGATTTTTCTATCAAGAAAAGTTGCTCACTTATTCAAAATTTAGATATCTCAAACATGCCCAATTTTGGAGCGTTCCAAAATTAATTTGGTTTAAAAATTTAACAAACAAGTTGAATAATTTCCAGAATTTTCCACGTAGAGATTTCTAGCTTTGGAAAATAAAGCATTAAGATTTTTCTATCAAGAAAAGTTGCTCACTTATTCAAAATTTAGATATCTCAAACATGTCCAATTTTGGAGCGTTCCAAAATTAATTTGGATTAAAAATTTAACAAACAAGTTGAATAATTTCCAGAATTTTCCACGTAGAGATATCTAGGTTTGAAAAAGAAAGCTTTAAGATTTTTCTAACAAGAAAAGTTGCTCACTTTTTTCAAAATTTAGATATCTCAAAAATGTCCAATTTTGGATAAAAAAATTAACAAACAAGTTGAATAATTTCCAGAATTTTCCACGTAGAGATTTCTAGCTTTGGAAAATAAAGCATTAAGATTTTTCTATGAAGAAAAGTTGCTCGTTTTTTTCAAAATTTAGATATCTCAAAAATGTCTAATTTTGGATTAAAAACTTAACAAACAAGTTGAATAATTTCCAGAATTTACCACGTAGATTTCTGGTTTTGGGAAATAAAGTATTGAGATTTTTCTATTAAGTAAAACACGCTCTTACACAAAAAACTGCTCTCTCAACATGGCTTATTACGTGGTCGGTCGTAATTTACCAATAAGACCGTCCGATATTTGTATTATTCGCAGTAGATCACGACGAGTGCCTTTATAGGGAGCGACTTAATTAAATTTCGCAACCAAAATTAAATTCAAAACGAGGCTTAGCCTCACTGACGAGGGTATCCGGGGTAGACAAGGAGCACAAAACGTGCAGTTCGGTTAACAATGTAAACTTCGGTAAAAAAATCCTTTATTATATTATCATCGCAGAAACACACCTTTTATATGAGGGAAATTTTCCCTTGACGGATATTTAAATTTTCATCGCGATGCAAACAACTTTATCCACGTCTGAACGTTGCGACGTGAAAGATTTTACTTTTTGGTTACCTTTTCTAAACACAGTAATTAAATGGGTTCGCGAGTAATTAGGCGAGTTACTTTTTCTTATTTGAAGTACACGAAAAAAGCTATCAAACTCGTGCTATACAATTTGACACCGATACACCTCATAAAAATTCCATGGGAAAATATGACCAAAATGAGGGAACTTATATGGAGAAAAATTACTTTTTTCACGGTTAAAAGAATTCGAATCAAGAATGAATATACTGAAGAAAGTACCAAACGATTTCAAGTTGTAGAGGTAAAATAGTGTACAATTTTCGATAAATCTCCGAAGTAACAACAATACTTACATCGAGGGGTAAAACTAGTATCATCACCCCCTTGTGTAACGTTAATCCTCATTACAGTTAGTCGTAAGACAGGGGAGGCTGTTATTATTAGCAGTAATAACGTAAGTAGTAAATTTAAGTAACCTCTTGAATATCCACAATTTAGCACAAATTTAAGTACAGAAAACAAAGTCGAGAGAAATACGCAAGGAAACTTTCTGATAATTTAAAAAACAAAAAGTGTTCGACGTCGTCTTCAAAACAGAGAAATTTCCATTAAGCTCATATGCACGACTATAATTATGATTCCGCACCTATTCGATCAGTCCGATTAAACACGTATTGACTAAAGGATTTTCTATAGTGTAGTTGAAAACCTTGGAGAATATATTGTAAGTTGAAAGCATATAAAGTTACACAAGCGGTTACTTTTCAAAGTTAGCAACCCGATTGTTCACATCAACCCAGTAAAATGGCCCCTTCGCCAAAAATTTAAAATTTCAACAAATTAGAATTTTTGGGCTACGGTGAGGTACGAAGATATTAAAAATTTATTTGTAATAATGTAATGGACTCTAATAACAGGAGTTTAGTAATCCCATGAAATATATAAATTCAGTAAATATTAGGCTATTACGGCAATCACTGTTTACATAAAAGTCGAAATAATTTTCCATATTTCAAATATTAACATTAGCTTTGAAGTTGTGTTACTTTACATACTGCATCATTTCGTTAATTCTATTTTATTTTATTTTTTGGAAAAGGTCACCAAATCTGGCGTTTATTTCGTTTTTTGAAAATGAGATTCTGAAGATCGCTCGAGTTTCTTCGAACCACCCTGTATGAACGCGTATAACGTTTACCAGTCGACAGGAAGAGAAAATATGGCAATCCACTCTTCCGTG
Organism: Cryptocephalus primarius; assembly: GCA_963576515.1. Taxonomy (NCBI): domain Eukaryota; kingdom Metazoa; phylum Arthropoda; class Insecta; order Coleoptera; family Chrysomelidae; genus Cryptocephalus; species Cryptocephalus primarius. Next base: position 12,461,102 of record OY754941.1, read on the forward strand.
ACAACTTCGCTTTGCGAACGGCACAATTTTTCCGTACCAAAAATAAAATTGCAATAAACGCCTAACGGCAATTCTAAAATGGACAGTTTAAGTAGGTCTTTCGATTGTGTAAGAAATGCTATTATTATTATTATTATCATCAGACAGTAATAAAGTAGGTACCTAATAAGGCTTGGAAAATATGTACTGAAAATGTGTTAAAATATGCAGGAAATCATCACGAATACATTGGGAAATATTCAGAACGATATGCACCTTTTTCAAATATTGTTACTCAAATAAAACATATTTACTTTTCCATAACCATGCTTAAGTTAGCAAATCTCCCTAGCAAGATGTTGAAAATTTATATTGTAATTATTCAAAAAACTTGAAAAATCAGACCTGAAAAATTTATATCTTAAGAAACGCCCTTGATTACAATTTTAAACTTTACACGCTTGAATGTTTGGTCCCGAATAGGTCCAGATAAATCCGAATTTCCCTTTTCGAGGGGGTGAAAAATTGATTTGTACCAGTTTTATCTTGTGGTACTTGTTGAGCAGTACAAACTTTAAACTCTGCACCTTCAGAGCACTTTAGGGAAAAATTTCTACTTTACAATGTAATGTACGTACAGTGGAGAATTCGGATTATTTCTGACTCACCTTGTATTATTAGTCAAAAAATATAAGAAACTCGGAGTTGGCGGTATATTAAATTTGCTTATTTACCACTTGGTCTTAGAATAGCGAATATTAAAAATAAACATTACCATACATCCATACAAACAATATCAGCAAGAAAATATATTTTAAAAATATCTAACACGCAACAGAAAAGCTTCACAACTCCAGCATTTTTTGGAGCAGTGTGTTGAATTTTTTTTGAGATATTTTTCAACCTCCACAAATATTTGGCAAGGGTTTCTCTAAGGTAGAAAATCTATGAACAACTCCAGCTCCACTTTAAACTAAAAAAGTACTCGTATCTCAAAATGTATTTGAGGTAATCGATCGAAACGCTTTGAATTTATTAACGAGCTTTACATAGGCATTTTAAGAAAGTTGTAAGTGAATCCGATCAAGTATTATTTTTTTATGAATTTTAGAAAGTCACAACCTTAACTGACCTGTAAATCGTATTCGAAAAGTATTTGGAACTTCAATATTTTTTGGAAAAGTGTGTTGAAAAATTGTTTGAGGTATTGGTTAACCCCCTTATTTCAAAATTTCCTATGAATTTTAGAATTCTATAAACAGCTCCAGCTCCATTTTAAACTAGAAAAGTAACTTTCTGGAATTAGTAACGAGGTTTAGACAAGGATTCTAAGAAAGTTTTATCAAGCATTATTTTTCATGAATTTTAGAAAGTTACTTACAACCTTAACTAAACCGTACATAGTATTCGAAAAGTATTTGGAACTTCAGCATTTTCTGGAATAGTCTATATAGACTATAAGACCTCTACGAACATTCGAGAAAAGTTTGAAAATTTTTTTTAGAAATTTATGCAGAATCTCGGGTCCACTTTAGACTAGAAAATCGATAATTAAATATAATTATATCAATCTATAAATCGCATTCGATATTAGGTAAGGTACGTTATTTACTTATTTGAGCCGTCACATGGTTAAAGGGAAACCAAGTTGAAACAAAGGAATTGAAACGGAATACAGCGGAAAATGTTAATTTAGAATAAATATTAATGGCATAAAACAACAAATAATGTAAAATGGGAAAATTACACATGTATTCTTAAAAAATATAGAATGGCGTGTATAGTTAGATAAGGAATGATTAGAAGGGCCACCCTGTTAAGCGTGAAAAGTAATTGAGAGGGGTACTTTAGCAGCATACTGAATAATTAAAATTGAACGTGTAATTGAAATAGGAAAAATTATATGCATATGTAGAAATGTCGATTTTTGTAAAATATGCACCAAATATGCAATTAGGGCATTTTTTTATCAAATCGAAATCCTTTTTGGTTTTGTTTCGTTTTTTAATGCAAATACAATCGAGCGACCTACCGCAAAAGCACCTTCGCGCCGCTTTATCTCTATAGATTAGATTAAATTAGATTTCCTCGACGTTACTCATCGTGTAACACGAAAATAAAGTTCAGTTTTGGCTCGCATTTACGTGTTAGTCAGCGAAAGAGAGTGAGCGTCTCACCTGTAACAAAAACCGAGCTTACCTTTACAAGCTAACGCCAGCGCGAGGACGAAGACGGTCAGCTTCGGCATCATCGAGAACGAGTTTGTCGGTGTGCCGCGTATCTCGAAGAAGAGGTAAACCACACTTTCGGTCCACAAGAACTAAGAAAAAGGGGCTCTTAACGTCGCCACTCAAAAACGTACACAAAATCTCGAAATATCCTTAATTTTTCCTCTCGCCGGGACTACTTTTCCCTCGTGTACACACACTATCGCGCTCACTCACGCACACACGCCCGTACCGCCTTTCCGCCCGTCAGCGTCAGGTGAGAGAGGACAGGTAAGAGGAAAGGAACTGAAGAGGGTCGGACTCGTCGAGACCGCGACTTTCCGAAACAGGTGGGCGCGTCGCCTGACTGGAAAGATCGTTTTGCGGCGCAACGCCAGTTGAACGACTGAACCGACTCGGTTTTCTTGTTGTTCAAAGTTCCGAACTGGCGCGCTGAACTCTCGAACGGCGCGCTCGGAGCCGCTCGGCGCGAATCGTCGCTCGGACTTGTTTTATTTTTTCGATCATCGCTTATCTGATAACGAGATAGGGAGGAAATCGCCACGGGGACAGTTTCGGGGTCGCGCCGGGAGCGGCCCGAACGTCGAAAAATCTTTTTAACGCGAACACCTGACGTATTTCTTACAGAGTATCCCGCTTGAAGACGCCAATTTTTATAGTAAAAGTAGGAACAATTGGTTTTCTCCGAATTTGGAACATACCTAAGCCGCATGCGCCACATAAGCTATCATCTACCTATGTATCATATCTATTACTTACCCTTCGTACTCCTATCACCCCCGCATACCCCCTACCCATACCTCGTACCCCTATCTCCCCCACATACCTCGTACCCCTATCTCCCCTACATACCTCATACCCTTATGTGCTCCACATACCTAGTACCCTTATCTCCTCCGCATACCTGTACCCACACTTCTTACCCCTATCTCCTCTACATACCTCGTACACGTAGCTCGTAAGTATACCGCGTACATATACCTCGTACACACACCACGGAATGTTCGGGCACTATCATTGTTTTCGAGGAAAAGAGACTTGTTTTTTGGTACTTTTATAATTTAATTTCAGAATCTAAGTAAAAGCTGTCGTTAAGAATACTTCCACCTCGTATAAAATACTGGTCTTAATTTCAAAAGTAGGATTGTTGAAAAGAGAACGTGATACCATTTAAAATAATGTATTACTCAATATCAACTTCCATTTAAAATTTCTGGGTTCTCTGTTACACCCTGTTAGGGGTTGTAGTTGATAGGTTGAACATACCAATAACATGTGTCCCCTAAACAAATAAAATCGACGGGTCTGAACCTTCCCCATTTGATGATTCCAAAATAAAAAAACGGGGGTTTTTGTGATGAGCATACCTAGAAATTAATTTCTTTAAATTAACTCAGGATTTTTAAAATTATTATTATTATTATTATTATTAATTATTACAAATTATTAATTTATTGAGGAATTAAATTAATTTTTGTGTAGTTTCGTGCAGAAAATCTAGATGGGTGTATTGAAATAAAACAATTGCTTTCAATCTAAATACTTTTTAATTAGCAAAGATTAACAAAAATACAAACAGCACAATATATAACATAAGAAAACAAGACATACACGTACCTACCTAATATAATATACAATAGTCAGTGCAGTAATTAACTAAAAATTAAAGCTACATTAACTAAAATAGTTCTGGATACATAAACAATGTTGTATCTTAGAGATAAAGTTAAGTCAGGAAATATAAGTAATAAAATATGCATCAAAAAATAGAAGCATTCTTTTATGTGTCTTTAGGGATTTTAGATGTATTCCAAATTTCAGCCTCGGCTATCCAGTAGTCGAAATGTGTCCTAAGAGATCTACTTAATAATGTTAGGAAAAAACTGGTTGATGAAATCCAAAATAATGGCTAAAAGTGGCTGCAAATAAACGGCATTATTTTCTGTTAGAAACAAATTATCATCACCCTAAGCCTAAGTGCATTGGAAGGTAATATAATTTTACTGATGATAGTATATGGATATTTCCTTAGCTCTTCAAATACTCATTTAGTTCGACAGGTACCTACTTATACCTTTTATCGATACTCATGGAATAAAAGACGTGAAGAGAACCCGAGCTTTCAGCCCAATCCTAGCAATTTAATTGCAAGCCACCTACTGAGAGGGTCTCTTGTAGAGACCCTAGATTTTTAAGGGTATGGTGAATATAATCCACCTTTTGAATTCTTCTTTTAGATTTAATATCCGTTCATTTCATTTTCACCTTATATAACAACATTTGAAGCAAACACATACGAAATAATAGCAATAACATAACGAGTTGATTAGGTACTCCAACTGTGGACAGATCAAATTTGGTCGAACCACTTTTGGGGCACAGTAAAGTTCATTACCTCCTTTGTTGTCCTCCCTTTACGGTTCATTTGACAAATTCGACGACATTGACATTAACGAGGCTACTTTACCGCTATTGTTTCTACAAGTAGGCGAAAAATTAAACGCTCTTTCGACGTGATTTAACGGTTTTCCAACGATGTGGTTAACACGAAGAATGACGACATTTCGCGTTCCGTTAGGCCGCAACGGTCAATTGGTTCATAACTTTGTCAGTTTACACGTTTCAAGTAAGTTTTAACAAGTATCTATTGATATACAAGGGGATTTAAGTCAATAGGTATGCCTTTAGTAGTAGTTTATTGAACCTGACTTAACTTGACGAAATTCTAAAAATAACTACAGTCAAAGCAGGTAAAGATTGAGTACAATAAAAGTAGGTAGTGGTACAGGTACTTTGAATCTGAGTAAAATTTAAATCCTTTACAAGGTACATGCGACTGGATGAAACGCCAATTTGAAAGTATACAACTTCCCTTAAAGGATAGAACTTGTTTATTTCATTTCATTACACTGAAAACTATCATTTTACCGCCATCTACGTGGCAGTCATCTAAAAATAAAATCAATTTCGAATGTGAAAAGCTTCTTCATACAGTTCCCTACTGAAAATATGCATATGGTGTCCCCATACATTTCGATGTTAACAATGTTAACAAAGTAATTTCCAAAATAAGCTCCAATCCTAATTTCAGCAAGAGCTGTACTAACGTCATTTGGCGAAAATGAAGTTTTATTGCTGCGCATTTTCCCTTGGCTGTACTTTAACGTAGAAAAAAAGGAGGTGTATTTTAAAAAGTTTGCAAGAAACTTGTAAAGTGGCCAAAAAATGAAGGCGTTACTTCCTGATGAATGTCTCTATTTTTGTGTCCAAACTTTGTTAATTAATGTCTGTGATTTACATGGGATTGTTGTACGCTCAACTGAGAAAAATGACAAAGGACAGACGCTTGGCGCAAAGGGCGCAAATACTACTGTATCGAAATTTGTTATAATGTTTCCTTCCTCAAAAATATAACGCTTTAATATATTTTTTTCAAAAAGGAGTAGTGAGGTGAATAATATTTTGTCGGTAAAGAAATTATTTCTTCAAAATCATTATTCGTCGTAGGAAACTAAAGTATAAAGCATCGCATTTCATTTTCGCAAATTCCAAAACCTTAGCCCAATTTATGCCAAAAAAAATTGAGAAAATAAGTTTACGATTTTAGTTGTGTCCTATTTTTAATATTTTGCATACCGATGTTCTCCAATAACGAAATATTGCGCAATATTTTTGAGCTACAGTTGCCGCCCAAATTCAAATCACTCCGACGCTCAAAATTATCCCTTTGAACAGTACCAAAATATAATTTTATTTAGGAAATAGATTCTGCCTTGCCTTTACTTTATATTGATCTAAAAGGGGTTTACTTAGTGGTGTCTAGTTTTATTTGGGTGTACGAATAATAAGGTAGTAACGAAGGAAATTATGTCGAGGACTTTCTACTTCCATAAATTTATTTAGGTATTCTTTTCTTCGACTAAACCAGATAAGAAAAATGAAATAGACTTTGGTGTAGCGTCGAGGGGCCGGCTACAATGAATATTCTATAATAAATTTAATTTTAAATCAAGGTACAAGTTTTGAAAAATTAATAGATTTGAGCTTGAAAAGCTTTACTTTGTTAATTAAAATATAATGAGAACAAATGATGGTACAATTGAATGTAAAATTATAATAGAATACGCCTCATCTTTCGACATCTCTCTTTTGTATTCTCTGCCTTATTTTCTGAATCTCGGTGTACCATGTCAAAATGACGTAAAGTGATTTAAATGGATTGTTTGTATTTGGAGGAATTTACACAATTTGTTAAATCATGAAGACTAGAAAAAAGACTAACCGGTTTTCCCTTATTTATTTGTATTTAGCATTCACTAGGGTTATTTTAGTGTTACTGCCTCAAATAGGTTACATACATCCAGATGAATATTTCCAATCTGTTGAGGTTTTGGCAGGTAAAGTGTCCAAATGTGTGAAAGGGTGCCCTTCCTTAACATACGCTAATGCCGAAGAATCTATTCTTAAGATTCGCAGTACCCAAAAACATTTGCAAAATTAATTAACCATTTAACAAAGTAAAGTGAAACACTGATGCAACTTCTTCGATTTTACACAAGTAATAAATCTAGCAAGTTTCAAACACCATCGTTTTTCTTTTTAGGAAAATTTATGGATGTAGAATGTAGTTTACCATGGGAGTTCAAAGCGACCTTTCCGATTCGTAGCATGACGTTGCCATATTTCACCATCGGGATGAGTTTAAAATTCCTCAAAGATGTGAATAACATTTGCAAGGAATATTTACCAGATTTGTTTCTACTCACTCCATACATGCTTCTGGTAGTGCCTCGAGTTCTAATGTGTCTTTTCTCGTTTCTAGTCGATTACTCATTATATAAAATTTGTATGAATAATAATGAGAAATATAAGTCGAGACTAATCATGTTAGCTAGTTCGTACGTTATGATCGTGTATGGTACTAGGACTTTTACGAACTCCCTTGAACTAGTACTGTTCGCTATTTTGTTATACTATGTAAGTGAAAGTTTGACCTTCTCGAATATTTTAAGTAAAAAACGTGAATATATAAACTTTCGATACCAACAGAGCAAAACTTCTGTAGAACGGGCTAAGTTTCATAAACTTCGTCTAATCATTGTTTCAGATTCTTATAGACACTGTTTCATAATCAGTACCGTAACCGTCATTGGGTTTTTCAACAGACCGACATTCCTTGCTTTCGCTGTCATTCCTGTGTTTTTTTGGCTGTACCGAGGCATCGGTACGAAGTCTGTTACCGTCTTACAATTTCACATACGAATGCTAATTTTTGCAATTTGTGCCATTCCCAGTTTTGTGATAATAATTATAATCGATTCGTTTTATTACGGTTTCATAACCTGGGGCGAAATAGGTATGTTAGATTTGTCTATTAATAACTTTGTGTTCACTCCATTGAATTTCGTCAAATATAATATAAATTCTGAAAATTTGGCCATACATGGATTACATCCCAGATTTTTGCATGTTCTGGTAAATATTCCTTTGCTGTTCAATGTGCTGGGATTGTGTGCTGCTTATGTCACCTTAAAACAACTTTATTGGTAAGTTATCGTTTAGCACAAAGGGAATTTGATAAAATATTGGGACAAAACTAACACCCAACATAATCCTAAAATAGTTAAGATTGTACTGACCGTTTACACTTGTTCTCGTAACCAAACACATTTGAAACTCCTTTCAACAATCTGACTCCATTCCTTCACGTCTCTAAACTAAAATGTTGTCTACATTTGTGGTTACAGATAACCAGTCAATACTATCTTATCTACATACATGTATTTACGTTATCAGTTTTCTCTGATTATCACCATGTTTACTTTTAGGTGTTGTAGGGGGAAAATAAACTTTCTGCCGTCTGTACGAAGCATCAAGTGCCTTATGACGTTATCATTCTTAATACCTGTAGCTTTACTGTCAATATTTCCTCATCAGGAGCCTCGATTCTTAATTCCGATCGTTCTGCCATTAGTCTATCTTCACAGTATGACGGTACTTCCAGAGCCGGATGATTCTTTGATAGAAGCGCCAAAGGTACAAGTCGCAAGTAAAAGGATACAAGAACCATCTTATGTACTTTTAAAGATGTGGATTGTTCTCAATACATTGTTGATTATATTTTATGGTTTCCTACATCAAGGTGGTGTGTTCCAAGCGACTTCGTATCTTGCAACGGAATTGAGAGAGACTTCATTGAAAACACAATTTCATATTGTTACTAGTCATATTTACTCATTACCTGAATCATTTTTCATGCAAAAGCCTAGTAATAAATTGTATGCTAAAGGTAAAATACACTACAGTGTAAATAGGAGAGTTCATCTTTATGAAGAAGGCTCAAAAGACATCAGCAGTATCGTTAACCAACTAAAAGTTATTTCGTTGAAAAACAGCATGAAGAAGAACAAAGTTTACTTACTAATTTCTAGTAGTTTAGAAGATGATCTAATGTATTACGCAATGGAAGGGTTAAATCTACAGATTAAAACGTCATTTTTTCCTCATTTGAGCATGGAGGCATTTCCAAATTTGTCGAAGTATTGCTTAAATTTAACAAAATCATTCTATAGTTCAAATTGTATGGTGTTGACTATAGATGAATTTTTTAAAAATATCATAGGAATGTTCAAGCTCAATCTGTATGAAGTATGTCCAAATTGAAAATCGTTAAGTTTGAAAACTAAACAATATATAAGGGTTTTTATAGTTAGAGATGTGTTGTGTTTAATTGCTATTATTTCATTCAAAAATTCTCCTGTTACTCATTCCATTTAGTTCTGTGATATTTTAATTGCTACGTTTATATTTAATACCTTCTTGTATTTTTACCAATAAAGTACAGTTTTGAACAATAAGATATTACTCAACGAAAGCATGTTACAGTGGAGTTGTACGAAATATAGTTTTACAGTTTAAACATTGTATTACTTATTTCAACAACTTTGAGTCCATGATAGTGGATCTTCTTCCAAATGTTGTTTAAGTAAAGTCTTGCCTTGTGTCAAGTATTCTGCAAATTGTGCCGCAACTGGATCCATACCGCAAGAACTTAGAGCCACTACTTCATCCTCTTTTAAGTAGAAAGCTACGAACTTAAGTTCTTCGACGTTACCTGTATGTATTATCTCATCATAACTGCCATGGCCGACGTACCTAAAAGGTGGGACAACGACCACTCAGTCTGATGTGCATTGCGTGCCTACCGTATAGATTTTCCAAACAACTTTGTCCAAAAGAAAGGTACTGTTTGAAGCGTCTTGTTTTTTCCTAGCATATTTAACGCAGCTATTTTTCCATGATACATAGCTAAACCGAAGTGTCCTATGGCGTGCTTCTGATTTTTGTTGGCCCAAACGGGAGCATATGCCATCTCACCGCCAACGAATACGTCAGGTTGACTAGTCTGAAGGTATTCATTGGTTTCAATACTACCATCGGGTCGTACTTCGATTCCAGAATTTTTAATCCACTCAGTATCGCAAAAGCTGCCGATACCTAAGATTAGTAAATCGGCCGTTAAAGTTGTACCTATAAGTACACGTTGATAGATGTCGAAGTGTAATTACAAATACTCGCCGTTAGCAAGTTCGACGCTACAAATATTTCCAGTATTATCGCCGTTGATTTTCACAATCTGAGTCTGTAGTTCAAAATTTACTCCATTTCCTTTAAAAAAATTCATAACTGCTGCTCCAATTCTTGACCCAAATAAAATTTGAAATGGTACATCGTCTCTTGTGATGACTGTTACTTTCTTTACCTTATCGACACAATAACTAGCCGATTCTAAACCGATGAAACTGGAACCCACAATGATAATCTCTTTGTCCCTTCCTAATTGGGTATTAGCGTAACTGAAAGTACGCAAAGAAGATTCTTCTGTAAAAGTGAATGTTGCATTCGCTTACTGTGCATCTTCGTAATTGTTCAAAACAACGATACTTCTTAAATCTCCGTTGGGCATGGTTAAACGTCTTGGCTTGGCTCCAGTTGCGATGAACAATTTGTTGTAATTGAGAGAATTTCCATTACTCAACGAAATATTTTTACAGTCTACATTTATTCCATTTGCTTCGACTCCTTTAAGAATGTTGATGTTATATTTACTATAATATGCATGAGTTCTGAACTCGGCTTGATCTATAGCAAAATCCATTGCTTTACTGACTTTCACCTAAAAACTAGTATTGTTAATTTGAAAAATAACTAAACTCGTTAACCCTTCAGGTTCGAAACAAGAAACTCACTCTGTCATATGGTAAATAATTTTCTTTGCAAACCATTGTAATCTCTCCTTCGAAACCTTCCTGTCTTAATGCCTCTACACATTCCGCACTCGCTGTGCCACCTCCGACCACCACAAAATGCCTCGAATCACTCAAATTTCGTTTTTCCATTGGTTTGATTCGTTTTTCTAATTCTAGATCAGATCTTCGAGCGCGAACTTTTACGTCGTTATTGTTTATACTGACCTGGAAACAGGGCAAAGAGTCGAGGCCTATAAAAACTTATCCTGTGACTACATAAACCGATGTGTGTTCCAGGACCTACCCGGAAATTCTTCGATATCACCATTGGTAATATTGAAACATGCCCCGTGCCATGGACATCTTACTCTACCGTCCCCCAGCGCTCCGTTAACCAGAGGCGCACCGTAATGGGTGCACTTGGTACCTATAGCATGAATTCGGCCCCTTTGTTTGACCAGAAGGACGTTTCCTTTGTCCAAGGTAAACACTTTTAGTTCATTTTCGTTTATATCAGACTCTGTGCAAACCACCCCTTCGACATACTCACCGGAACGGTCTATAGACTCCTCTCTTTTCGATGCTTTACCTGGAGGAAATATTCTATCTTTTAAGGAGTTTCCAAATCTTACAACAATCCCAATGTAAACTTACACTTGCAGTCCATATTCATAATTACTTTTTAATGACAACAAGATGACATTTACTAGGATCATTTCAAAACGGATTAAATATATCCCTATATAGTATCCATAGCATCAAAAAAATAGAATTTTACCAGCTTTTTATTTGTTACAATAACAATCTACAAACGGGGCAACTTTCAAATGAAATATCTCAAATATGTCAAATAACGTCTTATTAACGGTCACACAAACTTTAACACCTACTTTCAAACATAACACCTACTACCCCATTAAACAAAATTTAATCAGACAGTGTTATAGCTATTTTCCCTAAGTCGTGACAGATATAAACTACTGAATATTGGACACATTAACAAGTAATTAATTTGTAAAACATTTAACTACTCGGACACTTTAAAATTTTAACGCTGTGATTAATATTTAAAAGATCTACTTTTTGGTCCAAGATAGCGGATCCTCCTCAATATCCTCTTTGAGCAGTTTCTTGCCCTGGGCTAAGTGTTCTGCAAATTGTGATACAACAGGATCCATATCACAAGAGCTTGTGGCCACTACCTCGCCATCTTTGATATAGAATGCCACGTACTTATACTCTTCCACATTACCTGTGTACATGATTTCATCATATTCTCCAAAACCTGCGTACCTAAAACGTAACAACAGATTCATCAGACGGTGTGTATAAAATTGCTAACATAAGTACCTTATTCCTTTTTGAAATAACAATGTCCAAAAGTAAGGTACTACTTCCAGTTTTACATTTTTTCCTAACATATTTAAAGCCGCAATTTTCCCGTGATACTGCGCCAAATTATAATGCCCTATGGCGGATTTCTGATTGTTGTAAGACCAGACAGGAGAATAGGCAATATCACCTCCAACGAATACGTCAGGGTTATTAGTTTGAAGGTACTCGTCCGTTTCAATAGAGCCATCAGAACGCATTTCAATGCCGGAATCCTTTAAGAAATCAGTATAATACGCACTTCCAATGCCGAGTGTCACCAAATCAGCCTTTAAAGTTTCCCCTAAAAATTTAGCAACCTTAATATTAACGATACTAACAAATCCTCTGTCTGACCCGTTTTAAGTTCGACGTCAGTAACATTGCCATCTTCATCGCTATTAATTTTTGTTATTCCACTTTCGGTAATGAAATGAACACCATTTTCCTTGAAAAGCTGCATGAGCGCTGCTCCTATTCTTGGACCAAGAAAAGGTTGGAAAGGCAGCTCTCCTCTAAGGACGATGGTTACTTTGTTAACTTTATCAACGCAGAAGCCAGCAGCTTCTAAGGCAATGAAACTGGCACCAAGAACTACCACGTATTTATCCTTTGACAGCTGGTTGTTTGTATATCTAAAAATAATAATGAGACGAAGAGCAGTTAGTGAGAATATTTATTTGTCATTAAAAATATCACTTTACTCAAGTAAGAGTCTTGAAGTCTACGTACTTGGCATCAGTATAATCCCTCATTACAACGACATTAGGCAAATCTCGTCCAGGAACGTCAAGTCGTTTTGGTTTACATCCAGTAGCAATAAATAATTTATCGTAGGTCAACGAATCACCATCACTTAAAGAAACAGTTTTTGCTGCGGCATCAACACCAATCGCAGATACCCCTTTAAAAACATCAATGTCGTGCTCTTTGTAGAATTCATCGGTTCTGAACACGCTTTGTGTTATATCAAAATCCATGAACTTGCTAACTTTCACCTAAAAATAAGTTTGGGTTAAGCATTACACGTTTAGAAAACTTATTACACATACTCTATCGTACGGTAAAGAGTTTTCTCTGCAGACCAACGAGATTTGACCCTCGAAGCCCTCTTGCCGTAACGCTTCGACGCATTCCGCACCAGCAGTACCGCCTCCGATTACCACAAAGTGCCTCGAATCATTTTCATCTCGCTTAGCCATAGTTTTGATTCTTTTGCTCGATTCAAGCTCGGATTTTTTAGCTCTGATTTTCACGTCGTCGTTGTCTATGGTCACTTGGTAGCAAGGCAATGAATCCATGCCTGGGAAATCGAAAGAATGAACGTTTTATTAACTGTAGTTCAAAGTTGTGATGTTTAGCTTGCCTGGGAAGTCTTCGATGTCCCCATTGAGTAAATTGAAGCAAGCTCCATGCCATTGACATCTCACTCTACCGTCACCTACTGCACTGTCCACCAAGGGAGCGCCGAAATGCGTACATTTTGCGCCTAAGGCGTGGATCTGACCGTTTTGTTTGATTACCAGAATGCTCCCTCCGTCCAACAGGAACTCTTTCGGTTCATTCTCTTTTAAATCAGAAACTTGGCAGACGATTCCTTCGACGTACTCCTCGGAGGGACTCGAATCGCTTTCACTGGCTGTTGATTTAACTATAGAATAATGTTAATAGTTTATCAGAGCACAAATTCAGACTTGAAGCAAAGGAATCGTTGATGAATAATAAGTAATCGTTCAGAATCATATAATGTGTAAATTTTTTGGGAAAATAAATGACGATTTGAAGTGATTTGAGGCATAAAATGAGTTTTTTGAACTAAAATCAACTGATCGTATAACGGCTGTTCATTATAGTTTACACTAATATTACATGAGCAATTTTAATAGACATGACAATTTTCTAAATGATCCTCATAAAAAGTACAATTAGTGTGTAAATATTATTTACATGCAGGCATGCACTATGAAGTATTATTCCACGTAAAATACTTATAAAAATATATAGTATAGTATAGTAATTAGATACACTAGTTCAAACATAATAATAGGTGTTATATTTGCTTTTAAACCAGTTAGTGCAATTAGCAATGTTGCACCAATAATATAACAAAAGTACCAAGGTAAAACTGTTTCACATCGATCCATATCCAATGAATATACTCTAAAGTAATTTGTGAAGTGATGTCATTTTATGATCTGCAGTGTAAATGATAAAAATGAAAGTCACGTTAGGTTTAATTTCAACGTGATGCTATTAATATGACCAAGTTGTTTCACAGTATTTAGAATTTCGATATTGAAAACAAATAAAACGTGTTCTGAACTCAAAAAAATTATGTTATAGAATAAATATTATGAGTGACAACTCAAAACTGAAACAATACATTTTTTAATTAGGGAACTCTTATCTGATTTGAATTTTTAAAGTAAATTGCTTTGAGACTTACCCATAATGTGTAGAGAGTCAATATATCTTTCTGGGTATTCTGATGTTCGCACACTTACATTTATATATGCACGGTATTCCTTGATCCTAACCACACATGATAACTAGTAGCGATACATCACTGTTTATGGTGACTTGTATTTTTGTTCATCTAACTTTTGGAGGTGGCCGTTATTTTACCAATAATAGTCTAAAATTTGATTATGGGTATTAAGATGTTTATTTATTAATACAAAAATCGAAGTGTCCTTCATGAAAACGAAAGTTTTTAAATATGCCCAATTCCACTATTATTTAGTAAAGGATTCTCATCATTATTGAATCAATTTTTAAACGGTTCACCTGAAAAAATAAGGACGATCGATGATTGTACCTTTCCGTTCGATCCTTGAGGAGGTGCTGCCTAATTATCGTGAGAAGTAAAAATATGTAATGATAATTAAACGATATTACAGTAAAATACAAATAGAAATCCATAAAATATATTAATTCCAAAATATAAATTTAACAAACAACCTTTCTTATTAAAAATATACCTATGGAGTATCACACAACCTTGTGATTCTAACAAGCTTTAATAATACTATATGCACTAATTTTCAGTAACACAGATCGATACATTTTTACATACAAACATATAGGAACAGCAACGTAAAAAAATACTTTCTTTTTAATTAAAACATCTGAAGTTTAATCAAGGAATGAAGTTAATGTTGTTACAAATAAAATTGGGAGACGAAGTTATTTTACATCGAGCATTAATACAATTATATCACACCTACATCACCATGCTTAACAAAATTAACAATACTTTTGTCTGATTGGTAACACATTAAAAACACATTAGAGACGTGTGTGGGGCATATCTTGTTTTAATACTTACAAATTTTAATACTGCATGTTTAATAATGTTAAATATCTATTTTTTGGTCCAAGACAATGGATCTTCTTGTAAATGTTCCTTAAGTAATTTTTTGCCTTGAGCCAGATGTTCTGCAAATTGGGACACGACAGGATCCATACCACAAGAGCTTGTAGCTACTACCTCGCCATCCTTAATATAAAACGCCACGTACTTATATTCTTCGACATTGCCTGTATACATGATCTCATCATATGCTCCATGACCAGCGTATCTGGGAAATGAAAATAAAATAACAGAAATGCAACAGCTTTCATAAAATTTATAAAGTACCTTACGCCTTTTCCGAACAACATCGTCCAGAAGTAAGGCACCGCTTCCAACTTAACATTTTTCTCCAACATATTCAATGCCGCTATTTTTCCATGATAATGTGCCAGAGGATAATGCCCTATGGCCGATTTCTGATTGTGGTGAGACCAGACAGGAGAATAAGCGATATCGCCTCCAACAAATACATTCGGATCGTTAGTCTGGAGGTACTCGTTAGTTTCAATAGTGCCATCCGGGCGCATTTCAACACCAGACCCTTTCACAAAGTCAGTGTAATAAGTGCTTCCGATACCGAGTATCACCAAATCAGCCTTTAAGGTTTCACCTAAAAGTTTTACTTGAATTATAATCTGTTCCGAGGCAGTTGTTTCAAATAACGCACCAGTTTTAAGTTCGACATCTGTAACATTGCCAATTTCATCACTGTTGATTTTTGTTATTCCGCTTTTTGTAATGAAATGAACACCCTTGTCCTTGAAGAGCTGCATAAACGCCGCTCCAACTCTCGGTCCCAGGAACGGTTGGAAAGGTAGCTCTCCTCTAAGGATGACGGTTACTTTCTTAACCTTATTAAGGCAGTAGTTGGCAGCTTCTAACGCAACAAAACTAGCCCCAAGGACTACAACTTCCTTGTCTTCCGCCAACTGGCTGTAGGTATGTCTAAAAAAGATGTGTAAATTAAAATGTGATGTAGGTAGTAGTCACCAAGCCAAAATAGTACTTGTAAAGGTTCTCTTGTAATCCCCAAATTGAACCCAAGAAGCTTTTCAGAATAAATGTATATTTCCTGACGTTTCGTATCTCCATGGGGACATCTTCGGGGGTACTTTTGGATTCGAAGATGGCCCAAAAGAGGGACAAAACATTGGGAAATAAACTTCACACATTTTTGGCACAAGACAAGAAAATTGTTCATAGTTTCATAATATCTAGTATAGTATAATGAGTGCAGGGAATCTACGTTTTAATTCCGTTAGAGGGAGTGGCTGTGATCCTGCATCCGCTCGCTGTATTCACTTACTCTGAATCAGAATAATCCCTCAACACAACAACATTCTTCAAATCTCCTCCAGGAACGTCGAGTCGTCTCGGTTTACATCCTGTAGCTATGAATAGTTTATCGTAACTCAACGAATTGCCATCACTCAATGAAACTGTTTTCTTCTCAGCATCGACACCAGTCGCAGATATTCCTTTAAGGATATTAATGTCATGCTCTTTGTAAAAAGTGTCAGTTCTGAACTCTGCTTTCTTTATATCGAAATCCATAGCCTTGCTGACTTTCACCTGCAAACGAATTAAGAATGAGGGACAGTTTAATTTTTGGTGATCAGAATGAATATTAAATAAGTACTCACTCTATCATAAGGTAAATAGCTTTCTCTGCACACCAAAGAAATTTGTCCTTCAAAGCCCTCTTGCCTTAACGCTTCGACGCATTCAGCACCTGCCGGTCCACCTCCGACCACCACGAAATGTCTTGAATCGTTCGGATTTCGTTTGGCCATAGCTTTGATTCTCTTGTTGGATTCAAGTTCAGTTTTCTTAGCGCGGACTTTGACATCATTATTATTTATGGTGACTTGGTAACAAGGCAATGAGTCGAGGCCTACAAATTAGAAAGTTGCATTATTATCCTATTTGTGCTTCTGTTTCGATTTGCTTACCTGGGAAGTCCTCGATGTCTCCATTAAGTATACTAAAGCACGCTCCGTGCCATTGGCACCGCACCCTACCATCGCCTATCGCACTGCTCACTAAGGGTGCGCCGTAATGTGTACATTTCGTCCCAATGGCGTTTATCTGGCCATTTTGTTTGATCACCAGGACTTTCCCCTCATCCAACGGGAACACTTTGGGTTCATTTTCCTTCAAGTCTGAAACTTGGCAGACCACCCCTTCGACATATCCCTGAGAGTCACTGGAATCTCTGGCCACGGGTGCACTGTCGGTTGTTGTAACACCTGCCATAAGGGAAATGATACATTAATTAAAAGTAAAAAATTCAGTTAAAGAGCAGTTATGGGGAAAAATAGTTTTTAGGTGTGTAAAACGAGTGTTTGAATGAAGACCTCTCAGTGTAAATACTTATTGTGCATGTGATAACTAAAGCAAACTACCATATTACTTATTTGTGCATAATTTGTGTCAAATATTGCAACGTCATTTATGGAAACAAATCCATAAGTGATATTCAAAACTAAACTATAACAAACATTATGTTTGTACCAGAAGTACCTAATAGCTAAGTAGGCACTTGAAAATTATCAATAGGCTTATCAAAAATATGTGAGAGAAGTAAAGACTTGTTTACAACATCACTGTATTTAGGTAAATTAAACAATTTGGTAAATAATTTGTACTTTCAAATTGGAATTAATATACAACATTAAGACGAATAGCATGTTCAATGCTAAACCAATTTGTGTCATTAGCAGTATTATAGTAATAAAATAAAATGCGATTTAAGGAGCGAAAACTGAATGCTACTACGTAAGGTTTTATGTCACGACTAGCAATCTTCTAACAACAATTTTCAGTAAACCTCTTACGTATCTCTCTTATTTTCTTCATGGCGGTTTTCCTTTTGGTTACATGCAGTCTGGAAACAGTAAAAGCGAAAATCTTGTTTGAAGATGTTTAAATGAATCCATAAAGTAAAATGAACCCCCTTAGTTTACACTCGGCATGCGTCATGTTAACTTGTGCTTAAAATCTATGGAGAATAAATCCAGTACGCCCTGTACAACTAGTAAGGTAAATATTTGTTGGTAATAGGGGAGAAAAAAACCATACTCTGGAGATTTTATAAGGCGAATGATTACGTTACACAAAAATTTTACCAATATTTATTTATATCCTATTAAATCCTACTTCTGTATGTCAGGTGACACTTATTTTAATACATTTAAAACACTCACCTAACATATCTTGGAATAAATTCTAACCTTCAAGTTTAATGACGGATTTTAGTCTGCCCTTGGTATTATGGAATTCACATAGTAATATTATCTGTGCTATCGCTTAATTCCAACTACACTTGACAGCAAGGAAGTCATTATGCCTTACTTTATTATATTTGCTCGTTGAATTCCTATTGATCCAACTTTTTGAGGTCAATGTTACCTCACAGAAATACAAGGTAGGGAATCAAGAACCCGCATAGAAAATTGTCTAATGAAAAACTCGTAATATATCTAAGCTCGTTAGTAGAAGTGATCATCAGTTGTACTGTTATTTATTTATTTATTAAAATGGTACTAAATGATGAAACTGGATGGTATGAACAAGTTTCCAAAAAAAAAGTTATATTAGTTTATTAAATTTTTGTGGAATCCTTGGTAATAGCCTCTATAGCTGCACATTTTACAGGAAAATAATAACAAATAAAATAAAACAGTGAACAGAAGTACCATTTTTCTATATTGACAAGTGTAAATACTATTATCCACCGCATTAATTCCAGGGAACATACAATCTGGTTTACATGAAACAAAGATGTTTATATTTCAATAATGAATTGAATATGTCATATTTTTGAAATTCATACATTTTATTTTTCGAAATCTTGTACTTTTATAGTTAACAGTTAACAAACAAGCTGTGAAGAGTTTGCGCTTCCTATACACAACTGCGGGGTTCTTTGAAACCAGCGTTGCTGTTGATTATTTATGGTAAATTAAGGTGGGAAGCACTGTATTGGAAAAAGTTTGACAGTGTATAATCAATTACATGAAATTTATATAACGACCTTACAATTATTCCTTATAATAGGTGAAAGAAAATTGATACTGTTTATAGTGCTTACAGGAAGATGAACAGAGGGACGACGTGATTCTTTCGGAAATGAAGCTGACACTCCCCGCCCGCAGCACGGGTTTCCACGTGGCGAGGAAAGGCTGCCTCAACGTGGGATACCTTCTGTGGTGTAACTGGATCAGCAGGATC